>CM057347.1:241682097-242408192 GCA_030015575.1 Agapanthus africanus
TTGAAATTCCCGATAATATTTTGCCCCAAGCATCCCGTGACCTTGACGGAGGTCAACAAACCATAGGGTGCTAGTCAAGTTCAACCCGTCATTTCTTGATTGAATCAAACCCACCCGCATGACCCTTGACGGAGGTCAACAAGGTCGTACGACTAGCCTAATCCAATCTGCATCATATGCATAAGTAGATAAATACTAGTCAGCTACTGCACACTACGCATTGACGGAGGTCAACAAACGTAGCACGAATACTAAGTAGGACTTATCTGAAATGACGGAAGGCTACGACAGATTTTTATGATAACCTACTGCGTAATGAACTTGATATCGTTGTAGAATCGAGTGAATTTGGAAATGGAGTGATTTTGAGGCTTTCACTAGTTTTGCTAAAGAGGTCATTCCCGGTGAATGGATCTCGGCTCTTTCCTCATCGAATAAGGTGCAGGATATATCATATAAATCACTATGCAAAGCAAAAACTCCAAAAGCAATCAAAAAACAAACGGAGTGTTGTTGCATATGCCAGTTTTGCTAAAGAGGTCACTCCCGGTGAAGGGATCTCGGCTCTTTCCTCATCGAATAAGGTGCAGGATATTTCATATATATCACTGTGCAGAGCAAAATCTGTATCTACCCTTTTTAAAAATTTGATTCTACAACATCTTTTAGGTTTCTTTTCATTCATTAATCATATTAATGAAGTCCCATCATTTAAGTCACCTAAACAACACAGATAAATACAACGTACACTTATGCCATCCGCATTCGCCTCGATGTCCCCTCATACACGGTTAGGTTAGGTAACTAACGGCAGAGCGGAGCAGGGCTAGCGCGGGTGTAAAACATATGTAACGTCTATATAATATATCATATATGCTATATACAGTATCTATCTCAACATATCAACAGATATCGCAGCAGAAGAAACATATGAAATATTGGATATACTAGGTGGTCCGTGTTTTATTTTAAGCCTCTATAAAACACAGATACCACGATTGCGATAAATATCCAAACCCACATCCCTAGACCCCTATGAGAGCGGCAAGCAACCCTACCAATTCGAGAGTTAGGAGACCTGGACTCGACTCCTCGAGTTGGTCTCCCACTGGACCCTAGAACCCAGTTACTTGTGCTCTCCTCCTTGGGTCTATTTTAATGCGGAAAAGTAATTAATATACATCAATGGTAACATCAACCTCAACCGGGAAGTGCCCCAATAAAAGAATATTACATACATTTAATTTTATATGAATGAAAATAAAAAATTTCATCTCACATAAAACCCCCGGCTATTCAAAACGCGACGATCCAATATAACATATCCAGCAGTACATAACATCACATGTCATCACAGCACAGAAAAACTAGACGATATTGAACATTCCAATCGAATCATCGAACACCCAAGATTACCCAGAAAACTCAACACTTGAGCGTAGTTTAAAGTAATTCAGCACACGCTACAGCACCAATGAACCAGCTGTAGTGATGTTATTATGGATTAAAACCTTAGACAAACCCCAGGTTGCGAACTTTAAATTCTGTAGATACGAAAAATTGTCAGAATTGTGTCGGGAAATTGGAATCTGCTATCACTCCGAGACTCTGGAAATTATTTTGCATGGAAAAGGATACATGCAAGCATCTAGGAAGCTACCACCAAAACCCTAGCCCCTAACTCCCAACCATGGCCGCAGATTTATTCCTTCTGGCCGCAATTTGCGGCCAGACCTGAAGCATTTTGGCTCGTTCTTGTTCTGTAGCTCCTACATCTATAAATTAGACCCCTGACATATGCAAAATTGTCCAATTTGACCTAGGGTTGAATCTGGAGCCTTTTTCTTAAGTTGCTGTTTTAATTCGTGTTTTCGTTTTGTGTATTTTAAATACTGGATTTGTATAATTGCGTTTTACCTCAATTACTTGGCGTTTATACGACGTTATCGAGGATTGTTTGATGGTTTTGAAAGCGTAGTCCATAGGTTCTAACCTATAGGCCTTAGCACGTCGTTGGGTTTTCTCGATGTGATTTTAAGGTTTATTTACGACTGTGTTATCTTGTAGGTACCTTCTCGAGGGCTTCATACGATGAAGAAGATGAAAGCGACATCGACACCGACACGTAGGATGCAAGATGAGTAGATTATATCTACTGGGGAAGTCGGGTGGATGGCGTATAGCACCCCTGCAGTTCGATATTTGGTATAATATATATATACTACTTATGATAGCTTATTGTGTGTCGTGGATATTTGAGATGAGATTAGGTGTATTATGGTTAGATTAGGGCCTACAGGTAAACTAGTATAGTTCCTAGTTGCGAACCCTAGAATAGGTTTACACCCACGCGCACACACATGCATATTTGTTATACATATACCTAGATGATGAGGATAGTGTATGATGTTTGGAGATGAGTCGATGAGATTGGGCATAGTGCCATGAGGTCGGTGATATATTGTGATTCGTATTTGGGATACGACATGAGATTTAGCGGGCCTTTGGACGTGTGTTTCACACGCGCATTTATATTTATTTAGATGGTGTCGATTTCTACAAGACTAAGATCAGTACCCCAGATCATGTGAGATGATGATAAGGATACCTGATAATTGATGAGAGGAATGTGATATTGACCCTTACCCAGCTATTGGGGATGTCGTACGATGATTTACCGTACGAGCTTTATTTGATGATAGATCCGCACTCATGACTCGAGGATGTCATATGATATTGTATCGCACGCGGTACCTCTAAGGAGGATCACCGACTATTATATTATATATATATATATATCGACTCAGATTTAGGTGGTTTCCATACCCCTCCTGATTGACTTGTTAGTTAGAGCTGTAGTTTTGCTAGAATATGCTAGGTTAGGCCGATGTCATACCTCTTTCAAAAACTAATGAATCGGGAATATTTTAAATACAGGTAAAGGGATTCTACGGATATTTTCAAAAGACGCATCTTTTCCTAAAAATACCGTACCCGTTATTTTCCTAAAAACCCCGATTCGTCTTCTTTCAAATGACAAAACAGTATGACATAGATGCATTGATGTAGCTTCTACACTGTTTGGTTTATTATTCATTTGCTGCATATACTTACCGTTTGCATCGCATTGCCTACTAAATATGCTTATTGTTGTATCAAATCCACGCTGTTAGGACACCAGCACCATTATCGATGATCCATATGTTTCACGTACACCTGCTTGCCGGCTCACACACTTCATCATCGATAATTTCCATGTCACTACACTGTAGTACTGATGCATTCAGGATATGACCTTTGCATGACATACTTGTGCACATACCTATTGTACATTCATATTCGTGTACTTACTTATTGTACACTCATACTTATGCACATACCTATTGTACATTCAAATTCGTGTACTTATATATTGTACACTCATATTTATGCACATACCTATTGTACATTCATATTCATGTACTTACATATTGTACACTCATACTTGTGCACATACCTATTATACATTCATATTCGTGTACTTACATATTGTACACTCATACTTGTGCACATACAAATTGAACATTCATATTCGTGTACTTACATATTGTACACCCATACTTGTACACATACTTATTTGCACATACATAGATGATTTCTCGCTTGATTTGGAGATTTGGGAACCGCAAGATACTCTTTAAAACAGATTCATTTTAAAAGAGTGGTTTCGCCCAATATGTGCGTATTACTATTCCATGTTGCATGATAAACTGATATGCTTACATTTCTTTTCTATGTCGCATACATCATGCTTTCTGATTATACGCATTGAGATAGGTTGTTTCCATGATATTTCTGAATTTGGGAACCGTGGGTATTTTAAAAGAGAGTACGTATTATTTTAAAAACCCGGTTACCCTTGATATGATATTTCAGTGCGTCCACCATGAGTTTTCTCGGTTCCTGAGAGCTTGTATGAGTATACCTGATTCGAGGAGTGGTAGGCACAGATTGCGGGTGCATGGTGGACCCGGTGAGGTACCCCGGGGAAAGAAGACTCGTATATGTTATACGGTGAGCCCGGCATGGGAGTACTACCTACCGGTGATTGTGTTGAGCTCGGCGGATATCTGGGTGATTACCGACAAGAGTTGAGAGATGAAACCGCCGATCCGGACTGGAGGAGCCCTATGTATATGAGTATTTACGTACCGATGCTAGGCACAGATTTCATGATGTTTTCGGGTGTCGATACTTGACACTCAGGTTCCATGATTTTGATATGTCGCGAGCGACACATATTGATTTACATCCTTATACGTCCATGCATATGTTTATGATATTTACATGCATGATGCTTATTGTCATTGGGTGACACGTGGACGATTTCCACTTACGTATATTGACAATGATGATATTGATCACACAGTTAGATGATATCCATTTATTCATAGACTTCATGATATAGTTGACATTGATCATATCTCATATTTATGATATGCTATTACCTGAGGCACTGGCACGAGCCCTTGGCACTACACTCATGTATAGATGTTACATTGCCACCTTATCATACTTTAGACTTATTCATTTGAGCTTTATATATATATTTGATCGTATTGACCTAGGATTATATCATGCATACGATTTCTGCTCTGTGATGTTTTCTATTTACGAGTTGGCAACTCACCTCCGTTGTGCCACAGTTCTTGCAGGTTTTGCCGTACAGGTTTCTTTGCTACTTTTCTGGCACACTGCTTCCTTTCTGGATGATTGCATTGGTAGGTGGGTTCACTCGTACCGTGACCACCCTTGTATTATTTTATTCAGTTGTATCTAATAATTCCATCAACCAAAACTTGTATATTGTTTCATACTTAGAAAACCAATTATGTATTATTTCGACCTTAGAGTCGCGCATTGTAGTATTATGGTTTTCATGTTGATTTTGAGTTTCTTTTTCAGTTGTGATCCTCGCCCTTCGGCGTTGTATATTATATTACTTGTGTGAGTGTGACCGTCGATTGATGAAGAGCTGGCTCCCACTTAGGGATGCCTTTTATCATTGTGTATATATTATTCTTGTTGTAACCCGTTTGGGGCCATTATTTACAAAGGAAACTCTGCCGAAATTTTCAGAAAAGGATACAGATTTTAAAAATGCATATTCGGCTTACATATTTAAAAACCTTTTTTTAAAACATGTTTTCCTTACTTCTTAAAAAAACTAGTTTTCTTACTTACTCCTTAAAATGGCTTTAGATTTCTGGATTTTTGGCTTACTTGGATTAGATGAGGTCCTATAGACTTCATATGATTCAAGGGCCAGTCACGTGCTCTTTTGGGTCGTGACAAAATTGGTATCAGAGCGCTAGATTAACCATGGTTCGAGTCTAAGTTTGACTATGCGGAGCCTAGAGCGTCTATATTTATACGGAACTTAGGCTTGACCTTACGGAACTTAGACATAGTCGAGGGGGTATTATACCCAAACCTTCGTCGAGTAGGATGACCCTTGGTTGATGGAGTAGGTAGCTTAAGTAGAGTGACGAACCGTACGTATGTTCCGCGACATACTTACGATACGCTACTCCGCTTAAGAAACCTTAGGATATACATTTCCTTGCACAGTATTATATTCATTCCTATGATCTATCCTCATCGATACTGGTTATGATTTTGCTGCCACGATCACACAGGCAGAGAGAACGCTACGGGTAGAGTTGAGTCAGCATGAGCTCGTCATGGACGAGGACTAACCAGGGCGTGATCCCAGAGACGTACGATTGCATAGAGGCTTCGTTTTATTACGCTGACCGGCACCAGAGGATCAGGCTACTGCTAGAGGCCAACCTGAGTATGATGACCAAGGATATATCGCTTATTCATAGTGATTGAGGCGTTGTTCAGCGTACAGAAGAATGAGCCAGTTGCTGCTGCAAATGACGAGATATCGCCCAGATGTTGGAGCTACTGCAGCATGAGTATATACTTAAAGATATGATAGAAGGTCACTAGTCACTCAAGGATGAACGACTAGGACATGTGGTTCGTTCGCTTACACCGATGCGAGGTCATTAGACAGATTGATTCCAGCTAGAGACGACTTCACGCAGATTCATTGAGAGTCGATAGAGATGATTGAATGTCAGGAACCCATTTCCAAGTTTAAAGTATTCGAAAGACAATGCAAGTAGTGCAATGGACCCTCTAGAAGAATGAAACCCTAACTCGACGTAATGACCATGGAACGCCTCCGAACCTTAGGGTTTGTGGCAGTTTAGCGGTGCCATTTATGAGGCTTGGGTTTGCCCTTCCACGGCTGGTCCACAGGTGCTGTGGTATGTACTAGAATACTATTAAACTGAACTCAAGATGTTGATCTCTTGGGGGATTATGAGGTTTTGACAAATCGATCTGATGGTTCAAAATCTTTCGGATATCATGTGATGGGATACATTGCTTGGGAGACTCCAGATACGAGTATAGCCATTGAAGCGCAGTCCATGCAGCCACGAGAAGACGAGTCTGAATCAGTCGACATTGGAACAGAGTGGAGTAAAGAGTTTGCACGAGATTTCGACGAGATGACGTTCCACTCCGCAGACATCAGATATGCGATACGCATGCAGAAGCGTTGACTATTGATATACCTTCCAGAAAGAGTCGCGATGAGTATGCAGCCATTCCGGAACAAGAAACAGATATAGTAAAGATGATAACTTTCGGGCAATTCGGCGGAAACGAGAATTGAGAGAGACCTCGACAGGACCTTTCTGGAATACTATACGAGAAGATTTGGACCAAGGAGTGATCATATTGCACACACCCAGCAGGCCAGAGTTCGGCATCGTCGATGAGATAGTTGACCAGGTTTGGATAGAGGGCCTCACCCAGATGCGTTGTGGATTGATCAAGAATGGACGCATATGGAGTATACCTCCGCAGGTTGGGGCGAGTTCCTGGGGACGTGTTCGGATAGATATCTTCCACTGGGCGGTGAAGATACCAAGTTCGTGATTTCGAGTCCGTGTGAGAGACTTCAGATGGACCGTAGCCGAGAACATTTGCAGTGAGCAGATAAGGACGTGACGTAGAAATGGACGATGATACAGACAAATGGGACAAGTGGTTTGTGCGAGATGCAGACGAGCTGTTGTTACTCCCCGTTAAGATTAAAGGTCGGATATATCTACAGAGGCATTGAGATGCGACCAGTTTCCGAGGAAATGCTGTGCTGAGGACGCAGATGTCTACAGAGCGAGAAAAGGTTATGCAAGAGTACCAACCTCCGTACAGTTCGGCATAGGAGAGATTGGAAGAGACCTTGAGCGGATTCCTTCCAGGACACTGGTGCGATAAGATTTGCACCCAGGATCAGATGTGTGATGTGTATTCAGAGGACCAGAGGTCGGCGCCATTGACGTGCTGTTATACGAGTGGCCGTGAGGATTGACCAGGGAAGTGCCAGAACGGAATCGTCTCTGTTATCATACCTGATAGGGCCGATGAGCCAACGGATTGCGAGATTGGTAATCCACAGAGAAGTAAGGTCCCAAAGACAGAGGATGCCAGACCGTGAGCAAGAAGCAAGTAGATATCTTGCGCTGCTAGCATTGGATGCACCGACACCTTCTGGACCTTGAAAGATGATGTACCGACGACGGTATTTATGAATTATGAATTTGTGATTCGATTATCACGTATCCGTCACCTTGGATTTCGGTATTTTGGGCGATTTACTCGCATGATTTAGTCTTGATGGCTGAGTTCCATGGTATTTGTTTTCATGCACCATGGTTGCACCTACCGGGCATTTATATCTTGCGCATAGTTGTTACACTTGATATGCGCTTTACACACCGTTGTGTTGATTTATGATTTTTGCACAGTTGTTACACCTGATATGGTTTCGTGCCTTGGCTGCACATGCTTATGACTTCGTGGATTTCATACAGTTGAGTTAATTTTGTGCATATTATACGCACACGATTTGATTTTTGCACTCGGTATAACTTATATGTGCTTGTAGTGCATTGATATGTGTTTTGTGCACGCAGTTGCACACGTTTATGATTTTCTTTACACCTGGGTACACTTGGTGTTGCTGCTTACGTATTTGAGTTATTGTTTGGTATTTGTGCAATGGATGCACCGTATTTGTATTTCATGCCCAGGATGCTCTAGTTTTTTACTTCGTGCGTTATCGCACCAGATTTATATTTCATGCCTTTGTTACACCGGATTTATATTTTGTGCACCTCAGTTGCACCTGACTTCGATTTGATGTCATTCGACATATTGATTTTGAATTCATGTCTATGTTATACATTTGATTTGGACTTTGCGCATGTTCGACGCTCGATTTTGGATTTCATGATTTCGTGCATGTTGAATGCACATGATTTAGATTTTTATTCGTGCATGATGATTGCACCTGATTTGTGTTTACGCGCGTGTTGAGCGCATGTTTTGAGATGCGATTTTGGCGCACACCAGATGCACTAAATCGAGATTCTTCGTGCATATTAGATGCACCCGATTTTGCTGTCAGGCATACACGTTGCCTATGACAGATGTTTCGTGCACACCCGTTGCACTTAGCTGTTGTTCTGTGCACATGTATGGCACATATATGGATCTGGATTTCGGTGCGCACCAGACGCACAGGGTATTCTAATATACATTTTTGGGATTTATTCCTTATGGACCAGTACGTTTTTATGACATTTGCTATTTGTTATCGAACTGAGCAGGACTAGTCAGAGGGCAGTACCTGGACAGATTTTGCATGCATTGATAGTTATCGAAAGGATTCCAGAAAAAAAAGAGGGCTATAGTCTCAGTATTTACCTACGTTTCTGATATGACACGAAACGTTTAAAATAAGGAAACCCTTCTAAATTGTTTTCAAAACGGCGGAACGTATATATTAAACAAAGGATATATACGTATATGGTTATTTTCTTATAACAGACGTCCACCACTGTGCTGTGTTATGCGCATCGCATAGCGACTTAAAAATGATTTGGCATGCATTTACTTCAGCTATTTACATGTATAGATTTGATGTCTACATGTATAGTTCTGATTTATATCATATTGGTTTTGTTTCGGATTTGACATTTGTGTCTTTATCATGACTCCGATGATTGCGGGATGCTTGACGGAGATTTGATTTTGAGTTATCTGCTCATTATTCATGCGCATGTATTGCGCTATGATGCCTTTTAGATATTGATGATTTCGGAGCCCCGACGACTTGGACTTTTTATTGAAATGCTTTAGAATTTGGGGGTTTAAAATTTAAATTCAGGGACCGAATTTCTTTAAAGGAGGAAGATTGTAACATTTCAAAAAAAGTAAAATATTATTTTTGGGAATTTTTATAATTTAATATTATTTTCAATGAATATTATAATATTTCGGTATAATTAAATACCGATAAATGGGGGGAAATTTGGAAAATTATAGAAATTACTAGAAAGAGGGTGTTTTATGTGAATTATGCAAATTTAAAGTTTTTATGATTAATTTGACACTAATTTAATGCTAATCGCGATTAAAAATCGCTAATCGGATTTTAAGCTTGTTTTGTGCAAAACATGCACAAGTCTTTTTTTCATAAGTTACATTTTTCTTGTCATGGCATTCTTCATGATTCTTGCATGGTTGTTAATTCGAGAGAATGAGAAAAAGAAAAGAAAAGGAAAACATTTAAAAATGTGCATAGTGTGAGGTATGGGCATGAGAGAGAGAGTGGTGAGGGGGTCAACCTTGGTCATAGCCTTCCCTCCTTCATTATTTCCTCTTCAACTTCCTCTCCTCTTCAGCCTATGGCTGAAGCTCATCTCCCTCTTCATTATACCCTCACAATCATCTCATTTCCCTCATCAAAACCCCATCTTCCCTTCATAAAATATGTGCACAAGCTCTCAAGCAACTCATTGGACCAAGAAACCTTGTGTTTTGGCGCTGTAGGAGTTTCATGAGTGCCAAACAAGGTAATCTTTTCACACTTAGTTCAGTTTTTCATCCACTTTAAACCTTATATGTGTTTTGTTATGTTTCGGTGCGATTTTGTGAACTTTGAAAATTCTAGTTAGGGTTTAGGGTGTGATTTGAGTAGAGATAATGTAATTGAGGTATGATTGAGGACTACAACCCCTGTAGTGATATTATTATGGATTAAAACCTTAGACAAACCCTAGGTTGCGAACTTTAAATTTTGCTGATACGGAAAATTGTGAGAATTGTGTATGGAAATTAGAATCTGCATCACCCAGAGACTCTGAAAATTATCTTGCTTGGACAGTGATACATCCAGGCACCTAGGAAGCTACCACCAAAACCCTAGACCCTAACTCCCAACCATGGCCGCAGATTTATTCCATCTGGCCGCAATATGCGGCCAAACTTGGAGCATTTTGGCTTGTTCTTGTTCTGTAGCTCCTACATCTATAAATTAGACCCCTGACATATGCAAAATTGTCCAATTTGACCTAGGGTAGAATCTGGAGCCTTTTTCCTTATTTTTTGTTTTAATTCGTGTTTTCGTTTTGTGTATTTTAAATTCTGGATTTGTATAAATGCGTTTTTCCACGATTACTTGGCGTTTATACGACGATATCGAGGATTGTTTGATGGTTTTGAAAGCGTAGTCCATAGGTTCTAACCTATAGGCCTTAGCGCATCGTTGGGTTTTCTCGATGTGATTTTAAGGTTTATTTGCGATTGTGTTATCTTGTAGGTACCTTCTCGAGGGCTTCATACGATGAAGAAGATGAAGGCGACACCGACACCGACACGCAGGATGCAAGGTGAGTAGATTATATCTACGCGGGATGTCGGGCGGATTGCATATAACACCCCAGCAGTTCGATATTTGGTATAGTATATATATACTACTTATGATAGCATATTGTGTATCGTGGATATTTGAGATGAGATTAGGTGTACTATGGTTAGATTAGGGCATAGAGGTAAACTAGTATAGTTCCTAGTTGCGAACCCTAGAATAGGTTTACACCCACACGCACACACATGCATATTTGTTATACATATACCTAGATGATGAGGATAGTGTATGATGTTTGGAGATGAGTCGATGAGATTGGGAATAGTGCCATGAGATCGGTGATATATTGTGATTCGTATTTGGGATATGACATGAGATTTAGCGGGCCTATGGACGTGTGTTTCACACACGCATTTATATTTATTTAGATGGTGTCGATTTGTACTAGACTAAGATAAGTATCCAGATCATGTGATATGATGATAATGTTGGAGATGGTGCCCTCAGAGTCAATAATTGGATCACAGGCACGTGATTGCAATGATTGAGGGAGGACCTATCCCAGTAGGACAGTCTTACTCAAGATAATTGTATGCTATCTGGTTTACCTTTATCATCGTGTACTGCTTTAGGTGACCTGACAGGTCGCTATTACACGTTGATAGAGCCCCTAGGATTCATGCTTGACTGCCAGCAGTATAAGGGCGATCATATACGTGGGAGCTGGTAGTCTATAAGCACATCCTTAAAAGGTCCCTAGTCGTGGGAGTTTCAAGACAGGGCATCGATACTCCAGAGTAGACTAGTGTATACAGTCGAGACCCCGACGAGGGGCGGTGGCCAGTCTCACAAGCCGCTGGTGTCAGTTGGTTCACCTAAGATGTATACAGGTGCTCATTGGGTTATGAGTACACCGGACAGGACTCGCCGGGAACATGCTAGTTCGTCTTATACCTGACGTCAGATAGCAGTTTCCTGGTGACATGTGTACAGGTTAGTTCATCGACCTGGGGATCGTCATTTGTCTCGTGTGAGTTCCCACTGTACTTTGATTACTACCCTACCACGCTCAAAGGAGACGTGCAAACAGGTTTTAGTTGGGTACAGTCCCGAGCCACATGGAGGCAGTGAGCGGATTTTCAGGGGTTCGTCTCTCCCGGTATTGGGGGTGAGGTTGCGCTGTGTCTAGGAGAGCCATTACACGAAGTCCTTGGCCAAGGCAGGAGATTTAATGGTAGGTATTCCAGTAGTATCTCAGGATGTTCTGGGCTACACTCCGACACGACTTGTACCGCTTTTGGGGGTCTGACTTTTACCAACCCCCTAGGCCCGCCATGCGATGCTCATAGACGAACGGACCGGACTGTACGAATATTGTCACTGACAGGCTCAGTAGGGTGTCAGGATGAGTTCGCTCATCGACGTCCCTTTTGGTCAATAGCTGGTAGCCCGTCACGTATGGCTAATACCTCTGACGTGCTAGTGGTTAAATCCACAGCCATAGTATTGACGAGTCTTTAGAGTCCCCCACATTCAGTTTCTCAAGTTTTCGGGCGAAACGCTGTAGAGGCCGTATGGAGATATGGCAGGGTTCGATCTGATACGTGCGGTATTTCATGGATCAGGATCGGACAGTTAATACTAGCGGGCTTTGGTTTAAGCCGGATCCTAGTATAGTACAGTGTAGATTTTGTCTCTTTGCATCTGTATTTCGGTCGGAATACAAATGCGGGTATGTATATACAGTAGCGGGGTTTTCCTGTAATTTATTACGGGATCAGTTTTTTGAGTTACCAGTTTGCTTTCCTTTTCGGCCATATTTCTTTGTATCTTTCATTGGCCGAAGATTGGTGGAGGAGAGCTTATTTGCATTTGTGCAAATAAGTATTTTGGAGGGTTGTCTTTGCACATTGTAGTGTCATGATGGTTGCACCATGACCTTGACTTTCTTGACTTCATCATTACTTGACTTTTGTGTGTGATGATGATGGGTTTGGAGTGTTGGTTTTGCTTGTGATCATATTGTTTTTAATCATCACTCTTTATTCATGCTAGTATGATAGCCCCTCTCCCCTTTTGGCTTTTCCACTCACTTCCATTCATCTTTGCATGGCCGGCCAAAAAGAAAAGGGGGGGCTGAAATTTTTGGGGGTGATTTTGAGCTCTCATTTTGGTTTCAAAATACTCCCAAGTTCATCACAAAATACCACAAGTTCATAACCTCCACCAAAGGCAACTTCAAGTAACTCCAAATGAGACATAGAGCACAACACGTATTCTACAGCAAATCTTGCACACTTCGACTCGCCAACTTCGTGCCCGAGTTGCCTCCATATAGAGGTGGGAGCCCATAAAAGAAGCCGGCGACGTGGTGCCCTTCCGGCGACGAGGTGGAGACCGGAGATTCCGCGGGGTTATCGGGACGACGACGAGAAGACCGGAGGACACGGATCACTCGGTATATCTCTCTACTCCCTCTCTAGATAGCTAGGACTAGTTTAATGGTACGATCCAGGATTTTAGTGCGCGGTGTTGCCGGTTCAAAAAGTTAAAGTAAAGCATCGCTTCCGCATTCCGGCGCCGGATTGACGGCCGTGGCGCCGCCGTGAACTTACAGATAAGGATACTTGATAATTGATGAGAGGAATATGATGTTGACCCGTACCCAGCTATTGGGGATGCCGTACGATGATTTACCGTACGAGCTTTATTTGACGATATATCCGCACTCATGACTCGAGGATGTCATATGATATTGTATCTTACGTGGTACCTCTGAGGCGGGATCACCGACTATTATATTATATATATATATATATATATATCGACTCAGATTTAGGTGGTTTCCATAACCCTCCTGATTGACTTGTTAGTTAGAGCTGTAGTGTTGCTAGTATTTGCTAGGTTAGGCCGATGTCATACCTATTTCAAAAACTAATGAATCGGGAATATTTTAAAGACAGGTAAAGGGATTCTATGGATATTTTCAAAAGACGCATCTTTTCCTAAAAACACCGTAGCCCTTATTTTCCTAAAAACCCCGATTCGTCCTCTTTCAAATGGCAAAACAGTATGACATGGATCCATTGATGTAGCTTCTACACTGTTGGGTTTATTATTGATTTGCTACATATGCTTACTTTTTGCATCGCATTGCATGTTAAATATGCTTATTGTTATATCAAATGCATGCTGTTAGGACACCAGCACCATTATTGATGATGCATATGTTTCACGTACACCTGCTTGCCGGCTCATTCATTTCATCATCGATAATTGCCATGTCACTACACTGTAGTACTGTTGCATTAAGGATATGACCCTTGCATGGCATACTTGTGCACATACATATTGTACATTCATATTCGTGTACTTACATATTGTACACTCATACTTGTGCACATACCTATTGTACATTCATATTCTTGTACTTACATATTGTACACTCATACTTGTGCACATACCTATTGTACATTCATATTCGTGTACTTACATATTATACACTCATACATGTGTACATACCTATTGTACATTCATATTCTTGTACTTACATATTGTACACTCATACTTGTGCACATACCTATTGTACATTCATATTCGTGTACTTACATATTGTACAACCATACTTGTACACGTACTCATTTACACATACATAGATGATTTTTCGCTTGATTTGGAGATTTGGGAACCGCAAGATACTTTTTAAAACTGATTCATTTTAAAAGAGCAGTTTCCCCCAATATGTGCATATTACTATTCCATGTTGTATAATATACCGATATGCTTACATTTCTTTTGTATGCCGCATACCTCATGCTTTCTGATTATTTGTATTGAGATATGTTGTTTCCATGATATTTCTAGAGTTGGGAACCGTGGGTATTTTAAAAGAGAGTATGTATTGTTTTAAAAACCCGGTTACCCTCGATATGATATTTCAGTGCGTCCACCATGAGTTTTCTCGGTTCCTAAAAGCTTGTGTGAGTATACCCGATTCGAGGAGTGGTAGGCATCGATTGCGGGTACATGGTAGACCCGGTGAGGTACACCGGGACAAGAAGACTCGTATATGTTACACGGTGAGCCCGGCAGGGGAGTACTACCTACCGGTGATTGTGTTGAGCTCGGTGTATATCTGGGGGATTACCGACCAGAGTTGAGAGATGAGACGGGCCGATCCGGACTGGAGGAGCCCTATGTATATGAGGATTTACGTGCCGATGCTAGGCACAGGGTTCAAGATGTTTTCGAGTGTCGATGCTTGACACTCAGGTTCCATGATTTTGATATGTCGCGAGCGACACATGTTGATTTACATCCTCATACTTCCATGCATATGTTTATGATATTTACATGCATGATGCTTATTGTCATTGGGTGACACGTGGACGATTTCCACCTACATATATTGACATTGATGATATTGATCACACAGTTGGATTATATCCACATATTCATAGACTTCATGATATACTCGACATTGATCATACCTCATATTTTTGATATGCTATTACCTGAGGCACTACACTCATGTGTAGATGTTACATTGCTACCTTATCATACTTCAGACTTATTCATTTGAGATTTATATATGTATTTGATCGTATTGACCTAGGATTATGTCATGCATACGATTTCTGCTCTGTGACGTTTTTTATTCACGAGTTGGCAACACCCCCCATCATTGTGCCACAGTTCTTGCAGGTTTTGCCGTAAAGGTTTCTTTGCGGCTTTTCTGGCACACTGCTCCCTTTCAGGGTGATTGCATTAGTAGGTGGGTTCACTCGTATCGTGACCACCCTTGTATTATTTTATTCAGTTGTATCTAGTAATTCCATCAACCAAAACTTGTATATTGTTTCAGACTTAGAAAACCAGTTATGTATTATTTCGACCTTAGAGTCGCGCGTTGTAGTATTATGGTTTTCATGTTGATTTTGTGTTTATTTTTTAGTTGTGATCCTCGCCCTTCGGCGTTGTATATTATATTGCTTGTGTGGTTGTGACCGTCGATTGACGAAGAGCTAGCTCCCGCTTGGGGATGCCTTTTATCATTGTGTATATATTATTCTTGTTGTACCCCGTTTAGGGACATTATTTACAAAGGAAACTCTGCCGAAATTTTCATAAACGGATACAGATTTTAAAAATGCATATTCGGCTTACTCATTTAAAAACCTTGTTTTTAAAACATGTTTTCCTCACTTCTTAAAAAAACTAGTTTTCTTACTTACTCCTTAAAATGGTTTAAGATTTCTGGGTTTTTTTGCTTACTTGGATTAGATGAGGTCATATAGACTTCATATGGTTCAAGAGACAGTCACGTACTCTTTTGGGTCGTGACACTTTGTTGCTTATCTTATTTCCTTGTTTATGGACTTAGTATTAAAGAGACACAACACTATTATTGACGGTTCATGTTTCACGAGCACTAATTGTATGCTACACATACACCGTCAATAATTGCCATGACACGCACAACACTTATACATATGTGATATTGTATTGTTTAGGGATATTGCGACATGATCCTTATTTTCCTTGGCACATATGATAGTAGGATACCTGTATACCTACATGCTTACACATATGCCTTATTATACCAACATACTTACATGTACACCGTGCATACATACTTACATGTATACTCACTTACCTAGTTAGGACTACACTGTAACGCCTAAGATTTCGTTTAGTGTTCGTTTAGACGTTAATGCGGGTTTACTGTAAAAAGTTTACCAATTCGGGTTCCTCATATTTTATAACATTTAATTAATAAATTATTATTATTTGTTATAAGCATGCATGCACGTGTGCACGTAAAGTGTGAGTTTTGTTTGTGCTAATTTTGTTCTTAGCAACCATGACCCTTAACCTAATCCATGTAAATCAAATCCTTAACCTAAACCCTAGATCTTTTGTGAGTGAGAAGATATTTGTTTGGATGAGTGATGAGGTGTGTGTGAAGGCATTTATGAGGAGTTAATGCTTTGGTGTTCTTGCCTCTTAGCCTCACCTCTCTCTCTCTTTATCATTCTCTCTCTCTCATTTCTCTCTCTCTTTTCTATTTCTCTCTTCCTTTCTCATAAACTGAACACTCTCCCATTTCCTACACAAATCCATCACAAAACTTCAAAATCTTCACAAAAATCATATCTTTTTCCATCACTTGCCTCTCGGATGCCTTGGAGTGTGCCAAGCTTGGATCCTTGAGTTCCTTTGTGTAGGTAATGTTCTTTTGATGTTGTTAATGTGTTTGTAGTGTAGCTTAGCTTTAAAGTTTCAGTTTTTATCGCGTATCGTATCGTTTCGGGTAAATATCATATTTTTATTGTTGTTTTGGGGTCTCGGATGATCTGCTGTTAAACCAGGTACTTGTTGCAAAAATTGACTTGACAGTAACCTAGTTTAGTGACCTAGAACCTACCATGAAAATGCGAGTCCAATCTCTTTCCGTACGGCCGCAAATTTAATTGTTCTGGCCGTAATTTGCGGCCAAACAGGGTTTGGGTTTTTGGGTAGGGATCACTGGGGTTATTTGTCGTCTCGTGGTACTTGCAATTTTTACAAATTACTGGTACAAAAAAATCTGGGACCACTTGTGTGTTTCTCGTGTTTCGTTTCACGCGATACGTTCTCCGATACGGTGCGTGTTCTGTGTTGCGGTTGCTCTGAGTTGGTTTCGTAGTGTCGCTATAAACGTTAGCTACAATACGAACCCTTTAGAGTACGTTTGTGTTGTCGTGTTGGTCCGTGTTGATTGTATGTATTTTAGGTCTATTATTGATATATATTTGCTTTATCATATTATGTTGCGGGTTCGCAGGCGGGGACTTCGGATGCTGCTACAAAAGGAAAACATGTGGTAGACTTCACCTAGCTTGGAGCATTGGTTAGTAGATTTAACATCTACAGGGGAATTACCCGTATGACGTTATGCGTCTGGGCTAGAATTGACTTGACTTTTCGCATATTCTATGTCATATTTAGAATTGCGCATCCACCCTACTACTTAGTTATTGCTGTGCTTGGACTAGTATCCTTAGGACACTGCACATATTATTGACGACTCATATTACACGAGCACTGATTCACACCGTCAATAATTGCCATGTCACGCAGAACCCACTTATAGATATGATACTGCTTAGTTAGGGACATTAGGAAATTGATTCATATTTCTTATCGCATATGACATATAGCATACCTGTATATCCACATGCTTACACATATGCCTTCACATACTTGCATGCTAGATTTCTGTATACCTATAGGATATTATACCATTAGTGATAGGTACTTACACACTTTATGACATAGCTACAGGTATACCTTGTTCACATATTTCACTTATACCCAGGGGGTATAGTACATCATTACTTATAGGTAGATACATATATCTTGCTAAACCTTATGATTTACACATATATCTGGTTATAGCTACATGTTTACCTTTACTTGATGTTATTTTAGAATTGGAGAAAATAAGGAACCACATGATATTTATATTAACTTGTTGCAGTTAATTAGCGGCTTTTCCTTTATATCCTTTCATTATAGTTGTAGGGTTCCTAGGCACACTCAAGAGGTTCCACAAGGCATCGACCATGCCAAAATCAAATTTTTTTTCATGTGCCGAGAAACCCAAATTTTAGATCGTTAACTAGAGGTAAGGCGAAATTAAACAAGTTAACTACTTTAACTACAAGTCAAAAGGATTACAACCTTTGTAGATCCGGTCCTCCACTTCTTTAGCTCCCTGATGACGTCCCATTGCTGCGATTATCAGGATCCCAGACTTTAGCTTTGATTTCATCGGAGAAATGATCAGGCTAGGTCGTTGACTTCGATGCCGAAGATGATCTACGTCGAGTCGACTCAAACTCAAGCTCCATCTTCACTAGGTCATGAAACTTGTGAAGATAACACCCTATACAACATGGCAAGTGGTAGAGGATGAAGAAATAGGAAGTGGGTTCACTTTGGATTTGGATTTCTCACTTGATTTCATCACTTGAAAATTTTCAAGAAAGCTTTCTTTTCATCATCAAGAAGAAGAAGAAGAAGAAAAGAAAATGAGTTAATTCAAAAAGAAAATCCAAGTGATTCTTATCATAATGCAACCATGGGTGAAGTTAACACATGTAGAGAATAAACTAGGGTTTAGGTGTAATGGTTAGGTTAAGGAAAAAACAAAATGGTTAATACTTTCAAAGCTTCATGAAGCTTCAAGAGTAAAACAAAGCAAGCCACCATTTTATTTTTTGCCAACTATAAATAAATAAAATGAATAAATAAGCTAAAACCATAACCATTAACCTAAACATGGTTTAAAGCAAACACACACCCAAGTTTGCATGTATCATCAAACATGATACAAACTAGTGCACAGTTTGCATGTATCATCGAACATGATACAAACTAGTGCACAAACATATATCATATATACAATGTGCACAATCAAGTAACAAAAACATCTTAAGTGAACAAATACTAGTTAATGTAAAGTAATATATCTAATATTTAATTATACATTAAATCATTAAATCCACACTTGATTTAACGATCCGGTCATAACCGACTAATATCATGTGTATCAATGTATCGAATCAACATTTGATTCGGTAACCCAGCTATATCTTATATAACCGTCCGATGATACAAATCGCGAGAATAGAATTCAGTATCACATACTGGCATTATTCTCGGTCCCGTACATATCTCATATGCTCTCCTATTTCGTTTCGCTTGAGCCAGGAAACCTCTATGTAGGACTCTAAAGACTCGCCAATACGCCGGCAGTAGGTGTTGATCATATCAAACACCCACAAGCCGCAAGCGGTCTGCTAAACGTAACGGCCACCCGGGTATTGAGCGATCAGAAGATCAACGAGCAAGCCCGCTCACACTCCTGTGAATCCAACCAGTAACACTTATCGCACAGTCCGGTCAGTTCGTCTGATATGTCGCATATCTCGCCTAGGGGTGGTAAACGTCAGACCCCAGTAGCTTGATAAGTCATGCCGATGTAAGGTTCATAACAAGCATGAAACTACTGATAACACTTACCAGTAAATCAGTACAACCCTGGCCAGGGATTTCCAGTTATGGCCAGTCGAGCATAGCGCAACATCAACCCTCAATACCGAGAGAGACGAATCCACTCCTATCGCTCATTGCCTCCATGTGAATCGGGACTGTACCCAAAAAACACCTGTTTGCACGACTTAGTAGAGCCGTGGTAGGGCGGAAATCAAAGCACAGTGGGAGACACACAAGACTCTATGACGATCTCGGGTCAACAGACTAAGCTGTACCAGCGTCACCAGAGAACTTCCATCTGACGTGAGGTATAATACCATCTGGGAGTTCTCGGCGAGTCCGTTCAGTGTACCCAGTCTCCACTGAGCACCCGCATACCATCTCTGATGTCAAACACCAATAGATATGGGATCATCCATCGCCCATCACATGGGTCGAGAAGATATACGCTAGTCTACTCTGGAATATCGATGCCCCGTCTCGATATTCCCACGACTAGGAACATTTAAGGATGTACTCATGGACTACCCAGGCCCCACTAGTTTGATCTACATCATAGTCCTGCAAGTCGAGTACACATCCTAAGGGCTTTATTAACATGTAACAGAGAGACAGAAAGTATACATGTTAAGATAAAGAGCAACCAGATAGCATACTATCATGTCGAGCAAGAAAGTCCTACCTATATATGTCCCAGCATCCACTGCAATATGTTAGTTATATGTATGCCCTAGAGGCCATTACTGTACATAGGATGTATATTGTAGTGGATGCTGGGACATATATAGGGAGGACTTTCTTGCTCGACATGATAGTATGCTATCTGGTTACCCTTTACCTTAACGTGTATGCTGATTGTCTCTCTGTTACATGTTGGTAAAGCCCTTAGGATCTGTACTTGACTACCTGGACTATGATACGGATCATACTAGTGGGGATATGGTAGTCCATAAGTACATCCTTCAAAGTCCCTAGTCGTGGGTGTATCGAGATGGGGCATCGATATACCAGAGTAGACTAGCGTGTACCTTCTCGACCCATACAGATGGGCGATGGATGATCCCATATCCATTGGTGTTTGACATCAGAGATAATATACGGGTGCTCAGTAAAGACTGGGTACACTGGACGGACTCGCCGAGAACCCCCAGATGGTATTATACCTCACGTCAGATGGTAGTTCTCTGGTGACACTGGTACAGAGTAGTCTGTTGACCCGAGATCGTCATAGAGTCTTGTGTGGTTCCCACTGTGCTTTGATTTCCATCTTACCACGTCCAAGAGGGCATGCAAAACGGTGGTTTTTGGGTACAGTCCCGAGTCACATGGAGGCAATGAGCGATAGGAGGGGATTCGTCTCTCCCGGTATAGGGGGTTGATGTTGCGCTGTGTTCGATTGGCTATAACAGGAAATCCCTGGCCAGGGTTGCTGAGATTTACTGGTAAGTGTTACCAGTAGTTTCTCGAATTGTTATAGACCTCGTATCGACACGACTTATCGAGCTATTGGGGTCTGACGTTTACCACCCCTAGGCGAGATATGCGACAGATCAGACGATGAGACCGGACTGTACGGTAGTGTTACTGGCTGGATTCACAGGAGTGTGAGCGGGCTTGCTCGTCGATCTTCTGATCGCTCAATACCCGGGTGGCCGTTACGTTTAGCAGACCGCTTGCAGCTTGTGGGTGTTTGATATGATCATCACCTGCTGCCGGCGTATTGACGAGTCTTTAGAGTCCTACACAGAGGTTTCCTGGCTCAAGCGAAACGAAATAGGAGCGCATATAAGATATGTGCGGGACCGAGAATAATGCGTGTATGTGATACCGTATTACATTCTCGCGATCAATGTGTCGGATGGTTGTATGCGATATAACCTAGTTATCGATTCAAGCGTTGAATCGATAAGCCGATACATTGAATACTAGTCGGTTGTGTGCGACATGACCGGATCAATGAATCAAGTGTTGATTTAATGATTTAATGCATATTTATATATTTGATATATTACTTTGCATCAACTAGTATCGGTTTACTTAAGATGGATTTTCTCACTCGGATGTGCGCATTGCATATGCGATATGATTTTGTGCACTTGCTTGTATCATGTTTGATGATACATGCATTTTGGTTAAGTGTAAAGAATTAAACCTTGGTTAATGAAATGATTAGGGTTTACTATTTCCTTATTCATTTATTCATTTATTTATTCTTTTGGAAATAGAAAAGCAAAAGAGAAAAATGGTTGCTTTCTTTGTTCTTTCTTGAAGCTTCATGAAAACTTTGACCAAGTGACCATTTTGTCTCATGCTTAACCCTAACCATCCCACTAACCATGATTTATTCTCTACACTTGACCATGGTTTGGTTATGATAAGTATTCTTTTATTTTTCTTTTTGAAATGAACTTATCATAATATTCTTCTTCTTCTTCATCTTCTTCTTTGAAGAAGCTTGAGGTCATCAATGGTGGATTGATGATTTGAGTGAGAAATCCAATTCTAAAGTCTACCCACTTCCTATTTCTTCATCCTCTACCTTTTGCCAAGTAGTAGAGTGTGTTTCCTTCACAAGTTTTCAAAGCTAGGTGAAGGTGGAGCTTGATCTATCGATGCCTCGACGTAGATCATCTTCGCCATGGACATCGACGACCTAGCTCGCTTATTCTCCGACGAAGCCGACACTAGATCCCGGATTCTTTTTGGACAGCGGAGATGACTTCGTTGCGGAGCTATGGAGGTGGAGCACCGGATCTACAAAGGTTGTATTTCCGTATCTCATAGTTAAGTATTAACTAGTTAGCTTTTTCGCCTAGTTTTCTAGCAAACGATCCGTAGTCGGGTCTCTCGGCACCCGTAAAATTTTATAATGGCATGTTCGATGCCTTGTGAGACCTCACTAGGGTGCCTAGGAACCCTACAGTGGTATTAGAGCCTAGCTAGAGCCTTAGGCGAAGTCCAGACGGAATTTGAAGTCCGAACGAACCCGAAACACCAAATCAATCTTGCTCTCTGTACTTTTTTGAAAACAGTGAGTTATTCCAAATTAAAAATTGCTAAAAAATTCAGCAGGGAAAAATAAGAATTACGGTGCAAAAAGTTTCTGGTGAACAGTAAATTTCGCGGCGGATCCGCGGCAGAAGCATGACTTCTGCGGCGGATCAGCGGCCCCTTGATGACGTCAGCCCTGTTCCTTTGCACAGTAATTCCTAGTTCAAAGAGCTGAGTTTTCTGGGAATTTTTAATATTTATTCAAGAGTTGAATTTTTCTGCTGTGTTTTTGGGGATTCGGTGTTTCGATCGGAGTATCAAATTTTGTCTGTGTGGCTTTCCGGATAAATTTTAGAATATGTTAAAAAGTTCGACCGGATATAAATACCCAATTTTTCCCCTGTCGGGAAATTTCCAAGTGTTGGATTTTTCCGTAGTTTAACGACGTTCTAAGTAGTGCAAGTAACGCGATGGTCCCTCTAGAAGACAACAAACCTTAACTCGATTATGTGACCGTCTTGAACTGCCTTTTGAACCTTCGGGTTTGCGGCAGTACGGCGTGCCATATGTGAGGCGTTGGCTTGACCCTTCTACGGCTGGACCGTTGGTACTGAGGCACGAACTGAATGTTGTTAGACTTATTTCATGTGTTGATCTGTATCGGGAAAACTTGGGTGTTCGACTGTTCGATCGGAAAGTTTAACATTTTCGGTTTATCCGGAATGGGATACAACAATTGGAATTCACAATAGTTATGAGATAACTAAATGAATGTTATAAACATAGCAGTTTAGTCTCACTTGATCGGTTGCTACGGAATTTTGATGTGATCAAAAGTCCGTCGCAATCACGTAGCGTACGCGGATACTCGCCGGGTAAACTTAATAGACAGCCTCACTCCATAGCCCCGACCAAGTGACTGTAGGAGAACCCCGTTGCCGAAAGCATCCGTCCGGGTGCTCGCGGCAGCGGTGTTCCGCCTTGGTGCACTTCGTCGCCGGTATTGGGGGTGCGTCCGCCTACTGAAGTTTGCGACGAGCATTCGATCAGGATGTCGGGAATCTTGTTGAATTACCCGACTTGATATTGAAAAGTGTTTTCGATAATGAGACTAAAATGCGGGGTTTATAATTGTTAGGCATG
Source organism: Agapanthus africanus (assembly GCA_030015575.1). Lineage (NCBI taxonomy): Eukaryota > Viridiplantae > Streptophyta > Magnoliopsida > Asparagales > Amaryllidaceae > Agapanthus > Agapanthus africanus. Next base: position 241,706,051 of record CM057347.1, read on the forward strand.
CGATGTCTAAGTAATTCATTTGGTCAGGCATGCGATGTCTGAGGTGGTTGCGGATTCCAACTGTTGTAGTTTTACACTTTCTTTTCTGTGACCATAAGTGTAATATGTGATGTCGCCGGTTTCGTTGCTATATGTCAACGACAATTGGGATGCGCATATTTACTTACGTTGATGACATGAGATGTTATATGTTGCTGGATATATTATATTGGATCGTCGTGTTTGAATAGCCGGGGGGTTTTATGTGAGATGAGTGTTTTTCATTTTCATTCATGTAAAAACTTGTATCTAATATTCTTTTATTGGGGCGCTTCCAGGTTGCGGAAGTTGTCACCTTTTGTATATTATTTACTTTTCCGCACTAGGATAGACCCAAGGAGGAGGGCACAAGTAACCGGGTTCTGGAGTCCAGTGGGAGACTAACTCGAGGAGTCGAGTCCGGGTCTCCTAACTCTAGAATTGGTAGGGTTGCTTGCCGCTCTCGTAGGGGTCTAGGGGTGTGGGTTTGGCTATTCATCGCGACCGTGGAATCCGTGTTTTATACTGGCTCGTATTGAAAACACGGACGTCCTAGTATATCCAATATTTCATATGTTTCTTCTGCTGCGATATCTGTGATGTGATCATGTGATGTTCTGTGATAGATACTGTATATAGTATATATGATATATTATATAGGCGTTACTTATGTTTTACACCCGCGCTAGCCCTGCCCCGCTCTGTCGTTAGTTACCTAACCTAACGGTGCACGAGGGGACATCGAGGCGAATGCGGATGGCATAAGTGTACGTCGTATTTATCTGTGATGTTTAGGTACTTAAATGATGGGACTTCATTAATGTGATTAATGAAATAAAAGAAACCTAAGATGTTGTAGAATCGAATTTCAAAATAAAACAGGTAGCTACAGTTCTTGCTTTGCACAGAGGTATATGTGATATATGCTGCACCTTATTCGATGAGGAAAGGACCGAGATCCCTTCACCGGGAGTGACTCCTTTAGCAATAACTGGCAGATGCTACACACTCGGTTTGTCTTTTGATTGCTTTTAAGTGTTTTTGCTTTGCACAGTGATATATATGATATATCCCGCACCTCATTCGACGAGGAAAGGACCGACGATCCCTTCACCGGGAGTGACTCCTTTAGCAAAACTAGAAAAGCCTCAAAAACACTCCATTTTAAAATCATTTGATTTTACAATGATATCAAGTTCATTACGCAATAGGTTTTCAGAAAAACCTGTCGTAGCCCTCCGTCATTTCAGATAAGTTGTATATAGTATTCGTGCTGCATTTGTTGGCTTTCGTCAAGGTGCAGTGTGCGGTAGCTATATGCTGCTTATCTGCCAGCATACGATGCGATTGGATTAGGGTAGTCGTGCGACTTTGTTGGCTTTCGTCAAGGGTCGTGCGGGTGGGTTTAATTCAATCAAGAAATGTACGGGTTGAACTTGACTAGCGGGCTATGGTTTGTTGGCTTTCGTCAAGGTCATAGCACGTTAGGGGCAAAATATTATCGGGAATTTCTAGTGTTGAAATTTGCAATGAAATTGCATACCTTCTATGAGATAGTTGGATCCCGATACCCGCTGCGAGTAAGAGTTACTCCTGGGAGAGTTTTATACATTACAATTAGCCGATCAAGTAGGTGTCTAGAAAGGTGTCAACGAGGTTACGCCTCTGGGAAAATGAGGTTTACATTAATTAGGTTCGTGCGAAAGCACGGGGGACCTCCCTCAAAGTACCGACACTGGCCTGGCTGAAAGATTGGCGAACTTGTAGTGTGTAATTAATCCCGGCTAGTCTTTCCTTTTAGGGTTTGAAGGAATATTTGATAAAAAGCAGTGGGAGCCATCCTGATTAGATAAAATAATAACCAATCTATTCTTGCAAGAGCGCACGCTGAGTGTTTTCTTCTCTCTCTCTCCAGGTAGCGACCATATCATGCCTTAATCAAGATAATAATACGGATTTTTGACCGAACCCGCTTGTTATACTGAGCTGGGGAACGTTGGTCCCGCTCCAACTTATAACTGTTATAAGACAGAGCAGGAAATTGGGGAATACCAGAATTCCCGTGCCGCCCAAACGAAGAGAGTGCATGCTGATGCATCATCTTCGGGTGTGTTCATTACAGAGAACTGTTTCTCAGTATCCTTTACGTCCTCGGTATGTGATACCAGATCAGGATCCCAGATATGTAATCTGTTACATAGGGCTACAGAAAGGTAGAGAACTGAGAACGGGTGATAAGTTTCATGAGGCAGAAAACGGGGCAAGAGTTGCAGCCAAGTCTGTTGGTCACTGTCACCCTGTATTATCAATACATTGATTCTGAACGAATGTTATTAGATACCGAACCTGATATACAAAATCATATCTGTCTCTTTATTAGTAAAGAAACGATATGATTTTGTATTGTCGGATAATGTTTTGAACATTTCCTATATCAAAAGTTGATCGGTTCAGGCACGTTATCTAAAAGCATTAATGTTCTAAATCAAAATACAGTTCTTAGTATACGGAACACACACAAGAGGAAGAATTCAGAAATGAATGAATCCTTCTTGAGGCATTGTAGACTAGGTCATATCAATGCGACTTGACTAGCTGAAGTTACATGTAGATGCATATTTAAATCAGTTTAAATCTACATCTTGTGAAACTTGCCAGTCATGTCACAAAGATATAATGACACCAGCTCTGTTTATTGGAAACAGAGAAAGAGTTAGTGAACTCTTGGGATGATACATGTTGATGTATGTAGGTCCCCTGTCTACACTTGCCAAGACCGGTTCTTTATACTTCATTACATTCTCTGATAATCTCTTAAGATTCAGACATATGTTCCTGTTGAGACACAAGTCCGAACCTTTTGAGATATTCACAGAATATAAGTTAGAAGTAGAGAACCAGAACACGGGTATAAGTATTATGTCCTTTGATGAGATCAAGGAGGAGAATACTTGAGCACGGAATTCCTGGACTTTTCTAAAGGAGAATGAGATTCTCTCTCAGCATTTACTCCTCCGTATACACCATAGCACGATGGTATATCGGGGCGAAGCAGTTGCACCCTATTCGATATGGTGCGCTCTATGATGAGTACTACTGAGTTACCTGTTTCCTTTTTGGGAGTTATGCACTTGAGAAGCTACATACCAATTGAATAGGGTTCAAATCAAATCAGTTGCCTACCACTTCATATTTGATATGATAAGGGAAGAGCCCATCTCTTAAGTTAGTTAAGATTTGGGGTTGTCCGGCCTATGTCTGAAAAGCAAAATCCGGACAAGCTCGAGGCAAGATCTGTTATGTAGAACCGGAAATGTTCCAGCTATACAAACTATAACAGATGATTTGGTAGAACCAAAGGATTCAATAGTTACCAACGAACCTCAGCCTCTCCGCCGATCTAGTAGGGTTCCTCACCCACCCGAGAGATACTTCGGTTGCTCTGTGACAGTGGGAGCGAGGATTGCATCATAAGATGATGACCCAACTAGTTTCGAGCTGGCCATCAGGAGTAGGACTCTGTAAGAATGGCTGGATGCTTAGTGATCTGAGATGGAATCCATATACACCAACAAAGTATGGACTTTGGTTGCTATGTCTGAAGGGTTAAATCCCCATCAGGAGCAAGTATATCTTGAGAAGATTACTTGGTGTACATCGAAAAGTTGAGACTTTCAAAACTAGACTTGTTAAAAGTGTGCATCATTGACCAGGTGTGGATAATGATGAAACCTTTTTCAAGTAGCTATGCTTAAGTCTATCCAGATCCTACTTGTCACGGCTACATACCATGACTACGAAATCTGGTGGTTGGGTGTCATGACTGCTTTTCTAAATGATGTTTTAGAAGAGTGCGTCTATAAGTACACAGCCAGAGGGCTTCGTAAACAGTGGGAGCAGCGGAAACGTGTGCAAGATGCTTTATATAGGATAAAGCAGGCATCGCGGAGTTGGAACATCTGTTTTGATGTATTAGTCAAAGAAGTTGACATCATCAAAATGGTAGATGAACCTTGTATAAACAAAAAGGTAGTAGGGAGTATGGTGACGATCCTCGTAGAGTACGTGGATGACATACTCATGATAGGGAAGGAGTTTCCTATGCTACGCTCGATCAATCTCCGCTTATCACAATGACTCTCCATATAGGATTAAAGTGATACCTCCTAAATCCTGAATTTTGGATCTATGAGATAGATCTAAATGGATGTTAGGATACTCACTAGTTGTAGTGAGATGGTATCAATTGATCCTGGGGAGAATCACTGGAAGGGTTCCAGGGTGATAAAGACGACCGAGTGCCAGTCACAGGCATTGTCTTTACCCTCAGTAAAGGGGCGGTATGTTGGAAGAGTTCCAAGCAAGATACCGTGACATACTAGACGATAAAGGCAGGATACATCGCTACTTAAGATGCTACCAAAGAGGCAGTCTGGGTGTATATTAGTTCATAAGATGAACTTTGTTCCTCCCATTGTGTGACAATGGAGTTGTGGCTTATGCCAAGGAACGCCGGTCCCATCAGTGATCCAGACATATTCTAAGGCAGTATCACTTGATCATGGAGATGGTTGATCTCCAGGGAGATCGAGGTTAGGAGAGTAGACTCAGAGGACAACACAGCGGATCCACTCACAAAGGCCTGTTCCCAAAGAGAGACTTTTATGGGATGGTTGAGTATGAGATACTGCAACCACTGCTACAGATGGCCCTAGTGCAAGTGGGAGATTGTTAATTATATGTATGCCCTAGAGGCCATTACTGTACATAGGATGTATATTGTAGTGGATGCTGGGACATATATAGGGAGGACTTTCTTGCTCGACATGATAGTATGCTATCTGGTTACCCTTTACCTTAACGTGTATGCTGATTGTCTCTCTGTTACATGTTGGTAAAGCCCTTAGGATCTGTACTTGACTACCTGGACTATGATGCGGATCATACTAGTGGGGACATGGTAGTCCATAAGTACATCCTTCAAAGTCCCTAGTCGTGGGTGTATCGAGATGGGGCATCGATATACCAGAGTAGACTAGCGTGTACCTTCTCGACCCATACAGATGGGCGATGGATGATCCCATATCCATTGGTGTTTGACATCAGAGATGATATACAGGTGCTCACTAAAGACTGGGTACACTGGACGGACTCGCCGAGAACCCCCAGATGGTATTATACCTCACGTCAGATGGCAGTTCTCTGGTGACACTGGTACAGAGTAGTCTGTTGACCCGAGATCGTCATAGAGTCTTGTGTGGTTCCCACTGTGCTTTGATTTCCATCTTACCACGTCCAAGAGGGCGTGCAAAACGGTGGTTTTTGGGTGCAGTCCCGAGTCACATGGAGGCAATGAGCGATAGGAGGGGATTCGTCTCTCCCGGTATAGGGGGTTGATGTTGCGCTGTGTTCGATTGGCTATAACAGGAAATCCCTGGCCAGGGTTGCTGAGATTTACTGGTAAGTGTTACCAGTAGTTTCTCGAATTGTTATAGACCTCGTATCGACACGACTTATCGAGCTATTGGGGTCTGACGTTTACCACCCCTAGGCGAGATATGCGACAGATCAGACGATGAGACCGGACTGTACGGTAGTGTTACTGGTTGGATTCACAGGAGTGTGAGCGGGCTTGCTCGTCGATCTTCTGATCGCTCAATACCCGGGTGGCCGTTACGTTTAGCAGACCGCTTGCAGCTTGTGGGTGTTTGATATGATCATCACCTGCTGCCGGCGTATTGACGAGTCTTTAGAGTCCTACACAGAGGTTTCCTGGCTCAAGCGAAACGAAATAGGAGCGCATATAAGATATGTGCGGGACCGAGAATAATGCGTGTATGTGATACCGTATTACATTCTCGCGATCAATGTGTCGGATGGTTGTATGCGATATAACCTAGTTATCGATTCAAGCGTTGAATCGATAAGCCGATACATTGAATACTAGTCGGTTGTGTGCGACATGACCGGATCAATGAATCAAGTGTTGATTTAATGATTTAATGCATATTTATATATTTGATATATTACTTTGCATCAACTAGTATCGGTTTACTTAAGATGGATTTTCTCACTCGGATGTGCGCATTGCATATGCGATATGATTTTGTGCACTTGCTTGTATCATGTTTGATGATACATGCATTTTGGTTAAGTGTAAAGAATTAAACCTTGGTTAATGAAATGATTAGGGTTTACTATTTCCTTATTCATTTATTCATTTATTTATTCTTTTGGAAATAGAAAAGCAAAAGAGAAAAATGGTTGCTTTCTTTGTTCTTTCTTGAAGCTTCATGAAGACTTTGACCAAGTGACCATTTTGTCTCATGCTTAACCCTAACCATCCCACTAACCATGATTTATTCTCTACACTTGACCATGGTTTGGTTATGATAAGTATTCTTTTATTTTTCTTTTTGAAATGAACTTATCATAATATTCTTCTTCTTCTTCATCTTCTTCTTTGAAGAAGCTTGAGGTCATCAATGGTGGATTGATGATTTGAGTGAGAAATCCAATTCTAAAGTCTACCCAATTCCTATTTCTTCATCCTCTACCTCTTGCCAAGTAGTAGAGTGTGTTTCCTTCACAAGTTTTCAAAGCTAGGTGAAGGTGGAGCTTGATCTATCGATGCCTCGACGTAGATCATCTTCGGCATGGACATCGACGACCTAGCTCGCTTATTCTCCGACGAAGCCGACACTAGAGCCCGGATTCTTTTTGGACAGCGGAGACGACTTCGTTGCGGAGCTATGGAGGTGGAGCACCGGATCTACAAAGGTTGTATTTCCGTATCTCATAGTTAAGTGTTAACTAGTTAGCTTTTTCGCCTAGTTTTCTAGCAAACGATCCGTAGTCGGGTCTCTCGGCACCCGTAAAATTTTATAATGGCATGTTCGATGCCTTGTAAGACCTCACTAGGGTGCCTAGGAACCCTACACAATATACATCCAATGTACAGTAATGGCCTCTAGGGAATACATATAACTAACAATCTTCCACTTGCACTAGAGCCATCTATAGCAGTGGTTGCAGTATCTAATACTCAACCATCCCATATAAGTCTCTCTCTGGGAAAAAGCCTTTGTGAGTGGATCCGCCGTGTTGTCCTCAGAGTCTACTCTCCTAACCTCGATCACCCTGGAGATCAACTATCTCCATGATCAGGTGATGCTGCCTCAGAATATGTCTGGGTCACTGATGGGACCAGGGTTCATGGGCCAAAGCCACACTTCCATTGTCACACAATGGTAAGAACCTAGTTCTGTTGGAGTTATTGCCCTCAGAGTCAATTATTGGATCACAGGCACGTGATTGCAATGATTGAGGGAGGACCTATCCCGGTAGGACAGTTTTACTCGAGATGATAGTATGCTATCTGGTTTATCTTTATCATCGTGTACTGCATAAGGTGACTTGACATGTCGCTATTACACGTTGATAGAGCCCCTAGGATTCTTGCTTGACGACCAGCAGTATGATGGCGATCATATACGTGGGAGCTGGGGTCTATAAGCACATCCTTAAAAGGTCCCTAGTCGTAGGAGTTTCGAGACAGGGCATCGATACTCCATTAGTAGACTAGTGTATACAGTCGAGACCCCGACGAGGGGCGGTGGCCGGTCTCACAAGCCACTGGTGTCAGTTGGTTCACCTAAGATGTATACAGGTGCTCATTGGGTTATGAGTACACCGGACAGGACTCGCCGGGAACCTGCTAGTTGGTCTTATACCAGACGTCAGATAGCAGTTCCCAGGTGACATGTGTACAGGTTAGTTCATCGACCTGAGATCGTCATTTGTCTCGTGTGTGTTCCCACTGTGCTTTGATTACTACCCTACCACGGCTCAAAGGAGTCGTGCAAACAGGTTTTAGTTGGGTACAGCCCCGAGCAACATGGAGGCAGTGAGCGGATCTTCAGGGGTTCGTCTCTCCCGGTATTGGGAGTGAGGTCGCGCTGTGTCTAGGAGAGCCATTACGCAAAGCCCTCGGCCGAGGCAGGAGATTTACTGGTAGGTATTCCAGTAGTATCTCAGGGCGTTCTGGGCTACACTCCGACACGACTTGTACCGCTTTTAGGGGTTTGACTTTCACCAACCCCCTAGGCCCGCCATGCGATACTCATAGACGAACGGACCGGACTGTACGGATATTGTCACTGACAGGCTCAGTAGGGTGTCAGGATGAGTTCGCTCATCGACGTCCCTTTTGGTCAATAGCTGGTGGCCCGTTACGTATTGGCTTATACCTCTGACGTGCTAGTGGTTAAATCTACAGCCATTGTATTGACGAGTCTTTAGAGTCCACCACACTTTCAGTTACTCAGCTTTCGGGCGAAACGCTGTAGAGGCCGTATGGAGATATGGCAGGGTCCGATCAGATACGTGCGGTATTGCACGGATCAGGATCGGACGGTTTGTACTAGTAGCCGTATAGGTATATGGCAGGGTTCGATCAGATACGTGCGGTATTGCACGGATCAGGATCGAACGGATTTTACTAGCCGGCTTTGGCTTAAGCCGGTCCTAGTCTAGTACAGTGTAGATTTTTGTCTCATTGCATTTGTATCCGGACGGAATACAGATGCGGGTGTGTATGCACAGTATTGGGGTTTTTCCTGTAATTTATTACGGGACCAGTTTTCTGGAGTTGCCAGTTTGCATTCCGTTCCGGCCGGTTTTCCTTTGTTCTTTCCCGGCCGGACTTTTCCGATGGAGGGGGTAATTTGCAGTTTTGCAAATTACATTTGTGGAGGGGTTTTCTTGCATATTGTTTGATTATGATAGCTTTCTTATCTTTCAACCATGCTTGCTTTAATGTGATTTGAAGGGTTATGGAGTGAATAGGAGAAGAAGCATGGTTGAATGTTTTCTTGTCTAGGATATGGTCACCTTTCTCTTGCTCCTACACTCACCTCCCTCTTGCTATCATATTATCCTTCCTCCACCATTCTCATTCTCACTTGAGGATGATAAGTTTTTTCATGAGAAGAAAAAGAAACTGAGAAGAAGAAGAGAGAAAATTTCATTTTTGGTTTGACACAAATTTCTTCATCTCATATCTTCATGCAAGGAAAAATGAAAGCACCATATATTTTCCTTGTTCTCATTCCTCCATCCAAAGGCATCAAACCCCAAAGTGAGACAACCATCTTCTACACTGCATTCTACAGCACATCTTGAGCATGTCGAGTTGCCGGCTTCATGCTCGAGTTGCCTCGGTATTGAGGCGGGAGCCCGTAAAAGACGAAGGCGATGTGGTGCCCTTTCCGGCGAGGAGGCGACGATATGGAGACTACACTTTCCGCGGGAGATCGGGACGATGATGAGAAGACCGGAGGACTCGGATCACTCGGTATACTTCTTTTCCCATCTCTTGTTGCTAGCGTAGGTTAATGGTAAACGATCCGGGTTTTCTTTGTCCGCGGTAGCGCCGGTTTCCGAGTAAGGAAAAATTTTGATTCCGCAATTTGGCCTCGAGTAAGACGGCCGGGGCGCTGCCGTGGCGAAACATGGTATCAGAGCCACGCCATTAACCTTACCTAGCTTCGTTTGATGTGTTTGCGTTTCCGATCGACCGAAATTTCCAAAAACCGTATTTTTATTGCACATCAGTTTCTGTCGAAATTTTTTGGAGTCTAAAAATTTTTCAGGTTGTCTCAGAGTGATGTGCAGGTAAATACAAGCATACTGAAGAAATTTTGTACCATGAACTGTTCATGTCACCGCGGAAGAGCGGCCAAAACCTTGCTAGGGCCGCGCTTCCGCGGCAAGTTGAACAGTGCACCCCCCGAAAATTTTTCAGTATGTTTGTCAGTAAGAAATGTGGTTTCTGGGATATTAAAATTGGGCCCAGGTTTTCTGTGAGTGCTACAGTTTTGATTGGGGGCCCACTTGTTAATTTTTGGTCAATCGGAAAATTTTAAACACATTATTTCACAGTATTTACATTATATCTGCGACCGTGAATGTCACTCGACCGGTAAATCCGGTCTAACTGCTATAGCCCGGTTAGACGGATTTGCGAACGTGACTTTCACGTTGATGTTCTATGTTTATGCTGTGATGTTGCGGATCGGTCGTGGGGGATAGCCTGGATGCAATGCTAGTACAGTTTTGTTGTATTATGTACATTTGATATTGCGGGGCGAGCGTCCGACATGTGGACTGCCGTCACTGCCTGTTTGTATTATTCTTTTGGGGCACGACCTGGTTGCGGTCGATGTACCCGGTGTATGTATATTTTACTTTCTGTACTAGGGTTACCCCGCGGTGGGGTGCACGGATAGCCGGGTTCTGGAGGGCAACGGGCCCGCATCTCAGGGCATTGAGACGGAGGGGGCTTCAGTCCAGGATTGGCGGGCTATTCGCCGCACTCGTAGGGGGTACAGGTTGACCCAGGAGGGGTGCCCAAGTTACCGGATTCCGTGAAGTGCTGGGTGGTCCATTCACGGTACTGAAGGGGGCTGCCTCGCTTCAGGTTTTGGCGGGTGACTTGCCGCGCCCGTAGGGGTCTAGGATTTTATTGCACAGGCTATCCACACGACCAGGGGAACGTCGGGTTTCAGCAGCGGCTCTGTGAAACCCGGGGCTTCCAGATATCTGTATTGTTCTGTGATGTTGTACATTTCTGTGATGTTGCATTTTATTCACGCCTTGAGCGAAATACTATATATTGGTATATATATTAGTAGATGTTGTATATGTTTTACATCCGCGCTAGTCCAGTCCCCGCTCTGCCGTTAGTTAGCTAACCTAACGGGTGATGACGGGACCCAGTGGCGAATGCGGATGGCATATACGTACGTCAGTATATTTTCGTTCTTTGTGGTGTGATCAATTGATGGGACTGCATTGATTCGGATCAATGCAAGTTTAAACAAACCTATTCTGATGTTTTTGGAACACTTTTCAAAAAGCTGTTATTGCAAGGACGTTCTCTTTTGTTTTGCATCGTGGTATTCATTTGGAATATCCTGCTCCTCAGTCGACGAGGCAAGGGCCGAGATCCCTTCACCGGGAGTGACCCCTTGGACAGAAGTTTGCGTCAGGGCATTAACTTCACTATAGCCGATTACTTTTGCTTTGCATCGTGGTATTCAGTTGGAATATCCTGCACCTCATTCTACGGGGAAAGAGCCGAGATCCCTTCACTGGGAGTGACCTCTTTAGTAAAGGTTTTCGTCACTATATTTTATAAAAGGCTATGCAGTTCCTTCAACGATATCAAGTTCATTACGTTAAAGGTTTTTCGCCAAAAACCATTCGTAGCCCTCCGTCATTTCTTATGGGTATTATTTAGTATTCGTGCTGCGTTTGTTGACTCCGTCAAGGCATAGTGTACGGTAGCTAAGTGGTGCTTGTTTGTTGCATAAGTGGGATTGGTTAGGACAGTCGTGCGGCCTTGTTGACTCCGTCAAGGGCACGTACAGGTGGGTTTAATGCAATCCAGATAATGACGGGTTGAACTTGACTAGGACTCTTTGATTTGTTGACTCCGTCAAGGTCACTTGAGTCCTAGGGGTAAAAATCACATCGGGAGTTTCAAAAGAACTGAAACTTGCCAGGCATGCGCATACCTTCTGGAGTGTGGTGACGTGAGTGGATTCCGTCACGTTATCATGCGATGATAGTTGGATCCCGATTCCCACTGATGAGTTGGTTTACTCCTCGGGTGACCCCGACTAATTCTTCTTTCAGGTTTGGAGGAGAATTTGAGGTACAGTGGGAGGTTTCCAGATTAGATAAAGTGATAACCATTCTGATCTAGGTTAGAGTGCACGCTGAGTGTTTCTTTTCTCTCTCTGGCAGCGACCATTGACCCGACCCTGGACTATGACTCAGTGACCAAGTTGACCGAACCTTCTTAACACTTGCTTTTGGATTGTCAGAGTTGCAGACCTCATTGCCACTCCTGCTTTTACCCTTTTCTCCAGGACACCCCGTATTACTACGAACGTCCACTTCCATTGGACTAAACCATCGTATGGTTATATACGAACTCGAAGGACTTCGAGGATGGTTTCTGGTTCTGGAGAAAACGGATAGGACTATTCAGTTGTCTTTTCTTTTCACCTCCTCTCAGGTTGCGAGTACTCCTTGGTTTAGGAGTAGTACACCTATTACGCAAATTGGATAGTCTTCTTCCAAACCTTAGGCTGGTGCCGACCGGTAGGGAATGAAGAAAACCAATTAGCATAACGATGGTGTGCAGAAGGTATTAAGTTCAGACAAAGTAAGGGATTAGTAAGAGGGCAAAGTAAATTGCGACTGATATTCACGACCAAACCAAGTATTTCTTCGCCAATTCTAAATCACCTTTGTATTTCTCCAGGACACTCCGTATCACTACGAAGATCCCATTTTATTGGATACTCCATCGTATGGTTATATACGAACTCGAAAGGAACTAGTTCCAGTTCGGGGATGGATTCTGGTTCAGGAGAAATAAGAATAAAGTACATTCAGGTGTCTTTTATCTTCACCTTCTCTCGCGTTGCGAGTGTTCCTAGGATTAGGACAGTACACCCTTTATGCCTTTTGGTTAGTCTTCTTCCAAACCATAGGCTGGTGCCGAACGGTAGGGAAGGAAGAAAACCATTTGGCCTAAAGGGGTGTACAGAAGGTAATGACTAAAGACACAGAAAGGGATTTAGAAAGATGGCAAAGAATTATACGGTTACAGTTGTGAATCTGGATAATGGAAGAGGCATTACTAGGAATACCAGCATACCCCATCGAAACATTTCAATGTTTCAGTTTCACTGTGTACTGCTAAAAGAAAACTGATTTCCCGATTAGACACTTACTCCAGGGTATGTATTTACCAGGTTGGATTCTCACATTTGTATGGTTTTACAGATGGTGAGTGGGAGTAAGTTATTGGGAATTGGGTGATCATCCTTATTATATCAGGATTCGTTGTAATCGGTGATATTTAAGGAAGTCACCTGGGTTGTTTGCCGGACGGCAATTATTTGGTTTTGAATATCCGCGGTTATGGACCAATTTCAAATTGATATATCTGTACGTCTATTTTCATAGAGTGAGATATACCTTTTGATATTATGTCGATGACATTTACCTATATCAGTGGATGGTTAGGTAAGGAGCATTAAACAGCGGTGTAATTCTTCTTAACCATAAGTACAGTTTTCAACCTACGACGCACAGTGAAAGAGTTGTTAGACTCAGCGGACTTATACAGAGTATTGTATGTTGTCCAGTGTCCATTAGGACAGAGGGGTTGGTCCTCGTACTATATTCGGTTTACTTATGACTTCTCTAGATTTTAGACAGCTGTTTCGTGGAAACACAGGGTCTAAGTTTTGAGGAGTTATAGGTATTTGAATAGAGTAGAGTACCAGGTGTAGCAAGTATCGGGATTCTTCAAAGAGATTGAAGATGTAGATACTTGTGTATGATATTCTGTTGATAGTAATGATGAAGACAGATTGCTTCTCTTTCAGGTTACTCATAATTGGAAGCATTCCTAAGTTGAGTAACGCTGATCGACCTCCTTCCATTTAGTTGACATGCACTGGAGATAGTTGCATGATTTGAATCTGGTTCAATTGAATCAGTGCCTCTGGTTCTATATTGGATATAGAACAGTTCATATCTTAACGAGGTTAAGGTACGGGGAGTTGTCCAGCTTATGATTGAAACCAGACACTGGACAACTCAAGGCACGTTTCTGTAATGGCTGTTTGTGGGTTGACCCAGGCTATGACGAGGGTTGACTTTCTACCATCTGGATGAACTATAGCAATATTGTTCTAGACTCGCCACAGTTTTTATTAAAAATGGATTTTTTCAGAAAAAGTAGTGGGAGTATGGTAGAACTGGAAGTGATTCCATAACCACAAACGATTACTGAAGATTTGATAAGGAACCTAAAGATTCAATCTGATTTGACATTCCATTGGCCACTCCGCAGATAAGGTGGGTAACTTCAGGCACCCGAGAGGTATTCCGGTAGCCTCAAGGACGGTGACAGGGAAGTTCTTGTTTACCCACACTTGCCATTGTTGTTGTTCCAGGCTGCGAGACCCGGCAGGAGGATGAGTATAGCGTCGTTCTAAACTAGCTTTAGAAGTGCACGTCTATATGACTCTGGCAGAGGGTTGTCGTAGTCAGTGGGAGCAGCGGAAGCATTGGTGGACTTTGTGCTTATGTCTATTTATAGACTAAAGCAGATATAGCGGAGTAAGATCATCTGTTTCTGATATGACAGTCATGGGTTTGACGTCATCAGAATAGGGGATAGATCTGTTGAGAAGGTAGTAGGAAGTGATATTCCTATACTACGATCGGTTATACTTTGGTCGTCACACAGTGTTTTCTCCACAAGGGACTTGGACATTATATCAGACATACTGGTTACTAGATCTATGGTTTTAGATCTAGATTTAGGTGGTTTCCCAATCAGGGTACTTTGACAGCATTCTAAGAGTATTTAGAATGGACGACTCCTGGCACGGTAGTGTACCTGCAGGTAATGGAGTCACCCTCTCTAAAGGTGTCTTACAGACTAAAGGGGAGAGGGATACGCATGATTGACAGATCACTTGCTTAGGCAATTGAGTCAATCATGAGATGTCAAGTACCACACCAGATGTTGTTCTTGCACTAGATGCAATAAGTTGATATTAATCCAATCCTGGAAAAACAGTAGGAAGCAGTTTTAGAACATAAGTGAATGTTCTAGGGATATGATAACGGCTGCCTCCTTTAGGAGACGGTTATCACTCCAGGCTTCCAAGGTGACATGGACGACAAGGAGGTTGTCAGAGTTATAGTTCTCCCTCTGACGAGGGGCAGTATTTTGGACAGGTGGTCCAAGGCAATACTGAGGGAGGCATGGCGCAGGATACTGATTAAGTTCAGTTGTTGATACAGTCTAAGAAGTTTGGATTTGGAGTTCATTTATGAGCTAGGTCCCATCAGACATCCAGACATATTCTATGACAGGTATTGCTCATTTCGGGAGATGGCTTTCTCCGCGAACTTGAGATTTAGAGAGATATAGAAAGAAACTTCATAGCGGATCCACTCACTGAGGCTATTCCTCGAACGCAATAGTTTCGCAAACGGGTTTTTATGAGACTGACTAGTAGAGGAGTTAGGTGTTCGGTATCACACGGGCTGTGAGTATGCGACATCGCAATAATTAGCCTTGAGTGCAAGTGGGAGATTGTTGGAGTTAGTGCCCTCAGAGTCAATTATTGGATCACAGGCACATGATTGCAATGATTGAGGGAGGACCTATCCCGGTAGGACAGTCTTACTCGAGATGATAGTATGCTATCTGGTTTATCTTTATCATCGTGTACTGCATAAGGTGACTTGACATGTCGCTATTACACGTTGATAGAGCCCCTAGGATTCTTGCTTGACGACCAGCAGTATGATGGCGATCATATACGTGGGAGCTGGGGTCTATAAGCACATCCTTAAAAGGTCCCTAGTCGTAGGAGTTTCGAGACAGGGCATCGATACTCCATTAGTAGACTAGTGTATACAGTCGAGACCCTGACGAGGGGCGGTGGCCGGTCTCACAAGCCACTGGTGTCAGTTGGTTCACCTAAGATGTATACAGGTGCTCATTGGGTTATGAGTACACCGGACAGGACTCGCCGGGAACCTGCTAGTTGGTCTTATACCAGACGTCAGATAGCAGTTCCCAGGTGACATGTGTACAGGTTAGTTCATCGACCTGAGATCGTCATTTGTCTCGTGTGTGTTCCCACTGTGCTTTGATTACTACCCTACCACGGCTCAAAGGAGTCGTGCAAACAGGTTTTAGTTGGGTACAGTCCCGAGCCACATGGAGGCAGTGAGCGGATCTTCAGGGGTTCGTCTCTCCCGGTATTGGGAGTGAGGTCGCGCTGTGTTTAGGAGAGCCATTACGCAAAGCCCTCGGCCGAGGCAGGAGATTTACTGGTAGGTATTCCAGTAGTATCTCAGGGCGTTCTGGGCTACACTCCGACACGACTTGTACCGCTTTTGGGGGTCTGACTTTCACCAACCCCCTAGGCCCGCCATGCGATACTCATAGACGAACGGACCGGACTGTACGGATATTGTCACTGACAGGCTCAGTAGGGTGTCAGGATGAGTTCGCTCATCGACGTCCCTTTTGGTCAATAGCTGGTGGCCCGTTACGTATTGGCTTATACCTCTGACGTGCTAGTGGTTAAATCCACAGCCATTGTATTGACGAGTCTTTAGAGTCCACCACACTTTCAGTTACTCAGCTTTCGGGCGAAACGCTGTAGAGGCCGTATGGAGATATGGCAGGGTCCGATCAGATACGTGCGGTATTGCACGGATCAGGATCGGACGGTTTGTACTAGTAGCCGTATAGGTATATGGCAGGGTTCGATCAGATACGTGCGGTATTGCACGGATCAGGATCGAACGGATTTTACTAGCCGGCTTTGGCTTAAGCCGGTCCTAGTCTAGTACAGTGTAGATTTTTGTCTCATTGCATTTGTATCCGGACGGAATACAGATGCGGGTGTGTATGCACAGTATTGGGGTTTTTCCTGTAATTTATTACGGGACCAGTTTTCTGGAGTTGCCAGTTTGCATTCCGTTCCGGCCGGTTTTCCTTTGTTCTTTCCCGGCCGGACTTTTCCGATGGAGGGGGTAATTTGCAGTTTTGCAAATTACATTTGTGGAGGGGTTTTCTTGCATATTGTTTGATTATGATAGCTTTCTTATCTTTCAACCATGCTTGCTTTAATGTGATTTGAAGGGTTATGGAGTGAATAGGAGAAGAAGCATGGTTGAATGTTTTCTTGTCTAGGATATGGTCACCTTTCTCTTGCTCCTACACTCACCTCCCTCTTGCTATCATATTATCCTTCCTCCACCATTCTCATTCTCACTTGAAGATGATAAGTTTTTTCATGAGAAGAAAAAGAAAGTGAGAAGAAGAAGAGAGAAAATTTCATTTTTGGTTTGACACAAATTTCTTCATCTCATATCTTCATGCAAGGAAAAATGAAAGCACCATATATTTTCCTTGTTCTCATTCCTCCATCCAAAGGCATCGAACCCCAAAGTGAGACAACCATCTTCTACACTGCATTCTACAGCACATCTTGAGCATGTCGAGTTGCCGGCTTCATGCTCGAGTTGCCTCGGTATTGAGGCGGGAGCCCGTAAAAGACGAAGGCGATGTGGTGCCCTTTCCGGCGAGGAGGCGACGATATGGAGACTACACTTTCCGCGGGAGATCGGGACGATGACGAGAAGACCGGAGGACTCGGATCACTCGGTATACTTCTTTTCCCATCTCTTGTTAGCTAGTATAGGCTAATGGTTAACGATCCGGGTAATTGTCCGCGGTAGCGCCGGTTTCCAAGTTAGGAAAATTTTTGATTCCGCATTTTGGCCTCGAGTAAGAGACCGGGGCGCTGCCGTGGCGCAACAAGTTCATCTCATGAACCAATATACACCCAAACTTTCTCTTTGGTAGTATGTTTAATAGCGATGTTACCAGCCTTTATCTCCTAGTTTGCCACGGTATCTCAGTTTGGAACTCTTCCAACATACTGTCCCTCCACTGAGGGTAAAGACAATGCCTGTGACTGACATTCAGCCGTCCTTATCAGCCTGGGACCTTTCCAGTGGTTCTCCCCAGGATCGATTGATACCATCTCACTAAACCTAGCGAGAAGCCTAACATCCATTTAGATCTATCTCATAGATCCAAATCCCAGGATTTAGGAGGTATCACCTTTATCCTATTTGGAGAATCCTTGTGATAAGAGGATATTGACCGTGCGTAGCATAGTAAACTCCTTCCCTATCAAGAGTATGTCATCTACGTACTCTACGAGGATCACCACCACACTCCCTACTACCTTTTTATATATACAATGTTCATCTAGTATTTTGATGAAGTGAAACTCTATGACTACCACATCAAAACAGATGTTCCAACTCCGCGATGCCAGCTTTATTCTGTAAAGCAACTTGCACATGTTTCCGCTGCTCCCACTGTTTACGAAGCCCTTTGGCTGTGTACTTATAGACATTTTCTTCTAAATCAGTATTTAGAAAAGCAGTCATGACACCCAACCACCAGATATCGTAGTCATGGTATGTAGCAATGGCAAGTAGGATCCGGATGGACTTAAGCATAGCCACTGGAAAAGGTTTCATCATTATCCACGCCTGGTCGATGACGAAAACCTTCAACAAGTCTAGCTTTGAAAGTCTCAACTTTTCCATCTGCACCAAGTAATCTTCTCAAGATATACTTGCTCCTGATGGTGATTTAACCCTTCAGATATAGCAACCAAAGTCCATACTTTGTTGGTGTACATGGATTCCATCTCAGATCGCTAAGCATCCAGCCATTCTCACAGAGTCCCTACTCTCGATGGCCAGCTCGAAACTAGTTGGGTCATCATCTCATGATGCAATCATTGCTCCCACTGTCATCGAGAAACCGAAGTATCTCTCATGCGGATGAGGAACCCTACTAGATCGGCGGAGAGGCTGAGGTTCGTCGGGGACCATTAAATCCTTTGGTTCTATCAAATCTTCGGTTGTAGTTTGTATAGCTGGAACTCCTTCTAGTTCTACAGAACTGACCTTGCCTCGATCTTGTCTGGATTTTGTTTTTGACATAGGCCGGACAACCCCAAATCTTAACTTGCTTAAGAGATGGGCTCTTCCCATACCATATCTCATATGGAGTGGTAGGGAGTGATCTGATTCGAACCTAATTCAATAGGTATGCAGCTTCTTAAGTGCATAACTCCCAAAAGGAAATAGGTAACTCAGTAATACTCATTATAGAGCACACCATATCCAATATGGCGCGATTGGTCTGCCCCGATATACCATCGTGCTATGGTGTATACGAAGGAGTAATGCTGAGAGAGAATCTCATTCTCCTTTAGAATAGTCCAGGAATCTCCGTGCTTAAGTATTCTCCTCCTTGATCTCATCATAGGACATAATACTTATACCTCTTTGTGGTTCTCTACTTCTAACTTATATTCAGTGATTACCTCAAAAGTTTCAGACTTGTGTTTCAACAGGAACATATGTCTGAATCTACAGAGATCATCAGTGAATGTAAGGAAGTACAAAGAATCAGTCCTGGCATGTGTAGACTGGGGACCTTTATACATCACTATGTATCAGTCCCAAGAGTTCATTAACTCTTTCTCTTTTTCCAATAAACGGAGCTATGATCATCTTATCTTTGTGACATGACTGGCAAGTTTCATAAGATGTAAATTCAAACTGATTTAAATATGCATCTAAAATGTAACTTAAGCTAGTCGGGTCACATTGATATGACCTAGTCTACAATACCTCAAGAAGGAATCGTTCATTTCTGAACTCTTCTTCTTGTGTGTGTTCTGTATACTAGGAACTGTAGTTTGATTTAGAACGTCAATGCTTTTAGATAACGTGCCTGAACCGATCAACTTTTGAAATGTTCAAAACAATATTCAACAATACAAAATTATATCCTTCTTTAATAAATAAAGTGATTGATATGATTTTGTATATCAGGTTCGGTATCTAATAGCATTTGTTCAGAATCAATGTATTGGTAATACAGGGTGACAGTGACCAACAGACTTGGCTGCAACACTTGCACCGTTTTCTGTCTCATGAAACTTATCACCCGCTCTCAGTTCTCTACCTTTCTGTAGCCCATGTAACGGATTACATATGCGGGATCCTGATCCGGTATCAAATACCCAGGACGTAAAGGATACTGAGAAACAGTTCTATGTAATGAACACACCCGAAGAAGATGCATCATTATGCACTTTCTTCGTTTGGGCGGCATGGGAATCCTGGTATTCCCCTAATTCCTGCTCTGTCTTATAACAATTATAAGTTGGAGCGGGACCAACGTTCCCCAGCTCAGTATAACAAGCGGGTTCGGTCAATACATCCATATTATTATCTTGATTAAGGCATGACATGGTCGCTACCTGGAGAGAGAGAGAAGAAAACACTCTGCGTGCGCTCTTGCAAGATTAGATTGGTTATTTATTTTATCTAATCAGGATGTCTCCCACTGTTTTTATCAAATCTTCCTTCAAACCCTAAAAGGAAAGACTAGCTGGGATTAATTACACTCTACAAGTTCGCCAATCTTTCAACCAGGCCAGTGCCGGTACTTTGAGGGTGGTTCCCCGTGCTTTCGCACGGACAAAATTAAAGTAAACCTCATTTTCCCAGAGGCGTAACCCCGTTGACACCTTTCTAGACACCTACTTGATCGGCTAATTATAAAGTGCAAAACTCTCCCAGGAGTAACAATTACTCGCAGTGGGTATCAGGATCCAACTATCATATAGAAGGTATGCAATCTCATTGCAAATTTCAACACTTGAAACTCCCGATAAAGGTTTTTACCCCTAGCACTTATGACCTTAACTATGGTCAACAAATCATAAGCACTAGTCAAGTTCTGCCCGTCATTTCATTATTAATTAGACCCACCCACATGACCCTTAACTAAGGTCAACAAAGTCACCTGACTGTCCTAACTAATCGCATCATATGCGGTGTAGGAAGACATCACTTAGCTACCGTACACTGTGTCTTGACTATGGTCAACAAACACAGCACGAATACTAAGTACTCTACTTCCTAAAATGACGGAGGGTTGCGGATGGATTTTTATGAAAACCTTTAACGCTTTGAACTTGATCTCGTTGCGGAATCAAATGGTTTTTAAATGGAGTGTTTTTGAGGCTTTTCTAGTTTTGCTAAAGGGGTCACTCCCGGTGAAGGGATCGTCGGCCATTTCCTCATCGAATAAGCTGAAGGATATATCATATATACCGCTGTGCAAAGCAAAAACTATAGAAGCAATCAAAAGACAAACCGAGGGTTGTAGCATCTGCCAGTTATTGATAAAGGGGTCACTCCCGGTGAAGGGATCGTCGGCCCTTTCCTCATCGAATAAGGTGCAGGATGTTCTATAAGGAACACCGCGATGCAAAGCAACAACTAGAGCTACCTGATTTTATTTTGAAATTTGATTCCACAACATCTTTTAGGTTTATTTTCTTTCATTAATCTCATTAATGAATGTCCCATCATTTAAGTCCACCTAAACATCACAGATAAATATAACGTACGCTTATGCCATCCGCATTCGCCTCGATGTCCCGTCTGCACCGTTAGGTTAGGTAACTAACGCCAAAGCGAGGCAGGGCTAGCTCGGGTGTAAAACATAAGCAACGTCTATATAATATATCATATATACTTTACACAATATCTATCTGAACAAATCACATGATCACATCACAGATAACGCTGCAGAAAATTTCATATGAAATATTGGATATATTAGGACGTCCGTGTTTTATTTTGAGCCTGAATAAAACACGGATTCTACGGTCATGATGAATAGCCAATCCCACACCTCTAGACCCCTACGAGAGCGGCAAGCAACCCTACCAATTCTAGAGTTAGGAGACCCGGACTCGACTCCTCAAGATGGTCTCCCACTGGACACTAGAACCCTGTTACTTGTGCTCCCCTCCTTTGGTCTATCCTAATGCGGAAAAGTAAATAATATACATCAATGGTGACATCTTCCGCAACCTGGAAGTGCCCCAATAAAAGAATATTACATACAAGTTTTTTACATGAATGAAAATGAAAAACACTCATCTCACATAGAAACCCCCCGGCTATTCAAACACGAAGATCCAATATAACATATCCAGCAATACATAACATTACATGTCATCAACTTAAGTAAATATGCCCATCCCAATTGTCGTTGACATATAGCAACGAAACCGGCGATATCACATATTACACTTACGGCTACAGAAAAGAAAGTGTAAAACTACAACTGTTGGAATCCGCAACCTGCATAGACATCGCATGCCTAACTAAATGAATTCCTCAGACATCGCATGCCTAACAATAATAAACCCCGCATTTTAGTCTCAAAATCGAAAACTGTTTTCAATATCAAGTCGGGCAATTCAACAAGATTCCCGACATTTTGATCGAATGCTCGTCGCAAATTTTAGTAGGCGGCTGCACCCCCGATGCCGTCGACGAAGTGCACTAAGGCGGAACACCGCTGCCGCGAGCACCCGAACGGATGCTTTCGGTGACGGGGTTCTCCTACAGTCACGTAGTCGGGGCTATGGGGCGTGGCTGTCTATTAAGTTTACTGGCGAGTATCCGTGTACGCAACGTGATTGCGACGGACTTTTGATCGCATCAAAATTCTGTGGCAACCGATCAAGTGAGACTAAACTGCTATGTTTATAACATCCAAATCAGTTATCTCATAACTACTTGTGGATTCCAAATATTGTATCACATTCCGGATAAATAGAAAATGTTAAACTTTCCGATCGAACAATTAAACACCCAAGTTTTCCTGAAACAACTCAACACATGAAATAAGTTCAAAAACATCCATTTCATGCCACAGTACCAACGGTCCAGCCATAGAAGGGTCAAGCCAACACCTCACATGTGGCACGCCGTACTGCCCCAAACCCTAAGGTTCAAAGGGCAGTTCAAGACGATCACATAATCGAGTTAAGGTTTGTTGTCTTCTAGAGGGTCCATCGCGTTACTTGCACGACTCATAACGTTCTCAAAGTACGGAAAAATCCAACAGTTGAAAATTTCCCGGCAGGGGAAAAATTGGGTATTTATATCCGGTCGAGCTTTTTAACATGTTCTAAAATTACCCAGAAAACCATAAACGAGGTTAGAATATCCGATCGAATCAACGAGTCCCCAATACACCCCAGAAAACTTAACTGTTGAGTATATTTAAAAGCACCCAGAAACATCAGGAATCACATACGGGGGAAACTGTACAAAACTGAAACCGTAACTCTTTAATTGCGCCGCGGAACCGCCGCCAATGGCATGTCATTGCCGCGGTTCCGCGGCCGTTTCAGTGAGTTAGAGTCTCGTTTTCTACAGTTAACCTTATATTTCCCTGCACTATTTTCTGAGAATTTTTAATTCACAAAAATCCACAGTTTGAAAAATTGTACAGAGAGGGGTGAAATCAGGGGATATCGGGTTCGATCGGACTTCTAGCTTCGTCTACACTTCGCCTAAAGGTCTAGCTAGGCTCTGATACCACGTTAGGGTTCCTAGGAACACTCAAGAGGTTCCACAAGGCATCGACCATGCCAAAATCAAATATTTTTCGTGTGCCGAGAAACCCTAATTTTAGATCGTTAACTAGAGGTAAGGCGAAACTAAGCAAGTTAACTACTTTAACTACAAGTGAAAGGGATTACAACCATTGTAGATCCGGTCCCCCACTTCTTCAGCTCCATGATGACGTCCCTCCGCTGCGATCATCGGGATCCCGGACTCTAGCGTTGATTTCATCAGAGAAATGATCGGGCTAGGTCGTTGACTTCGATGCCGAAGATGATCTACGTCGAGGCGACTCAAACTCAAGCTCCATCTTCACTAGGTCATGAAAATTGTGAAGATAACACCCTATACAACATGGCAAGTGGTAGAGGATGAAGAAATAGGAAGTGGGTTCACTTTCGATTTGGATTTCTCACTTGATTTCATCACTTGAAAATTTTCAAGAAAGCTTTCTTTTCATCATCAAGAAGAATAAGAAGAAGAAAAGAAAATGAGTTATTTCAAAAAGAAAATCCAAGTGATTCTTATCATAATGCAACCATGGGTGAAGTTAACACATGTAGAGAATGAACTAGGGTTTAGGTGTAATGGTTAGGTTAAGAAAAAAACAAAATGGTTAAGACTTTCAAAGCTACATGAAGCTTCAAGTGTAAAACAAAGCAAGCCACCATTTTATTTTATGCCAAATATATATAAATAAAATAAATAAATAAGCTAAAACCCTAACCATTAACCTAAACATGGTTTAAAGCAAACACACACCCAAGTTTGCATGTATCATCAAACATGATACAAACTAGTGCACAAACATATATCATATATAAAATGTGCACAATCAAGTGAGAAAAACATCTTTAGTGAACAAAAACTAGTTAATGTAAAGTAATATATCAAATATATAATTATACATTAAATCATTAAATCAACACTTGATTTAACGATCCGGACATAACCGACTAATATCATGTGTATCAATGTATCGAATCAACATTTGATTAAGTAACCCGGCTATATCTTATATAACCGTCCGATGATACAAATCGCGAGAATAGAATTCAGTATCACATACTGTCATTATTCTCGGTCCCGCACATATCTCATATGCGCTCCTATTTCGTTTCGCTTGAGCCAGGAAACCTCTGTGTAGGACTCTAAAGACTCGTCAATACGCGGGCAGTAGGTGACGATCATATCAAACACCCACAAGCCGTAAGCGGTCTGCTAAACGTTGTAAGTCGATGTACAACACCCCACGACTTGCGGGGAGGCGGAAATATGAAAAACGATGTTGTTCTTTGCTTAAACATCGACTAACCGCACGAATCGAAGCTAAACGATAACTAACAAGAAACATAGAAGTTCTATACTACTATGTTTAGGGATTATACCTAACGAATCGTGTCCTTCGTCTTTGCGAACTCTTCCTCCTCCTCGGCCTTCTCGAAGTAGTAGACGATCCACCTGAGAGCTTTACTCCAAGCTTAGCCTCTGAACTTGAGGCAACTAACCTACTTTAAGTGCTAATCAAAGAAGCTAGGTGATATAGAGTGACGGTTATGGTTTAATTAGTCTAACTAATCCTTGTACTCAACACATTAGAGGGGAGGATTAGGGTTTGAAGAGGGAGAGCTTGAGGAAAGAGAAGATGAAGATAATAATGAAGTGAGAAGAATGAGTTATGATAATATATATCAAGCATTTCTTTTTATCAAGAAAAGAAAAGAAATGAATTTAACAACCATGCTTGATAATATCTAGTGATGATTCACATCCATGAGTCATTAAGCATTTATGATGCATTAATGACATGGATGAATCATCCATATGACTCACTAATCACATTCATTGTATATGCCACCTAAACCTCCTTAGTCACCATCTTCTAGAAGCTTCTCGCGCAATTACGAGAACGCCCCTCCTTTCCGCAAAAATACGGAAAAACTTTAGACTGTATAAATCCAATAATCGGATACCAGTAACTGGCTTAAACCAAAGCCGACTGGTAAAAACTGTCCGAAAGTCGTACGTGCGTAAACACACGTATGCGTCCGAACCCTTGTCGTAAAACCATACGACCTCTATATCGATTCGCCTGGAGTATGGAAACTCTTTGTGTGGGACTCTAGAGACTCGACTACTACGCTGGCAGTGGGTTTAACCACAGACCGCAAGCGGCACTAGCTGTACGTAACGGTCCCCAGGTAGATGTCGATAAGAAGGCCGATGAGGAAACCCATCCGAACTCCTACTGAGTCAGATGTGACAATCTCCGTACAGTCCGGTCCGTTCGTCTAAGACTATCGCATATCGGGCCTAGGGGGCGGCAAGCGTCAGTCCCCTAATAGCGGTATAAGTCGTGTCGGAGCGAAGCCCATTACACCCTGAGAAACTACTGGAACCTACCAGCAAATCTCGCTTGCCCTGGCCAGGGACTTTGCGTAATGGCTCTCTGACACAGCGCGATATCAACCCCCAATACCGGGAGAGACGAATCCTGTCTAACCGCCACTGCCTCCAAGTGCTCGGGACTGCACCCAACTGCTACCTGTTTGCACGACTCCTTTGAGCCGTGGTAGGGTAGCAATCTAAGAACAGTGGGACACACTCGAGGCGAAGTAGCAGTGTCAAGTCTGCGGACTATGCTGTACTCATGTCACCTGGGAACTGTTCACTGACGACTGGTATAAAACCAACCAACAGTTCCCTGTGAGTCCTGTCCGGTGTACCCGTAACCTAACGAGCACCTGCATACTATCTCCAGTCCGACGTACTGACGGCTGTGGGACAAACCATCTCCCCAACAGGGATGAGAAGCGTACACACTAGTCTACTCCGGAGTATCGATGCTCTGTCTCGATAATCCAACGACCAGGGACCTGAATAAGGATGTGCTTGTAGACTATCCAGCCTCCACTAGTGTGACTGCCATCACAACGCTGGTAGTCAAGCAAGATCCTAAGAGCTCTATCAATACGTATACTCACATATTAAGATAGAAAAACCAAGTAGCATACTACCATGTTTAGCAAGACTGTTATATACATGTGAATATCCCAAGCTTCCATTAAGTAATATACAAACTAGTATGATACAGTAATGGCCTTCTAGGGCATAAACACTAACAATCTCCCACTTGCACTAGGGCCATGTACTGGCGTATCGAAGACCGATGATCTCGAGTAGCCTCTCGAAATGAATCTGAGGTAGGGCCTTCATGAATGGATCAGCAATGTTCTCTTCAGAAGCAACTCTCCGAACCTCGATCTCCTGACGATCAATGATCTCCCTGATCAGGTGATACCGCCTTAAGATGTGTGTCTGGACTTCTGATAGGACCTTGGTTCCTTTGCTAAAGCTATAGCTCCGTTGTTGTCGCAATACAGAGGTATTGGATCAACTATGGTAGGAACCACCTGAAGTTCTGTTAGGAACTTCTTCATCCAGACTGCTTCTTTTGCGGCATCGCAAGCAGCTATATACTCCGCTTCCATCGTCGAGTCAGCAACGCTGTCCTGCTTGGAGCTCTTCCAGCACACCGCCCCTCCATTGAGGGTAAAGACATAACCCGACATGGACTTGGAATCGTCCTTATCA
Organism: Agapanthus africanus; assembly: GCA_030015575.1. NCBI lineage: Eukaryota > Viridiplantae > Streptophyta > Magnoliopsida > Asparagales > Amaryllidaceae > Agapanthus > Agapanthus africanus. The sequence goes on from CM057347.1 coordinate 241,732,817, forward strand.
CTCTGAAAGCCGGAATCAGCAAAGGCCTCCAACCTGAGGTCTTTTCCGCCATAAACCAAGAACATCTCCTTAGTCCTTCTCAGGTACTTGAGAATGTTCCTTACTGCTATCCAGTGCTTCTCCCCTGGGTCTGACTGATACCGGCTTACCACGCTTAGTGCGTAAGCTACATCTAGTCTGGTACACAACATCACATACATTATAGAGCCTACCGTAGAAGCGTAGGGTATAATAGACATGCGTTCCCTTTCCAAATCAGTCTTGGGAGACATCTCTTTGGAGAGGGTGATTCCGTGACAAGCCGGTAGATTACCGCGCTTAGAATCTTCCATACTGAATCTTTTCAGTACAGTGTCGATATACCTGGACTGTGAAAGTCCCAATATCCTCTTGGATCTATCACGATAGATCCGGATCCCCAGAATGTAAGAGGCATCCCCCAGGTCTTTCATGGAGAACCTGTGTGACAAGAATCCTTTGACAGATTGTAGCATAGGAATGTCATTTCCTATCAATAGAATGTCAGCCACGTACAAGAAGAGGAATACGACACTTCTGGCTACAACTTTACTATATATGCACGGTTCATCTGGATTTTTGATAAAGTCATATTCTTTGACTGTCTTATCAAAACAGATGTTCCAACTCCGCGATGCCTGCTTTAGTCCATAAATGGACTTAAGCAGCTTGCATACTTTCCTGCTGCTCCCACTCTGATTGAAACCCTCTGGCTGATCCATATAGACGCATTCTTCTAAATTTCCATTCAAAAAAGCCGTCTTTACGTCCATCTGCCAGATTTCATAATCATGGAAGGCAGCAATAGCAAGAAGGACCCGAATGGATTTGAGCATAGCCACTGGAGAAAAAGTTTCGTCATAGTCCAAACCAGGTCTTTGACGAAAACCCTTTGCAACAAGTCTAGCCTTATAGGTTTCCACCTGTCCATCTACACCAATCTTTTTCTTGAAGATCCATTTGCATCCCATGGGTTTTACCCCATCTGGAGCAAAGTCCAAAGTCCATACTTTGTTGGTGTACATGGACTCCATTTCGGTCCGCATTGCATCTAGCCATCGTACCGAGTCGCCGCTCTGGATGGCCTGCTGGAAGTCAGTAGGTTCATCATCATCTATGATACAATCCTCTCTATCCCCATCTATGAGAAAACCGTAGTATCTCTCAGGCGGATGAGACGGCCTACTACTCCTGCGGAGGGGTGCGGGAATGTCCTGTTCTTCTTGAACTCCTGGTTCTACCAAACTTTCAGTAGCAGTTTGTGGTTCTGGAATTTCTTCCAGTTCTATTTCGCTCCCAATTATTTCCTTTTCTAAAAACTGATTTTCCAGAAAATGGGCATTACGAGAAACAAAAACCTTTTGTTCCTCTGCGTAATAGAAATAATATCCCTTGGAGTTCTTTGGATATCCCACAAACATACATTTTACTGATCGTGCCTCGAGCTTGTCCACATGCTGCTTTTTAACAAAAGCTGGACATCCCCAAATCTTCATATATTGAAGATGGGGTTTCTTCCCAGTCCACATCTGATATGGAGTGGTAGGCACAGTCTTGGTAGGAGCCTTGTTCAAAAGATATGCCGCTGATTCTAGCGCATAACCCCAGAAAGATCACGGTAACGCAGCATTACTCATCATGGATCGTACCATATCCAATAGGGTTCGATTCCGTCTCTCCGATACACCGTTGTGCTGTGGAGTGTATGGAGGAGAAAGCTGAGAGAGAATTCCTTTCTCTTTTAGGTAACCTAGGAACTCGGCACTTAAGTATTCTCCACCTCGATCAGATCTCAGTGTCTTAATACTTTTGCCGGTTTGGTTTTCTACTTCATTCTTATACTCTTGGAATTTCTCAAAAGCCTCGGATTTATGTTTCATCAGATAAATGAATCCGTACCTTGAGTAATCATCCGTGAAAGTAATGAAATAGGAAAAACCACCTCTTGCATGTGGAGACATTGGACCGCATACATCGCTGTGTATGAGTCCTAAGAGCTCGCTCGCTCTTACTCCTTGTCCAGTAAATGGAGTCTTTGTCATCTTTCCTTTGAGACAAGATTGACAAGTGTCATAAGTTTGATATTCGAATGAGTCCAAATATCCTTCTCTATGCAACTTAGTCAACCTTCTCTCATTGATGTGACCCAATCTACAATGCCATAAGAAAGCTTTATTTAAATCTGGAGACTTTCTTTTTAGTGTGTTCTGGACGTTGAACATTTGGAGTTGGTTTAAAACATATATACCGTTATTTAGTGTACCTGACCCAATCAAACCATGATTAAGGTGGATGTTAACAACATCTCTTACAAACGTGAAATCATAACTTTATTTGATAACAAGGAAACTGATATGATATTACACGTTAAGCTTGGTACAAAATAACAGTTATGTAAAACCAAAATGTGTCCACTCGTCAATCCTAGGTGATAATCCCCGACGGACGCAGCTCCCACGCTAGCTCCGTTAGCAACCTTTAGGGTCATATCACCTTCCTTCAGCATTCTACGGTTTCTCAGTGCCTGCAATGAATTGTAAATATGAGATCCTGGTCCGGTATCCAATACCCAGGAAGTAGAGTTGATCGACAGACAATTCTCAATTACAAACACACCTGAAGTCGAAGCCACAGCTTGCTTCGGTTCCTGGTTCTTGGCGTTCCACGCCTTGCAATCCTTCTTCCAGTGCCCTTTCCTGTGACAATGGAAGCACTCATCCTGGCCAACTACCGGTACCGCAAACTTTTTCTTTCCCTTCCCTCCCACCTTACTAACACCTCCTCTAGGTTTGGTGGCGGCCTTCTTCTTCCTTCCCTTGGCCCTAGCCTTGGACCCGGAAGAAGATGCACTGCTAACAAACATAGCGGGTGTTTCCCTTGCTTTCTGCAAGGTGCCCTCTACACTCCTTAACATGTTCAGGAGTTCCGGAAGTTCAACTTCTTTTCTTTGAAGGTTGAAGTTCAGGATAAACTGGGCGTAGGTGGGAGGAAGGGACTGGAGAATAATGTCTGTATAGAGCTCATTGTCCAAAGTCATCCAAAAGTCTGCGAGCTTTTCAATATAGCCGATCATCTTTTGGACATGTTCTCCTACCGATGACCCGACAGTCAACCTCGCTCGAAACAAGTTCTTAGAGGTCTCGTATCTTGCTATACGAGATTGCTCTCAATAAAGTTCCTTTGTATGGAGAAATATGCCATCTAGGTTCATATCCTCGTGCCTCCTCTGATGTTCATTGTTCATTGAGGCAAGCACGATGCACTTGGCTTTCGCGCAATCTAAATCCCAGGTTTTGCGGATTTCCTTATCCGCATTGCTGGATTTGGGACCAGGGACAGTAGGTGCCGTAGCGGTGAGGACGTACCCCAGTTTGTCATAGGTCAAAGCCATTTTGACATTCCGCAGCCAATCTTTATAGTTTGGCCCTGTCAGTATATTTTTCTCTAAAAGTAACTTAAGTCCAGTCATTTTCAGGGTCGCTGCAATTAGGAGAGAGAGAAGAAAACTCTTTAGCATGATGCTCTTGCAAGTTTAGAATGGTTTTTAGTTTATCTAAACTGGATGGCTCCCACTGTTTCTCGAATCCTTCCTCAAACCATAAAAGAAGAATTAGCCAGGACTATTCTCACCGTACAATTCTTTCTTAACCGTTCAGCCAGGCCAGTGTCGATACTTCGAGGGAGGTTTTCCAATGCTTTCGCGAAGTTCCTTAATTAAATAACCTCTTTTCTCTGGGGGCGTAACCCCGCTGACACTTTTCTGGACACCTACTTGGTTTATAGCATTGATCGTTAAGTGACGAATATCCTGATAAGTAGCATATACTCACAGTAGGATCGGGATCCAAATATCATCGTATGATAATGTTGAAGGAATCCTACCAACATTCATCAAACTCCAAATGGTATGCATTTCTTTGCAAATTTCAGCTTCTTTAGAAATTCCCGATATATATTTTTGCCCCATGCTCTTATGACCTTGGCTTTGGTCAAAATGTCATAAGTCACATGTCAAGTTCTACCCGTCATTATCTTGTCAATTTGAACCCATCCGTATATACCCCTGACTTTGGTCAAATGATAATACGACTGTCCCAAACTAACTCATCTATCTTATGCAACAAATGAAAACCCAGCAGCTACCAAACACTATGCCTTGACTTTGGCCAAAATGCATAACTTGAATACTACTGAATACCCAAATGAAATGACGGAGGGCTACGAATAGTTTTGGCGAAACCGTGAACGTAGTGAACTTGATATAACCGAAGGAACCTGATAGCTTTTTAAAAGGAGTGGTTAAAGCTCCGCATTTAAAAATATCTGGTTTTTAAAATTAACCGAGTGGTTTCTTTTAAATTGTTCCAACGATTAAACTTTTGGTTTATTTTCTTTGCAATATAGATAATGCGTCCCATCATTAACCTATCATTGCAGATAACAACGAAAATACAACGTCCTCTTATGCCATCCGCATTCGCCACGGGGTCCCGTCATCACCCGTTAGGTTACTTAACTAACGACAGAGCGGGGGCTGGGCTAGCGCGGGTGTAAAACATAAGTGACGTCTAAATAGCTATCATATATAGATATTGTACATTCGTCAGACGCAATAATAGGCATTCCAGATCACAGATGAACTTTATTGGATTTGCTAGCAATCCGTGTTTGTTTTGAGCCTGCAACAAAAGACGGATTACACAGTTGTGATGAATAGCCATTACCCCACCCAAGACCCCAACGGGTACGGCAAACTACCCGCCCGGCAGTTTGTGCACCCCACCTTGGGTCTGTCCTAGGAGCAAAAACAGTAAAATGAAATAATACAACGGTGGCTACAACCGCAACCTGGATGTGCCCCGCAAAATAATATTACAACAAATTACATTTACATCAAATGAATTAAATAATAACCCATCATAAAACCCCGGCTATACATCACAACAGTCCAACACAGTTCATATTCACAAACAGATAAAATCCATTACAGAAATGTGCAACCCCCTGCCAACTGACATACTAGCAGTTAGGGGAGGTTTACGAACACATTATACAAACACAGATATAATCCAACAAGCAAATACTGTATAATTTCGATCGATTAAACACTTTTAATTTTGCTCCAATACTTCTCTGTAAATCTGAAACCTGAGCAAAAATAAAAACTTCCAGAAAATACCAAATATCACAGAGAAGCAACACAGGAAAATTGGGTTCCTGAATCGCCAACTCGGCGGCGGAAGCGCGGCGGATCGGTGCGATCCGCCGCGGTTCCGCGGCGCTTTAGGCGATTCAGGGGCCTAAATTTCTTGGGTGTTCTTCTACTGTCTTTTTAAGCTTTCTGAACCTCCCTAAAAAAATTTTTGACTTCATTTAAAAATCGACAGAAACTTGTGATTTCGGGTTTTTCCGGTTTCGTTTTTTTCGTTCGAAATTCATACAAATTTGCAAGTAAGTTATTTATTGTTTAGCGAGGCTCTGATACCACTGTAAGTCGATGTACAACACCCCACGACTTGCGGGGAGGCGGAAATATGAAAAACGATCTTGTTCTTTGCTTAAACATCGACTAACCGCACGAATCGAAGCTAAACGATAACTAACAAGAAACATAGAAGTTCTATACTAATATGTTTAGGGATTATACCTAACGAATCGTGTCCTTCGTCTTTGCGAACTCTTCCTCCTCCTCGGCCTTCTCGAAGTAGTAGACGATCCACCCGAGAGCTTTACTCCAAGCTTAGCCTCTGAACTTGAGGCAACTAACCTTCTTTAAGTGCTAATCAAAGAAGCTAGGTGATATAGAGTGAGGGTTATGGTTTAATTAGTCTAACTAATCCTTGTACTCAACACATGAGAGGGGAGGATTAGGGTTTGAAGAGGGAGAGCTTGAGGAGAGAGAAGATGAAGATAATAATGAAGTGAGAAGAATGAGTTATGATAATATATATCAAGCATTTCTTTTTATCAAGAAAAGAAAATAAATGAATTTAACAACCATGCTTGATAATATCTAGTGATGATTCACATCCATGAGTCATTAAGCATTTATGATGCATTAATGACATGGATGAATCATCCATATGACTCACTAATCACATTCATTGTATATGCCACCTAAACCTCCTTAGTCACCATCTTCTAGAAGCTTCTCAGGCAATTACGAGAACGCCCCTCCTTTCCGCAAAAATACGGAAAAACTTTAGACTGTATAAATCCAATAACCGGATACCAGTAACTGGCTTAAGCCAAAGCCGACTGGTAAAAACTGTCCGAAAGTCGTACGTGCGTAAACACACGTATGCATCCGAACCCTTGTCGTAAAACCATACGACCTCTATATCGATTCTCCTGGAGTAGGGAAACTCTCTGTGTGGGATGCTAGAGACTTGACTACTACGCTGGCAGTGGGTTTAACCACAGACCGCAAGCGGCACTAGCTGTACGTAACGATTCCCAGGTAGATGTCGATAAGAAGGCCGATGAGGAAACCCATCCGAACTCCTACTGAGTCAGATGTGACAATCTCCGTACAGTCCGGTCCGTTCGTCTAAGACTATCGCATATCGGACCTAGGGGGCGGCAAGCGTCAGTCCCCTAATAGCGCTATAAGTCGTGTCGGAGCGAAGCCCATTACACCCTGAGAAACTACTGGAACCTACCAGCAAATCTCGCTTGCCCTGGCCAGGGACTTTACGTAATGGCTCTCTGACACAGCGCGATATCAACCCCCAATACCGGGAGAGACGAATCCTGTCTAACCGCCACTGCCTCCAAGTGCTCGGGACTGCATCCCACTGCTACCTGTTTGCACGACTCCTTTGAGCCGTGGTAGGGTAGCAATCTAAGAACAGTGGGACACACTCGAGGCGAAGTAGCAGTGTCAAGTCTGCGGACTATGCTGTACTCATGTCACCTGGGAACTGTTCACTGACGACTGGTATAAAACCAACCAACAGTTCCCTGTGAGTCCTGTCCGGTGTACCCGTAACCTAACGAGCACCTGCATACTATCTCCAGTACGACGTACTGACGGCTGTGGGACAGACCATCTCCCCAACTGGGATGAGAAGCGTACACACTAGTCTACTCCGGAGTATCGATGCTCTGTCTCGATAATCCAACGACCAGGGACCTGAATAAGGATGTGCTTGTAGACTACCTAGCCCCCACTAGTGTGACTGCCATCACAACGCTGGTAGTCAAGCAAGATCCTAAGAGCTCTATCAATACGTATACTCACATATTAAGATAGAAAAACCAAGTAGCATACTACCATGTTTAGCAAGACTGTTATATACATGTGAATATCCCAAGCTTCCATTAAGTAATATACAAACTAGTATGATACAGTAATGGCCTTCTAGGGCATAAACACTAACAAACGTAACGGCCACCCGGGTAATGAGCGATCAGAAGATCAACGAGCAAGCCCGCTCACACTCCTGTGAATCCAACCAGTAACACTTACCGCACAGTCCGGTCTGTTCGTCTGATATGTCGCATATCTCGCCTAGGGGTTATAAACGTCAGACCCCAGTAGCTTGATAAGTCATGCCGATGTAAGGTCCATAACAGGCATGAAACTACTGATAACACATACCAGTAAATCAGTGCAACCCTGGGCAGGGATTTCCAGTTATGGCCAGTCGAGTATAGCGCAACATCAACCCCCAATACCGGGAGAGACGAACCCCCTCCTATCGCTCATTGCCTCCATGTGAATCGGGATTGTACCCAAAAACCACCTGTTTGCACGACTCAGTAGAGCCGTGGTAGGGTGGAAATCAAAGCACTGTAGGAGACACACAAGACTCTATGACGATCTCGGGTCAACAGACTAAGCTGTACCAGTGTCACCAGAGAACTGCCATCTGACGTGAGGTATAATACCATCTGGGAGTTCTCGGCGAGTCCGTTCAGTGTACCCAGTCTCCACTGAGCACCCGCATACCATCTCTGATGTGAGACACAAATGGATATGGGATCATCCATCGCCCATCACATGGGTCGAGAAGATTTACGATAGTCTACTCTGGAATATCGATGCCCCGTCTCGATATTCCCACGACTAGGAACATTGAAGAATGTACTCATGGACTACCCAGGCCCCACTAGTATGATCTACATCATAGTCCTGCAAGTCGAGTACACATCCTAATGGCTTTATCAACATGTAACAGAGAGACAAAAAGTATACATGTTAAGATAAAGAGCAACCAGATAGCATACTATCATGTCGAGCAAGAAAGTCCTACCTTTATATATCCCAGCATCCACTACAATATACATTTAATGTACAGTAATGGCCTCTTGGGCATACATATAACTAACAATAGTTTTTTGTTGCATATATTATATTCATGGATTATCGCATTGGGATAAGGATTTTTCATGATGTTTTCTGGATTTGGGGACCGTGGGAGTTCATGAAATTATGCATTATTTGAAAAAACCGGTTTCCTTTGATATGAAATTTCTGCAGCCACTATGAGATTTATCGGTTCGGATATATATATACCCCACGCGAGGGAAGGAAGGGTCCGTGTGCGGGTACATGGTGGGGCCCGGAGGTACCCCGAGGCAAGAATGAGGTCGTGGTGCTAGACGATGAGTTGCAGGGGAAACCATACTTTCCGGTGACATTACCAATGACTCGGCGGAAATCATGGGGATACCGTTGGGAGTCATGTACGTATGGATATGTGGAAAGACGAGGGTCAGAGCTAGGCACTCGTGCTTTTCGGACAGCGTGTAACACGTACCTATCTGGGTGCCAGTCGTGGTGACAGGACCTGATAGACCTGCATTTCTGTGTCGATGCTTGACACATTTGTTTCATGATATTTCTATTTACTCCTTTCTATACATAACAGGGTAATGGGACGCTGTTATATATGCCCTTACACCAAGATTAGTGGAATGGGATGCTAATATATGTGTATTGTCATTAATTTATATACATCATCATATCTATTCATGCAAATATATTTAGGGTGTTAGACTTTTACTTGATATTGGATTTGGGATATATGGGATTTATTTGAGATTTGATACAGGATATATATGAGCTTGCTGATTTTTACATTCAGGATATATGAGTTTTATTCAATATTGTACATTAAGGAATTGTGAGACTTATATGATATGAGAGCCAATTTGCCGACTGATTTGAGGATTTGGGATTTAGATTGTCCTGTTGGATAGTGATCCTACTACGATGTCAGGATTCCGTGGAAATGACATATTTCATTCCATACTCCACATTTATTGATTATGCATTGCTTCATGTACCAGTAGTACCTGTTAGTGTACCATTCATGACTGTTGCATTTACATACCTTTATTTATATGCATTGTTTCATGTAGTAGTTGTACCTGTTAGTGTACCTTCAATGATTGTTGCATATATACATTTCATATCATTATTGCATAATTATTGCATACTGCTTGTTATATGTTATTGCTTCATGTATTAGTTGTACTTGCTAGTGTACCTTTCATGTTTATTGCATTCAAATGACCTTTTATTGCTAATAATTGCATATGTTAGATTCGCGTTGTACGTGCATACTTGCGATTACCTGCATATGTTATTTACATTCACGAGTTGGCAACTCACCCCCGTTGTGCCACAGTTGTTTTGCAGGGTGTTCCCCAGGGTAGTCGAGGCAGGCTATTCATCTATCTATCATCTTTTGCTACGGATACCGCATCGTCTCACAGTGTGCTGTTTTGCTTAGGTGGGTTTTGTGGTTATTCGTGTTGTATTGTATATTCGTTGTATCCTGGTACTCTCCATCTACTACTTTCATATTTGACTTAGAGACATGTGTGAGGACGATGTTTTATATTATTTTGTGACTTGTTGTCTTTTATACAGTTTCCTTTCTATCGTCTTTTATTTCTTCGCTACGGCGTCGTATATTTGTTGTGGTGGTTGTTTTCCGCCTTTGGGCGTGTATTTGCTCCCGTTTGGGGATGCTATATTTATATATATGTTCTACCCATTTTTGGGCCTAGTTTTTACAAAGGAGGTGCTGCCAAAATTTTAAAGGAAATAAAGTTCGACTTCTAAAGAATTTCGGTTGTGATTTCAAAAACTTTTAAACAATGTTTCTTATCATTCCTTATCTTTTAATGGTTTAGATTTCTCGGTTTTGGCTTTCTTTTACTACGTTACGCCTGTAGACGTTGCGTAGTATTAGAGCCGTCACGTGGCAATTTCGGGTCGTGACATACACATACCTATGTGTTACTGTTTTGTCATTGACGTGGGGTCATTGATTCTTATGCGTTGCCGCATATGATATGTAATATACCTTGCCATGCCTACATGCTAATAACCTATATACCCATATGGTATCGTACCATTAGTGATAGGTATATACACATATAAGACATAGCTACATGTACAGCTTGCATACCTACTTACACATATACCTGGAGGGTATTACATCATTATTGATAGGTAGATACACATATCTTGCTATATCGACATGGTTACGCATACCTGCCTATAGCTACATGTTCACCTTTATTTGATGTTGTATGGATTTGGGGAAATTAGGAACCGCATGATATATATATTAACTTGTTGCAGTTAAATAGCGTATTTTCCTTTATATGCTCATATTACTGTTTCATGTTGCATATATTACATTCATAGATTTCATATGATGTTCTCTGATATTTTTACTCCTAAGTATATATAACTGTGGAATGGGACGCTGTTATTGTTAGGTCCACGTTGCCCACTCCGGTCCTTTCGGGGAGGCGGAATAGGTAAAACGAAAATTTTCCCTAGCTAGGTAACATGGACCGTTTCATGAAGGATCGTTGCTAAACAAGAACTAACAAATATTCTACAAGTTCTAACTACTCTGTAGAATGGCTATACCTTGGTCTTGAAATCCTTCTCTTCTTGTTGTGGTTCTTCCTCTTGCTTGCTCCTCGTAGTTGCTTGAACAGATCCTCCTTGTCGTCTCCTCTTAGCCATAGATGGATCCACCCGAGGGTCTCGAAATTGAGCTCCTATCTCAACGTAGAGATGACTAAGGTGTTTGATTTGCTAAACCTAATACCTTAGATTGGGTAGAGAAGAGTGATGGTGGTTTTGTCTCAAAGGTTCATGATTTCCAACTCATGGAACACTTGAACCTTTAGAGAGGAAGAGGAAGAGGGAGAGCTTTCTTTCTAGGAGAGAGAAAGAGAATGATAGAATGAGCTCTCATAATCCAATTCCTCTCACAAAAGTTAGAATAATGATAATAATAATAATAATTAAGTATATGGTGATGGTTAGTTTCAATGACCATTATCATTTCATGCTATTATTGCATTTTGTAAACAACAAGCAAGCAAAGGTCATACCCATGAAATGATAGCCACGAAATGATGATGGTCAACAAGTCCAAAATGGTCAACTGGTGAACAAAGTCAACAAGTCAACAAAAGTCAAACTTTCAACTCAACCATGGCACAATAATAATTAATTAATATTATTAATCATATATCATATTCTCATTAGGGTTTAAAGAAAAGTCAACGGTCAACAAGTGAACCAAAGCCAAATGGTCAACAACCCTAATGAGAATCCTCTGCCTCTGGCTCTGTCAACTCTGCATACACACCCGCTTCCGTGCTCCAAGGAACACGAATACACTGAGACAAAACCAATCCCAAAACAATTACTAGGATCTGGCTTAAACCAAAGCCCCCTAATAACTATTGTCCGGACACCAAACGTGCACAAGTACACGGATGTGAACGAACCCCGTCGCAAAACCATGCAACCTCTACTCTGTTTTGCCTAATGGCGAGTAACCCTCTGTGTGGGACTCTAAAGGCTCGACACTATGCTGGCAGTGGGTTTAACTATAGGCCGCAAGCGGTACTAGCTGTACGTAACGGTCCCCAGGTAGGTGCCGACAAGAAGACTGATAAGGTGAACCCATCGTAACTCCTACTGAGCCTGAATGTGACAATCTCCGTACAGTGCGGTCTGTTCGTCTGAGAATATCGCATGGCGGGCCTAGGAGGGCGGTAAACGTCAGTCCCTAATAGCGGTAGAAGTCGTGTCAGAGTGTAGCCCAAAACACCCTGAGAATCTACTGGAAAAACCTACAAGCTATTCTCGCTTACCCTGGCCAGGGACGACAATGTGTAATGGCTCTCCTAGACACAGCGCGATATCAACTCCCAATACCGGGAGAGGCGAATCCTGTCTAACTGTCACTGCCTCCAAGTGCTTCGGGACTGCACCCAACTACTACCTCTTTGCACGACTCAGAAGAGCCGTGGTAGTGTAGTAATCAAAGAACAGTGGGAACACACTCGAGGCGAAGTGACAGTGTCAAGTCAGCGGACTAAGCTGTACTCATGTCACCTGGAAACTGTTAACTGACGATAGGTATAATACCAATCAACATTTCCCAACGAGTCCTGTCAAGTGTACTCGTAACCTAATGAGCACCTGCATACTATCTCCAGTACGACGTACTGATGGCTGTGGGACAGACCATCTCCCCTACTGGGAAGAGAAGCGTATGCACCAGTCTACTCTGGAGTATCGATGCCCTGTCTCGATAATCCTACGACTAGGGACCAAAATAATGATGTGCTTATAGACTACCCAGCCCCCACTAGTGTGATCGCCATCACAACGCCGGTAGTCAAGCAAAGATCCTAAGAGCTCCATCAATATGTATCAGCGATATGTTAAAAGAAACATATACACTTATTAAGATAGAAACAAACCAAGTAGCATACTACTATGTCGAGCAAGACTGTCGTAAACCAGTATATATATATCCCAAGCCTCCAAAATGTATTATACAAACTAGTAATATACAATAATGGCCTCTAGGGCATACATATCTAACAATCTCCCACTTGCACTAAAGGCCAGTAATTGGTGTACCGCATACCCAACGTCTGCACTAAGGCCAGCTGCTGGCATACCGCATACCCAATAGCTCAAAAAGTCGCTCGAACTGTGTTTGAGGGATGGCCTTTATGAATGGATCCGCCGTGTTGTCTTTTGTGTCCACTCTCCGTACCTCGATCTCCTGGCGATCAATGATCTCCCTGATCAGGTGATACTCCCTCAAGATGTGTCTGGATTTCTGATGGGATCTTGGTTCCTTTGCTAAAGCTATAGCCCCATTGTTATCGCAATACAAAGGTATTTGGTCAACAATGGACGGAACCACCTGAAGTTCACTAATGAACTTCTTCATCCAGACGACCTCTTTTGCGGCATCGCTTGCAGCAATGTATTCATCCTCCATCGTCGAGTCTGCGGTGGTATCCTGTTTGGAACTCCTCCAACACACCGTCCCTTCGTTGAAGGTAAACACAAAACCCGAGACAGACATGTTGTCATCTTTGTCACTCTAGAAGCTTGAATCGGTAAAGGACTCGACCCTGAGGTCTCCATTACCGTAAACCAGAAACATCTCCTTAGTCCTTCTTAGGTACTTGAGAATGTTCTTCACTGCCGTCCAGTGGTCCTCACCTGGGTCTGACTAATACCGGCTCACCATGCTTAGGGCGTAAGCTACATCTGGTCTTGTACATAGCATCACATACATTATAGATCCTACCGTCGAAGCGTAGGGTATAGTGCTCATGCGAACCCTCTCCTCATCAGTCTTAGGAGACATCTTCTTAGAGAAGGTAATTCCTTGCAATGCGGGTATGTTACCGCGCTTGGAATCCTCCATACTAAATCTCTTTAGTACGGTCTCTATGTACCTGGACTGCGAAAGTCCCAGTAGTCTCTTGGATCTATCTCTGTAGATCTTGATCCCCAGAATGTACGAGGCATCACCCAGGTCCTTCATAGAGAACCGTTGTGACAAAAATAGCTTGACCGATTGTAGTATAGGAATGTCATTTCCTATCAAAAGAATGTCGTCCACGTACAAGACTAGGAACACGACAGTTCATCCTACAATCTTCTTATACACACATGGTTCATCTTCGTTCTTGACGTAATCAAATTCCTTGATTGCCTCATCAAAACAGATGTTCCAGCTCCGAGATGCCTGCTTTAATCCATAAATGGATTTAAGCAACTTGCACACCTTTCCGCTGCTCCCACTGTCTACGAAACCTTCTGGCTGATCTATGTAAACGCACTCTTCCAAACAGCCGTTTAGAAAAGCCGTTTTAACGTCCATCTGCCAGATTTCATATTCATGGAAGGCAGCAATGGCAAGTAGCATCCGAATGGATTTGAGCATAGCCACCAGAGAAAAAGTTTCGTCATAATCCACACCAGGTCTTTGACGAAAACCTTTTGCAACGAGTCTAGCCTTATAGGTTTCCACCTGCCCATCTAAACCAAGTTTCTTTTTGTAGATCCATTTGCATCCAACAAGTTTTACCCCAGGTGGAGCAATATCCAAGGTCCACACTTTATTGGCGTACATGGACTCCATTACGGATTACATTGGTTCCTTCCAATTATCAGAGTCCTTACTGATAATGGCCTGCCTGAAACTAGTAGGGTCATCTTCTTCCAAGATGCAATCCTCTCCATCCCTGTCTATGAGAAATCCGTAGTATCTCTCGGGCAGACGAGAAATCCTACCAGATCTGCGGAGTGGCTGAGGTTCATCTTGGACTTTTGAATTTTCTGGTTCTCCTAAATCCTCAGTTTGAGTTTGTGGATCAGATATTTCATCCAGTTCTACCGTGCTCCCACTTATTTCTTATTCAAGAAATTGCCACGCTAAAAAAGTGGCGCGACGAGCAACGAAAACCTTCTGTTCCTCAGTGTGGTAGAACAGATATCGTAGAGAATTTCTAGGATATCCCACAAACTTGCATAAAACTGACCGTGCCTCAAGCTTCTCCGGATTTTTTACTTTTACATAGGCCGGACAACCCCATATCTTAATACATTCAAGATACGGTTTTTTAACACTCCATATTTCATATGGAGTCTTACGAACAGATTTAGACGAAACCTGATTCAGTAAGTATGCCGCTGTTTCTAGAGTAAGTCCCCAGAATGAAAGAGGTAACTCAGCATTACTCATCATGGATCGAACCATATCCAATAGGGTACGATTTCTTCTCTTCGATACACCGTTGTGCTGTGGTGTATAAGGAGGAGTAAGCTGAGAGAGAATACCATTCTCTTTTAAGTAATCTCGGAATTCCGTACTTAATTACTCCCCTCCTCTACCAGACCGAAGGATCTTGATACTTTTGCCTGTCTGGTTCTCTACTTCGTTTCTGAATTCCTTGAATTTCTCAAAAGTTTCAGATTTGTATTTCATCAGATACACATATCCGAACCTAGAGAGATCGTCGGTGAATGTGATGAAGTACGAGAACTCACCCCTTGCATAGACATTGGACCACATACATCACTATGTATGAGTCCCAAGAGCTCTGTTGCTCTTTCTCCATGTCCGGTGAACGGAGATTTGGTCATCTTCCCTTTGAGACAAGACTAACAAGTTTCATAAGATAAAAAATCGAACGTATTCAAGAGTTCATCTTTATGCAACTTACTTAGACTTTTCTCTCCGATATGACCAAGTCTACAATGCCACAAGTAGTATTCATTCGTATCTGAATTCTTCCTCTTGCGTGTGTTTTGTATATTGAGAACTGTATTCTGATTTAGAACATAGATACCATTACACAGTGTACCTTCTGTAATTAGTACCTTATGAAGGTAAATGTTCATGATATTTCTATAAAGAGTAAAGTTATATCCATCTTTATCGAGTAAAGAAACTGATATGATGTTGCAAACCATGGAAGGTACATAGTAGCAATCGTTCAAAATCATAGTATTGCCATTTGGCAACACTAGGTGATATTCACCGATGGCTGCAACATTAACCTGCGCTCCGTTCGCTACTCTGAGCGACATATCACCTGGTGCAACTTTCCTACTTTTTCTCAGTCCCTACAATAAATTACATATATGAGATCCTAATCCGGTATCAAGTACCCAGGAGGTAGGGCTGACCGTAAAGCAGTTCTCAATTACAAGAACACCTGAAGTAGATGCAAAACCATGCTTCATCTTCAACTGGGTATTCTTGGAATTCATATAATCCTCTTTCTCTTGCTCATACTTATGATTGTTGTCACAAGTTAGAACCGAACCAACGTTCCCCAGACCCGAATAAGAATTCGGATCGGTCAAGCGAAACATTTTATTATCATGATTAAGCCGTGAAATGGTTGCTACCTGGAGTCAGAGAAAAGAAACACTCAGCGTGCACTTTTGAAAGATTAGCTTGGTTTATTAGTTTATCTAACCAGGATGGCTCCTACTGTTTCCTCAAATTCTTCTTCAAACCCTTAAAAGAAGAACTAGTCGGGATTAATTGCACGACACAATACTTGCTTAATCTTTCAGCCAGGCTAGTGTTGGTACTTCGAGGAAGGTTTTCCAACACTTTCGTGAAGTTCTTTAATTATGTAACGTCTTTTCCCTGGAGGCGTAGCCCCGCTAACACAATTCTAGACACCTACTTGGTTTATAGTATTGATTGTTAAGTGAAATAATCTCCCGAGAGTAATCCAACTAATCAGTGGGATCGGGATCCAACTATCATTGTGCGATGACCTAGATGGAATCCACTCTAGTCACCACACTACAGAAGGTATGCTAAATCTGCAAGTTTCAATTTCTTTGGAAACTCCCGATGTGGATTTTTGCCCCTAACGGTTTATGACCTTGACAATGCCAACATATCATAAACCGCTTGTCAAGTTCGGCCCGTCCTTATCTTGATTAACTTAGACCCACCCGCATATCTCTTGACAATACCAACATAGCTATGCGACTGTCCTAGATAATCCGAAAAATAAAACTGCAAACAAGCAATACATAGCTACCGATCACTACGCGTTGACAATGCCAAAATACGTAGCTCGAATACTAGGTAGCACTTGTAGGAAACGACGGAGGGCTAAGGCTGGGTTTTTGGCGAAAAACCCGTTAACGTAATGAACTTGATATCGTTGAAGGAACCTGATAACCTTTTCGAAAATATAGTGGCGAAAACTTTTGCTAAAGAGGTCACTCCCTGTGAAGGAATCTCGGCTCTTTTTTCGTCGAATGAGGTGCTGGGCATTCATAACCGAATACCTCTATGCAAAGCAAGAATAATCGACTATAGTGAAGTTATTACCCTGACGCAAACTTTTGTCCAAGGGGTCACTCCCGATGATGGGATCTCGGCCTTTGCCTCGTCGAATGAGGTGCTGGGCATTCATAACCGAATACCTCTATGCAAAACAAAAGTGAACGTCCTTGCAATATTAGCTTTTTGAAAATTGTTCCAACAACGTCTTATTAGGTTTGTTTTCTTGCATTAATTTAATGCGTCGCATCAGTTAATCTTACCATTGCAGAAAACAACGAAAATATGACGTACGCTTATGCCATCCGCATTCGCCACGGGGCCCCGTCATTACCCATTAGGTTACTTAACTAACAACAGAGCGGGGACTGGACTACCGCGGATGCAAAACATAAGCAACGCCTAAATAGATATCATATAGATATATATAAATATTCGTCAGATGCAATGATAGCCATTCCAGATCACAGATGAACACATTGGATATACTAGGAATCCGCGTTTCGTTCGAGCCTGCAACGAAAGAAGGATTACACGGTCGCGATGAGTAGCCAAAACCCCACCCTAGACCCCTACGGGTGCAGCAAACTACCCGCCAAGTACCCGAAGCGAAGCAACCTCCCTCAGCAACGTGAGTAGGCCACTCGGTACTTCGAGATACCCGGTAGTTTGTGCTCCCCACCGTGGGTCTTTCCTAGGAGCAAAAACAGTAAAAAGAAATTATACAATGGCGGCTACAACCTCATCCCGGATGTGCAGTCATACAAATAATATTACATCAAATTATATATTATATGAATTGAAAGATAAAGAAAACTCTCATCTCACAACCCCCGGCTATTCATCTGCGACAATCCAACGAATTCATAAACACAAACCATCAACATTACAGATCACAGTTACGCACAACCCCCACTAATCGATGTATAACGATTAGCGACGTTAAGTGCATATATCACATTACAGATATAACCATTTAGCCAAAGTTTGTAGAATTCCGATCAAAATACAAATTTGTGACTACCCCAAAAATAACATTTTTGTCTGGAAAATCTGCGCAGAAACAAAATATCCCAAAAATCCCAAAACAGCAAACAGGGGAATCTTCAACAAAGTTGAGCCGCGGCCGAGTCAACTCGGCCGCGGATCCGCGGCGGAACTCATGGTTCCGCCACTCTTCCGCGGCGAGTTGGCCGAGTCGGGGTCTCAAATTTCTTGTAAATTCCCAGAAAACTCAGCCTGTATTTTTCATGTTATACAAAATATTTTTAAGCCTGTTTTGAAAATCGACAGAAAATACATTTTTCGGTTTGTTTTCAGGATTTTTTCCGGATCGAGATTCTAAAAACTTTGCTAACAGTTAGTTGTTGCTTAGCTTGGCTCTGATACCACTGTTAGGTCTACGTTACCGACCCCGGTCATTTCGGGGAGGCGGAATAGGTAAAACGAAAATTTTCCTTAACTATGTAACATGGACCGTTTCATGAAGGATCGTTGCTAAACAAGAACTAACAAATATTCTGTAAGTTCTAACTACTATGTAGAATGGCTATACCTTGGTCTTGAACTCCTTCTCTTCTTGTTGTTGTTCTTCCTCTTGCTTGCTCCTCGTAGTTGCTTGAACGGATCCTCCTTGTCGTCTCCTCTTAGCCATAGATGGATCCACCCGAGGGTCTCGAAATTGAGCTCCTATTTCAACCTAGAGATGACTAAGGTGTTTTGTTTGCTAAACATAATACCTTAGATTGAGTAGATAAGAGTGATGGTGGTTTTAACTCAAAGGTTCATGATTTCCAACTCATGGAACACTTGAACCTTTAGAGAGGAAGAAGAAAAGGGAGAGCTTTCTTTCTAGGAGAGAGAAAGAGAATGATAAAATGAGCTCTCGTAATCCAACTCTTCTCACAAAAGTGAGAATAATGATAATAATAATAATAATTAAGTATATGGTGATGGTTAGTTTCAATGACCATTATCATTTCATGCTATTATTGCATTTTGTAAATAACAAGCAAGCAAAAGTCATACCCATGAAATGATAGCCATGAAATGATGATGGTCAACAAGTCCAAAATGGTCAACCGGTCAACAATGTCAACAAGTCAACAAAAGTAAACCCTGGCACAATAATACTTTATTAATATTATTAATCATATATTATATTCTTATTAGGGTTTAAAGAAAAGTCAACGGTCAACAAGTCAACCAAAGCCAAATAGTCAACAACCCTAATGAGAATCCTCTGCCTCTGCCTCTGTCAACTGTGCATACACACCCGCATCCGTGCTCCAAGGAACACGAATACACTTAGACAAAACCAATCCCAAAACAATTACTAGGATCTGGCTTAAACCAATGCCCCCTAGTAACTACTGTCCGGACACCAAACATGCATAAGTACGCGAATGTGAAAGAACCCCGTCGCAAAACCATGCAACCTCTACTCTGTTTTGCCCAAAGCCGAGTATCCCTGTATGTGGGAATCTAAAGGCTCGACACTACGCTGGCAGTGGGTTTAACCACAGGCCGCAAGCGGTACTAGCTGTACGTAACGGTCCCCAGGTAAGTGCCGACAAGAAGACTGATGAGGTGAACCCATCCTTACACCTACTGAGCCTGAATGTGACAATCTCCGAACAGTCCGGTCTTTTCATCTGAGAATATCGCATGGCGGGCCTAGGGGGGCGGTAAACGTCAGTCTCCTAATAGCGGTACAAGTCGTGTCGGAGTGTAGCCCAAAACACCCTGAGAATCTACTAGAAAACCTACCAGCAATTCTCGCTTGCCCTGGCCAGGGCCGACAATGTGTAATGGCTCTCCTAGACACAGCGCGGTATCAACTCCCAATACCGGGAGAGACGAATCCTGTCTAACCGTCACTGCCTCCAAGTGCATCAGGACTGCACCCAACTACTACCTGTTTGCACGACTCAGTAGAGCCGTAGTAGGGTAGTAATCAAAGAACAGTGGGAACACACTAGAGGCGAAGTGACAGTGTCAAGTCAGCGGACTAAGCTGTACTCATGTCACCTGGGAACTATTAACTGACGATAGGTATAATACTAACCAACAGTTCCCGACGAGTCCTGTCCAGTGTACTCATAACCTAACGAGCACCAGCATTCTATCTCCAGTACGACGTACTGATGGCTGTGGGACAGACCATCTCCCCTGCTGGGAAGAGAAGCGTATGCACCAGTCTACTCTGGAGTATCGATGCCCTGTCTTGATAATCCTACGACCAGGGTCCAAAATAAGAATGTGCTTATAGACTACCCAGCCCCCACTAGTGTGATCGCCATCACAACGCCGGTAGTCAAGAAAAGATCCTAAGGGCTCCATCAATATGTATCAGCGATATGTTAAAAGAAACATATACACATATTAAGATAGAAACAAACCAAGTAGCATACTACTATGTCGAGCAAGACTGTCGTAAACCCGTATATATATATCCCAAGCCTCCAAAATGTATTATACAAACTAGTACTATACAATAATGGCCTCTAGGGAATACATATCTAACAGTTATATATGCCTATATATATATTAGTGGAATGGGACGCTAATATATATGTATTGATTCATGCATTTATACTTTTTCATTACTTGATGTTTTTTGGATTTGAGGACCGTGGTTGTTTCATGAAATTATGCATTATTTGAAAAACCCGGTTTCTCTTGATATGATATTTCAGCGTCCACCATGAGATTTCTCGGTTCTGAGATTGTGATATTTACCCGATGCGAGGAGTGAGTGGGCCGTGTGCGGGTACATGGTGGAGCCCAGTACAGTTCCCCTCGGCGAGATGATCGCAGATGATAGGCGTTGAGCCTGGAAGGTGGGCAAGTACCTACCAGTGACAGTACCTTTGACTCAATGGATATCGTGGGGATACAGGCCGGGGCCATGTACGTATGGATACGTACCTATCAGGGGGCCAGTCGTATTGACAGCACCTTATGGATCAGTATTTATGTGTCGATGCTAGACACTTGTTTCATGATGTTTTGGGTGTCGACGTTGGACACTCACTTTATATGAAATTTACTCGAAACTGGATATTGGATACATGTGATATACTTGATATTGTACATTCAGGATATATGAGATTTACTTGACACTGTACATTCAGGATATATGAGGTTCACTTGATATTGTACGTTCAGGATATATGAGATATACTTGATATTGTATATTCAGGATATATGAGACTTACAGGATATGAGTGCCAATATGGGGGCTGATTTGAGGAAATTTGGGATTTAGATTGTCTTGATGGACTTTGGTCCTGTCATGAGGTCAGGATTCCGTTAGAATGACATGCTTTATTTCATACTCCTCATTTATATTATATGCCTTGCTTCATGTATTAGTAGTACCTGATAGAGTACCTTTCATTACTGTTGCATATACATATTGTCATGTTATTGCTTCATGTATTAGTTGTACCTGCTAGAGTACCTTTCATGACTGTTTCATACATATGACCATTTATTGCTATTCGCTTGCATGTATTAGATTCGCGCTGTACGTGCATACTTGAGAATACTTGCATATGTTATTTACTATTCAGGAGTTGGAAACTCACCCCCGTTGTGCCACAGTGTTTTGAAGGTAGTCCCTCGGGGCAGTCGCGACAGGCTTTTTATCTTTCGCAGCGGATACCGCTACGCCTGACTGTGTACAGTTTTGCTATAAGTGTGTTTTACAGTTATCCGATGTTGCTTATTGTATATTCATTGTATCCTGTACTCTCCATCTACCACTTTCATGTGTATGACTTAGAGACTTGATGTGAGAACTGTAAGTCCATGCTACCTCTCCCGGTACTTTCGGGCATGCGGAATTTGACGAAAAATGATTTTCTTAGAGGTGGTAACATGGACTCAAAACCGGATCTTTGTTAAATATCTAACTAACAACCTAACAAGAGTTTACCTACTCGGTTAGGGGGCTATACCTTTCTTGAACTCCTTCGTCTTCAAGCTTCGATGATCGTCCGAATCGGCTTCTCCCCGTCGTCTCCTTGCGCCGAAGATAGATCCACCTGAAAGCTTCAACCTTTGGCTCCTTTTTCGAACTTTGAAGAAACTAGTTCACTCGGTTTGCTAAACCTTGTGAACTAGAGTGAGTAGAGAAGAGTTTGTATGGGATTTTATCTATGGTTCTTGGTTCTCAACTCATGAGACAAGTGAACCATAGAATCAAGAGAGGGAGAGCAAGAGGAGGAAGATGAGAGCTCAAGAACAAGAGAGAGAGTGAGCATGAAAGAATAAGAGAAGGCTTTTCTCTCTTTTCTCTCATAATCCAAAACCATCATCACAAAAATAATAATCAAGTATTGTGTAAAATGGTTCAAGTCAAAATGGCTAAATCATTTCATGCACTCATTTCTCACAAAGGAAACAAGCAAGTAAAAAGTCTTTGCCATGAAATGATAGCCATTGTCATCATGATGGTCAACTAGTCCAACCTAGTCAACCGGTCAACAAAGTCAACAAGTCAACAAAGTCAACCCCTCAACAACCATGTCACCACAATACTTAATTGATATTATTGTTAATCACATATCATATTCTCATTAGGGTTGAGAAAAAAAGTCAATTATCAACTGTCAACGGTCAACAACCCTAATGAGAATCCTCTGCCTCTGTCTCTCCGTCAACTGTGCATACACACCCGCATCCGCGTTCCGAGGAACACGAATGCATGCTGGATAAATCCAATCCCAAAAGGTACACTAGGATCTGGCTTAAACCAAAGCCCGCTAGTGTAAACTGTCCGGACACTGTACGTGCACAAGTGCACGGATGTGACCAAACCCTGTCGCAAAACCATGCGACCTGTCGCAAAACCATGCGACCTCTACTCTTTTGCCAAAAGGCGAATAGCTTTCTGTGTGGGACTCTAAAGACTCGACACTACGCTGGCAGTGGGTTTAACCACAGACCGCAAGCGGCACTAGCTGTGCGTAACGGTCCCCAGGTAGATGCCGACAAGAAGACTAACGAGGCGAAACCCATCTGAACTCCTACTGAGCCTGAATGTGACATTCTCCGTACAGTCCAGTCTGTTCGTCTGATAAATCGCATGGCGGGCCTAGGAGGGTAAACGTCAGTCCCCTAATAGCGGTACAAGTCGTGTCGGAGTGAAACCCAAAACACCCTGAGATAACATTGGAAGCCTACCAGTATATCTCGTTTGCCCTGGCAAGGGACTACTCGTGTAATGGCTCTCCTAGACACAGCGCGATGTCAACCCCCAATACCGGGAGAGAAGAATCCTGTCTAACCGTCACTGCCTCCAAGTGCTTCTGGACTGCACCCAACTACCACCTGTTTGCACGACTCCTTTGAGCCGTGGTAGGGTAGTAATCAAAGTACAATGGGAACACACTCGAGACGAAGTGACAGTGTCAAGTCAGCGGACTAAGCTGTACTCATGTCACGTGGGAACTGATAACTGACGATAGGCATAATACCAACTAGTCAGTTCCCGACGAGTCCTGTCCAATGTACTCGTAACCCAACGAGCACCCGCATACTATCTCAAGTACGACGTACCGACGGCTGTGGGACAGACCGTCTCCCACACTGGGATGAGAAGCGCATGCGCTAGTCTACTCCGGAGTATCGATGCCCTGTCTCGATAGTCCTGCGACCAGGGACCTGCATAAGGATGTGCTTATAGATTACCCAGCCCCACTAGTGTGACTGCCATCACAACGCTGGTAATCAAGCAAAGATACTAAGGGCTCCACTAATGTGTATAGGCGATATACTAAAATAAACACATGTACACATTGAAGTAGAAACAAACCAAGTAGCATACTACTATTTTGAGCAAGATTGTATATACAAGGTGAATATCCCAAGCTTCCATTAAGTAATGTACAAACTAGTATGATACAGTAATGGCCTCTAGGGCATATACACTAACAATCTCCCACTTGCACTAAGGCCATGTACTGGCGTATCGAAGACCTATCATCTCGATCAGCCGCTCGAACTGAGTCTGGGGCAAGGCCTTGGTGAATGGATCTGCAGTATTATCTTCTGAAGCGACTCTCCGAACCTCGATCTCCTGGCGATTCACGATCTCCCTGATCAGGTGATACCGCCTCAAGATGTGTCTGGATCTCTGATGGGACCTGGGTTCCTTCGCTAAAGCTATAGCCCCGTTGTTGTCGCAATACAGAGGTATTGGATCAACAATGGACGGAACCACCTGATGCTCTTTTAAGAACATCCTCATCCAGACAGCTTCTTTTGCGGCATCAGATGCAGCGATGTATTCCGCTTCCATCGTCGAGTCTGCAACGGTTTCCTGTTTGGAACTCTTCCAACACACCGCCCCTCCATTGAGGGTAAAGACAAAACCCGACATGAACTTGGAATCATCCTTGTCACTCTGGAAGCTGGAATCAGCAAAGCCCTCGATCTGGAGGTCTTTTCTGCCATACACCAAGAACATCTCCTTAGTCCTTCTCAGATACTTGAGAATGTTCTTTACCGCTATCCAGTGTTTCTCCCCAGGGTTTGACTGATACCGGCTTACCACACTCAGTGCATAAGCTACATCCGGTCTGGTACACAACATCGCATACATTATAGAGCCTACCGCAGAAGCGTAGGGTATAATAGACATGCGATCCCTCTCCAAATCAGTCTTGGGAGACATCTCTTTAGAAAGGGTGATCCCGTGACAAGCCGGTAGGTTACCGCGCTTGGAATCTTCCATACTGAATCTCTTCAGTATGGTGTCGATGTACCTGGACTGTGAAAGTCCTAATATCCTCTTAGATCTATCACGATGGATCCGGATCCCCAGGATGTATGAGGCATCACCCAGGTCTTTCATGGAGAACCTGTGTGACATGAACCCCTTGACAGATTGTAGCATAGGAATGTCATTTCCTATTAAGAGAATGTCATCCACGTATAAATCGAGGAATACTACAGTTCTCGCTACAAATCTACTATTGATGCATGGTTCATCTGGATTTTTGATAAAGCCAAATTCCTTGACCGTCTCATCAAAACAGATGTTCCAACTCCGTGATGCCTGCTTTACTCTATAGATGGACTTAAGCAACTTGCACACCTTTCCGCTGCTCCCACTCTGAATGAAACCCTCTGGTTGGTCCATATAGACACACTCCTCTAAATTTCCATTTAGAAAAGCGGTCTTTACGTCCATCTGCCAGATCTCATAATCGTGGAAGGCAGCAATGGCAAGAAGGATCCGAATGGATTTCGGCATAGCCACTGGAGAAAAGGTTTCATCATAGTCCAAACCAGGTCTTTGACGAAAACCCTTTGGTACAAGTCTATCTTTATAGGTCTCAACCTGTCCATCTACACCAATCTTTCTTTTGAAGATCCACTTGCATCCTACGGGTTTTACCCCGTCTGGAGCAATGTTCAACGTCCATACTTTTTTGGTGTACATGGACTCCATTTCGGTCCGCATTGCATCCAGCCATTTTACTGAGTCAACGCTCTGAACGGCCTGCTGGAAGCTAGTAGGCTCATCATAATCTATGATGCAATCCTCTCTATCCCCGTCTATGAGAAAACCGTAGTATCTCTCGGGCGGATGAGACTGCCTACTACTCCTGCGGAGCGGCGTAGGAATGTCCTGTTCTTTTGAACCCTCTGGTTCCACTAAACTTTCAGTAATAGTCTGTGGTTCTGAAATTTCTTCCAGTTCTACTGCGCTCCCACTAATTTCCTTTTCTAAGAACTGGTGTTCTAGAAAGTGGGCATGACGAGAAACAAGAACTTTTTGTTCCTCTTCGCAGTAGAAGAAATATCCCTTGGAGTTCTTTGGATATCCCACAAACTTGCACTGTACTGAGCATGCCTCGAGCTTGTCCGCATGCTGCTTTTTGACAAAAGATGGACTTCCCCATGTCTTAATGTAATTAAGATGGGGCCTCTTCCCACACTACATCTCATATGGGGTGATAGGCACAGTTTTAGTGGGAACTCGGTTCAAAAGGTATGCAGCTAATTCTAGCGCATACCCCCAGAATGATCGCGGTAACTCAACGTTACTCATCATGGACCGTACCATATCCAATAGGGTTTGGTTCCGTCTCTCCGATACACCGTTATGTTGCGGAGTGTATGGAGGAGTAAGCTGAGAGAGAATTCCGTTCTCTTTTAAATAGTCCAGGAACTCGGCACTCAAGTATTCACCACCTCGATCCGATCTTAGGATCTTGATACTTTTGCCGGTTTGTTTTTCTACTTCATTCTTATATTCCTGGAATTTTCCAAAGGCTTCGGACTTATGTTTCATTAAGAAGACATAACCGTACCCTGAGAAGTCATCCGTAAAAGTAATGAAGTAAGAATAACCGCTTCACGCATGTGTAGACATTGGACCGCACACATCGCTGTGTACGAGTCCCAAGAGCTCGCTCGCTCTTACTCCGTGTCCAGTAAACGGAGTCTTTGTCATCTTTCCTTTGAGACAGGATTGACAAGTGGCATACGATTGATATTCGAACGGATTCAAATATCCTTCTGTATGTAACTTCGTCAACCTTCTCTCATTGATGTGACCCAGTCTACAATGCCATAAGAAAGTCTGATTGATTTCCGGAGACTTTCTTTTGTGTGTATTCTGGACATTGAAAATCTGTAGTTGGTTTAATACGTATATACCATTGCTCAATGTACCTGACCCAATCAGAACTTGATTAAGGTGAATGTTTACAACATTGCTTACAAACGCAAATTCATAACCTTCTTTAAAAACTAAAGATACAGAAATGATATTACAAGTTGCGTTGGGTACAAAAAAGCAATTACGCAAAACCAAAACATGTCCATCTGACATTCCCAGGTGATAGTCCCCCACGGCTTTAGCATCCATGCTAACTCCGTTCGCAACTCTGAGGGTCATGTCACCTGCTTTCAAAACACTACGGTTTCTCAACGCCTGCAATGAATTACAGATATGAGATCCTGATCCGGTATCCAATACCCAGGAAGTAGAGTTTATTGAAAGACAGTTTTCAATAATATAAACACCTGAAGCTGAAGCTGCAACCTGCTTCAATTCCTCTGTTCTGGCCTTCCAGGCCCTGCAATCATTCTTCCAGTGTCCTTTCTTATGACAATAGAAGCATTCTTCCTTATCCACAAGCTTCCCCGTTTTCTTTGTTGCTTTAGCTTTTCCCTTCGTATCCACTTTACTAACACCGTCCCTTGGTTTGGCGGGGGCTTTCTTCTTCTTTCCCTTGGCTTTCGCCTTGGACCTAGAAGAAGATGATCCTCCTACAAACAAAGTGGATGTTTCCCTACCTTTCTGTAGGGTGCCCTCTGCGCTCTTCGGCATGTTGAGGAGATCTGAAATTTCAACTTCTTTTTCTTGTAAGTTGAAGTTCAGTATAAACTGGGCGTAAGTGGAAAGAAGGGACTGGAGAACTAAGTCCGTATAGAGCTCACTCTCCAATGTGTTCCCTAGGTCCGCGAGCTCCTCAATGTAGCCGATCATCTTAAGCACGTGTTCTGCTACTGATGATCCGACGGCCATCCTTGCCGAAAATAACTTTTTCGACACTTCGTATCTTGCGATACGAGATTGCTCTCTATACAGTTCTTTTGTATGAAGAAATATGGATTCCAAGTACATATTCTCGTGCCTCCTCTGATGTTCATTGTCCATAGAGGCAAGTACGAGGCACTTGGCCTTCGCGCTATAAATCTCCCAAGTCTTACGGATTTCCTTATCCGCGACGCTGGAAGTGGGACCAGGGACAGGGGGAGCTTTGGTGGTAAGAAGATACCCCAGCTTGTCTTAAGTGATTGACATTTTGACATTCCTGAGCCAATCTTTGTAGTTTGGCCCTGTCGGTATGTTTTTATCTACGAGTAACTTAAGTCCAGTCATGTCGATTGGTCGCTGCAATTAGGAGAGAGAAGAAACACTCAGCTGGATGCTCGTGCAAGTTTAGAATGGTTTTTAGTTTGTCTAAACAGGATGGCTCCTACTGTTTCTCGAATCCCTCCTCAAACCATAAAGGAAGAATTAGTCGGGATCAATCCCACCGCACAATACTTGCTTAACCGTTCAGCCAGGCCAGTGTCGGTACTTCGAGGGAGGTTTTCCAACGCTTTCGCGAAGTTCCTTAATTCAAGAACCTTTTTTCCCTGGGGGCGTAACCCCGCTAACACCTTTCTAGGCACCTACTAGGTTTATAGCATTGATCGTTTAGTGAGAAATTTCCCGAGGAGTAGCATATACTCATAGTAGGATCGGGATCCAAATATCATCGCGTGACGAAACTGAAGGAATCCTACCAGAATCATCACACTCCAAGTGGTATGCAAATCTAGCAAGTTTCAGTTCTTTTTGAAACTCCCGATGTGGATTTTTGCCCCATGCTCTTATGACCTTGACTTTGGCCAAAATATCATAAGCCACATGTCAAGTTCTACCCGTCATTCTCCGGATTAATTTGGATCCATCCGTACCTACCCTTGACTTTGGCCAAAATGGCAGTACGACTGTCCCAAACCAACGCATCTATCTATGCTATACATGAATACCCAATAGCTACCAATCACTATGCCTTGACTTTGGCCAACATACACAGCTTGAATACTATTGACTATTCATGTGAAACGACGGAGGGCTACGAATGGTTTTGGCAAAACCGTGAACGTAGTGAACTTGATATAATCGATGGAACGAGATAGCTTTAAAAGGAGTGGCTCAAGCTCCGCATTTAAAAGTTAGTTTTGAAAAGAACCGAGTGGTTTTTCGAAAGTGTTCCAACGATTTTTACTTGGTTTATTTTCTTGCATTAGTTCTTTTAATGCGTGATATTCTTGCATTAGTTCTTTTAACGCGTCCCATCATTTAATCCTACCATTGCAGAAAACAACCAAAATAAGACGTACGCTTATGCCATTCGCATTCGCCACGGTGCCCCGTCATTACCCGTTAGGTTACTTAACTAACGACAGAGCGGGGGCTGGGCTAGCGCGGCTGTAAAACATAAGCAACGCCTAAATAATATCATATATAGATATATTACAATGATAGCCTTTTCAGATCACAGATGAATACATTGGATATGTAGGGTTCCTAGGCATGCCCAAGAGGTCTCACAAGGCATCAACCATGCCAATTTCAAAATTTACGGGTGCCGAGAAACCCTAATACAGATCGTTGGCTAGAAGTTTAGGCGACAAAGCAACTAGTTAACTACTTTAACTAAGAGTGACGGAAATACAACCTTTGTAGATCCGGTCCTCCACCTCCATGTCTCCGTGATGAAGTCCTCTCCGCTGTCCAAATCAAAATCCGGGCTCTAGCGTCGGCTTCATCGGAGAAATGGGCGGGCAAGGTCGTCGGCTTCGTGCCGAAGATGATCTACGTCGAAGCATCACAAGATCGAGCTCCCACTTCACCAAGTCATGAAACTTGTGAAGAGAACACCCTATACTACTTGGCAAGAGGTAGAGGATGAAGAAATAGGAAGTGGGTTCACTTTAGAATTGGATTTCTCACTCATTTTAACAAGTTGCCATTGATGGAGGCAAGCTTGCTTCAATGTTGAAGATGAAGAAGAAGAAGCTAATATTATGATAAGTTAATTAAAATAGAATAGAAAAAACCATTCTTATCATAATATTAACCATGGTAATGTGTAGAGAACTGACTAAGGTTAAATGAATGGTTAGGGTTAATGAGATGAAGACAAAAGGGTTTCTTTGGTCAAAGCTTCATGAAGCTTCAACAAGCTTCATGAAAGAAAGAAACCTTTTGTTTTTCTTTTCTCTTATCTTTAATCCATAAACAAATAAATAAATGAATGAATAATCAAATGAAAACCCTAACCATTTATTTAAACAAGGTTTAATTCTTTACACAAACCCTAGCAATCATGTATCATCAAACATGATACAAACATGTGCACAAAAATATATCACATATACAATGTGCACAAACAAGTGAGAAAAACCATTTAAAGTGAACCAATACTAGTTAATGCAAAGTAATATATCAAATATATAATTATTCATTAAATCATTAAATCAACACTTGATTTAACGATCCGGTCATATCGCATATAACCGACTAATATCCAATGTATCGGCTTATCGAATCAACCCTCGATTCGATAACTAGGTTATATCGCATATAACCATTCGATACATTCATCGCGAGAATAGAATACGGTATCACATACACGCATTATTCTCGGTCCCGCACATATCTCATATGCGCTCCTATTTCGTTTCGCTTGAGCCAGGAAACCTCTGTGTAGGACTCTAAAGACTCGTCAATACGCCGGAAGCAGGTGATGATCATATCAAACACTCACAAGCCGCAAGCGGTCTGCTAAACGTAACGGCCACCCGGGTATTGAGCGATCAGAAGATCGACAAGCAAGCCCGCTCACACTCCAGTGAATCCAACCAGTAACACTACCGTACAGTCCGGTCTGATCATCTGATATGTCGCATATCCCGCCTAGGGGTGGTAAACGTCAGACCCCAATAGCTCGATAAGTCGTGTCGATATTAGGTCTATAACAATTCGAGAAACTACTGGTAACACTTACCAGTAAATCTCAGCAACCCTGGCCAGGGATTTTCGGTTATAGCCAATCGAACACAGCGCAACATCAACTCCCTATACCGGGAGAGACGAATCCCCTCCCATCGCTCATTGCCTCCATGTGATTCGGGACTGTACCCAAAAACCACCGTTTTGCACGCCCACTTGGACGTGGTAAGGTGGAAATCAAAGCACAGTGGGAACCACACAAGACTCTATGACGATCTCGGGTCAACAGACTACTCTGTACCAGTGTCACCAGAGAACTGCCATCTGACGTAAGGTATATTACCATCTGGGAGTTCTCGGCGAGTCCGTCCAGTATACCCAGTCTCTACTGAGCACCCATATATCATCTCCGATGTCAAACACCAATGGATATGGGATCATCCATCGCCCATCTGTATGGGTCGAGAAGGTATACGCTAGTCTACTCTGGTATATCGATGCCCCGTCTCGATACACCCACGACTAGGGACCTTGAAGGATGTACTTATGGACTACCATGTCCCCACTAGTATGATCCGCATCATAGTCCAGGTAGTCAAGTACACATCCTGAGGGCTTTACCAACATGTAACAGAGAGACAATCAGTATAAACGTTAAGGTAAAGTGTAACCAGATAGCATATTATCATGTCGAGCAAGAAAGTCCTCCCTATATATGTCTCAGCATCCACTACAATATACATCCTATGTATAGTAATGGCCTCTAGGGCATAGATATAACTAACAGGATATACTAGGAATCCGCAATTCGTACGAGCCTGTAACGAAAAACAGATTACAAGGTCGCGGTGAATAGCCAATACCCCACCCAAGACCCCTACGGGTGCGGCAAACTACCCGCCAAGTACCCGAAGCAAAGCAACCTCCCTCAATTCCGTGAGTAGGCCACTCGGCACTTCGGCATACCCGGTAGTTTGTCCACCCCCTCCATGGGTCTATCTTAGGAGCAAAAACAGTAAAAAGAAATTATACAATGACGGCTACAACCCCGACCCGGTTGTGCGGCCATACGAATAATTATTACATCAATTTACAAATTTACATGAATTGAGAGAAAAGAAAACTCTCGTCTCACAACCCCCGGCTATTCACCCGCGACAATCCAACATATTCGTATACACATTCCAATAACATTACAGATCACGGATTTGTATAACCCCCACTAATCGACATATAGCGATTAGCAGACGTTCAATACAAATATCACATCACAGAAAAAAAACCGTCAGCTTATGTCGTTTAGAAGTTCGATAAAAAATACGGATTTTCAGGACCCCAAAAATAAAATTTTCGTTCTGGAAAATCTGGGCTGAAAATACATATACCAAAATTCCCAAAATACCCACATGAGCAAACTGCAAAGAAGAAACCCCATGACTCGATCAACTCGGCCGCGGTTCCGCGGCGCTTTGATCGAGTTAGGGGGTCAAATTTTTGCAGATTCTTCAGAAAACCTGAGTCGATTTTTGGTGTATCTCATAAAATTTTTCCAGCACTTTTAAAATCGACAGAAAGTTTAAAAACCGGGGTTCGTTTTGCAACTTTTTCTTTGATCGATCTTCTAGCTACTTTGCTAACATGTTAGATAGAGTTTAACTAGGCTCTGATACCACTGTAAGTCCATGCTACCTCTCCCGGTACTTTCGGGCATGCGGAATTTGACGAAAAATGATTTTCTTAGAGGTGGTAACATGGACTCAAAACTGGATCTTTGTTAAACATCTAACTAACAACCTAACAAGAGTTTACCTACTCGGTTAGGGTTCTATACCTTTCTTGAACTCCTTCGTCTTCAAGCTTCGATGGTCGTCCGAATCGGCTTCTCCCCGTCGTCTCCTTGCGCCGAATATAGATCCACCTGAAAGCTTCAACCTTTGGCTCCTTCTTCAAACTTTGAAGAAACTAGTTCACTCGGTTTGCTAAACCTTGTGAACTAGAGTGAGTAGAGAAGAGTTTGTATGGGATTTTATCTATGGTTCTTGGTTCTCAACTCATGAGACAAGTGAACCATAGAATCAAGAGAGGGAGAGCAAGAGGAGGAAGATGAGAGATCAAGAACAAGAGAGAGAGTGAGCATGAAAGAATGAGAGAAGACTTTTCTCTCTTTTCTCTCATAATCCAAAACCATCATCACAAAAATAATAATCAAGTATTGTGTAAAATGGTTCAAGTCAAAATGGCTAAATCATTTCATGCACTCATTTCTCACAAAAGAAACAAGCAAGTAAAAAGTCTTTGCCATGAAATGATAGCCATCGTCATCATGATGGTCAACTAGTCCAACCTAGTCAACCGGTCAACAAAATCAATAAGTCAACAAAGTCAACCCCTCAACAACCATGTCACCACAATACTTAATTAATATTATTGTTAATCACATATCATATTCTCATTAGTGTTGAGCAAAAAAGTCAATAGTCAACGGTCAACGGTCAACAACCCTAATGAGAATCCTCTGCCTATGTCTCTCCGTCAACTGTGCATACACACCCGCATCCGCGTTCCGAGGAACACGAATGCATACTGGATAAATCCAATCCCAAAAGGTACACTAGGATCTGGCTTAAACCAAAGCCCGCTAGTGTAAACTGTCAGGACACTGTACGTGCACAAGTGTACGGATGTGACCAAACCCTGTCGCAAAACCATGCGACCTGTCGCAAAACCATGCGACCTCTACTCTTTTGCCAAAAGGCGAATAGCTTTCTGTGTGGGACTCTAAAGACTCGACACTACGCTGGCAGTGGGTTTAACCACCGACCGCAAGCGGCACTAGCTGTGCGTAACGGTCCCCAGGTAGATGCCGACAAGAAGACTGACGAGGCGAAACCCATCTGAACTCCTACTGAGCCTGAATGTGACATTCTCCGTACAGTCCGGTCTGTTCGTCTGATACATCGCATGGCGGGTCTAGGGGGCGGTAAACGTCAGTCCCCCAATAGCGGTACAAGTTGTGTCGGAGTGAAGCCCAAAACACCCTGAGATAACACTGGAAGCCTACCAGTATATCTCGTTTGCCCTGGTCAGGGACTACTCGTGTAATGGCTCTCCTAGACACAGCGCGATGTCAACCCCCAATACCGAGAGAGACGAATCCTGTCTAACCGTCACTGCCTCCAAGTGCTTCGGGACTGCACCCAACTACCACCTGTTTGCACGACTCCTTTGAGCCGTGGTAGGATAGTAATCAAAGTACAGTGAGAACACACTCGAGGTGAAGTGACAGTGTCAAGTCAGAGGACTAAGCTTTACTCTTATCACCTGGGAACTGATAACTGATGATAGGCATCATACCAACTAGTCAGTTCCCGACGAGTCCTGTCCAGTATACTCGTAACCCAACGAGCACCCGCATACTATCTCAAGTAAGACGTACCGACGGCTGTGGGACAGACCGTCTCCCACACTGGGATGAGAAGCGCATGCGCTAGTCTACTCCGGAGTATCGATGCCCTGTCTCGATAGTCCTGCGACCAGGGACCTGCATAAGGATGTGCTTATAGATTACCCAGCCCCACTAGTGTGACTGCCATCACAATGCTGGTAATCAAGCAAAGATCCTAAGGGCTCCACTAATGTGTATAGGCGATATACTAAAATAAACACATGTACACATTGAAGTAGAAACAAACCAAGTAGCATACTACTATTTTGAGCAAGATTGTATATACAAGGTGAATATCCCAAGCTTCCATTAAGTAATATACAAACTAGTATGATACAGTAATGGCCTCTAGGGCATATACACTAACAATAACGATACTGTATATTTTGGTGACTTGGATGTCTTTTATGCAGTTTTTACTTATATCGTCTTTTATTTTCTTCGCTACGGCATCGTATATCTGTTGTGGTTCTTTTTTTCCGCCGTTGGGCATGGATTTGCTCCTGTTGGTGATGCTTTACTTTATTTTTATGTTGTACGCATTTTTGGGGTTAGTTTTTACTAAGGAGGTGCTGCCAAAATTTTTAAGAAAGAAGTTGGACTTTAAAGAATTTGATTTGAGATTTCAAATGTTTTGAAAACACTATTATCACTTACTACTTTTGATAGTTTAGATTGCTGGGTTTCCGGCTTACTTAAATTGCGTTACGGCTGTACACGTTGCGTAGTTTAAGTGCCATCATGGGCCAATTTCGGTTCGTGACAACTCATCTGTCGCACAAGAACTGTAAATCTGCAGATGACTGTCTCTGAACTGCGCATAACTGGAACAAGCACCCCGGGCCTACGACTCAAGCATCAGCTACCACAATCGCCTCGCCAGGGGTAAATAAAGGATATCACAATCACAATCCTTCACAAGCTCCATCCTACGGCGCTGTCTCAACTCAGATACCTCTGCAGGAGGATTAAGCTCCGGTGGTCCATACAAGTAGTGTCTTCAAATCTTCACTGCCCGACCACCGCGGCCATCTCCAGATCATGAGTGGGATAATCCTGCTCATACCTCCTCCAACTGTCGGGAAGCATAAGCGATAACTCAATAATTCCACATCAGTACACAATCAAGCCCCACTCGCGAAACATCTTAATAAACGACAAAGTCGCCCAATTGAAAAATCAAAGATGGAACTGGTGCAGTCGTCTACCAAGTCTTCAACTACTGAAAACTCAGCACGCATGCCTCCGCCTAAAGAAAAAGAACTCCCTCCCTGGTCAGTCCGGTCAACGGTGCAGCGAATACACAAGAATCATTCACGAATTGGCGATCAAAACAGGCTATTCCCAAAAATCTACGGAGCTCTGTCCCTGATCAGGTCTGGGCCAAAGCTGTACGGCCTCGATCTCACTCGGGTCCATACGAAAACCGTCTCCCGTTACCCCATGACCTAGGAAGTCAACACTATCAAGCCTGAAGAACACTCAGAGAATCTAGCAAACAGCTGGTACTCTCCCAATGTCTGCAAGCAATCCTCAAGTGTTGCTCACGTTCCTCACGACTCTTGGAAAAGACCAGAATGTCATCTATAACACAAAAATCGACTGGTCGAGGAACGGCCTGAGAAACCAGGTTCATCACATCCATGAATGCTGCTAGGGCTCCGGTGAGTCGAACGACACCACCAAAACTTATAAGGCCCGTAGCGCACATAAAAGCAGTCTTCGGAATGTCATCACTCCGAATCAGCAACCAATAATGACCTGATCCCAAAACAAACTTTGAAAAATGTCTCGCACCGTGGAGCTGATCGTACAAATCGTCAATATGAGGTAAAGGATGCCTAATCCGCACCATAACTCGGTTCGATTGACGATCAATCAATACACAACCTCAAACTGCCTTCCTTCATTGTGACGAAGAGAGTATGAGCTCCCCAAAGCGAAACACTCGGACGCACAAGTCCCCCTATCTAGCAACTCTGCAGCTGATCCTTAAGCACCCTAAGCTCTTCCGGCTCATCTGGAACTATGTCGGAAAACTCACGGACGATAGGAACCCGGTCCAACAATCCCACAGTGGCTCCGGTATCATGAATGGAAGCCAAGAATCCTCGACATCCTCTACTCAAAATCCGACTAGCGAAAAAGGATGAATGCAGTTGTGAGAGGAGGAACCACTGTCCCCCTACACTAGAAGAACAGACTCGCCGGGAAAACAAAAACCTGACTGTTTTCTCGCGGCAGTCCACAGACGCATAGCACGTAGCTAACCAGTCCGTGCCCCGGAGAACGTCAAAGTCCAACATCTCTAAAAGGAACAAATCGACGGACGAAACTCTATCTCCTACCCAATTGGCACATGAACGAAACACGTGTCTGTGAGTCCACGTTGCCCACCCCGGTGCTTGCGGGGAGGCGAAAAACGGAATAAAAATCGGATTTTTATCATGCTAGGCAACATGGACTAGACAAAGGAGGATCTTTGCTAAACAAAAACTAACTAAAAGCTAACTAGATTTAGCTATAGGGTAGAAAGGTAACACCTTGGGCTTTATGTCCTTCTCTCCTTGCTCCTTGGAGTGGTAGAAAGGGATCACCTTATCGCCTTCTCTAGTCGAAGAAGGATCCACCCGAGTGCCTCAACCTTTGGCTTCAACTTCAAGCTAGAAGTAACTAAGGTGCTAGAAGTGCTAATCCTAGAACCCTAGATGAGAGTAGAGATTATCAAGAAGAGGTTTTTCTCAAGCTCAAGTGTTTCTCAACACATGAGAGGGGAGAGCTTGAGAGAGAGGAAGAGGAGGAGAGAGAAAGCATATGATAGAATGAGAGAATAATAAGCCATTCTCATATATATGTGTGAATTATTGTAAATTGAAAATTAGTAAGATAATTGTCATGGCTTAATCAAGACATGACAATTATCATTTCATTTTTAATGCAAATTGCAAGGATCAAAGAGCATCTTTTATATGAAATGATGATGGTCAAAGTGTCAACCAAGGTCAACAAGTCAAGAATGGTCAAAAGGTCAACAACCCTAACCATGCACAATTATATTTAACTAATATCAATTAACCATAATACACACATAAGCATTAGGGTTAATAAAATGACAATGGTCATTAACCCTAATCAAAGTCCTCTCCCTCTGTCTCAATCAACTGTGCATACGCACCCGTATTCGTGAACTGAGGAACACGAATACAAAGAGATAAAACCATCCCAAATCATATACTAGGATCTGGCTTAAACCAAAGCCCGCTAGTATAAGCTGGCCGGACAGCAAACGTGCACAAGTGCGCGGATGTGAACGAACCCTGTCGCAAAACCATGCGACCTCTACTCATTTTGCCTAAAGGCGAATAGCACTCTGTGTGGGACTCTAAAGACTCGACACTACGCTGGAAGTGGGTTTAACCACAGACCGCAAGCGGCACTAGCTGTACGTAACGGTCCCTAGGTAGATGCCGATAAGAAGACTGACGAGGTGACCCCATCTGAACTCCTACTGAGCCTGTATGTGACAGTCTCCGTACAGTCCGGTCTGTTCGTCTGATACATAGCATGGCGGGCCTAGGGGGGCGGTGAACGTCAGTCCCCTAATAGCGGTACAAGTCGTGTCAGAGTGTAGCCCAGAACAGCCTGAGATAACACTGGAAACCTACCAGTATATCTCGCTTGCCCTGGCCAGGGACTACTCGTGTAATGGCTCTCGTAGACACAGTGCGATGTCAACCCCCAATACCGGGAGAGACGAATCCTGTCTAACCATCACTGCCTCCAAGTGCTTCGGGACTGCACCCAACTACTACCTGTTTGCATGACTCATTTGAGCCATGGTAGGGTAGTAATCAAAGTACAGTGGGAACACACTCGAGGGGAAGTGACAGTGTCAAGTCAGCGGACTAAGCTGTACTCATGTCACCTAGGAACTGATAACTGACAATAGGTATAATACCAACCAACAGTTCCCGACGAGTCCTGTCCAGTGTACTCGTAACCTAACGAGCACCCGCATACTATCTCAAGTACGACGTACTGACGGCTGTGGGATAGACCGTCTCCCACGCTGGGATGAGAAGCGCATACGCTAGTCTACTCTGGAGTATCGATGCCCTATCTCGATATTCCAACGACTAGGGACCTGTATAAGGAGGTGCTTATGGATCACCCAGCCCCCACGAGTGTGAGCGCCATCACAACGCTGGTAATCAAGCAAAGATCCTAAGGGCTCTACTAATATGTATATAAGCGATATGCTAAAAGAAACACATGCACTTATTGAAGCAGAGACAAACCAAGTAGCATACTACCATTTCGAGCAAGATTGTATATACAACTGTGAATATCCCAAGCTTCCATCAAGTAATATACAAACTAGTATGATACAGTAATGGCCTCTAGGGCATATACACTAACAATCTCCCACTTGCACTAAGGCCATTTACTGGCATATCGAAGACCTATCATCTCGATCAGCCGCTCGAACTGAGTCTGGGATAGGGCCTTCGTGAGTGGATCTGCAGTGTTGTTCTCCGTATTTACTCTCTTCACCTTGATCTCCTGGTGATCTATGATCTCCCTGATCTGGTGGTACCGCCTCAAAATGTGCCTGGACTTCTGATGAGACCTGGGTTCCTTCGCTAAAGCTATAGCGCCGTTGTTGTCGCAATAAAGCGGTATTGGATCAACAATGGTAGGAACCACCTGAAGCTCCGTGAGGAACTTCTTCATCCAGACCGCTTTCTTTACGGCATCGCAAGCAGCTGTGTACTCCGCTTCCATAGTTGAGTCTGCAACGGTCTCCTGCATGGAACTCTTCCAGCAAACCGTCCCTCCATTGAGGGTAAAGACATAACCCGACATGGACTTGGAGTCATCCTTGTCACTCTGGAAGCTGGAGTCAGCAAAGGCCTCGAGCTGGAGGACTTTTCCGCCATACACCAAGAACATCTCCTTAGTCCTTCTCAGGTACTTGAGAATGTTCTTTACCGCTATCCAGTGTTTCTCCCTTGGGTTCGACTGATACCGGCTTACAACACTCAATGCATATGCTACATCTGGTCTGGTACATAACATCGCATACATTATAGAGCCTACCGCAAAAGCGTAGGGTATAATAGACATGCGATCCCTTTCCAAATCAGTCTTGGGAGACATCTCCTTGGAGAGGGTGATCCCGTGACAAGCCGATAAATTACCGCGCTTGGAATCTTCCATACTGAATCTTTTCAGTATGGTGTCGATGTACCTTGACTGTGAAAGTCCCAACATCCTCTTAGATCTATCACGATAGATCTGGATCCCCAGAATGTAGTTGGCATCGCCCAGGTTCTTCAGGGAGAACCTCTGCGACAAGAATCCTTTGACTGACTGTAGCATAGGAATATCATTTCCTATTAGGAGAATGTCATCCACGTACAAGACGAGGAATACCACAGTTCTCCCTACAATATTACTGTAAATGCATGGTTCATCTGGGTTTTTGATAAAGTTGAATTCTTTGACAGTATCATCAAAGCAGATGTTCCAACTCCGCGATGCCTGCTTAAGTCCATAGATGGACTTTAGCAACTTGCACACTCTACCGCTGCTCCCACTCTGAATGAATCCTTCTGGCTGATCCATATAGACGCACTCTTCCAAATTTCCATTTAGGAAAGCCGTCTTTACGTCCATCTGCCAGATTTCATAATCGTGGAAGGCAGCAATGGCAAGAAGGATCCGAATGGATTTCAGCATAGCTACTGGAGAAAAGGTCACGTCATAGTCCAAACCAGGTCTTTGACGAAAACCCTTTGCAACAAGTCTAGGTTTATAGGTCTCAACCTGCCCATCTACACCAATCTTCTTTCTGAAGATCCATTTGCAGCCTACGGGTTTTACCCTTTCTGGAGAAAAGTCCAAAGTCCAAACTTTGTTGGTGTACATGGACTCCATCTCGGCCCGCATTGCATCCAGCCATTTTACCGAGTCGCCGCTCTGAATGGCTTGCTAGAAGCTAGTAGGCTCACCATAATTCATAGTGCAATCCTCTCTATCCCCTTCTATGAGAAAACCATAGTATCTCTCGGGCGGATGAGACTGCCTACTACTCCTGCGGAGTGGCGCTGGGATGTCCGGATCTCTTGAAACATCTGGTTCTTCCAAGCTTTCAGTAATAGTTTATGGTTCTGGAATTTCTTCCAGTTCTATAATGCTCCCACTTGCTTCTGTTTCTAAAAACTGATGTTCCAGAAAGTGGGCATGACGAGAAACAAAAACTTTTTATTCCTCTGCGTAATAGAAAAAATACCCCCTAGAGTTCTTTGGGTATCCCACAAACTTACACATTACTGAGCGTGCCTCGAGCTTGTCCGCATGCTGCTTTATTACGAAAGCTGGACATCCCCATATCTTCAGATACTTAAGACAGGGTTTCTTCCTACACTATATCTGATATGGTGTGGTAGGTACTGTCTTGGAGGGAACCTTGTTCAAAAGATATGCAGCCGATTCTAGTGCATAACCCCAGAAGGATCGCGGCGACTCAGCCTTACTCATCATGGATCGAACCATATCCAATAGGGTTCGATTCCTCCTTTCCGATACACCGTTGTGTTGTGGTGTGTATGGAGGAGTAAGCTGAGAGAGAATTCCATTCTCTTTTAAGTAGCCCAGAAACTCGGCACTCAAGCATTCACCACCTCGATCAGATCTCAGTGTCTTAATACTTTTGCCTGTTTGTTTTTCAATTTCATTCTTGTATTCCTGAAATTTCTCAAAGGCCTCGGATTTGTGCTTCATCAAGAAGACATGCCCATACCTAGAGAAATCATCTGTGAAAGTAATGAAGTATGAATAACCACTTCGCGCATGTGTAGACATTGGACCACACACATCACTGTGTATGAGTCCTAAGAGCTCACTTTCTCTTTCTCCGTGTCCAGTGAACGAAGTCTTTGTCATCTTTCCCATGAGACAAGATTCATAAGTGGCATAAGACTGGTACTCGAACGGATCCAAGTATCTTTCTTTATGTAACTTTGTCAACCGTGTTTCATTAATGTGACCCAGTCTACAATGCCATAAGAAAGCCTGATTTAATTCCGGAGACTTTCTTTTATGTGTGTTCTGGACACTGAAGACCTGAGCTTGATTCAAAACGTATATACCGTATTTCAATGTACCTGACCCAATCAGTACTTGATTTAGGTGGATGTTTACTACATCGCTTACAAAAGTAAAATCATATCCTTCCTTAGAAAGTAAGGATACAGATATGATGTTACAAGTCGCACCTGGTACATAAAAACAGTCACGCAGAATCAATATCTGCCCAGTTGTCAGTCCTAGATGATATTCCCCTACGGATACAGCATACATGCTCATTCCGTTAGCAACCCTGAGAGTCATATCACCTTTCCTGATAACCCTACAGTTTCTCAGAGCCTGTAACGAATTACAGATATGAGATCCTGATCCGGTATCCAATACCCAGGAAGTAGGGTTAACTGACATACAGTTCTCTATTACAAACACACCCGAAGCCGAAGCCACAACATGCTTCGAATTCTGGCTACTGGCTTCGCAAGCCTTGCAATCCTTCTGCCCATGTTCATTCCCGTTACAATAGGAACATCCCTCTTTTACTACATCCAGTCCCGAAACTTCTGCCTTTCCCTTTCTTTCTACTTCCCTGGTTTCCTTAAGGGTAGTAGCTAGGGACTGTTGAACTAAGTCAGCATCTGACCCGTTCTTCAACGTGGTCTTCAGGTCTGAGAGCTCAAAAAAGCTGGTCTCTGTAAGGACGTTGCCCCTTACAGATGACCCGATAGCCAACCTCGCTGGAAGCAATTCGTTCGAGGTCTCATATCTTGCGATACGAGATTGCTCTCCATATAAAACTTTGTTATGGAGGAAGATAGAAGCTGAGTCCATCTTCTCGTGCTGCCTCTGGTATATACCATCAACTGAGGCTAACACGAGGCACTTGGCTTTCGCACAGTCTTCTTCCGATGTCCTACGGATATCAATATCCGTGACAGGGGAAACTGGACCTGAGACGGCAGGGGTTGGATCAGTCAAGAGGTGTCCCAGCTTGTCCTGGGCAATGGACATCTGGACAGACCTTTGCCAGTCATAACAGTCAGATTCAGACATTTCATTATCTAGATGTAACCTAGGTGCGGTCATTGGGTCGCTGCAATTAAGAGAGAGAGAAGAAAACACTTAGCATGATGCTCTTGCAAGTTTAGATTGGTTTTTAATTTATCTAAACAGGATGGCTCCTACTGTCTCTCGAATCCCTCCCCAAACCATAAAGGAAGGATTAGTCAGGATCAATCTCACCGTACAATACTTGCTTAACCGTTCAGCCAGGCCAGTGTCGGTACTTCGAGGGAGGTTTTCCAACGCTTTCGCGAAGTTCCTTAATTAAGTAACCTCCTTTCCCTGTG
This sequence comes from Agapanthus africanus, assembly GCA_030015575.1. Classification (NCBI taxonomy): domain Eukaryota; kingdom Viridiplantae; phylum Streptophyta; class Magnoliopsida; order Asparagales; family Amaryllidaceae; genus Agapanthus; species Agapanthus africanus. The sequence continues at coordinate 241,775,378 of CM057347.1, forward strand.
GGCGTAGCCCCGCTAACACCTTTCTTGACACCTACTTGGTTTATAGCATTGATCATTAAGTGAGAGTTTTCCCGAGGAGTAGCATCTACTCACAGTAGGATCAGGATCCAAATATCATCGCATGATAAAATCGAAGGAATCCTACCAGAATCATCACACTCCAAATGGTATGCAGCGCTAGCAAGTTTCAGTACTTTTGAAACTCCCGATGTGGATTTTTGCCCCATGCTCTTATGACCTTGACGAAGGCCAACATATCATAAGTCACATGTCAAGTTCTACCCGTCATTATCCAGGTTAATTTGAGCCCACCCGTACATACCCTTGACGAAGGCCAAAATAGTAGTACGGCTGTCCGAAACCAACGCATCTATCTATGCTACAGATAAATATTCAGCAGCTACCAATCACTATGCCTTGGCGATGGTCAAAATACATAGCTTGAATACTACTGAATATTTAACCAAAATGACGGAGGGCTACGAATGGTTTTGGCGAAACCGTGAACGTAGTGAACTTGATATAATCGATGGAACGAGATAGCTTCTAAAAGGAGTGGTTCAAGTTCCGCGTTTAAAAGTTTAGTTTTGAAAAGAACCGTGTGGTTTTCAAAGTGTTCCAATCGACTTTTACTTGGTTTATTTTCTTGCATTAGTTATTTTAATGCGTCCCATCATTTAATCCTACCATTGCAGAAAACAACCAATATATGACGTACGCTTATGCCATTCGCATTCTCCACGGGGCCCCGTCATCACCCGTTAGGTTACCTAACTAACGACAGAACGGGGGCTGGGCTAGCGCGGCTGTAAAACATAAGCAACGCCTAAATAGTTATAGTATATAGATATATAGCAATGATAGACATTACAGATCACAGATGAATACATTGGATATACTAGGAATCCGCAATCCGTTCGAGCCTGCAACGAAAAGCGGATTACACGGTCTCGGTGAATAGCCAATACCCCACCCAAGACCCCTACGGGTGCGGCAAACTACCCGCCAAGTACCCGAAGCGAAGCAACCTCCCTCAATACTGTGAGTAGGCCACTCGGCACTTTGAGATACCCGGTAGTTTGTGCACCCCCTCCATGGGTCTATCCTAGGAGCAAAAACAGTAAAAAGAATTATACAATGACGGCTACAACCCTGACTCGGTTGTGCGGCCAAACAAATAATAATACATCAATTTACATATTACATGAATGAAAGAAAAAGAAACACTCATCTCACATCCACCCCGGCTATTCACCCGCGACAATCCAACGCATTCATATATACATACCATCAACAAACACAGATCACAGATATGTATAACCCCCACTAATCGACGTATAGCGATTAGCGGACGTTCAATACATATAAACATCACAGATATAACCCTTTAGTCAAAGTTTAGTGAAGTTCGATCAAAAAATACGGATTTATAAGCCCCCAAAAACAAATTTCTTTTCTGGAAAACCTGGGCTCAAATAAACCATCTTAATAATCCCAAAACCTTACCATAAGAATACTGCACCAAACCCGATCCAGAACAGACTCAAAACGGCCGCGGTTCCGCGGCAATAGGCAAGCTTTTGCCGCGGAACCGCCGCGCTTTGAACTGTTCTCTTGACCGTATTTGGTGTGCTTCTTCACAAAACCCTGAGACTATTTTTGAAGTATGATTTTTTTATTTTTAGAGCAGGAAAAATTTCAACAGAAACATAGGGTTTTGATGTTTAGGTTTTGCGATTCTTCCGATCAAACATCCATACACTTTACTACCTAGCTAGTTTATGTTTAGTTAGGCTCTGATACCAGTGTGATCCCACGTTGCCCACCCCGGTGCTTGCGGGTAGGCGGAAAACGGAATAAAAATCGGATTTTTATCATGCTTGGCAACATGGACTAGACAAAGGAGGATCTTTGCTAAACAAAAACTAACTAAAAGCTAACTTGATTTAGCTATAGGGTAGAAAGGTTATACCTTGGGCTTTATGTCCTTCTCTCCTTGCTCCTTGGAGTGGTAGAAAGGGATCACCTTGTCGCCTTCACTAGTCGAAGAAGGATCCACCCGAGAGCCTCAACCTTTGGCTTCAACTTCAAGCTAGAAGTAACTAAGGTGCTAGAAGTGCTAATCCTAGAACCCTAGATGAGAGTAGAGATTATCAAGAAGAGGTTTTTCTCAAGCTCAAGTGTTTCTCAATACATGAGAGGGAAGAGCTTGAGAGAGAGGAAGAGGAGGAGAGAGAAAGCATATGATAGAATGAGAGAATAATAAGCCATTCTCACATATATGTGTGAATTATTGTAAATTGAAAATTAGTAAGATAATTGTCATGGCTTAATCAAGACATGACCATTATCATTTCATTTTTAATGCAAATTGAAAGGATCAAAGAGCATCTTTTATATGAAATGATGATGGTCAAAGTGTCACCCAAGGTCAACAAGTCAAGAATGGTCAAAAGGTCAACAACCCTAACCATGCAGAATTATATTTAACTAATATCAATAAACCATAATACACACATAAACATTAGGGTTAATAAAATTACAATGGTCATTAACCCTAATCAAAGTCCTCTCCCTCTGTCTCAATCAACTGTGCATACGCACCCGTATTCGTGATCCGAGGAACATGAATACAAAGAGATAAAACCAATCCCAAATCATATACTAGGATCTGGCTTAAACCAAAGCCCGCTAGTATAAACTGTCCGGACAGCAAACATGCACAAGTGCACGGATGTGAACGAACCCTGTCGCAAAACCATGCGACCTCTACTCATTTTGCCTAAAGGCGAAAAGCTCTTTGTGTGGGACTCTAAAGACTCGACACTACGCTGGCAGTGGGTTTAACCACAGACCGCAAGCGGCACTAGCTGTACGTAACGGTCCCCAGGTAGATGCCGATAAGAAGACTGACGAGGTGACCCCATCTGAACTCCTACTGAGCCTGTATGTGACAGTCTCCGTACAGTCCTGTCTGTTCGTCTGATACATCGCATGGCGGGCCTAAGGGGGCGGTGAACGTCAGTCCCCTAATAGCGGTACAAGTCGTGTCGGAGTGTAGCCCAGAACACCCTGAGATAACACTGGAAACCTACCAGTATATCTCGCTTGCCCTGGCCAGGGCCTACTCGTGTAATGGCTCTCCTAGACACAGCGCGATGTCAACCCCCAATACCGGGAGAGACGAATCCTGTCTAACCGTCACTGCCTCCAAGTGCTTCGGGACTGCACCCAACTACTACCTGTTTGCATGACTCCTTTGAGCCGTGGTAGGGTAGTAATCAAAGTACAGTGGGAACACACTTGAGGCGAAGTGACAGTGTCAAGTCAGCGGACTAAGCTGTACTCATGTCACCTGGGAACTAATAACTGACAATCGGTATAATACCAACCAACAGTTCCCGACGAGTCCTGTCCAGTGTACTCGTAACCTAACGAGCACCCGCATACTATCTCAAGTACGACGTACTGACGGCTGTGGGACAGACCGTCTCCCACGCTGGGATGAGAAGCGCATACGCTGGTCTACTCCGGAGTATCGATGCCCTATCTCGATAGTCCAACGACTAGGGACCTGTATAAGGATGTGCTTATGGATCACCCAGCCCCCACGAGTGTGAGCGCCATCATAATGCTGGTAATCAAGCAAAGATCCTAAAGGCTCTACTAATATGTATATAAGCGATATGCTAAAAGAAACACATGCACATATTGAATTAGAGACAAACCAAGTTGCATACTACCATGTCGAGCAAGATTGTATATACAACTGTGAATATCCCAAGCTTCCATCAAGTAATATACAAACTAGTATGATACAGTAATAGCCTCTAGGGCATATACACTAATAGTGTCACGCAACCAAAGGATCGCTAACTGGAGTGAACACAACAAACGGCTGATCTAGCATACACAACTCTCGGCCCAACTACGGCATGAATTGTGTAGAACAAACGAGTGCATAAATTCTGAATTAAACAAACATGCGCATCAAAAGAACATGCGGAAAAGATTACTTGAAAACTCTGCATTGGACGCCCGCACGTCCCGATGAGTCGAAATAAAAGCTCGTGCATGTCCTCTACCTGCAATAGGAAGTCCTCCTCCACTACCATCCTGTACACTCGCAACAAATCCTTCGTGACCATGACCTCTCCGAACAAAAGTCTGACGCGGATCAGCAACAGGCCCAAAGACGACTCACCCTGAGGTGAAGGTGGTATGTAACGTATGGTACTACTGCCCTCCTCGGTCTCGGAACTCCCAAAGTCTCGGGAAGACGCCCCTCAGCTAAACGGGCTGCATCCACTACTGCTGTATACGTGACAAAATGCTGTGTGTTGATAGCAAGGAATAACTGGGTTACAGGGGTGGCAACCTCCTGTCGCTGCGCTCGACCGGCCTCAACCAACGGCCTCATCATCTGGCGTAGGTCCTGCATATCTGCCTCAAGCCTCGCGATACGATCAATCGAAGGTGGATCAAACTTCTCCTGAACAACAAGCGTACCGTCCCGGTCAGTTCTCGTCCCAAACGAGTCAACTTTGACCTCGGCTCTCGCTGCTTCTCTCTGAGCCCTCATAGTCATCGGCGGCAAAAGGCTATAAATGGAAGTAGGATTCGATATGAACACGGAAATCGAATCACAAGGATATGTATCATCAAGGAAGGAATTTCAAGCAATTAGTACTTAGGTCATTTTAGGCAGAGTACCGTATCGTAAGTATGCCGCAGACATACACATACTAAATTACTCTGCTTAAGCTGCCTACTCCATCATACCAAGTTCATCCTACACTCCGACTGGTAAAACCTAGCGCTCTGATACCAAGTTTGTCAGGACCCGAAATTTGGCATGTGACGACCCTTAAATTGCGCAACGTCTACAGGTGTAACGCAATTTAAGTAAGCCGAAAATCCAGCAATCTAAACCATAAAAAATAGTAAGTGATAAGAACATTGTTAAAACTTTTGAAAATCTCGAGTACAAATTTTTTAAAGTCAAATTTACTTTATGAAAATTTTTGGCAGCATCACCTTTGTAAAATCTAGCCCCAAAAATGGGTACATAAAAATATATAAGTAAAGCATCCCAAACGGGAGCAAAATCTACGCCTAAAGGCGGAAACAACCACCACAATAGATATACGACGCCGTAGCGAAGAAATAAAAGGCGATAAAAATGAAACTGCATAAAAGACATCCTGAGTCAACAAAAAAAATACAATATCATCCTCACATCTCGTCTCTAAGTCATTACATAAAAGTGGTAAATGGAGAGTACTAGATACAACGAATATAAAATGAGCAACATCGGATAACCATAAAACCCACCTATAGCAAAACTGCGCCCAGTCAGCCGTAGCGGTACCCGCTGCAAAAGATGATATGACAGATGAAAGCCCTACCTCTGACTGCTCTTAGGGACAACCTGTACAACCCTGTATCACGACAGGGATGAGTTGCCAACTCGTGAATAGTAAATAACATATGCAGGTAATCGCAAGTATGCGCGTACTGCACTAAACTATCACATGCAAGATGATAGCAATAAATAGCAATATGTATATGCAATTGTCATGAAAGGTACTCTATCAGGTACTACTAATACATGATGCAATGCATATCAAATAAATGCGGAGTATGGGATAAAACATGTCAGCCTCACGGAATCGTCATCATGGCAGGACCAGTGTCCATCAAGACAATCTAAATCCCAAATTTCTTCAAATCAGCCCCCAAATTGGCCCTCATATCCTGTAAGTCTCATATATCCTAAGTGTCCAATATCATGAAAATCTCATGTAATGAATAAGTATATTTGCAAGATTATTATGATGATGTATATAAATTAGATATGTATACATATAGATTAGCGTCTCATTCCACTAATATATATATATATATATATATATACATATAAAACAGCGCCCCATTCCACTGTTATGTATACTTAGGAGTAAAAATATCATGAAAACAAATGTCTAGCATCAACACAAAAATACTCATATCCATACGTTCCTCGAGTCGTAAGTGTCCGGTATCGACACCGGTGATCCACGTATCGGTCTTTCTCATATTCATACGTTCCTCGAATCGTAAGTGTCCGATATCGACACCCGTGATCCACGTATCGGTTTTCTGATATCTATACGTTCCTCGAAATCCAAGTGTCTCACCTCGACACTTGTGTTCCATGTATCGGTATATACGTCCTCCGAATCACAAGTGCCCCAACATCGACACTCTCGATTCCGTATCGGTTTAAAACAAATCTCTGAGTGAATTGCATCCAAATATCATGTGAAGAATAAGAATACTTGCATAATTTCATGAAACCACCACGGTCCTCAAATCCAGAAAACATCATGTGAAATCCATATCTCAATGCTAAAATCCATGAATATAACATATGCAACATAAAACAGTAATGTGAGCATATGAAGGAAAAGCCGCTATCTAACCGCAACAAGTTATTATATATAATGCGTTTTCTAATTTCTCCAAGTCCATACAACATCAAATAAAGGTGAACATGTAGCTATAGCCAGGTATACGTAACTACGTCGGCTTAGCAAGATATGTGTATCTACCTATCAATAATGATGTAATACCCTCCAGGTATATGTACAAGTATATATGAATGATGTACACGTAGCTATGTCTCATGTGTATATACCTATCACAAATGGTATAATACTATATAGGTATATAGGTAACTAGTATGTAGGCATGCCAAGGCATATGTGTAAGCATGTTGGTATACAGGTATGCTATATGTCATATGCACAATAAAAATAAGGATTTTGCCTCAAGTCCTTAGCCAATACAATATCACATATGCATAGGTGTTGTGCATGTCATGGCAATTATTGTCGGTGTGAGAGGCACACAATCAGTGCTCGTGCAACATGGACCGTCAATAATAGTGCAGTGTCCAAGGGTACAAGTTTAAGCACAACAAGTAGGAATATGCAATGAAGTTTTATGCACAATCTCTATATGCGCAATATAAACATGCGGCTAATATCATAACATATCTAGCCCTGATGCATAACGCCATGTGGGCGATTGCCCTTTAGATATTAAATCAACTCACCGACGATCCTGGCTAAGTAAAGCCAACCAATCGCTTTCCCCTCTTCGCAGTGCCCGAAGTCCTCGCCTGCGATCTTAAAATCACAAACACATCAAAAAATGCTAAATATTATGCGTCGACACAAACAACGAAACGCAAGGATAACGTCCACAAGATAAACACACTGTGCACTCACTGCACAAAATGCGGACGATATCGGCACAACCCTAGCTAGGAACACAAAATTACGCAACCGCCAAGCCTAAACCCCGATAGTACCGATCGTGCAATCACAACACAAAATCTCGCGATGATGATAATATAATTAACATCGCAACTCTCATTAGAACCTATGTCCAACTTATACGGAAACCTAGTAAGCAATTTTATCGCAAATTTACCACAAGTTAAAGCTAACACAAATCTAGCGATTTCAAACATTGGAAAGTAGCTTAACTAAGTTATCCAAACCATTTCCATAATTTTAATCTCACTCAAATATGTATTAGTAAAACCTAGTTTGCTAATAATCTTAATTAGACAAATTAGGAATTAAACACATTTCATTTTCCCACTAGAATAAGTTTTCCTAGTCTTGACTTATCAATAAACCATATCACCACCTAACCCTAACTTGATTTTCACAAAATCTACATGAATCAACTAAATGTAGGACTACGGTAGCGCCCCGGCCGTCTTTCCGAGGCCAAAATGCGGAAACGAAAATTTTTCTTGACTTCAAACCGGCACTACCGCATCCTAAAAACCCGGATGGAACCATTAACATATACCTAGCTAACAAGAGAAAGAGTAGAATGCTATACCGAGCGATCCGTGTCCTTCGGTCTTCGGCCTCCACTCCGATCTCCTCGCGGAATCTCCGGTCTTCATCTCCTCGTTGGAACGGGCCCCACATCGCCGGGTTCTTTTACGGGCTCCTACCTCCGGACCGAGGCAACTCGAGCACGAAGTTGGGGAGTCGACGTGCCCAAGGATGCTGTAGGCTAAGTGTAGTAATGTTTGTCTCATGGGGTTATGAAGTTGCCTTTTGATGGAGGAAACAACAATGAAAAATGAGCTTGGGATTTTGTAGCAAGCATAATATGATATGATAATTTTTCCACACCAAAAATGAACCTCTCCCACTCTCATCATGTGGCCGGCCATTCACTTGAACGGATGATGGAAAAAACCAAGGGATGTGAGCACAAGAGGAGAATAATGGTGAGAATAAGAAAAGTGATGATAATGAGGTTATAATGTCACAGCCAATTCTAATCAAATCTTATCTCATTAAAGCAAACCATTATGAAGAAAAGAATGGAATCAAAAGATGCTCGATTATCATAAACCCTTATTTACACGAAACCCCCTCCACATATCTAATTTGCACACTTGCAAATAACCCCCTCCATCGGAAAAATCTGGCCGTGAAAGAACAAAGGAAAACTGGCCGAAACGGAATGCAAACTGGCAACTTCAAAAAACCGATCCCGTAATAAATTACAGGAAAACCCCGTGACTGTATATACATACCCGCGTTTGTATTTCGACCGAATACAAATGCAAAGAGACAAAATCTACACTGTACAATACTAGGATCCGGCTTAAACCAAAGCCCGCTAGTATTATTCGTCCGATCATGATCCGTGCAATACCGCACGTATCTGATCGAACCCTGCCATATCTCCATACGGCCTCTACAGCGTTTCGCCCGAAACTTGTTAAACTTTCTGTTGGGGACTCTAAAGGCTCGTCAATACTTTGGCTGTGGATTTAACCACTAGCACGTCAGAGGTATTAGCCGTACGTAACGGGCTACCAAGTATTGACCAAAAGGGAGGTCGATGAGCGAACTCATCCTGACACCCTACTGAGCCTGTCAGTGACAATATCCGTATAGTCCGGTCCGTTCGTCTATGAGTTTCGCATTGCGGGCCTAAGGGGTTGGTAAAAGTCAGACCCCCAAAAGCAGTACAAGTCATGTCGGAGTGTAGCCAAGAACACCCTGAGATACTACTGGAATACCTACCTGTAAAACTCCGGCCTCGGCCGAAGGCATTGTGTAATGGCTCTCCTAGACACAGCGCGACCTCACCCCCAATACCGGGAGAGACGAACCTCTGCAGATCCGCTCACTGCCTCCATGTGGCTTGGGACTGTACCCAACTAAAACCTATTTGCACGACTCCTTTGAGCCGTTGTAGGGTAGTAATCAAAGTACAGTGGGAACTCACATGAGACAAATGACGATCTCAGGTCGATGAACTAACCAGTACACAAGTCACCAGGGAACTGCTATCTGACATCAGGTATAAGACCAACTAGCATGTTCTCGGCGATTCATGTCCGGTGTACTCATAACCCAATGAGCACCTGTATACATCTTAGGTGAACCAACTGACACCAATGGCATGTGAGACCGGCCACCACCCCTCGTCAGGGTCTCGACTGTATACACTAGTCTACTCTGGAGTATCGATGCCCTGTCTCGAAACTCCCTCGACTAGGGCCCTTTTTAGGATGTGCTTATAGACCCCAGCTCTCACATATATAATCTCCATCATACTGCTGGCTGTCAAGCAAGAATCCTAGGGTCTCTATCAACGCGCAATAATGACCTGTAAGGTCACCTAAAACAGTACACGATGATAAAGGTAAACCAGATAGCATACCATCATCTTGAGTAAGACTGTTCTAATGGTATAGGTCCTCTCTCAATTATTGCAATCACGTGCCTGTGATCCAATAATTGACTCTGAGGGCACTATCGCCAACAATCTCCCACTTGCACTCAAGGCTAATTATTGCGATGTCGCATACTCACAGCCCGTGTGATACCGAACACCCAACTCCTCTACTAGTCAGTCTCACAAAGCTCGTTTGCGAAACTATTGCATTCGAGGAATAGCCTCAGTGAGTGGATCCGCTCTGATGTTTCTTTCTATGTCTCTCTTGATCTCAAGTTCGCGGAGAAAACCATCTCCCGAAATGAGCAATACCTGTCTTAGAATATGTTTGGACATCTGATAGGACCTAGCTCATAAATGAACTTCAAATCCAAACTTCTTAGACTATATCGTCAACTGAACTTAATCAGTATCCTGCGCCATGCCTCCCTCAGTACCCCCTGGACCACCTGTCCAAAATACTGCCCATCGTCAAAGGGAAAGCTATAACTCTGACAGCCACACTGTCATCCAGGTCATCTTGGAAGCCTGGAATGATAAGTGTCTCACTGAATGAGGCTATCGTTATCATATCCGTAGAACATCCACTTATGTTCTAAAACTACTTCCGAATGTTTCTCCAGGATTGGATCAATATCTTATTTGGAGAAACCACTGTGTGACAACTAAAGTATCACCGATTGTAGTATAGGAACTACATTTCCTACTCTGTGTATGTCATCCAAATACCAGGACATCACACCCTACTACCTTCTTAACAGATCCATCCCCTATTCTGATGAAGTCAAACCTATGACTGTCACATCAAACATAGAAGATCTATCTCCGCTGTAACTGCTTTAGTCTATAAATAGACATAAGCCACTTGTCCACTATACTTCCGCTGCTCCCACTGACTACGACAACCTTCTGGCAGAGTCATATAGACGTGCACTTCTAAAGCTAGTTTTGAACGACGCTATACTCATCCTCCTGCCGGGTCTCACAGTCTGGAACAACAGCAATGGCAAGTGTGTGTAAACAAGAACCTCCCTGTCGCCGTCTTTGAGCATACCGGAGTACCTTTCGGGTGCTTGAGGTTACCCACCTTATCCACGGAGTGGCCAATGGAATGTCAAAGTAGATTTAATCTATAGGTTCTTATCAAATTTTCAGTAATCGTTTGCGGTTCTGGAATCACTTCCAGTTCTACCATACTTCCACTACAGTTTTCTGAAAAAATCCATTTTTATTAAAACTGTGGCGAGTTTAGAACAATATCACTATTGATCTTCCAGATGGTAGAAAGTCAACCCTCGTCATAGCCCGGGTCAACCCACAAACAGCCATTACAGAAACGTGCCTTGAGTTATCCAGAGTCTGGTTTTAAGCATAAGCCGAACAACTCCCGTACCTTAACATCATTAAGATATGAACCGTTCTATATCCAATATAGAAACATAGGCACTAATTTAATTGGAACCCGATTCAAATCATGCAGCTGTCTCCAGTGCATGTCAACTAAATGGAGAGAGGTCGATCAGCATTAATCAAGTTAGGAGTACTTCCAATTATGAGTAACCTGAAAGAGAAGCAAGTTCTCTTAATCATTACTATCAACTGAATACCATTCACAAGTATCTACATCTTCGATCACCTTGAAGAATCCCGATACTTGCAACACCTGGTTCTCTACTTTACTCTTATACCTATAACTTCTCAAAACTCAAAACCTGCATTTCTACGAAACACATGTCTAAAAACCAGAGAAGTCAAAAGTAAATAGAATATAGTACAAGTACCAACCCCTCTGTCCTTATGGACACTGGACAACATACAATACTCTGTATAAGTCCCCTGAGTCTAATAACTCAATCCCTTTGTGTCGTAGGTTGAAAACTGTACTTATGTTTGAGAAGAATTACACCGCTGTTTAATGCTTCTTACCTAACCATCCACTGATATAGGTAAATGTCATGGACATAATTTCAGAAAGGCATATCTCACACTATAAAAATAGACGTACAAATATATCAATTTGAAATTGGTGCATAATAACGGATATTCAAAACCAAATATTTGCCGTCCGGCAACCCAGGCGATTTCCTCAAATATCACAAATTACAATGAATTCCGATATAATGAGGATGATCACCTAATTCCCAATGACTTACTCCCACTCATCATCTGTAAAACCATACAGATGTGTAAATCATACCAGGTAAAAACATACCCAGGAGCAAGTGTCTAATTAGGAAATCTGTTTTGTTTTAACAGTACACAGTGAAACTGAAACATGTAAATGTTTCGAAGGGCTATCCGGGTATTCCAAGTAATGCCTCTTCCATTATCAGATTCACCACTGTAACCGTATATTTCTTTTCCATCTCTCCAAATCCCTTTATATGTCTTTAGTCATTACATGTTAGTTATATGTATGCCCTAGAGGCCATTACTATACATAGGATGTATATTGTAGTGGATGCTGCGACATATATAGGGAGGACTTTCTTGCTCGACATGATAGTATGCTATCTGGTTGCTCTTTACCTTAACGTGTATACTTATTATCTCTCTGTTACATGTTGGTAAAGCCCTTAGGGTGTGTACTTGACTACCTGGACTATGATACGGATCATACTAGAGGGGACATAGTAGTCCATAAGTACATCCTTCATGGTCCCTAGTCGTGGGTGTATCGAGACGGGGCATCGATATACCAGAATAGACTAGCGTATACCTTCTCGATCCATACAGATGGGTGATGGATGATCCCATATCCATTGGTGTTTGACATCAGAGATGATATACGGGTGCTCAGTGGAGACTGGGTACACTAGACGGACTCGCCGAGAACTCCCAGATGGTATTATACCTCACGTCAGATGGCAGTTCTCTGGTGACACTGGTACAGGTTAGTCTGTAGACCCGAGATCGTCATAGAGTCTTGTGTGATTCCCACTGTGCTTTGATTTCCACCTTACCACGTCCAAGAGAGCGTGCAAAACGGTGGTTTTTGGGTACAGTCCCGAATCACATGGAGGTAATGAGCGATAGGAGGGGATTCGTCTCTCCCGAAATAGGGAGATGATGTTGCGCTGTGTTCGATTGGCTATAACCGGAAATCCCTGGCCAGGGTTGCTGAGATTTACTGGTAAGTGTTACCAGTAGATTTTCGAACTGTTATAGACCTCATATCGACACGACTTATCGAGCTATTTGGGTCTGACGTTTACCACCCCTAGGAGAGATATGCGACATATCAGACGACGAGACCGGACTGTACGGTAAGTGTTACTGGTTGGATTCACAGGAGTGTGAGTGGGCTTGCTCGTTGATCTTCTGATCGCTCAATACCCGGGTGGCCGTAACGTTTAGCAGACCGCTTGCGGCTTGTGGGTGTTTGATATGATCATCACATGCTGCCGGCGTATTGACGAGTCTTTAGAGTCCAACACAGAGGTTTCCTGGCTCAAGAGAAACGAAATAGGAGCGCATATGAGATATGTGCGGGACTGAGAATAATACCAGTATGTGATACTGTATTCTATTCTCGCGATTTGCATCATCAGCAGGTTATATGTGATATAGCCGGGTTACCGAATCAAGTGTTGATTCGATACATTGATACACTTGATATTAGTCGGTTATATGCTGTATGACCGGATCATTAAATCAAGTGTTGATTTAATGATTTAATGTATAATTATATATTTGATATATTACTTTGCATTAACTAATATTGGTTCACTTAAGAAGGATTTTCTCACTTGATGTGCACATTGTATATGTGATATATTTTTGTGCACTTGATTGTATCATGTTTGATGATACATGCAAGCTTGGGTGTATGTTTACTTTAAACCATGTTTAAGTGAATGGTTAGGTTTTTTTTTATATTTTCTTAATTATTTATTTTATTTATTTAATTTAGGGCAAGAAACAAAATGGTGGCATCTTTTGTTTTGACCTTGAAGCTTCATGAAGCTTTGACCATTTTGTCTTTTGCCTAAACCTAACCACTCACCTAACCCTAGTTTATTCTCTACGCTTAACCAAGGTTGCATTATGATAACTTCACTTGATTTATCATTTGATTTGATTATTCTCTCATTATATTCTTTTTCTTCTTTTTCTTCTTCTTCAAGAAGAAAGAAGCTTGCTAGATTCAATGGTCACTTGAGAAAAAGAGTGAGAAATCCAATTCTAAAGTGAACCCACTTCCTATTTCTTCATCCTCTACCACTTGCCAAGGAGTATAGGGTGTTTTCTTCATAAGTTTCATGGCTTGGTGAAGTTGGAGCTTGATCTCGTGTTGCCTCGACGTAGATCATCTTCGGCATCAAAGTCGACGACCTAGCCCGATCATTTCTTCGACGTAACCATTACTAGAGTCCGGGATCCGATGATCGCAGTGGAGGGATGTCAACGCGGAGCTATGGAGGTGGAGGACCGGATCTACAAAGGTTGTATTTCCGTTCACTTAGCTATAAAGTTGTTTACTTGCATCTTGTTTCGCCTAATTTCTAGTTAACGATCTAGTTTAGGGTCTCTCGGCACCGGAAAATTTTTAATTTGGCATGGTCGATGCCTTGTGGAACCTCATGAGTGTGCCTAGGAACCCTACAGTGGTATCAGAGCCTAGCTAGAGCCTTGGGCGATGAGTAGACGAAGTTAGAAACCCGATCGAACCCGAAACCCTAACCCTAAACCATTCTCTGTACATTTTCTGAAATCGTGGATTTTTACAAATTAAAAATATGCTGAAAAATCAGCAGGCATTTTTAGGAGTTACGGTGTAAAACGAGTGTCTAATTCGATTAAAGCGCCGCGGAAACGCGGCACGAGCATGGCTCGTGCGGCGGTTCCGCGGCCGTTCAGTGAGATTGTTACTTTATTTTTGCACAGTAACTTCCTAATTAGTTTACTGAATCTTCTGGGTAATTTTAACATATACTCAAGTGTTGAGTTTTTCGGGTTGTATTGGGAGTTCGTCGATTCGATCGGAATCTTTATCATTGTCTGTGTTTTTCCGGATAATTTTGAATATGTTAAAAAAATTCGACCAGATATAAATACCCAATTTTTCCCCTGCCGGAAAATTTCCAAGTGTTGGATCTTTCCGTAGTTTAAAGACGTTCTAAGTAGTGCAAGTAACGCGATGGACCCTCTAGAAGACAACAAACCTTAACTCGATTATGTGACCGTCTTGAACTGCCCTTTGAACCTAGGGTTTGGGGCAGTACGGCGTGCCGCATGTGAGGCGTTGGCTTGACCCTTCTACGGCTGGACCGTTGGTACTGAGGCATGAAGTGAATGTTTTTAAACTTATTTCATGTGTTGAGTTGTTTCGGGAAAACTTGGGTGTTTGATTGTTCGATCGAAAAGTTTGACATTTTCTATTTATCTGGAATGTGATAGAATATTTGGAATCCACAAGTAGTTATGAGATAACTGAATGAATGTTATAAACATAGCACTTTAGTCTCACTTGATCGGTTGCCACGGAATTTTGATGCGACCAAAAGTCCGTCGCAATCACGTAGCGTACGCGGATACTCGCCGGATAAACTTAATAGACAGCTACACCCCATAGCCCCGACCAAGTGACTGTAGGAGAGCCCCTTCGCCGAAAGCATCCGTTCGGGTGCTCGCGGCAGCGGTGTTCCGCCTTAGTGCACTTCGTCGACGGTATCGGGGGTGCGGCCGCCTACTAAAGTTTGCGACGAGCATTCGATCAGGATGTCGGGAATCTCGTTGAATTGCCCGACTTGATATTGAAAAGTGTTTTCGATAATGAGACTAAAATGCTTGGTTTATAATTGTTAGGCATGTGATGTCTAAGGAATTCATTTGGTCAGGCATGCGATGTCTGAGGAGGTTGCGGATTCCAACTGTTGTAGTTTTACACTTTCTTTTCTGCGACCGTAAGTGTAATATGTGATATCGCCGGTTTCGTTGCTATATGTCAACGACAATTGGGATACGTATGTTTACTTACGTTGATGACATGTGATGTTATGTGTTGCTGGATATGTTATATTGGATCGTCGTGTTTGAATAGCCGGGGTTTTTTTATGTGAGATGAGTGTTTTTCTTTTTCATTCATGTAAAAATTTGTATGTAATATTCTTTTAATGGGGCACTTCCAGGTTGCGGAAGATGTCACCTTTTGTATATTATTTACTTTTCCGCACTAGGATAGACCCAAGGAGGAGAGCACAAGTAACCGGGTTCTAGAGTCCAGTGGGAGACCAACTCGAGGAGTCGAGTCCGGGTCTCGTAACTCTAGAATTGGTAGGGTTGCTTGCCGCTCTCGTAGGGGTCTAAGGGTGTGGGTTTGGCTATTCATCACAACCGTGGAATTCGTGTTTTATACTGGCTCGTACTAAAGCACGGACTTCCTAGTATATCCAATATTTCATATGTTTCTTCTGCTGCGATATCTGTGATGTGATCATGTGATATGTTCAGATAAATACTGTATATCGTATATATGATATATTATATAGACGTTACTTATGTTTTACACCCGCGCTAGCCCTGCCCCGCTCTGCCGTTAGTTACCTAACCTAACGGTGCACGAGAGGACATCGAGGCGAATGCGAATGGCATAAGTTTATGTCGTATTTATCTGTGATGTTTAGGTATTTAAATGATGGTACTTCATTAATATGATAAATGAAAGTAAAAGAAACCTAAAGATGTTGTAGAATCGAATTTCAAAAATAAAACAGGTTGCTACAGTTCTTGCTTTGCACAGCGGTATATATGATATATCCTGCACCTTATTCGATGAGGAAAGGGCCGACGATCCCTTCTTCGGGAGTGACCCCTTTAGCAATAACTGGCAGATGCTACACCCCTCGTTTTGTCTTTTGATTGCTTCTATAGTTCTTGCTTTGCACAGTGATATATATGATATATCCCGCACCTCATTCGACGAGGACAAGGCCGACGATCCCTTCACCGGGAGTGACCCCTTTAGCAAAACTAGAAAAGCCTCAAAAATACTCCATATTAAAATCATTTGATTCTACAACGATATCAAGTTCATTACGCAATAGGTTTTCAGAAAAACCTGTCGTAGCCCTCTGTCATATCAGATAAGTCCTACTTAGTATTCGTGCTACGTTTGTTGGCCTGCGTCAAGGCGTAGTGTGCGGTAGCTAACTAGTATTTATCTGTTTATGCATATGATGCAGATTGGATTAGGGTAGTCGTGCGACTTTGTTGGCCTGCGTCAAGGGTCGTGCGGGTGGGTTTAATTCAATCAAGAAATGACGGGTTGAACTTGACTAGCGGACTATGGTTTGTTGGCCTGCGTCAAGGTCATAGGATGCTAGGGACAAAATTATCGGGAATTTCAAGTGTTGAAATTTTCAATGAGATTGCATACCTTCTATGAGATAGTTGGATCCCGATACCCGCTGCGAGTAAGAGTTACTCCCGGGAGAGTTTTACACATTACAATTAGCCGATCAAGTAGGTGTCTAGAAAAGTGTCAACGGGGTTACACCTCTGGGAAAACGAGGTTTACTGTAATTAGGTTCGTGCGAAAGCACGGGGTACCTCCCTCAAACTACCGACACTGGCCTGGCTGAAAGATTGGCGAACTTGTAGTGTGTAATTAATCCCGGCTAGTCTTTCTTTTTAGGGTTAGAAGGAAGATTTGATAAAAACAGTGGGAGCCATCCTGATTAGATAAAATAATAACCAATCTGATCTTGCAAGAGCGCACGCAGAGTGTTTTCTTATCTCTCTCTCTCCTGGTAGCGACCATGTCACGCCTTAATCAAGATAATAATACGGAATATTGACCGAACCCGCTTGTTATACTGAGCTGGGGAACGTTGGTCCCGCTCCAACTTATAATTGTTATAGGACAGAGTAGGAAATTGGGGATTACAAGAATTCCCGTGCCGCCCAAACGAAGAAAGTGCATACTGATGCATCATCTCGGGTGTGTTCATTACAAAGAACTGTTTCTCTGTATCCTCTACGTCCTGGGTATTTGATACCAGATCAGGATCCCAGATATGTAATCTGTTACATGGGCTACAGATAGGTAAAGAACTGAGAACGGGTGATAAGTTTCATGAGACAGAAAACGGTGCAAGTGTTGCAGCCAAGTCTGTTGGTCACTGTCACCCTGTATTCCAAACACATTGATTCTGAACGAATGTTATTAGATACCGAACCTGATATAAAAAATCATATCAGTCTCTTTATTAGTAAAGAAATGATAAAATTTTGTATTGTTGGATAATGTTTTGAACATTTCCTATATCAAAAGTTGATCGGTTCAGGCACGTTATCTAAAAGCATTGACGTTCTAAATCAAACTACAGTTCTTAGTACACATAACACACACAAGAGGAAGAGTTCAGAAATGAACGAATCCTTCTTGAGGTATTGTAGACTAGGTCATATCAATACGACCCGACTAGCTGAAGTTACATATTGTAACGTTTTGAAAATCGTTTCGGTGAAATTTCAAAAAAATCGGTAAAATAAGGGGATTTTCTGTAAAAAGTCAAAATACAAATATCTTATTATAAAAATTAAATATACATATTCTAGCTATGTAATTGCTATTATTTGGTGTTTATTGAGCCGCTGGTGAAATTTCAAATTTTCTGAAAAAAAATATTATTTTATTATTATTTTAAGCCGTCACCAATACATTAAATTATGGAAAATTACAAATTGGAATGAGTTGAAACAAATTTTGTGCATCATAAAACATTAAATAAAATTTTATCATGTGGTTTTTGGAACGAAATCATTTGCCAAAACGGTTTAGAAATTATTGAAGAAAAAAAGGCTTTTTTTAGCGTAAATGGATGTTTGGGGTATTGTATTTATCATTTTTCATCACCCCACACCCGTACCCACACCCACACACCCCCATTCACTTATCCCCTTGAAGAATTCAGCAGCCCCCATTTATTTTCCCCACTTGAATTTCAAAGGAAAGAAATGAAAGAAAAGAATAGAAAATGGAGAAATGAGGTGGACCTTTGACCTTGAATTGACTTTGACTTCTTCCCCCACTTTCTCTACCTCTCTCTCACTCCTCTCCCACTCTAATTCCAGCAGCCCCCCCCTCTCCTACTGCAGCAACAGCCCCCCCCTTTCCCTTCTCTTTTCTTTCCAAAACTTCATCAAATATTGCCCCAAAATCCATCAAAAAAATCCCAAAACCCAAATCCGACTCCTACCCATTTTAGCTTAGCCCGTATAGCATGGATCCTTGTGAAAAGAGAGCATTTTGGAGGGCCATGGATGCTTGTGGGATCTTCAATTTGTTTGGGTAAATTCTAACCCTTTTGCTTAAATTGTTGTTAATTGCTTGTAGTTAGCTTAATTAAGTGTTAATTTGGTTTTATGTGGGTTCAATTGTATGATTAAGGAATTCTAGTTAGGGTTTTGTTTTAAGATTGGGTTGTGATCACTTGTGCATGGTTTGTGATGTGAGCTAACATTTTGAAAAAAATTGTTAAAATTTATCTAGTTGCATATTACAAGTTGTTACTTGAAAAATGTCCAAATTAAGCTTTTTTGTGCAAACTAGGGTTTTATGAAATGCATTTATATGTGAGATTAAAAATATGGTTAGGGTTTTTATCATATTATTAACTTTATTAAGTGTAGTTTAACACTTTAGTTCATGGAAATCCAACCTAAATTGTAGTTTGTGCATTTTTGCTATGAAATTGTTAAAAAGGGTATTTTTGTAAACTAGAATATTAGGGTTTTTGGAATTTAATGAGATTAAATTCCGGAAATTGTTTATATGACTTATTTAAGATATTTAATAAATATATTAGCCGCCACATTCATTTAAACATCATGTTTTGTACAAAAACGGCGAAATGTGCTTGCTAGATTTTCGGAAAAATGACCTTTTAAGTAAAATTGGGGTTTTTGTGAGTTTTAACCTAGTTTATATTAAAATTAGTGTTCGTGAATGTGCAAATGAGTGTGATTGGATTTTTCTCGATGGTTTGACGTTTGTACATCGACATCGAGGGTTGGTTTGACTATTCTTGCAAGCGTAGGCGATAGGTTTGGACCTATGCGTGATACGCGTGCCGATTTGATTTTCGTATGCCGTTTCGATTTCGAATTTAGTTTTAATGCGATACGGTGCGTTTTGATATGTAGGTACCCCATGCGGACTTCGAGACGATAAGCAAGCGCGTGGCGACGTTGGCACCGGCGAGCGAGGACCAAGTGAGTAGATTTATATCTACGGGGAGAAGTCGGGTGGATGGCGTATAGCACCCCCACAGTCCGTGGTGGTGTATACGGATGCGTATACACACCAACATTTATTATATGTTATTTAGGATTAATAACGTTGCTTAGTATGGATATTGGTGTGTTGGATTACCTTAGTGTTGCGAACCCTAGGGTAGTGTTGCACTACACATACACACACACATACACACATACATACTTGCATACATTCCTATTGATATGTGCTCATGGGATTCTTTATAGTTATGTGTTCACATGGGTATGGGACTATGTGTTCACATACGGATTGAGGATGATACTTGGGGTTGAGCTGAGTCGATGAGATTTGATTGAGGCCGTGAGATCGGTGATATAGCAGGACTCGTATTTGAGATACGACATGACGTTGTAGCGGGTCCTTGACGTAGTGTTTCACACACGTCCATGCATACTTAGGCGGTATCAGTATGGTACTAGACGTAGATCAGTACCCCGATCATGATAATTTATAAAGAGGATACCAGGTGAATAGTATGATGAATGTGATATTGACCCGTACCCAGATTTGGGATGCCGTACGACGGATTTACGTACGAGCTATATTGATGATTGATCCGCACTCTTGACTTGGGATGCCTGATTATAGATATGGTATCGGCTATGATATTATTGAGGCGGGATCACCGACTATACATATACATGTATGTATACGTATCGACTCAGATGATAGGCGGTTTCCTTACCTGTAGTTCAGCTCGTTAGCTTAGCCCTTTAGTTTAGTTTAGTTATTAGATTAGATTCGATTCTTACCTATTTCAAAAAAAAACTAACGAATCATGGGTATTTTAAAAGACAGCCCAATGGATCCTACGGATATTTCAAAAGACGTATCTTTTCATAAAAACACCGTAGCCCTATTTTCAAAACCCCATGATTCTTGTTATTTCAAAAGGCACCATTTGTAAGACTTATATTAGTTTAATACTGATTAGTTATCGTTGTGTTTAGTATTCTGCTTCCGCACATTATTGCTGTTCGCTCTGCCCCGCATACTTATTTTGCTGCATACTCCATTATTGATATCATGCTGTTAGGACACTAGCACCATTACCGATGATGCGTATGTACCACATACACTTACTTGCCGGCTCACACACATCTTCATCGGTAATTGCCATGTCACGTACACTTAGAAAATACTATTGCTTGGCTTAGCTTGTTAGTTAGTAGTTGATACGATATTAGTGTACCTGGGTTATATGCCAGTTTAGACATTGTAGTTATTACTTGTCACTTCATGCATACTGTTATTCCATTGTTCATGCCTAGTTATTAATCATACATTGCAACTTGGTTATTGATACCAAATACATTCATTAGCATTGACATATGCACTTGTGATGACTTCTTGAGATTTATGATATTTCTGGATTTCGGGGGAATGCCGCAAAATTTCTAAACTTATTAACCTTTTAAAATATGTAAATTGCGGTTTTCTAGTGATGTAAGTGTCGTCCACCATGAGTTTGCTGTAGTTTTCGAGATCCGTGTCGAGGAGTGGAGGAACCGTCACGGGTACATGGTGGGCCCGGTATGGTACCCCGGGGCAAGATGAATGTGGTGTTGACGTTGAGCCTGGCAGGGGACCGATTACCTACCGGTGATATTACCCGACGCGTCGGATATCCGGAGGATACCGTCGTGGTCTTGAGATGGATGGTAGGGGCCGGTCTGGACTGACGGCACCCTAGATATTGAGATTGAGACATTGATATTTCGAGACAGTGAAATTTATGTTTTGTGTCGATGCTAGACACTGTTGATACTGATTTCATTATGATACCTCAGTTTAAAAATACGAAGGAAATCTCACTAATTTATGGAAACAGTTTCTTCATTTACATGTATTCTGTTTTCATGCATTCATACCTCATTCATATGATATATTGCTACCTGAGGCACTGACACGGGCACATGAGATTTCACTCGGTTAGATATTACCCTAGCCATTGTTATAGGCTGCTTGTTATGTATATTTTTGAGGTTATATTATGATCATTGAGCTAGGTTGCGTTATTTATGCGATTTCTGTGCTTAGATGTTTTTCTATTCACGAGTTGGCAATTCACCCCCGTTGTGCCCCAGTTTCTTGCAGGTTTGCCGTATAGGTTTCATTACGGCGTTGCGGGCTCAGTTTCATTCGGGTGACTTGCTAGTAGGTGGGTTTTTCTTGTATCGTACCCATCATATTACCTTGTATAATATTATTCAGTTGTATCTAGTAAATTCCATCAACCAAACATGTATTTTTGAGATAGAGACCAGTGTTGTTTATTCTTTCGACCTTAGAGTCGCTCGTTTTGTTTCTGGTGGTTTTGAGTTTCCTTTTGAGTTTTGATCCTCGCCGTTGGCGTTGTATATTATATTGCTTGTGTGGTTGTGACCGTCGATTGACGAAGAGCTAGCTCCCGCTTGGGGATGCCTTTTTTCTTGATTTCGTATACTATTCATGTTGTATCCCGTTTGGGGGCCTGTATTTACAAAAGAGACTCTGCCGAAATTTTTAGTAAATTTTTGATGTTTTTTTTTAAACCGCATAATTCGGCTTATGCTATTGAAACTACTTGCTTTAAGTTGGTTTTTCCTGCACTCTACTACTTTTCTTGGTTTGGATTTCTGGGTTTTCGGTTTACTTGGATTACGTACGCCTCGAGACGTTCGTAGTTTAAGTGCCGGTCATGTTCCGTACTTTCGGGTCGTGACAAAGTTGGTATCAAAGCGTTAGGTTTTAACCTTCGGAGCGTAGGATGACCCTTAGTTGATGGAATAGGTGACTAAAGTAGAGTGACGTACCGTTGATATGTTCCGCGGCATATTTACGACATGCCACTCCACTTAAGAAGCCTTAGGATGTACATTTCCTTGTTCAGTATTATATTCCTTCCTGATCTAGCCTCATCGTTACCAGTTTGGTTTTGCTGCCACGATTATGGGCAGGGAGAGCTACGGCTAGAGTTGCGGTCAGCACGAGCTCGTCACGGACGAGGACTGACCAGGGCGAAATTACGGCGACACCCGATTGTAGAGAGGTGTCTTTTGATTGTGTTTTCGCACCACGAGCATTTGGCGGATCACCTTTATGAGATTTCTCGGACGTGCCGATCAGTATCAGAGGATTGGGCCACTGGCGGAGGCCAGCCAGATTTTGATAACCGTTGGTGTGTTGCTTATTCGTGATGGTTGAGGCACTGTTCAGCGTGCAGACGAGCGAGCCAGTTATTGCTGCGAACGACGAGATATTGCCCCGGATGCTGGCGTTAGTGCAGAACGAGTTGTACTAAGAGATGATAGAAGGTCGCTAGTCATCGAGGATGAATGACTAGGACATGTGGATCGTTCGCCTACCCCGATGCGAGGTCATCAGATAGATTGATTCCAGCTAGAGACGACTTCACGCGGAGACGTTGGGAGTCGACAAAGACGATCGAATGTCAGAAACCTATTATTCCAAGTTTAAAGTATTCGGAAAGACATGCAGGCAATTCTATGGTCCCTCTAGAAGAATGAAACCCTAACTCGACTTAATGACCGTATGAAAGCCTTTGAACCTTAGGGTTTGCGGCAGTTCTGCGGCGCCATTAGTGAGGCTTGGGTTTGCCCTTCTACGGCTGGACCACCGATGCTGTGGTATATATATTCGATACTATTAAACGGTACCAAGATGTTGAGCTCTTGGGGGATTATGAGGTTTCGACGAATCGATCGAATGGTTCGACTTCAATCGGATGCTAGGTGGTGAGACGCATTCTTGGGAGACTCCAGATACGAGGATAGTCGTTGGAGCTCAGTCCATGCAGCCGCGACGAGACGAGTCCAAAGCAGACGACGTTAGAAAAAAGTGGAGTAAGAGGTTCGCACCAGATCTAGATGAGATGACGTTCCGCTCCGCCGACATTAGAGATGCGATGCGCATGCCGAGGCATGGTACTTGGACTTACCTTCCAGAAGGAGTCGCGATGGGTATGCAGCCGTTCCAGAGCAAGATGCAGATATAGGAAAGGACGATGACTTCCGGACAGTTGGCAGAGACGAGACATGGAAGAGACCGTGAGCAGGATTCCTTCCAGGACACTGCTGCAATGATACTTGCACCCAGGGTCAGATGTGTCACGTACATTCAGAGAGCCAGAGGCCGATGCCAGTGATATGCTGTCTTACGAGTGGTCACGATGATTGACCAAGAGATGACCAGAGAAGTGCTAGAACGGAATCGTCCCCGTTAGCACACCTGACAGGGCCGATGAGCCGATGGACCGAAAGATTGGTAATTCACAGTGAAGACCTTGACCCAGGAGTGGTCATGGTTACGCACACCAGCAGGACAGAGTTCATGATCATCGACGAGACGTCCCACTAGTGACCGTGACAGTTGGCCGAGATTCTTAGAGGATGCACTTGAGCAGTACTATTCCGCCATTATTGATTACGATGTTTTGGATGATTTATTCGTATGATTTGATTTTGATGATTGAGGATTTACGACCTTTGCACAGTGTTGCACTTGATATTGTTTTCGTGCTTTAGTTTCACATATTTGTGATATTACGGTTTTAAACAGTTGACTTGGTTTTGTGCGTATGCATGCACACGATTTCGTTCATGCACTCGGTATAGTTTATATATGCTTGCAGTGCAGTGATACGCCTTTTGTGCACTTAGATGCACTGGACTTCGATTTCGATTGTGATACTCGATATTTGTTTTGTGCACCTTGTGCACCTGATTGGATTTTCACGCATGTTGGGCGCATGTTTTGAAGGGTGATTTTGGTGCACACCAGAGGCACTAAATCGAGATTTTTTTTTTGCATGTCAGATGCACCTGATTTTGCTGTCAGGCACACCTGTTGCCTACGACAGATGTTTCGTGCACACCCGATACACTTAGATGTTGTTTCTGTGCGCATGAATGGCACATTCATGGATTTTGATTTCCGTGCGCACCAGACGCACGTAGTATTCATGTGCATATTTTGGGATTGATTTCTTATAGAGTAGTACGTTTTTATGATATTTCTATGTGTTTTCGTACTGAGCAGGACTAGTCAGAGGACAGTACCTGAATATATTTTGCATGCATTGATAGTTATTGAAGGAATTTCCAAAAAGCGAGCTATAGCCTCAGTATTTACCTACATATCTGATATGACACGAAATGTTTAAAATAAGGAGACCCTTCTAAATTGTTTCCAAAACGGTAGAACGTACATTTCAAACAAAGGTATATATGTATATAGTTATTTTCTTATGATAGACGTCCGCCACTGTGCAGTGTTATACGCGTTGAACAGCGACTTAAGGAGATTTGTCATGCATTTCCTTCGGATACTTACAGATATAGATTCGATATTTACATGTATAGTTTCGAGTTATATCATATTGGTTTTGATTTGGATTTGGCATTGATGTCTTCTCCATGACTCCGATGATTGCGGGATGCTTGACGGAGTTGTGATTTGAGTTATATGCTCATTTTTCATGCGCATGCGCTGCGCTACGAATTGTTTTATGTATTTACAATTTCGGAGCCCCGACGACTTGATGGTTTTGGTTTAGATGTTTTAGTATTTGGGGAGAGTTTTAATTTAAATTCGGGGACCGAATTTCTTTAAAAGGGGAAGATTGTAACGTTTTGAAAATCGTTTCGGTGAAATTTCAAAAAAAACGGTAAAATAAGGGGGTTTTCTGTAAAAAGTCAAAATACAAATATCTTATTATAAAAATTAAATATACATATTCTAGCCATGTAATTGCTATTATTTGGTGTTTATTGAGCCGCTGGTGAAATTTCAAATTTTCTGAAAAAAATATTATTTTATTATTATTTTAAGCCGTCACTAATATATTTAATTAGGGAAAATTACAAATTGGAATGAGTTGAAACAAATTTTGTGCATCATAAAACATTAAATAAAATTTTATCATGTGGTTTTTGGAACGAAATCATTTGCCAAAACGGTTTAGAAATTATTGAAGAAAAAAGGCTTTTTTAGCGTAAATGGATGTTTGGGGTATCGTATTTATCATTTTTCATCACCCCACACCCGTACCCACACCCACACACCCCCATTCACTTATCCCCTTGAAGAATTCAGCAGCCCCCATTTATTTTCCCCACTTGAATTTCAAAGGAAAGAAATGAAAGAAAAGAAAAGAAAATGGAGAAATGAGGTGGACCTTTGACCTTGAATTGACTTTGACTTCTTCCCCCACTTTCTCTACCTCCCTCTCTCTCCTCTCCCACTCCAATTCCAGCAGCCCCCCCTCTCCTACTGCAGCAACAGCCCCCCCTTTCCCTTCTCTTTTCTCTTCAAAACTTCATCAAAAATTGCCCCAAAATCCATCAAAAAAATCCCAAAACCCAAATCCGACTCCTACCCATTTTAGCTTAGCCCGTATAGCATGGATCCTTGTGAAAAGAGAGCATTTTGGAGGGCCATGGATGCTTGTGGGATCTTCAATTTGTTTGGGTAAATTCTAACCCTTTTGCTTAAATTGTTGTTAATTGCTTGTAGTTAGCTTAATTAAGTGTTAATTTGGTTTTATGTGGGTTCAATTGTATGATTAAGGAATTCTAGTTAGGGTTTTGTTTTAAGATTGGGTTGTGATCACTTGTGCATGGTTTGTGATGTGAGCTAACATCTTGAAAAAAATTGTTAAAATTTATCTAGTTGCATATTACAAGTTGTTACTTGAAAAATGTCCAAATTAAGCTTTTTTGTGCAAACTAGGGTTTTATGAAATGCATTTATATGTGAGATTAAAAATATGGTTTGGGTTTTTATCATATTATTAACTTTATTAAGTGTAGTTTAACACTTTAGTTCATGGAAATCCAACCTAGATTGTAGTTTGTGCATTTTTGCTATGAAATTGTTAAAAAGGGTATTTTTGTAAACTAGAATATTAGGGTTTTTGGAATTTAATGAGATTAAATTCCGGAAATTGTTTATATGACTTATTTAAGATATTTAATAAATATATTGGCCGCCACATTCATTTAAACATCATGTTTTGTACAAAAACGGCGAAATGTGCTTGCTAGATTTTCGGAAAAATGACCTTTTAAGTAAAATTGGGGTTTTTGTGAGTTTTAACCTAGTTTATATTAAAATTAGTGTTCGTGAATGTGCAAATGAGTGTGATTGGATTTTTCTCGATGGTTTGACGTTTGTACATCGACATCGAGGGTTGGTTTGACTATTCTTGCATGCGTAGGCGATAGGTTTGGACCTATGAGTGATACGCGTGCCGATTTGATTTTCGTATGCCGTTTCGATTTCGAATTTAGTTTTAATGCGATACGGTGCGTTATGATATGTAGGTACCCCATGCGGACTTCAAGACGACAAGCAAACACGTGGCGACGTCGGCACCGGCGAGCGAGGACCAAGTGAGTAGATTTATATCTACGGGGAGAAGTCGGGTGGATGGCGTATAGCAGCCCCGCAGTCCGTGGTGGTGTATACGGATGCGTATACACACCAACATTTATTATATGTTATTTGGGATTAATAACGTTGCTTAGGATGGATATTGGTGTGTTGGATTACCTTAGTGTTGCGAACCCTAGGGTAGTGTTGCACTACACATACACACACACATACACACATACATACTTGCATACATTCCTATTGATATGTGCTCATGGGATTCTTTATAGTTATGTGTTCACATGGGTATGGGACTATGTGTTCACATACGGATTGAGGATGATACTTGGGGTTGAGCTGAGTCGATGAGATTTGATTGAGGCCGTGAGATCGGTGATATAGCAGGACTCGTATTTGAGATACGACATGACGTTGTAGCGGGTCCTTGACGTAGTGTTTCACACACGTCCATGCATACTTAGGCGGTATCAGTATGGTACTAGACGTAGATCAGTACCCCGATCATGATAATTTATAAAGAGGATACCAGGTGAATAGTATGATGAATGTGATATTGACCCGTACCCAGATTTGGGATGCCGTACGACGGATTTACGTACGAGCTATATTGATGATTGATCCGCACTCTTGACTTGGGATGTCTGATTACAGATATGGTATCGGCTATGATATTATTGAGACGGGATCACCGACTATACATATACAGGTATGTATACGTATCGACTCAGATGATAGGCGGTTTCCTTACCTGTAGTTCAGCTCGTTAGCTTAGCCCTTTAGTTTAGTTTAGTTATTAGATTAGATTCGATTCTTACCTATTTCAAAAAAAAACTAATGAATCGT
Organism: Agapanthus africanus; assembly: GCA_030015575.1. NCBI lineage: Eukaryota > Viridiplantae > Streptophyta > Magnoliopsida > Asparagales > Amaryllidaceae > Agapanthus > Agapanthus africanus. The sequence goes on from CM057347.1 coordinate 241,803,666, forward strand.
GGGTATTTTAAAAGACAGCCCAATGGATCCTACGGATATTTCAAAAGACGTATCTTTTCATAAAAACACCGTAGCCCTATTTTCAAAACCCCATGATTCGTGTTATTTCAAAAGACACCATTTGTAGGACTTATATTAGTTTAATGCTGATTAGTTATCGTTGTGTCTAGTATTCTGCTTCCGCACATTATTGCTGTTCGCTCTGCCCCGCATACTTATTTTGCTGCATACTCCATTATTGATATCATGCTGTTAGGACACTAGCACCATTACCGATGATGCGTATGTACCACATACACTTACTTGCCGGCTCACACACATCTTCATCGGTAATTGCCATGTCATGTACACTTAGAAAATACTATTGCTTGGCTTAGCTTGTTAGTTAGTAGTTGATACGATATTAGTGTACCTGGGTTATATGCCAGTTTAGACATTGTAGTTATTACTTGTCACTTCATGCATACTGTTATTCCATTGTTCATGCCTAGTTATTAATCATACATTGCAACTTGGTTATTGATACTATATACATTCATTAGCATTGACATATGCACTTGTGATGACTTCTTGAGATTTATGATATTTCTGGATTTCGGGGGAAAGCCGCAAAATTTCTAAACTTATTAACCTTTTAAAATATGTAAATTACGGTTTTCTAGTGATGTAAGTGTCGTCCACCATGAGTTTGCTGTAGTTTTCGAGATCCGTGTCGAGGAGTGGAGGAACCGTCACGGGTACATGGTGGGCCCGGTATGGTACCCCGGGGCAAGATGAATGTGGTGTTGACGTTGAGCCTGGCAGGGGACCGATTACCTACCGGTGATATTACCCGACGCGTCGGATATCCGGAGGATACCGTCGTGGTCTTGAGATGGATGGTAGGGGCCGGTCTGGACTGACGGCACCCTAGATATTGAGATTGAGACATTGATATTTCGAGACAATGAAATTTATGTTTTGTGTCGATGCTAGACACTGTTGATACTGATTTCATTATGATACCTCAGTTTAAAAATATGAAGGAAATCTCACTAATTTATGAAAACAGTTTCTTCATTTACATGTATTCTGTTTTCATGCATTCATACCTCATTCATATGATATATTGCTACCTGAGGCACTGACACCGGCACATGAGATTTCACTCGGTTAGATATTACCCTAGCCATTGTTATAGGCTGCTTGTTATGTATATTTTTGAGGTTATATTATGATCATTGACCTAGGTTGCGTTATTTATGCGATTTCTGTGCGTAGATGTTTTTCTATTCACGAGTTGGCAACTCACCCCCGTTATACCCCAGTTTCTTGCAGGTTTGCCGTACAGGTTTCATTACGGCGTTGCGGGCTCAGTTTCATTCGGGTGACTTGCTAGTAGGTGTGTTTTTCTTGTATCGTACCCATCATATTACCTTGTATAATATTATTCAGTTGTATCTAGTAAATTCCATCAACCAAACATGTATTTTTGAGATAGAGACCAGTGTTGTTTATTCTTTCGACCTTAGAGTCGCTCGTTATGTTTCTGGTGGTTTTGAGTTTCCTTTTGAGTTTTGATCCTCGCCGTTGGCGTTGTATATTATATTGCTTGTGTGGTTGTGACCGTCGATTGACGAAGAGCTAGCTCCCGCTTGGGGATGCCTTTTTTCTTGATTTCGTATACTATTCATGTTGTATCCCGTTTGGGGGCCTGTATTTACAAAGGAGACTCTGCCGAAATTTTCAGTAAATTTTTGATGTTTTTTTTTAAACCGCATAATTCGGCTTATGCTATTGAAACTACTTGCTTTAAGTTGGTTTTTCCTGCACTCTACTACTTTTCTTGGTTTGGATTTCTGGTTTTTCGGTTTACTTGGATTACGTACGCCTCGAGACGTTCGTAGTTTAAGTGCCGGTCATGTTCCGTACTTTCGGGTCGTGACACATATAGATGCATATTTAAATATGTTTGAATTTACATCTTGCGAAAACTTGCCGGTCATGTCACGAAGATAAGATGACCACAGCTCCGTTTACTGGAAACAGAGAAAGAGTTAGTGAACTCTTGGGATTGATACATGTTGATGTATGTAAGGTCCCCCGTCTACACATGCCAGGACCGATTCTTTGTACTTTATTACATTCTCTGATGATCTCTCAAGATTCATTCATATGTTCCTGTTGAAACACAAGTCCGAACCATTTGAGATATTCACAGAATATAAGTTAGAAGTAGAGAACCAATACGGGTATAAGTATTATGTCCTTTGATGAGATTAAGGAGGAGAATACTTGTGCATAGAATTCCTGGACTATTCTAAAGGAGAATGAGATTCTCTCTCAGCATTACTCCTCCGTATACACCATAGCACGATGGTATATCGGGGCGGAGCAATTGCACCCTATTCGATATGGTGCGCTCTATGATGAGTTCCACTGAGTTGCCTGTTTCTTTTTTGGGGGTTATGCACTTGAGAAGCTGCATACCTATTGAATTAGGTTCGAATCAGATCACAGCCTACCACTCCATATGAGATATGGTATGGGAAGAGCCCATATCTTAAGCTAGTTAAGATTTGGGGTTGACCGGCCTATGTCTAAAAGCAAAATCCGGACAAGCTCGAGGCAAGGTCTGTAATGTAGAACTGGAAATGTTCCAGCTATACAAACTACAACAGATGATTTGATAAAACTAAAGGATTCAATAGTTACCAACGAACCTCAGCCTCTCCGCCGATCTACTTGGGTTTCTCACCCACCTGAGAGATACTTCTGTTTCTCTATGACAGTGGGAGCGAGGATTGCATCATGAGATAATGACCCAACTAGTTTCGAGCTGGCCATCAGGAGTGAGACTCTGTAAGAATGGCTGGATGCTTAGTGATCTGAGATGGAATCCTTATACACCAACAAACTATGGACTTTGGTTGCATTATCTGAAGGGTTAAATCCCCATCAGGAGCAAGTATATCTTGAGAAGATTACTTGGTGTACATGGAAAAGTTGAGACTTTCGAAGCTAGACTTGTTAAAGGTTTTCGTCATCGACCAGGCCTGGAAAATGATGAAACCTTTTCCAGTAGATATGCGTAAGTCTATCCGGATCCTACTTGCCATGGCTACATACCATGACTACGATATCTGGCGGTTGGGTGTCATGACTGCTCTTTTAAATGATATTTTAGAAGAAAGAGTCTATAAATACACAGTCGGAGGGCTTCGTAGACAGTGGGAGCAGCGGAAACGTGTCCAGGATGCTTTATAGGATAAAGCAGGCATCGCGGAGTTGGAACATCTGTTTTGATGTAGTAGTCAAATAGTTTGACTTCATCAAAATGGTAGATGAACCTTGTAAAAACAAAAAGGGTAGTAGGGAGTATGGCGACGATCCTCGTAGAGTACGTGGATGACATACTCTTGATAGGGAAGGAGTTTCCTATGCTACGCTCGGTCAATCTCTGCTTATCACAAGGATTCTCCATATAGGATCAAAGTGATACCTACTAAATCCTGGGTTTTGGATCTATGAGATAGATCTAATTGGATGTTAGGATACTCACTAGTTGTAGTGAGAAGGTATCAATCGATCCAGGGGAGAATCGCTAGAAGGGTTCCAGGGTGATAAGGACGACTGAAAGTCAGTCACAGGCATTGTCTTTACCCTCAGTAAAGGGACGATATGTTGGAAGAGTTCCAAGCTAGATACCGTGGAAAACTAGACGATAAAGGCTGGAAACATCGCTACTTAATATGCTACCAAAGAGGCAGTCTGGATGTATATTTGTTCATGAGATGAACTTACTTCCTCCTATTGTGTGACAATGGTGTTGTGGCTTATGCCAAGGAACGTCCGTCCATTCAGTGATCCAGACATATTCTAAGGCAGTATCACCTGATCATGGAGATGGTTGATCTCCAAGGGAATCGAGGTTAGGAGAGTAGACTCAGAGGACAACACGGCGGATCTACCCACAAAGGCCTTTTCTCAGAGAGAGACTTTTATGGGATGGTTGAATATGAGATACTACAACCACTGCTATCCGATGGCCCAAGTGCAAGTGGGAGATTGTAGTTATATGTATGCCCTAGAAGCCATTACTATACAAAGGATGTATATTGTAGTGGATGCTGGGACATATATAGGGAGGACTTTCTTGCTCGACATGATAGTATGCTATCTGGTTGCACTTTACCTTAACGTGTATACTGATTATCTCTCTGTTACATGTTGGTAAAGCCCTTAGGATGTGTACTTGACTACCTGGACTATGATGCGGATCATACTAGTGGGGACATGGTAGTCCATAAGTACATCCTTCAAGGTCCCTAGTCGTGGGTGTATCGAGACGGAGCATCGATATACCAGAGTAGACTAGCGTATACCTTCTTGACCCATACAGACGGGCGATGGATGATCCCATATCCATTGGTGTTTTACATCAGAGATGATATACGGTTGCTCAGGGAAGACTGGGTACACTGGACGGACTCGCCGAGAACTCCCAGATGGTATTATACCTCACGTCAGATGGCAGTTCTCTGGTGACACTGGTACAGATTAGTCTGTAGACCCGAGATCGTCATAGAGTCTTATGTGATTCCCACTGTGCTTTGATTTCCACCTTACCACGTCCAAGATAGCGGGCAAAACGGTGGTTTTTGGGTACAGTCCCGAAACACATGGAGGTAATGAGCGATAGGACGGGATTCGTCTCTCCCGGTATAGGGAGTTGATGTTGCGCTGTGTTCGATTGGCTATAACCCGAAATCCCTGGCCAGGGTAGCTGAGATTTACTGGTAAGGGTTACCAGTATAATCTCGAACTGTTATAGACCTCATATTGACATGACTTATTGAGCTATTGGGGTCTGACGTTTACCACCCCTAGGCGAGATATGCGACATATCAGACGACGAGACCGGACTGTACGGTAAGTGTTACTAGTTGGATTCACAGGAGTGTGAGCGGGCTTGCTCGTTGATCTTCTGATCGCTCAATACCCGGGTGGCCGTTACGTTTAGCAGACCGCTTGCGGCTTGTGGGTGTTTGATATGATCATCACCTGCTGACGGCGTATTGACGAGTCTTTAGAGTCCTACACAGAGGTTTCCTGGCTCAACCGAAACGAAATAGGAGTGCATATGAGATATGTGCAGGACCGAGAATAATACCAGTATGTGATACTGTATTCTATTCTCGCGATTTGTATCATCAGCCGGTTATATGTGATATAGCCGGGTTACCGAATCAAGTGTTGATTCGATACATTGATACACTTGATATTAGTCGGTTATATGCTGTATGACCGGATCATTAAATCAAGTGTTGATTTAATGATTTAATGTATAATTATATATTTGATATATTACTTTGCATTAACTAATATTGGTTCACTTAAGATGGATTTTCTCACTTGATGTGCACATTGTATATGTGATATATTTTTGTGCACTTGATTGTATCATGTTTGATGATACATACAAGCTTGGGTGTATGTGTCACGACCCGAAAGTACGGAACGTGACCGACACTTAGATTACGAAGCGTCTAAAGGCGCCACGTGACCTAAGTAAGCCGAAGCCCAGAAATCTAAACCGTAAAAGAAGAAAAAGAAGAAAAGAAAAGAAAACAAGTATAAAAACAACAGCAAATTTTGCCAAAATTTTCGGCAGAGTCTCCTCTGAAAAAACTAGCCCCCAAACGGGTACAACAAGTAATATGAATAAACAATAAAAAGCATCCCCAAAACGGGAGCTAGCATCACGCCAACAGGCGGAAACAACCACAACAAGCACAATAATATACAACGCCAAAGGGCGAGGCTCAAAACTCAAAAGAAAACAAAACCACCAGATCAGAATAATACATGCGCGACTCTAAGGTCGAAATAAAAGACTGGTCCAATAAACTTATCAAGTAATACAAATATGGTTGATGGAGCTTACTAGATACAAATGAGTGAATAAAAGTACAATGGTGGTTCGGATACAAGTAAACCAACCTACCGTGCAAATCACCCTGAAGAAAAGATGTGCCAACAAGCTGCCACGAAAACCTGTACTTCGTACCTGTAAAGAATTTGGCACAACGGGGGTGAGTTGCCAACTCGTGAGTAGAAGACATCTACGAAAAGAAATCGAATGCACGACGCTATCCTAGGTCATAATAATACACTACTATATCTCAATGATCTAGTAATAGCAGGGTAATACTACGTGTAAGTACAAATACTCCGTGTCGTGTCAGTACCTCATATAATACTATGTCATATGAATGAAATGCATGCACTATGAATGTACAGTAACAAATCCTGAAATCCAGATATATATGTATAAGAAATCTGAAATCTCAATAATGAAATCCATGGAAATCCGTGTCAAACATCGACACAACACATGTAATCTCAAGTCTCAATATCTCGGGCTCCGTCAGTCCGGATCGGCCCATATCATCAAATCTCATGACAACGGTCGGTATCCTCCGGATATCCGCCGCGCCAGACATCACCCGTAGGTAGCCTTCCCCTGCCAGGCTCATCGTCTACAACTCGATCTTCTTGCCCCGGGGTACCATACCGGGCCCACCATGTACCCGAGACGGTTCATCCACTCCTCGAATCGGGTCTCGAAATCCAACAGAAAACATGAAATACTCATGGTGGACGACACATACATCACGAGAAAACCGCATCTTATTTTAAAAAGAGAAGAGAGAGAGAGAAGTTTTTATATATTTTTGCGGTTTTCCCCAAAAATCCAGAAATCTCATAGAAATCCAAATCTCAAAATCATGAGTAACTATATGATAAGTGTCGGCATATGCGCATAATACTGCATGATAACATGAAAATATGAATGCATGAATGTCTAAGTAATGATATCATGTCTTATACTAACATCAGAGAGTGATCACAATATTATATCGGTTTAGTTGTTAACTGATTCTATCAATAAAAGATAATATGATCTAAAGTGTACGTGACATAGCAATTACCGATGATGATGTGTGTGAGCCGGCAAATAAGTGTGCGTGGAATATGCGCATCATCGGTAATGGTGCTGGTGTCCTAACAGGTAAAGTTTATATTGATTATAGCAACATATAAAAGAACATGCACCATGATGATTATAGTATGAATGTAAATACAGGTGTGCATTATCCACTCCTCTGCGAGATACAAGTACAACTACCATTATGTGAGTCGAACCTAAACCAGTGTCCATCTAACATCCTAAGGAACTAAACCTAATAGACTAGTCAGTAAGAAACTAGAGTCTTCCTAAGGTCTAAATCAATATCTCTAATAGTCGGCGATCCTGCCTCCATAGCGTCACGTACGTAGTACGGCTTCCTCGAATCAAGAGTGCGGATCGATCATCAATCTAAGCCTCGTACGGTAAAATCCATCCTACGGCATCCCAATATCGGGGTACGGTCAAGTATCTCCTAGGTGTCTCTTCATTCGTATAATGTCATCATCAACACATCTCATGATCAAGGTGCTAAACTGTGATCGCATACATCAATCATATATCATTGCCATCATGATAAGCATCATTAGTTTATCCTCAGAAATATCATGTCATATGTATCATATTGTGACTAGGTCATACTTATATGATATCGGCATCAGGTCACACCAATATAATGTCATGATCAAGTTATACCTATATCATATCGTGTTCAGTCACAAGTTACAGTCCGAGTACTATTCTAGCGTCCCATGTACATCAATATCACCACCACTCTCTATAATTTATCTATTCATGTTCATTATCTAATTCTCTAATGATCCGCTAACACTTTATTACGACTGTATAGTCAAGAATCACGGCATCAAGCCCAGTTATACTGTTTCATCATACCTCGGATATCATATCACATCAATGAATCACCTATACGTGTTGTATATATATGTATATACCTATACCTAGTTCTATATATATACACATACACATACCCCATGTCGAGTTTCAGTGTGTGCGTGGGTGTGTTTCTATCTGAAACCTACGAACCTCTTCCAAGGTACTCATCCTCTGATATGGTTTTCCTAAATCAGTCTAGTCCAGCCTAGTGTCAATACTAGGGTCCTACTAGGGTCACTTCTGGTTTCCTAATGTCAATAAGTACTATTCCTATTCTACGTTGCGGGGGTGCTAAACGCCATCCACCCGACTTCCCCCCGTAGATATGCATTTACTCACCTGGTCCATATCTGCTGAAGACAGTGTCGCCATCCTCCTCTTCATCGCCCGCATTCCACGTGGGGTTACCTAGACGCAAACATATAAATAGCATCGTAAACCGAATCACATACAAAAGTCAAACGATACAAGGAACAAGCATAGGTTAAAACCTATGTCCCGTCCACGCAAAAGAACCAAATACAGCTCGATATCGGCGTACAAACTCCGATGGATCGAGATAACATCATCAAACAACTTGTAGTTTAAAAACACATTACTTATACCATAAAACACGATTAAATCCATCGAAACCCTAAAATCTATCAAACCGTCCAATTTCGCAAAAACCCGAAAATGCCAGTATACCGTTTTTCATCAAAACTTGACATTTACATGAAACTAATGGTCATAAAACTCATTAAATAGCATTACTAGACTATACAAACCATTACTATATTTTTATTACACAAATTTATATTAATTTGAAATTTCTAGTTTGCAACATTTAACAATTTTCAACATTTTCCAAGCAAAATACCACAATTCCACCTCAAAACATGATTTTGCATAAATTAATGACTTAAACCACAATTTATGATGATAATGATATAATGAAACCAATATTATATTTTTAATCACATTTATTTAGAAATTCCTAAAATCTAGTTTACAAAATAATAGCATTTTATTACTATTTTTCTAATTATCAAAATAATCTAGTGATCGAACTAAGTTTTTCATTCAATTAATATACTAATATTCTCACTAAAATTACCATCTAATGATAACACTCTTAATAAGAATTTTATTTTACCCACAACACATTTTAGAAAAATCTAGTTAGCTAAATAGTTTAATTAAAACAATTTCGATAAACAATTTATTATACCACCACCGTGGAAGAATTTTCTACTCTAAAAGATGTTAAACTACCTATTATAACCCTAATTAATTAACAAAAACCACCTCTTGAATTTTCAAACCCTAACTTGAATTTTAGAATTTGCAACAAGAATTAATCTAATTAATCTAATTATGCATTAAAAGAAATATCTAATAGAAATAAAACAAAAGAGAAGGATTTATACCTCAACAACCTCATGTCCCAACTTGAAAATGAGCCTCAAAAATACATGCTTTCCCATTCCAAAATCCATGTAAAGAAGAGTAGAGAATAAAGGGTATGAAATAATTAGGTTTTTGTGGAATTTTAATTGGATTTTTGAAGTATTTTTGATGAATTTTGAAATAAAATGAAGTGCGAAATTGGGGGGGGGGGCTGCCATGGATGAGTTGTGGCCGGCCATGGAGAGGGAGCAAGAGAAAAGAGTGAAGAAAAGTGTGGAAGTTTCAAGAAAGAATCATCATTTAAAGTCTTTTCATGGTTTTAATTATTTATTTATTTATTCCTTCACTATAGCAACTCAAGAAAACTCTAGAAAATAGCAAAAATTTGCAAATAATTTTTGCATGATACATACTAAATTCTAACATGCCATGGTTCATTTTTACAAATTAAAACCATTTAAATTTGTAATTTACACTAATTTAGTGTAAAAATAAAGCTTATGTTAATATTTAAAATAATTAATTTAGGATTTTTTTTTAATTAAACTAAAAATTTATAAGTGGCTAAATAAACACTATTTACAAGTAATTACATAATTAAATAGGTATTTTTGAATTTATAATGAAAAACAATTGCGGTTTGGTTTTATGAAAAATACATTTTGCTTTACCGAAAATCATAAAATTCACTTAAACAATTTTATTCATTTAATTATTTATTTAATTATTTTTAAAATGTTACAATCTTCCCCCCTTTAAGAAATTCGGTCCCCGAATTTAAATTAAAATTCCCCCTCCAAATACTAAAACATTTAGCAAAACACTCAAATCGTTGGGGCTCCGAAATCGTCAATATATAACAAAAATCAACTCCGTCAAGCATGACGCAATCATCGGAGTTATGGCGATAATGAAATATCATAACCCAATGTGAAAACCATCATAATATACATCAATCTATAACTTAAATATAGTTCGCATCCTAGTAAAATCGCCGAATCATCATAATAAAGCAGTATACAAAAACCCCTTCTTGAAAATCGCCGTGCAATGCACGTGTCACGGTCTAAGTAGCGGACGTTTAATTTAAACAAAAATAGTTATATATATATATCTTTTATTTAACATACACGTCCCGCCTGGTTACTAACTCAAATAATAATGATCATGAAAACATACTGCTCAAACTAAAATCAATCCCAATCATATCAATAAAATGTCATGTGCGTCCGGTGCGCACTGAAATCGAAACCAAATGCAGAAACCATGAATACCCACAAAACAAAACTAAGTGCAACAGGTGTGCACCAAAAACATCTGTCAAGTGCAACGGGCGTGCACGACTCACTATCAGGTGCATCTAATCTGCACAAAACCCCGATTTAGTGCATCTGGTGTGCACAAAATCGCATCAAGTGCGCCAAGTATGCGCAAGAATCCTAATCAGGTGCACATGGAGCACGAAAACATACATCGGATATCAGACTCGAATCACAGTACGAAAATGGATAAAAACTAGGTCGAAGCATATATCAAAATCATGTGTAACCCATATGCACGAAATCAAATCAAAATCTCAAAATATATAAAACCAAATCAAGTGTACTAGGTGCGTACTAAACCACATCAATACAACTGATATATGAAACACAGATAGAATGAAGGTACACACAGGAAATACCAATCGTAGAACAAAGTCCTCAAAATACAAAAATCCAATCAACGAAAATAGGAAATTCAAATCACTAAATCACAATCGTAAACACTATCGTCAATGTGCGCCTTTTTCCTCTGATGTCGACCGCTTCAAACTCGTTCTTTCATAGGTGTGCTGACTGCGCTACCAACGGCAATACTCATGTTTAGAGTCTCCCACATAGTCGATCTCTTCACTTGATATCCGGACTACATTAAACTTCTCGATCGATCCATCAAAATCCCATAATTCCCCGAGAGCTCAACACTCAAGTACAGTTTAAAAATATCCGGTGCATACCCCAGCATCGATGATCCAGCTGTAGAAGGGCAAACCCAAGCCTCACTAATGGCACAGCGGAACTGCCGTAAACCCTAAGGTTCAAGGGCGTTCTCGTGGTCATTATGTCGAGTTAGGGTTTCATTCTTCTAGAGGGTCCATCGAAATACCTGCATGTTCTTCCGAATATTTTAAACTTAGGAAAATGGTTTTCTGATAATCGTTCGAACCCTTTAACTTCATCCGGACGGCATGTGAATACCCTTCGCCCGCACGCTAAGCAATGCTTCAATTCTCAAGAATAACCAATACACTAATGGTTATCGCATTCGAGCCGCAGCTTCCTCTGCCCGTGCGCCCGTGGTAACAGAACCACCCTCCGACATCGACGAAGATAGATCAAGGAACGAATGAAATACGGTGCAAACAAATGTACATCCTAAGGCTCCTTAAGCAGAGTAGCGTATCGTAAGTATGCCGCGGACCATACCCACGGTACGTTACACTACCTAAATCGCCTACTCCATCAACCAAGGGTCACCTAGACTTATACAGGGTTAAACCTAGCGCTCTGATACCAACTTTGTCACGACCCGAAAGTACGGAACGTGACCGGCACTTAGATTATGAAGCGTCTAAAGGCGCCACGTGACCTAAGTAAGCCGAAGCCTAGAAATCTAAACCATAAAAGAAGAAAAAAAAGAAAAGAAAAGAAAACAAGTATAAAAACATCAGCAAATTTTGCCAAAATTTTCGGCAGAGTCTCCTCTGTAAAAACTAGCCCCCAAACGGGTACAACAAGTAATATGAATAAACAATAAAAAGCATCCCCAAAACGGGAGCTAGCATCACGCCAACAGGCCGAAACAACCACAACAAGCACAATAATATACAACGCCAAAGGGCGAGGCTCAAAACTCAAAAGAAAACAAAACCACCAGATCAGAATAATACATGCGCGACTCTAAGATCGAAATAAAAGACTGGTCCAATAAACTTATCAAGTAATACAAATATGGTTGATGGAGCTTACTAGATACAAATGAGTGAATAAAAGTACAATGGTGGTTCGGATACAAGTGAACCAACCTACCGTGCAAATCACCCTGAAGAAAAGATGTGCCAACAAGCTGCCACGAAAACCTGTACTTCGTTCCTGTAAAGAATTTGGCACAACGGGGGTGAGTTGCCAACTCGTGAGCAGAAGACATCTACGAAAAGAAATCGAATGCACGACGCTATCCTAGGTCATAATAATACACTACTATATCTCAATGATCTAGTAATAGCAGGGTAATACTACGTGTAAGTACAAATACTCCGTGTCGTGTCAGTACCTCATATAATACTATGTCATATGAATGAAATGCATGCACCATGAATGTACAGTAACAAATCCTGAAATCCAGATATATATGTATAAGAAATCTGAAATCTCAATAATGAAATCCATGGAAATCCGTGTCAAACATCAACACAACACATGTAATCTCAAGTCTCAATATCTCGGGCTCCGTCAGTCCGGATCGGCCCATATCATCAAATCTCACGACAACGGTCGGTATCCTCCGGATATCCGCCGCGCCAGACATCACCGGTAGGTAGCCTTCCCCTGCCAGGCTCATCGTCTACAACTCGATCTTCTTGCCCCGGGGTACCATACCGGGCCCACCATATACCCGAGACGGTTCATCCACTCCTCGAATCGGGTCTCGAAATCCAACAGAAAACATGAAATACTCATGGTGGACGACACATACATCACGAGAAAACCGCATCTTATTTTAAAAAGAGAAGAGAGAGAGAGAAGTTTTTATATATTTTTGCGGTTTTCCCCAAAAATCCAGAAATCTCATAGAAATCCAAATCTCAAAATCATGAGTAACTATATGATAAGTGTCGGCATATGCCCATAATACTGCATGATAACATGAAAATATGAATGCATGAATGTCTAAGTAATGATATCATGTCTTATACTAACATCAGAGAGTGATCACAATATTATATCGGTTTAGTTGTTAACTGATTCTATCAATAAAAGATAATATGATCTAAAGTGTACGTGACATAGCAATTACCGATGATGATGTGTGTGAGCCGGCAAATAAGTGTGCGTGGAATATGCGCATCATCGGTAATGGTGCTGGTGTCCTAACAGGTAAAGTTTATATTGATTATAGCAACATATAAAAGAACATGCACCATGATGATTATAGTATGAATGTAAATACAGGTGTGCATTATCCACTCCTCTGCGAGATACAAGTACAACTACACTATGTGAGTCGAACCTAAACCAGTGTCCATCTAACATCCTAAGGAACTAAACCTAATAGACTAGTCAGTAAGAAACTAGAGTCTTCCTAAGGTATAAATCAATATCTCTAATAGTCGGCGATCCTGCCTCCATAGCGTCACGTACGTAGTACGGCTTCCTCGAATCAAGAGTGTGGATCGATCATCAATCTAAGCCTCGTACGGTAAAATCCATCCTACGGCATCCCAATATCGGGGTACGGTCAAGTATCTCCTAGGTGTCTCTTCATTCGTATAATGTCATCATCAACACATCTCATGATCAAGGTGCTAAACTGTGATCGCATACATCAATCATATATCATTGCCATCATGATAAGCATCATTAGTTTATCCTCAGAAATATCATGTCATATGTATCATATTGTGACTAGGTCATACTTATATGATATCGGCATCAGGTCACACCAATATAATGTCATGATCAAGTTATACCTATATCATATCATGTTCAGTCACAAGTTACAGTCCGAGTACTATTCTAGCGTCCCATGTACATCAATATCACCACCACTCTTTATAATTTATATATTCATGTTCATTATGTAATTCTCTAATGATCCGCTAACACTTTATTACGACTGTATAGTCAAGAATCACGGCATCAAGCCCAGTTATACTGTTTCATCATACCTCGGATATCATATCACATCAATGAATCACCTATACGTGTTGTATATATATGTATATACCTATACCTAGTTCTATATATATACACATACACGTACCCCATGTCGAGTTTCAGTGTGTGCGTGGGTGTGTTTCTATCTGAAACCTACGAACCTCTTCCAAGGTACTCATCCTCTGATATGGTTTTCCTAAATCAGTCTAGTCCAGCCTAGGGTCAATACTAGGGTCTTACTAGGGTCACGTCTGGTTTCCTAATGTCAATAAGTACTATTCCTATTCTACGTTGCGGGGGTGCTAAACGCCATCCACACGACTTCCTCCCGTAGATATGCATCTACTCACCTGGTCCATGTCTGCCGAAGACAGTGTGGCCATCCTCCTCTTCATCGCTCGCAGTCCACGTGGGGGTACCTAGACGCAAACATATAAATAGCATCGTAAACCGAATCACATACAAAAGTCAAACGATACACGGAACAAGCATAGGTTAAAACCTATGTCCCGTCCACGCAAAAGAATCAAATACAGCTCGATATCGGCGTACAAACTCCGATGGATCGAGATAACATCATCAAACAACTTGTAGTTTAAAAACACATTACTTATACCATAAAACACGATTAAATCCATCGAAACCCTAAAATCCATCAAACCGTCCAATTTCGCAAAAACCCGAAAATGCCAGTATACCGTTTTTCATCGAAACTTGACATTTACATGAAACTAATGGTCATAAAACTCATTAAATAGCATTACTAGACTATACAAACCATTACTATATTTTTATTACACAAATTTATATTAATTTGAAATTTCTAGTTTGCAACATTTAACAATTTTCAACATTTTCCAAGCAAAATACCACAATTCCACCTCAAAACATGATTTTACATAAATTAATGACTTAAACCACAATTTATGATGATAATGATATAATGAAACCAATATTATATTTTTAATCACATTTATTTAGAAATTCCTAAAATCTAGTTTACAAAATAATAGCATTTTATTACTATTTTTCCAATTATCAAAATAATCTAGTGATCGAACTAAGTTTTTCATTCAATTAATATGCTAATATTCTCACTAAAATTACCATCTAATGATAACACTCTTAATAAGAATTTTATTTTACCCACAACACATTTTAAAAAAATCTAGTTAGCTAAATAGTTTAATTAAAACAATTTCGATAAACAATTTATTATACCACCACCATGCAAGAATTTTCTACTCTAAAAGATGTTAAACTACCTATTATAACCCTAATTAATTAACAAAAACCACCTCTTGAATTTTCAAACCCTAACTTGAATTTTAGAATTTGCAACAAGAATTAATCTAATTAATCTAATTATGCTTTAAAAGAAATATCTAATAGAAATAAAACAAAAGAGAAGGATTTATACCTCCACAACCTCATGTCCCAACTTGAAAATGAGCCTCAAAAATACATGCTTTCCCATTCCAAAATCCATGTAAAGAAGAGTAGAGAATAAAGGGTATGAAATAATTAGGTTTTTGTGGAATTTTAATTGGATTTTTGAAGTATTTTTGATGAATTTTGAAATAAAATGAAGTAGGAAATGGGGGGGGGGGGGCTGCCATGGATGAGTTGTGGCCGGCCATGGAGAGGGAGCAAGAGAAAAGAGTGAAGAAAAGTGTGGAAGTTTCAAGAAAGAATCATCATTTAAAGTCTTTTCATGGTTTTAATTATTTATTTATTTATTCCTTCACTATAGCAACTCAAGAAAACTCTAGAAAATAGCAAAAATTTGCAAATAATTTTTGCATGATACATACTAAATTCTAACATGCCATGGTTCATTTTTACAAATTAAAACCATTTAAATTTACACTAATTTAGTGTAAAAATAAAGCTTATGTTAATATTTAAAATAATTAATTTAGGAAATTTTTTTAATTAAACTAAAAATTTATAAGTGGCTAAATAAACACTATTTACTAGTAATTACATAATTAAATAGGTATTTTTGAATTTATAATGAAAAACAATTGCGGTATGGTTTTATGAAAAATACATTTTGCTTTACCGAAAATCATAAAATTCACTTAAACAATTTTATTCATTTAATTATTTATTTAATTATTTTTTAAATGTTACAGTATGTTTACTTTAAACCATGTTTAAGTGAATGGTTAGGGTTTTGTTATATTTTCTTAATTATTTATTTTTTTAATTTAATTTAGGGCAAGAAACAAAATGGTGGCATCTTTTGTTTTGACCTTGAAGCTTCATGAAGTTTTGACCATTTTGTCTTTTGCCTAAACCTAACCATTCAGCTAACCCTAGTTTATTCTCTACACTTAACCAAGGTTGCATTATGATAACTTCACTTGATTTATTATTTGATTTGATTATTCTCTCATTATATTCTTTTTCTTCTTCTTCTGCTTCTTCAAGAAGAAAGAAGCTTGCTACCTTCAACGGTGACTTGAGAAAAAGAGTGAGAAATCCAATTCTAAAGTGAACCCACTTCCTATTTCTTTATCCTCTACCACTTGCCAAGTAGTATAGGGTGTTTTCTTCACAAGTTTCATGGTTTGGTGAACTTGGAGCTTGATGTGGTGTTGCCTCGACGTAGATCATTTTCGGCATCAAAGTCGACGATCTAGCCCGATCATTTCTTCGACGAAACCATTACTAGAGTCTGGGATCCGATGATCACAGTGGAGGGACGTCAACGCGGAGCTATAGAGGTGGAGGACCGGATCTACAAAGGTTGTATTTCCGTTCACTTAGCAATAAAGTTGTTTACTTGCATCTTGTTTCGCTTAATTTCTAGTTAACGATCTAGTTTAGGGTTTCTCGGCACCGGAAAATTTTGAATTTGGCATGGTCGATGCCTTGTGGAACCTCATGAGTGTGCCTAGGAACCTTACATTACCTTCTGTACACCCCTTTAGGCCAAATGGTTTTCTTCCTTCCCTACCGTTCTGCACCAGTCTATGGTTTGGAAGAAAACTATCCAATAAGCATAATGAGTGTACTGTCCTAATCCTAGGAGCACTCGCAATGCGAGAGTAGATGAAGATAAAATACAACCGAATAAACCTTATTCCTATTTCTCCTGAACCAGAATCCATCCCCGAACTGGAACAAGTTCCTTTCAAGTTCGTATATAACCATACGATGGAGTATCCAAATAACTGTGGATCTTCGTAGTGATACGGAGTGTTCTGGAGAAATACAAAGGTGAACTGGGAGTGGTAATGAAATACTTGGTTTGGTCGTGAATAGCAGTCGGAGTTTACTTTGCCCTCCTTCTAATCCCTTTACTTGTCTTAACTTAATACCTTCTGTACACCATACTTAGGCTAATCGTCTTTCTTCATTCCCTACCGGTCGGCACCTGCCTATGGTTTGGAAGAAGACTATCCAATTAGCATAATAGGTGTACTATCTCCTAAACCAAGGAGTACTCGCAACCTGAGAGAAGGTAAATGGAAAAGACAACTGAATAGTCATATTCGTTTTCTCTAGAACCGGAAACCATCCTCGAATAAATTCCTTCGAGTTCGTATATAACCATACGATGGTTTTATCCAATGGAAGTTGACGTTCGTAGTAATACGGGGTGTCCTGGAGAAAAAGGGTAAAAGTAGGAGTGGAAATGAGGTATGCAACTCTGACAATCCAAAAGGCCAGTCTTATAAGAAGCTTCGGTCAACTTGGTCACAAAGTCATAGTCTTATGGTCGGGTCATGGTCGCTGCCAAAGAGAGAGAGAAAAGAATAACTCAGCGTGCACTCTAACCTAGATTAGAATGGTTATTAATTTATCTAATCTGGAAACCTCCCACTGTACCGTCAAATTCTCCTCCAAACCTGAAAAAAGAATTAGTTGGGATCACCCGAGGAGTAAACCAACTCGTTAGTGGGAATCGGGATCCAACTATCATCGCATGATAACGTGACGGAATCCACTCACGTTATCACACTCCAGAAGGTATGCGCATGCCTGGCAAGTTTCAGTTTCTTTAGAAATTCCCGATGTATGTTTTTACCCCTAGGACCCAAGTGACCATGACAATGCCAACATATCAAAGAGTCCTAGTCAAGTTCAATCCGTCATTATCTTGATTGCGTTAAACCCACCCGTACGAGTCCTTGACAATGCCAACATAACCGTACGACAGTCCTAACCAATCCATTTATCCATGCGACAGAAAAGCATTACAGAGCTACCGAACACTACGCCTCGGCAATGCACAACATACGTAGCACGAATACTAAGTAATACTAATTTGAAATGACGGAGGGCTACGGCTGGTTTTTGGTGAAAAACCTTTAACGTAATGAACTTGATATCGTTGAAGGAACTGGATAACTTTTTAT
This sequence comes from Agapanthus africanus, assembly GCA_030015575.1. Classification (NCBI taxonomy): domain Eukaryota; kingdom Viridiplantae; phylum Streptophyta; class Magnoliopsida; order Asparagales; family Amaryllidaceae; genus Agapanthus; species Agapanthus africanus. The sequence goes on from CM057347.1 coordinate 241,822,187, forward strand.
AAAAATACAGTGACGAAAACCTTTTGCTAAAGAGGTCACACCCGTTGAAGGGATCTCGGCTCTTTCCCCGTAAAATGAGGTGCAGGATATTCCAACTGAATACCACGATTCAAAGCAAAAGTAAACGAATATAGTGAAGTTTTTGCCGTGACGCAAACTTCTGTCCAAGGGATCACTCCCGGTGAACGGATCTCGGCCCTTGCCTCGTCGACTGAGGTGCTGGATATTCATAACCGAATACCACTGTGCAAAACAAAAGAGAACGTCTTTGCAATAACAGCTTTTTGAAAAATGTTCCAACAACATCAGAATAGGTTTGTTTAGCTTGCATTGATCCGAATCAATGCAGTCCCGTCAATTGATCACACCACAAAAGAACGAAAATAATGATGTACGTATATGACATCCGCATTCGCCACTGGGTCCCGTCATAACCCGTTAGGTTACTTAACTAACAACATAGCGGGGACTGGACTAGCGCGGATGCAAAACATATACAACGTCTACTAGTATATATATCAATATATAATGTTCGCTCAAGGCGTGATAAAAAGCAACTTCACAGAAATGTAATAAGCATCAAAGAACAATATAGATAACTGGGATCCCCATGTTTCATAGAGCCGCTACTGAAACCCGACGTTCCCTTGGTCGTGTAGGTTGCCTGTGCAATGAAATCCTAGACCCCAACGGGCGCGGCAAGTTACCCGCCAAAACCTGAAGCGAGGTAGCCCCCTTCAGCAACGTGAATGGACCACCCACACTTCACGGAATCCGGTAACTTGAGCACCCCTCCTTGGGTCAACCTGTACCCCGTACGAGTGCGGTGAATAGCCCGCCAATTCTAGAGTAAAGCCCCCTACGTCTCAACGCCATGAGATGCGGGCCCGTTGCCCTCTAGAACCCGGCTATCCGTGCACCCCTCCGCCGGGTAATCCTATTACAGAAAGTAAAATATACAATGGGTACATCGACCTCAGCCCGGTCGTGCCCCAAAAGAATAATATACAAACAGACAGTGACGGCAGTCCACATGTCGGACGCTCGCCCAGCAATATCAAATGTACATATAAAATCAAACTGTACTAACATTGCATCCAGGCTATCCAGCACGACAAATCCACAACATCACAGCACAACACAGAACATCAATGTGAATGTCACGTTCGCAAATCCGTCTAAAAGGGCTATAAGTTAGACAGGATTTACCGATCAAATGGCATTCACGGTCGCAGATATAATGTAAATACTGTAAACTAACATGTTTAAAAATTTTCGATCGACTAAATTTACCGAAGTGGGCCCCAAACACAACTGCAGCACTCAAAGAAAATATGGGCCCAAACAGTATATACCAAAAACCCTATTTCGAAGTCAGAACCCCACCGTAAAAATTTGGTGCCGTGAAGAGTTAAAGTGGCGGCGGAACCGCGGCCAATGCGTGGGTTTGGCCGTGGTTCCGCGGTGGAATAGCGACGTCAAGCGACCAAATTTTCACAGAATGCTAAAAAAAACCTGCACGATTTCTTGACATGTACCAAATAATTTTTTGAGCACTGCAAAAATTCGACAGAAACTGCACTTTAGAAATCGGGTTTTCGGAAAATCCGTTCGATCGAACTTGTAAACACGTTAGAGCAAGTTAGATTAGGTTAATGGCGTGGCTCTGATACCATGTAGGACTACGGTAGCGCCCCGGCCGTCTTTCCGAGGCCAAAATGCGGAAACGAAAATTTTTCTTGACTTCAAACCGGCACTACCGCATCCTAAAAACCCGGATCGAACCATTAACCTATACCTAGCAAACAAGAGAAAGGGTAGAATGCTATACCGAACGATCCGTGTCCTTCGGTCTTTGGCCTCCACTACGATCTCCTCGCGGAATCGGTCTTCATCTCCTCGTCGGAACGGGCACCACATCGCCGGGTTCTTTTACGGGCTCCCACCTCTGGACCGAGGCAACTCGAGCACGAAGTTGGCGAGTCGACGTGCCCAAGGATGCTGTAGGCGAAGTGTAGTAATGTTTGTCTCATGGGGTTGTGAAGTTGCCTTTTGATGGAGGAAACAACAATGAAAAATGAGCTTGGGATTTTGTATCAAGCATAATATGATATGATAATTTTTCCACACCAAAAATGAACCTCTCCCTCTCTCATCATGTGGCCGGCCGTTCTCTTGAATGGATGAAGGAAAAAACCAAAGGAGGTGACCACAAAAGGAGAATAATGGTGAGCATAAGAAAAGTGATGATAATGAGGTTATAATGTCACATCCAATTCTAATCTAATCTTATCTCATTAAAGCAAACCATTATGAAGAAAAGAATGGAATCAAAAGATGCTAGATTATCATAATCCCTTGTTTACAAGATACCCCCTCTATATATCTAATTTGCACACTTGCAAATAACCCCCTCCATCGGAAAAATCGAGTAGTGAAGGAACAAAGGAAAACTGGCCGAAACGGAATGCAAACTGGCAACTTCAAAAAACTGATCCCGTAATAAATTACAGGAAAACCCCGCGACTGTATATACATACCCGCATTTGTATTTCGACCGAATACAAATGCAAAGAGACAAAATCTATACTGTACAATACTAGGATCCGGCTTAAACCAAAGCCCGCTAGTATTATTCGTCCGATCATGATCCGTGCAATACCGCACGTATCTGATCGAACCCTGCCATATCTCCATATGGCTTCTACAGCGTTTCGCCCGAAACTTGAAAAACTGTCTGTGGGGGACTCTAAAGGCTCGTCAATACTTTGGCTGTGGATTTAACCACTAGCACGTCAGAGATATTAGCCGTACGTAACGGGCTACCAAGTATGACCAAAAGGGAGGTCGAAGAGAGAACTCATCCTGACACCCTACTGAGCCTGTCAGTGATAATATCCGTACAGTCCGGTTCGTTCGTCTCTGAGTATCGCATGGCGGGCCTAGGGGGTTGGTAAAAGTCAGACCCCCAAAAGTGGTACAAGTCGTGTCGGAGTGTAGCCAAGAACACCCAGAGATACTACTGGAATACCTACCATTAAAACTCCTGCCTCGGCCGAGGGCTTTGTGTAATGGCTCTCCAAGACACAGCGCGACCTTACCCCCAATACCGGGAGAGACGAACCCCTACAGATCCGCTCACTGCCTCTATGTGGCTCGGGACTGTACCCAACTAAAACCTGTTTGCACGACTCCTTTGAGCCGTGGTAGGGTAGTAATCGAAGTACAGTGGGAACTCACACGAGACAAATGACGATCTCAGGTCGATGAACTAACCTGTACACGTGTCACCAGGGAACTGCTATCTGACGTCAGGTATAAGACTAACTAGCATGTTCCCGGCGAGTCCTGTCCGGTGTACTCATAACCCAATGAGCACATGTATACATCTTAGGTGAACCAACTGACACCAGTTGTCACGACCCAAGGTTTGGCCCGTGACCGGCACTTAACCACGTAACGTCTACAGGCGTAACGCGACCAAGTGAACCGAGAACCCAGAAATCAAACCAGTGAAAGTATGGAGTGTTATAAGTTTAAAATGAAAGCACTTACTAACATGATAAGAAATCTAAGTAAACAATCACCAAGATAGCAATATACGACGCCGTAGCAAAGATCAAGATCCATAAGTGGGAACATCACAGATAGGATAAACTGCAAGTACAGTCGGCTCACAACGAGCTCGACACCAGAAAACAAATAATATACAACATCGTCCTCACACTGTCTCTAAGTCAAATACATACATGGTAGATAGAGAATACTAGATACAACAATGTACATAACTGAAAGATAAACAGATACCGCATAAAACCTACCTATCAGCAAAAGAGCTAGTACACCAACTATGGGGGTATCTGTGTCAAAAGAAGCAAGCGCAGCCTGCCGTGACTACTCCGAAGGGCAACCTGCAAACATTGTGGCACAACTGGGGTGAGTTGCCAAATCGTGAATAGAGATAACATATAAAGGTAATCGCGAGCATGCACGTACTGCGCTACTCTATAATATGCCAACGGATGATATCAATATGTGATAAGTAGTATATGTAATAATCATGCAAGTGCTCTATCAGATAATATAACCACAGGATGAGGTACAATAATAAATGCTGAGCATGGGCAATACCATCTACACGGAATGTCAACGTGGAATATATAATCGGTGTCCATCAATGCACCCAGATCCCCCAAATAGCTCAGGCGCCGGCACTCTCATCGGCCCTCAAATCCTGTACATCTCTGAGAATCCCGAGTGCCCAACATCGGCACCCAAATATCATAAATACTCGTGTCCAGCATCAACACACAAATCCTCATCCATCGGGCCCCATCAGTCCGGGTCAGCCCACGGGCTCCGTCTGCTGTATCGGCCCTCGGCCTCGGCAGTACGGATCACCCCGCATCCATTTATAGTCTCTGATCAGTACCCTCCGGATAACTGCCAGGTCCAACCAATCACCGGTAGGTAGTAGTCCCTCTGCCAGGCTCACCGTCTACTACACAGCGAAACCGTTCTCGCCCCGGGGTACCATACCGGGTCCACCATGTACCCGTAATCGGCCTCAACCAGCTCCTCGATTCGGGTTCACATATATCACTCTCGCACCGAGGAAACACATGGTGGACGCACCGAAATATCATATCAAGGGAATCGGGTTTTTAAATGATTACATAATTGAAATAGCCACGGTTCCCAAATCCGGAAATCACATGTAATGCAAACCAATAAGCAAGTCAATGATCCGATATGATATGTGCATCAAATATGAATATCATGTCAAGTCACATATAGATAAGCTACAATATAATGATCCGATGTGATATATGCATCAAGTATGAATATCAAGTCATGTCACATATAGATGAGTTACAATGTAATGATCCGATGTAAATTCTACAGTGTGAGTGTCATGGCAATTACTAACGGTATGTGTGTAACATGCAGGATAGTGCTCGTGCAACATAGACCGTTAGTAATGGTGCGGTGTTCTATCAATTCTAGTTTATACCCATATAGCAGGGAATGCAGTATGCACTAAATAGTAGCCATGAACAGTCATTGTATGTGAATATAGCTATAAGGTCCTATCAGCCCTGACGTTGAACGCCATGCGGGCGATATCCCCGTAGATGTTAAATCTACTCACCGTAGTCTCTCGCTAGGTATAGCCAACAACTTGTTTCCCCTTCTACGCGGCGTCCGTCGTACTCGCCTGCGAACCTAGAATTACACAATACATCATACATAAGCTTGAAGTCACACAAACACGACATTAAGGCCGAACTAGTAACTCGTGTCGTGAACCAAGCGCGCGTGTGCGTGATACGCTAAAACGTGTGATTACGCGCCTGAAGCCACTCCGACGCGTCGCGATACGCAGAAACCCAAAACCCACAAACACGTATCACGCGTGTCGCGAAGACTAAAAATACGGGAAAATAGGTATTCTGCTCCAGATTTTGATACAGGAAATATATTGCAAAACTATATATGCCAAAATAACCCACAAAGCAGCAGACACCAACACCCCAAACCCCAACCCAAAACTCCCCCATCTGGCCACAATTTGCGGCCAGAATGATTATTTCGGCGGCCTGGGTAGGGAATTGGGCTCCCAGGTTTGGAGTGTGCACTCTATACCCCCCATACATGCTACAGTAACCTCTAGTTTCACTCTGAAATATCTCGGGTAGCAGCAGATCCTACAGGGCCTTAATTCTAGTTAAAATCCACACTTTTGCACTAAAATCAAACTTTAGGGTATTTTGTGCAAACTGAAACAAAACCTGGCCTAAGATAGCTCTAATAACACATAATAGAGCTAACACAACTGACAAAATCCTAATCTAACATGTGAATCACAAATACCCTTAAATATCACCAAAAATGCAAAAAAAATGAGATTTTTACTAAAGAATACAACAAGTCTAAGGAAAAGAAGTGCTAATATGAGTTAATACCTTCTAAGAACCTTATAAAACCCCAAAAGTCTCAGCTTTTCCCTCTAGCGTGCAGATTTGCTTCAAACTCCCTCAAAAAGCTCACTTTCCCATGATTTCGTGAAGAAAATGAGTTGATATCTATTGGGTTTTTGTGTATGGATCAAAGGGGAATGAAAAGAGAAGAGAATATGGAGAAAAATGGGGGTTTTTGCTGCTGGAATTGCTGCTGGATTTCAGAATGAGGGAAAGAGAGAGAAGAGAGAAGAAAAGGGGTCAAAAAGTCAATGTTTCATACCTAACACCATGCTCATTTGTTTATTGGATTTGAATTATAAAATGGGGTTTTCAAAAGATTAAAATGGTGGGGAATAAGTTAGCAACCATGCAACACAAGAAGGGTTAACATGCTACCAATACCCTAAGTCACAAAATGGCTAAGTGTGCATGTGTGCACTAACACAAGAAAAATTCCCAAAATGCTAACACTACTAAATAATACTAATAATCCTATAAACACATATATAATAACACATACGATCAATAATCTTCACGAAGGACATTCAAACGGAAATTCAAAGTGTTACAATCTACCCCCCTTAAAGAAATTCGGTCCCCGAATTTAAAAATATAACTATACGCACCTTCAAAAAGATAGGGATACCTCTTCCTCATCTCGCTCTCGGTCTCCAAAGTGACCTCCTCGCCGCTCTGGCCACGCCAAAGGACCATGACGGACGGTATCTCTTTCGATCTCAATTTCTTCACTTGTCGATCCAAGATCATCACCGGCTGCTCTGCATAGGAAAGGTCGCGCTCAAGCTGGATCGTCGGGTGCTGAATCGCATGCGAAGGATCATGAAGATATCTGCGGAGCATCGAAACGTGAAATACGGGGTGCACGTCTGGAAAACTGGGCGAAAGGGCTAATCGATACGCAACCGCACCAATACGCTCAAGGATCTCGAAGGGGCCCACATATCTAGGACTAAGCTTCCCCTTCTTCCCAAATCTCATCACGCCTTTCATTGGGGAGACCCTCAAGAAAACATGATCACCAACAGAAAACTCAAGTCTGCACCGACGACGGTCCGCATAAGGCCTCTGCCTACTCTGGGCTGCTCTCATCCTATCGCGAATCAATTGGATCTTCGTGGTCGTCTCCTCCACAATCTGCGGCCCTAAGATACTACTCTCACTGAGCTCCGTCCAACAGGTGGGCGATCTGCATCTCCTCCCATAAAGAGCCTCAAACGGAGCTATCTGAATGGTCTCCTCGTAGCTGTTGTTGTTGGACAACTCTACTAAGGGCAAATGATGATCCCAGCTACCTCCGAAGTCTAAAACGCATGCTCTGAGCATGTCCTCAAGAGTCTGAATAGTCCGCTTTGACTGTCCGTCGGTTTGCGGATGGAATGCTGTGCTGAAACTCAAGCGAGTTCCCAAAGCCTCTTGAAGCCTCTTCCATAACCGGCTGGTAAACTGGGTGCCTCTATCGGACACGATACATGTCGGAACTCCGTGCAGTCATACAATCTCATCAGTGTAAATCTGGGCATACTGAGCAAATCCGAAAGTCGTCTTCACCGGTAGGAAGTGAGCCGCTTTCGTTAAACGATCCACGATCACCCAGATGGAGTTATACCCTCGACTAGTCCTGGGTAGACCCATAATGAAATCCATAGAGATCTGTTCCCATTTCCACTCCGGAATGGGTAACGGCTGTAGCTCTCCCGCGGGCCTCTGGTGCTTAGCCTTGACTTGCTGACAAGTCAGGCATCTCGACACAAAATCTGCAATGTCTCTCTTCATTCCGTCCCACCAGTAAAGATCTCTCATGTCATGGTACATCTTGGTGGAACCGAGATGAACACTATATACCGACCGATGTGCCTCCCCAAGAATCTCGCGCCGCAATCCCTCAGCATCTGGTACGCACAGTCTAGCTCCAAATCGTAGTATCCCCTGATCATCGATCACGAACTCGGAAAATCTGCCCTGTCCCATCTGTGTCCTGATCTCTGAACAGCGGTCATCACTGTGCTGTGCCTCATGTATACGGTTAAGCAACTGTGGGCGTGCACGAACATGCGCAATCTGTCCTCCGATCGGCGTAAACTCGAACTGTACCCGGCTGTCGCATAAGATCTTCCAATCTGCCGACGACCGCCTCTGCACTGCGCTCAAGCAGGATAGACTACCCCCGGGCCTCCTGCTCAAAGCATCCGCCACTACATTCGCCCTGCCCGAGTGATACAAGATCTCACAATCGTAGTCCTTTACCAACTCCATCCATCGGCGCTGTCTAAGGTTCAGGTCTCGCTGCTGAAATATGTACTTTAAGCTCTTGTGGTCAGTGAATATCTGGCATGACTCTCCATACAGATAATGTCGCCAGATTTTGAGTGCAAAGACCACTGCAGCCATCTCCAGATCATGAGTGGGGTAATTCTGCTCATGTTTCTTTAATTGCCGCGAAGCATACGCGATCACCCTGTCATGCTGCATCAAAACGCAGCCCAGCCCCACTCGTGAAGCATCATAGTAGACCACAAATCCTCCTGATCCTGAAGGCAATGATAGCACTGATGTCGTATTAAGTAGAGTCCGTAGCCACTGGAAACTGTGCTCACACTCCTCCGTCCAATCGAAGCGAACTCCCTCCCGGGTCAACCCGGTCAAAGGTGTAGCAATGCAAGAGAAGTCCTGCACAAATCGCCTGTAATAGCCTACCAGCCTTAGAAAGCTGCGAACCTCCGTCACTGACGTGGGTCTAGGCCAACTACGAACTGACTCGATCTTCCTCGGGTTGACACATATACCATCTCGTGTAATCACGTGCCCCAAGAAGTCTACGTTGTCTAGCCAGAAAGCACACTTTGAAAATTTGTCGAAAAGCTGATGCTCTCTCAAGGTCTGCAGTGTAATCCGCAGGTGCTGCTCGTGCTCCTCTCTACTCCGAGAATACACCAAGATATCGTCAACGAACACAATGATGAACAGATCAAGATACGGCCGGAAAATACGGTTCATCAACTCCATAAATGCTGCTGGCGCGTTGGTGAGTCCGAACGACATCACCAAAAACTCATAATGGCCGTAACGTGTGCGGAAAGCTGTCCTAGGAATGTCCTCATGTCGAACTCGCAGCTGATGGTAGCCTGATCGTAAATCGATCCTCGAAAAGTATCCTGCCCCCTGAAGATGGTCGAACAAATCGTCGATGCGTGGCAAAGGATACCGGTTCCGCACTGTCACCCTGTTCAGCTGGCGGTAGTCGATACACAAACGCATACTGCCGTCCTTCTTTTTGACAAACAGGACTGGAGCACCCCAAGGAGAAACACTGGGTCGAATAAGTCCCTTATCCAGCAGATCCTGCAACTGAACCTTCAATTCTCTAAGTTCCGCCGGGGCCATCCGAAAAGGCAGTACAGAAATAGGCCCCGTGCCAGGAACCAAATCAATACAGAAAGAAATATCACGCTCGGGCAGTAGCCCAGGAAGCTCATCGAGGAACACATCAGGGAACTCGGTAACCACCGGAACCTGATCCATCGGAACCTCTGTAGCTCTAGTATCACAAAAATAGGCGAGAAATCCCTGACATCCCTTCCGCAAAAGCTGCCAAGCGCGAAAAGAAGAAATCACACCGTGAAGGGTGGCACCATGGTATAGGGTCCCTAGGCACTCCCAAGAGGTCTCACAAGGTATCGATCATGCCAATTTCAAATTTTAAGGTGCCTACAAACCCTAAACTACGGATCGTCGGCTAGATGTCTAGGCGAAAAACTAACTAGTTAACACTTAACTAAAAGTTTAACGGAAATACAACCTTTGTAGATCCGGTCCTCCACCTCCACGGCTCCGCAACGAGGTCGTCTCCGCTGTCCAAATCAAATCCGGGCTTTAGAGTCGGCTTCGTCGGAGAATGGGCAAGCTAGGTCGTCGATGTCCATGCCGAAGATGATCTACGTCGAGGCATCGCTAAATCAAGCTCACAACTTCACCAAGTCATGAAACTTGTGAAGTAAACACACTCTACTACTTGGCAAGAGGTAGAGGATGAAGAAATAGGAAGTGGGTAGACTTTAGAATCGGATTTCTCACTCATTTCCATCACTTGCCATTGATGGGGCAAGCTTTCTTCACTTGAAGAATGAAGAAGAAGAAGGAAAATAGTTATGATAAGTTATTTGAAAAAGAAAAGAAAATGAATTCTTATCATAAAATTAACCATGGTCAAGTGTAGAGACTAAACTAGGGTTAGTGGGAATGGTTAGGGTTAAGGATGAGATAAGAATGGTTGACTTGAACAAAGCTTCATGAAGCTTCAACTAAAGAACAAAATTAGCCACCATTCTTTTCTCATTTCTTTTATTCATTTATCAAAAATAAAAAGGATAATTAAATAAGATAAATGAATAATAAATAATAAACCCTAACCATTTCATTAACCAAGGTTTAATACTTTACACTTAACCAAAAAGGATGTATCATCAAACATGATACAAGCAAGTGCACAAAATCATATCACATATATAATGCGCACACCCGAGTGAGAAAATCCATTTAAAGTGAACCAATACTAGTTAGTGCAAAGTAATATATCAAATATATAATTATGCATTAAATCATTAAATCAACACTTGATTCAATGATCCGGTCATGTCACACACAACCGACTAGTATTCAATGTATCGGTTTATCGAATCAACGCTTGAATCGATAACTAGGTTATATCGCATACAACCTTTCCGATACATTCATCGCGAGAATGGAATGCGGCATCACATACACGCATTATTCTCGGTCCCGCACATATCTCATATGCACTCCTATTTCGTTTCGCTTGAGCCAGGAAACCTCTGTGTAGGACTCTAAAGACTCGTCAATACGCCGGCAGCAGGTGATGATCATATCAAACACCCACAAGCCGCAAGCGGTCTGCTAAACGTAACGGCCACCCGGGTATTGAGCGATCTGAAGATCGACGAGCAAGCCCGCTCACACTCCAGTGAATCCGACCAGTAACACTACCGTACAGTCCGGTCTGATCGTCTGATATGTCGCATATCTCGCCTAGGGGTGGTAAACGTCAGACCGCAATAGCTCGATAAGTCGTGTCGATATGAGGTCTGTAACTATTCGAGAAACTACTGGTAACACTTACCAGTAAATCTCAGCAACCCTGGCCAGGGATTTCCTGTTATAGCCAATCGAACACAGCGCAACATCAACCCCCTATACCGGGAGAGACGAATCCCCTCCTATCGCTCATTGCCTCTATGTGACTCGGGACTGTACCCAAAAACCACCGTTTTGCATGCCCTCTTGGACGTGGTAAGATGGAAATCAAAGCACAGTAGGAACCACACAAGACTCTATGACGATCTCTGGTCAACAGACTACTCTGTACCAGTGTCACCAGAGAACTGCCATCTGACGTGAGGTATAATACCATCTGGGAGTTCTCGGCGAGTCCGTCCAGTGTACCCAGTCTCTACTGAGCACCCGTATATCATCTCTGATGTCAAACACCGATGGATATGGGATCATCCATCGCCCATCTGTATGGGTCGAGAAGGTATACGCTAGTCTACTCTAGTATATCGATGCCCCGTCTCGATACACCCACGACTAGGGACTTTGAAGGATGTACTTATGGACTACCATGTCCCCACTAGTATGATCCGCATCATAGTCCAGGTAGTCAAGTACAGATCCTAAGGGCTTTACCAACATGTAACAGAGAGACAATCAGCATACATGTTAAGGTAAAGGGTAACCAGATAGCATACTATCATGTCGAGCAAGAAAGTCCTCCCTATATATGTCCCAGCATCCACTACAATATACATCCTATGTACAGTAATGGCCTCTAGGGCATACATATAACTAACAATCTCCCACTTGCACTAGGGCCATCTGTAGCAGTGGTTGCAGTATCTCATACTCAACCATCCCATAAAAATCTCTCTCTGGGAACAGGCCTTTGTGAGTGGATCCGCTGTGTTGTCCTCTGAGTCTACTCTCCTAACCTCGATCCCCTGGAGATCAACCATCTCCATGATCAAGTGATACTGCCTTAGAATATGTCTGGATCACTGATGGGACGGGCGTTCCTTGGCATAAGCCACAACTCCATTGTCTCACAATGGTTGGAACGTAGTTCATTTCATGAACCAATATACACCCAAACAGCCTCTTTGGTAGCATCTTAAGTAGCGATGTATCGAGCCTTTATCGTCTAGTATGTCACGGTATCCAGCTTGGAACTCTTCCAACATACCGTCCCTTCACTGAGGGTAAAGACAATGCCTGTGACTGACATTCAGTCGTCTTTATCACTCTGGAACACTTCCAGTGATTCTCCCCTGGATCGATTGATACCATCTCACTACAACTAGTGAGAATCCTAACATCCATTTAGATCTATCTCATAGATCCAAAATCCAGAATTTAGTAGGTATCACTTTAATCCTTTATGGAGAATCTTTGTGATAAGCGGAGATTGATCGAGCGTAGCATAAGAAACTCCTTTCTTATCAAGAGTATGTCATCCACGTACTCTACGACGATCGTCACCATACTCCCTACTGTTGGAGTTAGTGCCCTCAGAGTCAATTATTGGATCACAGGCACGTGATTGCAATGATTGAGGGAGGACCTATCCCGGTAGGACAGTCTTACTCGAGATGATAGTATGCTATCTGGTTTATCTTTATCATCGTGTACTGCTTTAGGTGACCTGACATGTCGCTATTACACGTTGATAGAGCCCCTAGGATTCTTGCTTGACTGCCAGCAGTATGATGGCGATCATATACGTGGGAGTTGGTGGTCTATAAGCACATCCTTAAAAGGTCCCTAGTCGTAGGAGTTTCGAGACAGGGCATCGATACTCCGTTAGTAGACTAGTGTATACAGTCGAGACCCCGACGAGGGGCGGTGGCCGGTCTCACAAGCCACTGGTGTCAGTTGGTTCACCTAAGATGTATACAGGTGCTCATTGGGTTATGAGTACACCGGACAGGACTCGCCGGGAACCTGCTAGTTGGTCTTATACCAGACGTCAGATAGCAGTTCCCAGGTGACATGTGTACAGGTTAGTTCATCGACCTGAGATCGTCATTTGTCTCGTGTGAGTTCCCACTGTGCTTTGATTACTACCCTACCACGGCTCAAAGGAGTCGTGCAAACAGGTTTTAGTTGGGTACAGTCCCGAGCCACATGGAGGCAGTGAGCGGATCTGCAGGGGTTCGTCTCTCCCGGTATTGGGGGTGAGGTCGCGCTGTGTCTAGGAGAGCCATTACACAAAGCCCTCGGCCGAGGCAGGAGATTTACTGGTAGGTATTCCAGTAGTATCTCAGGGTGTTCTGGGCTACGCTCCGACACGACTTGTACCGCTTTTGGGGGTCTGACTTTTACCAACCCCCTAGGCCCGCCATGCGATACTCATAGACGAACGGACCGGACTGTACGGCTATTGTCACTGACAGGCTCAGTTGGGTGTCGGGGTGAGCTTCCTCATCGACGTCCCATTTGGTCAATACCTGGTGGCCCGTCACGTATTGGCTTATACCTCTGACGTACTAGTGGTTAAATCCACAGCCAAGGTATTGACGAGTCTTTAGAGTCCACCACACTCAGTTACTCAAGTTTCGGGCGAAACGCTGTAGAGGCCGTATGGAGATATGGCAGGGTTCGATCAGATACGTGCGGTATTGCACGGATCGTGATCGGACAGTTTTTACTAGCCAGCTTTGGCTTAAGCCGGATTCTAGTATTTGATAGTGTAGTTTTGTCTCTTTGCATTTGTGTTCAGTGGGAATACAAATGCGGGCATGTATTTGCTGTAGCGGGGTTTTCCTGTAATTTATTATGGGATCGGTTTTCTGGGGTTACCAATTTGCATTCCGTTCCGCCCGTTTTTCCTTCATTCCTTCTCGGTCGGACTTTCTTAGTGGAGGGTGTTAATTGCAAGTTCGCAATTAACATTTAGTTGAGGGTTTTCTTGCAAGTTTGCATTATGATGAGACTTGCTTCATGATGATATTCTTCATGATGATATTCTATTTTGGTCATTTCCATTGCTTATCTTATGAGTGGATTTGTGATGAGAGAGATGTGTGACTTTAATCTTTATTATTCTTTTCTTTTGAGATATATTTGGAGATGTATTCCTTTTTCTCTCTCCAATCTCATGCTTGAGAAAAAGAGGCCGGCCACATTCTTTTGAGGAGGAGGGATAATTATTTTTGGTGTGGCATTTTTCCATCTCATTCCATGGTTGCAAAAGATTAGCTTCAAAGCTCATTTCTTTCTCTCCTTCTCTTCTCTATTCCTCCACATCAAGGCAACCTCATAACCCCAAGAGACAAGTTCACTACACTATTTCTATAGCAAGCCTTGGACGCGTCGGCTAGCCAACTTCGCGCCCGAGTTGCCTCGGTCAAGAGGCGGGAGCCCGTAAAAGATTCCGGCTACGTGGTGCCCTTTCCGACGAGCGAGGAGGTGACGGAGATTCCGCGGGAGATCGGAGTGGAGACGAAGACCGAAGGATACGGATCGCTTGGTATATCTCTCACCCCATCTCTAGTTAGCTAGTATAGGTTAATGGTTTACGATCCGGGTTTTCATTGTCCGCGGTAGCGCCGGTTTCCGAGTAAGGAAAATTTTTTGATTCCGCATTTTGGCCTCGAGTACGAGGCCGGGGCGCTGCCGTGGCGCAACATGGTATCAGAGCCACGCCATTAACCTTACCTAGCTTGTTCTAATGTGTTTTGCTTATCCGATCGACCGAAATTCCAAAAACCACATATTCCTTCACATCAGTTTTCTGTTGGATTTTTTTGGTCTCTAAAAATTTTTCAGGTGATCTCAGAAAGATGTGCAGGGAGTTATAAGAACACTGGAAAAAAACGAGACAGTGAGCCCCTATCACGACCGCGGAAGGGCGGCCAAAACCACCTTTTGGCCGCGCTTCCGCCGCACGTTAGTGGGGTCATTGCCTCATCTTTTTTCAGTGGGCTTCTGGACTTATTTTGTGGGTTTTGGGATATTAAATTTGGGCCCAGGTTTTCTGTAACTGCTACAGTATTGGTTGGGGGCCCACTAGTTAATTTTTGGTCAATCGGAAAATTTTAAACACATTATTTCACAGTATTTACATTATATCTGCGACCGTGAATGTCACTCGATCGGTAAATCCGGTCTAACTGCTATAGCCCGGTTAGACGGATTTGCGAACGTGACTTTCACGTTGATGTTCTATGTTTATGCTGTGATGTTGCGGATCGGTCGTGGGGGATAGCCTGGATGCAATGCTAGTACAGTTTTTTGTTGTTTTATGTACATTTGTTTTTGCGGGGCGAGCGTCCGACATGTGGACTGCCGTCACTGCCTGTTTGTATTATTCTTTTGGGGCACGACCTGGTTGCGGTCGATGTACCCGGTGTATGTATATTTTACATTCTGTACTAGGATTACCCCGCGGAGGGGTGCACGGATAGCCGGGTTCTAGGGGGCAACGGGCCCGCATCTCATGGCATTGAGACGGAGGGGGCTTCACTCTAGGATTGGCGGGCTATTCGCCGCACTCGTAGGGGGTACAGGTTGACCCAGGTGGGGTGCCCAAGTTGCCGGATTCCGTGGAGTGCTGGGTGGTCCATTCACGGAGCTGAAGGGGGCTGCCTCGCTTCAGGTTTTGGCGGGTGACTTGCCGCGCCCGTAGGGGTCTAGGATTTCATTGCACAGGCTATCCACACGACCAGGGGAACGTCGGGTTTCAGCAGCGGCTCTGTGAAACCCGGGGCTTCCAGATATCTGTATTGTTCTGTGATCCTGTACATTTCTGTGATGTTGCATTTTATTCACGCCTTGAGCGAAATACTATATATTGGTATATATATTAGTAGATGTTGTATATGTTTTTCATCCGCGCTAGTCCAGTCCCCGCTCTGTCGTTAGTAAGCTAACCTAACGGGTGATGACGGGACCCAGTGGCGAATGCGGATGGCATATACGTACGTCAGTATATTTTCGTTCTTTGTGGTGTGATCATTTGATGGGACTGCGTTGATTCGGATCAATGCAAGTTAAACAAACCTATTCTGATGTTGTTGGAACATTTTTCAAAAAGCTGTTATTGCAAGAACGTTCACTTTTGTTTTGCATCGTGGTATTCATTTGGAATATCCTGCTCCTCAGTCGACGAGGCAAGGGCCGAGATCCCTTCACCGGGAGTGACCCCTTGGACAGAAGTTTGCGTCAGGGCAATAACTTCACTATAGCCGATTACTTTTGCTTTGCATCGTGGTATTCAGTTGGAATATCCTGCACCTCATTCTACGAGGAAAGAGCCGAGATCCCTTCACCGGGAGTGACCTCTTTAGTAAAGGTTTTCGTCATTATATTTTATAAAAAGTTGTGCAGTTCCTTCAACGATATCAAGTTCATTACGTTAAAGGTTTTTCGCCAAAAACCATTCGTAGCCCTCCGTCATTTCCTACAGGTATTATTTGGTATTCGTGCTGCGTTTGTTGACCTAGTCAAGACGTAGTGTTCGGTAGCTAAGTGGTACTTGTTTGTTGCATAAGTGGGATTGGTCAAGACAGTCGTGCGGCCTTGTTGACCTAGTCAAGGGCACGTACGGGTGGGTTTAATGCAATCCAGAAAAATGACGGGTTGAACTTGACTGGCGGTTTATGGTTTGTTGACCTAGTCAAGGTCATAAACCGCTTGGGGTAAAAATCTCATCGGGAGTTTCAAAAGAACTGAAACTTGCCAGGCATGCGCATACCTTCTGGAGTGTGGTGACTTGAGTGGATTCCGTCAGGTTATCATGCGATGATAGTTGGATCCCGATTCCCACTGATGAGTTAGTTTACTCCTCGGGTGATCCCGACTAATTCTTCTTTCAGGTTTGGAGGAGAATTTGAGGTACAGTAGGAGGTTTCCTGATTAGATAAAGTGGTAACCATTCTGATCTAGGTTAGAGTGCACGCTGAGTGTTTCTTTTCTCTCTCTCTGGCAGCGACCATTGACCCGACCCTGGACTTTGACTCAGTGACCAAGTTGACCGAACCTTCTTAACAATGGCTTTTGGATTGTCAGAGTTGCAGACCTCATTGCCACTCCTACTTTTACCCTTTTCTCCAGGACACCCCGTATTACTACGAACGTCCACTTCCATTGGACAAAACCATCGTATGGTTATATACGAACTCGAAGGACTTCGAGGTTGGTTTCTGGTTCTGGAGAAAACGGATAGGACTATTCAGTTGTCTTTTCTTTTCACCTTCTCTCGGGTTGCGAGTACTCCTTGGTTTAGGAGTAGTACACCTATTACGTAAATTGGATAGTCTTCTTCCAAACCATAGGCTGGTGCCGACCGGTAGGGAATGAAGAAAACCAGTTAACCTAGACGGTGTACAGAAGGTATTAAGTTCAGACAAAGAAAGGGATTAGTAGGAGGGCAAAGTAAATTGCGACTGATATTCACGACCAAACCAAGTATTTCTTCGCCAATCCTAAATCACCTTTGTATTTCTCCAGGACACTCCGTATCACTACGAAGATCCACAGTTTATTGGATATTCCATCGTATGGTTATATACGAACTCGAAAGGAACTTGTTCCAGTTCGGGGACGGATTCTGGTTCAGGAGAAATAGGAATAAAGTACATTCAGGTGTCTTTTATCTTCACCTTCTCTCGCATTGCGAGTGCTCCTAGGATTAGGACAGTACACCCTTTATGCTTATTGGATAGTCTTCTTCCAAACCATAGGCTGGTGCCGAACGGTAGGGAAGGAAGAAAACCAATTGGCCTAAAGGGGTGTGCAGAAGGTAATGACTAAAGACAAATAAAGGGATTTGGTGAGGTGGCAAAGAATTATACGGTTACAGTTGTGAATCTGGATAATGGTAGAGGCATTACTAGGAATACCAGGATACCCCATTGAAACATTACAATGTTTTAGTTTCACTGTGTACTGTTAAAAGAAAACTGATTTCCCGATTAGACACTTACTCCAGGGTATGTATTTACCAAGTATGATTCTCACATCTGTATGGTTTTACAGATGATGAGTGGGAGTAAGTTATTGGGAATTGGGTGATCATCCTCATTATATCGGGATTCGTTGTAATCGGTGATATTTGAGGAAGTCACCTGGGTTGTTTGCCGGTCGGCAAATATTTGGTTTTGAATATCCGCTGTTGTGCACCAATTTCAAATTGATATATCTGTACGTCTATTTTCATAGAGTGAGATATGCCTTTTGATATTATGTCGATGACATTTACCTATATCAGTGGATGGTTAGGTAAGGAGCATTAAACAGCGGTGTAATTCTTCTTAACCATAAGTACAGTTTTCAACCTACGACACACAGTGAAAGAGTTGTTAGACTCAGCGGACTTATACAGAGTATTGTATGCTGTCCAGTGTCCATTAGGACAGAGGGGTTGGTTCTCATACTATATTCTGTTTACTTTTAACTTCTCTAGTTCTTAGACATGTGTTTCATGGAAACACAGGGTCTATGTTTTGAGGAGTTATAGGTATTTGAATAAAGTAGAGAACCAGGTATACCAAGTATCGGGATTCTTCAAAGTGATCGAAGATGTAGATACTTGCGTATGGTATTCAGTTGATAGTAATGATAAAGAGAAATTGCTTCTTTTTCAGGTTACTCATAATTGGAAGCATTCCTAAGTTGAGTAACGCTGATCAGCCTCCTTCCATTTAGTTGACATGCACTGGAGACAGCTGCATGATTTGAATCTGGTTCAATTGAATCAGTGCCTCTGTTTCTATATTGGATATAGAACAGTTCATATCTTAACGATGTTAAGGTACGGGGAGTTGTCCGGCTTATGCTTAAAACCGGACTCCGGATAACTCAAGGCACGTTTCTGTAATGGCTGTTTGTGGGTTGACCCAGGCTATGACGAGGGTTGATTTTCTACCATCTGACAGATCAATAGAAATATTGTTCTAGACTCGCCACAGTTTTAATAAAAATTGGATTTTTCAGAAAAAGTAGTGGGAGTATGGTAGAACTGGAAGTGATTCCAGAACCACAAACGATTACTGAAGATTTGATAAGGAACCTAAAGATTCAATCTGGACTGACATTCCATTGGCCACTCCGCAGATACGGTGGGTAACTTCAGGCACCCGAGAGGTACTCCGGTAGCCTCAAGGACGGTGACAGGGAAGTTCTTGTTTACCCACACTTGCCATTGCTGTTGTTCCAGGCTGCGAGACCCGGTGAGAGGATGAGTATAGCGTCGTTCTAAACTAGCTTTAGAAGTGCGCGTCTATATGACTCCACTAGAGGGTTGTCGTAGTCAGTGGGAGCAGCGGAAGCATTGGTGGACATCAGGCTTATGTCTATTTATAGACTAAAGCAGATGTAGCGGAGATAGATCATTTGTTTCTGATGTGACAGTCATAGGTTTGACGTCATCAGAATAGGGGATGGATCTGTTGAGAAGGTAGTAGGAAGTGAGATTCCTATACTACGATCGGTTATACTTTGGTTGTCACACAGTGGTTTCTCCACACAGGACTTGGATATTATATCAGACATTCTGGTTACTAGATCTATGGTTTTAGATCTAGATTTGGGTGGTTTCCCAATCTGGGTACCTTGACAGCATTCTATGAGTATTTAGAATGGACGACTCCTGGCATGGTAGTGTACCTGCAGTTGATGGAGTCACCCTCTCTAAAGGTGTCTTATAGACTAAAGGGGAGAGGGATACTCATGATTGGCAAATCACTTGCTTAGGCAATTGAGGCAATCATGAGATGTCAAGTACCACACCAGATGTCGTTCTTGCACTAGATGCAATAAGTTGATATTGATCCAATCCTGGAGAAACGGTCGGAAGCAGTTTTAGAACATAAGTTAATGTTCTAGGGATATGATAACGGCAGCCTCCTTTAGGAGACGGTTATCATTCCAGGCTTCCAAGGTGACATGGACGACAAGGAGGTTGTCAGAGTTATAGTTTTCCTTCAAACGAGGGGCAGTATTTTGGACAGGTGGTCCAAGGCAATACTGAGGGAGGCATGGCGCAGGATACTGATTAAGTTCAGTTGTTGATACAGTCTAAGAAGTTTGGATTTGGAGTTCATTTATGAGCTAGGTCCCATCAGACATCCAGATATTCTAAGACAGGTATTGCTCATTTCAGGAGATGGTTTTCTCCGCGAACATGAGATATAGAGAGACACAGAAAGAAACATCACTGCGGATCCACTCACTGAGGCTATTCCTCGAACGCAATAGTTTCGCAAACAGGTTTTGTGAGACTGACTAGTAGAGGAGTTGGGTGTTCGGTATCACACGGGCTGTGAGTATGCGACATCGCAATAATTAGCCTTGAGTGCAAGTGGGAGATTGTTGGAGTTAGTGCCCTCAGAGTCAATTATTGGATCACAGGCACGTGATTGCAATGATTGAGGGAGGACCTATCCCGGTAGGACAGTCTTACTCGAGATGATAGTATGCTATCTGGTTTATCTTTATCATCGTGTACTGCTTTAGGTGACCTGACATGTCGCTATTACACGTTGATAGAGCCCCTAGGATTCTTGCTTGACTGCCAGCAGTATGATGGCGATCATATACGTGGGAGTTGGTGGTCTATAAGCACATCCTTAAAAGGTCCCTAGTCGTAGGAGTTTCGAGACAGGGCATCGATACTCCGTTAGTAGACTAGTGTATACAGTCGAGACCCCGACGAGGGGCGGTGGCCGGTCTCACAAGCCACTGGTGTCAGTTGGTTCACCTAAGATGTATACAGGTGCTCATTGGGTTATGAGTACACCGGACAGGACTCGCCGGGAACCTGCTAGTTGGTCTTATACCAGACGTCAGATAGCAGTTCCCAGGTGACATGTGTACAGGTTAGTTCATCGACCTGAGATCGTCATTTGTCTCGTGTGAGTTCCCACTGTGCTTTGATTACTACCCTACCACGGCTCAAAGGAGTCGTGCAAACAGGTTTTAGTTGGGTACAGTCCCGAGCCACATGGAGGCAGTGAGCGGATCTGCAGGGGTTCGTCTCTCCCGGTATTGGGGGTGAGGTCGCGCTGTGTCTAGGAGAGCCATTACACAAAGCCCTCGGCCGAGGCAGGAGATTTACTGGTAGGTATTCCAGTAGTATCTCAGGGTGTTCTGGGCTACGCTCCGACACGACTTGTACCGCTTTTGGGGGTCTGACTTTTACCAACCCCCTAGGCCCGCCATGCGATACTCATAGACGAACGGACCGGACTGTACGGCTATTGTCACTGACAGGCTCAGTTGGGTGTCGGGGTGAGCTTCCTCATCGACGTCCCATTTGGTCAATACCTGGTGGCCCGTCACGTATTGGCTTATACCTCTGACGTACTAGTGGTTAAATCCACAGCCAAGGTATTGACGAGTCTTTAGAGTCCACCACACTCAGTTACTCAAGTTTCGGGCGAAACGCTGTAGAGGCCGTATGGAGATATGGCAGGGTTCGATCAGATACGTGCGGTATTGCACGGATCGTGATCGGACAGTTTTTACTAGCCAGCTTTGGCTTAAGCCGGATTCTAGTATTTGATAGTGTAGTTTTGTCTCTTTGCATTTGTGTTCAGTGGGAATACAAATGCGGGCATGTATTTGCTGTAGCGGGGTTTTCCTGTAATTTATTATGGGATCGGTTTTCTGGGGTTGCCAGTTTGCATTCCGTTCCGCCCGTTTTTCCTTCATTCCTTCTCGGTCGGACTTTCTTAGTGGAGGGTGTTAATTGCAAGTTCGCAATTAACATTTAGTGGAGGGTTTTCTTGCAAGTTTGCATTATGATGAGACTTGCTTCATGATGATATTCTTCATGATGATATTCTATTTTGGTCATTTCCATTGCTTATCTTATGAGTGGATTTGTGATGAGAGAGATGTGTGACTTTAATCTTTATTATTCTTTTCTTTTGAGATATATTTGGAGATGTATTCCTTTTTCTCTCTCCAATCTCATGCTTGAGAAAAAGAGGCCGGCCACATTCTTTTGAGGAGGAGGGATAATTATTTTTGGTGTGGCATTTTTCCATCTCATTCCATGGTTGCAAAAGATTAGCTTCAAAGCTCATTTCTTTCTCTCCTTCTCTTCTCTATTCCTCCACATCAAGGCAACCTCATAACCCCAAGAGACAAGTTCACTACACTATTTCTATAGCAAGCCTTGGACGCGTCGGCTAGCCAACTTCGCGCCCGAGTTGCCTCGGTCAAGAGGCGGGAGCCCGTAAAAGATTCCGGCTACGTGGTGCCCTTTCCGACGAGCGAGGAGGTGACGGAGATTCCGCGGGAGATCGGAGTGGAGACGAAGACCGAAGGACACGGATCGCTTGGTATATCTCTCACCCCATCTCTAGTTAGCTAGTATAGGTTAATGGTTTACGATCCGGGTTTTCATTGTCCGCGGTAGCGCCGGTTTCCGAGTAAGGAAAATTTTTTGATTCCGCATTTTGGCCTCGAGTACGAGGCCGGGGCGCTGCCGTGGCGCAACACCTACTACCTTTTTGTATATACAAGGTTCATCTACCATTTTGATGATGTCAAACTCTTTGACCGCTTCATCAAAACAGATGTTCCAACTCCGCGATGCCTGCTTTATCCTATAAAGCATCTTGCATACGTTTCCGCTGCTCCCACTGTCTACGAATCCCTCTGGCTATGTACTTATAGACGCATTCTTCTAAAACATCATTTAGAAAAGTTGTCATGACACCCAACCACCAGATATCGTAGTCATGGTATGTAGCCGTGGCAAGTAGGATCTGGATGGACTTAAGCATAGGTACTGGAAAATGTTTCATCATTATCCACACCTGGTCAATGATGCAAACTTTTAACAAGTCTAGCTTTGAAAGTCTCAACTTTTCCATCTACACCAAGTAATCTTCTCAAGATATACTTGCTCCTGATGGGGATTTAACCCTTCAGATATAGCAGCTAAAGTCCATACTTTGCTGGTGTATAAGGATTCCATCTCAGATCACTAAGCATCCAGCCATTCTCACAGAGTCTTACTCCTGATGGCCAGCTCGAAGCTAGTTGGGTCATCATCTCATGATGCAATCCTCGCTCCCACTGTCATAGAGAAACCGAAGTAACTCTCAGGTGGGTGAGGAACCCTAGTAGATCGGCGGAGAGGCTGAGGTTCGTTGGTAAGTATTGAATCATTTGGTTTTATCAAATCATCTGCTGTATTTTGTATAGCTGGAACCTTTCTAGTTCTACATTACAGACCTTGCCTCGAGCATGTCCGGATTTTGCTTTCAGACATAGGCCGGACAACTCCAAATCTTAACTAACTTAAGATATGGGTTCTTCCCATTCCATATCACATATGAAGCGGTAGGCAACTGATTTGACTAGAACCCTATTCAATAGGTATGCAGCTTCTCAAGTGCATAACACCCAAAAGGAAATAGGTAACTCAGTAGTACTCATCATAGAGCACACCATATCAAATAGGGTGTATCTGCTCCTCCCCGATATACCATCGTGCTATGGTGTATACGGAGGAGTAATGCTGAGAGAGAATCTCATTCTCCTTTAGAATAGTCCAGTATTTCCGTGCTCAAGTATTCTCCTCCTTGATCTCATCATAGGATATAATACTTATACCCGTATTCTGGTTCTCTACTTCAAACTTATATTCTGTGAATATCTCTAAAGGTTCGGACTTGTGTTTCAACAGGAACATAGGTCTGAATCTTGAGAGATTATCAGAGAACGTAACGAAGTATAAAGAACCAGTCCTGGCAAGTGTAGACAGGGGACCTACATACATCAACATGTATCTCCCAAGAGTTTACTAACTCTTTCTCTGTTTCCAGTAAACAGAGCTGGTGTCATTATATCTTTGTGACATGACTGGCAAGTTTCACAAGATGTAAATTCAAACTGATTTAAATATGCATCTAAATGTAACTTCAGCTAGTCGGGTCGCATTGATATGACCTAGTCTACAATACCTTAAGAAGGATTCGTTCATTTCTGAACTCTTCCTCTTGTGTGTGTTCTGTATACTAAGAACTGTAGTTTGATTTAGAACAGCAATGCTTTTAGATAACGTGCCTGAACCGATCAACTTTTGATATAGGAAATGTTCAAAACATTATCCAACAATACAAAATTTTACCGTTTCTTTACTAATAAAGAGACAGATATGATTTTGTATATCAGGTTCGGTATCTAATAACATTCGTTCAGAATCAATGTATCGTAATACAGGGTGACAGTGACCAACAGACTTGGCTGCAACATTTGCCCCGTTTTCTGCCTCATGAAACTTATCACCCGTTCTCAGTTCTCTACCTATCTGTAGCCCTATGTAACAGATTACATATCTGGGATCCTGATCCGGTATCATATACCCAGGACGTAAAGGATACAGAGAAACAGTTCTTTATAACGAACACACCCGAAGATGATGCATCAGCATGCACTCTCTTCTTTTGGGCGGCACGGGAAATCTGGTATTCCCCAATTTCCTGCTCTGTCTTATAACAATTATAAGTTGGAGCGGGACCAACGTTCCCTAGCTCAGTATAACAAGCGGGTTCGGTCAATAATCCGTATTATTATCTTGATTAAGGCGTGATATGGTCGCTACCAGGAGAGAGAGAGAGAAGAAAACACTCAGCGTGCGCTCTGTCAAGAATAGATTGGTGTTTTATTTTATCTAATCAGGATGGCTCCCACTGCTTTTTATCAAATCTTCCTTCAAACCCTAAAAGGTAAGACTAGCCGGGATTAATTACACACTACAAGTTCGCCAATCTTTCAGCCAGGCCAGTGTCGGTACTTTGAGGGAGGTCCCCCGTGCTTTCGCACGAACCTAATTAATGTAAACCTCGTTTTCCCAGAGGCGTAACCTCGTTGACACGTTTCTAGACACCTACTTGATTGGCTAATTGTAATGTATAAAACTCTCCCAGGAGTAACTCTTACTCGCAGCGGGTATCGGGATCCAACTATCTCATAGAAGGTATGCAATCTCATTGCAAATTTCAACACTTGAAATTCCCGATAATATTTTGCCCCTAGCTCTCTATGACCTTGACGGAGGCCAAACAACCCATAGTCCGCTAGTCAAGTTCAACCCGTCATTTCCTGATTGAATTAAACCCACCCGCACGACCCTTGACGGAGGCCAAACAACGCCGTACGAATACCCTAATCCAATCGCATCATATGCTAGCAGATAAGTACTAGTTAGCTACCGTACACTACGCCTTGACGGAGGCCAAACAACCGCAGCACGAATACTAACTAGTACGTATCTGAAATGACGGAGGGCTACGCCAGGTTTTTCAGAAAACCTATTGCGTAATGAACTTGATATCGTTGTAGAATCAAATGATTTTTGAAATGGATTGCTTTTGAGGCTTTTCTAGTTTTGCTAAAGGAGTCACTCCCGGTGAAGGGATCGTCGGTCCTTTCCTCGTCGAATGAGGTGCGGGATATATCATATATATCGCTGTGCAAAGCAAAAACACTTAAAAGCAATCAAAAGACAAACCGAGTGTGCAGCATCTGCCAGTTATTGCTAAAGGAGTCACTCCCGGTGAAGGGATCTCGGTCCTTTCCTCATCGAATAAGGTGTAGGATATATCACATATACCGCTGTGCAAAGCAAGAACTGTAGCTACCTGTTTTATTTTGAAATTCGATTCTACAACATCTTAGGTTTCTTTTATTTCATTAATCACATTAATGAAGTCCCATCATTTAAATACCTAATCATCACAGATAAATACGACGTACACTTATGCCATCCGCATTCGCCTCGATGTCCCCTCGTGCACCGTTAGGTTAGGTAACTAACGGCAGAGCGGGGCAGGGCTAGCGCGGGTGTAAAACATAAGTAACGCCTATATAATATATCATATATACTATATACTGTATCTATCACAGAACATCTCATGATCACATCACAGATATCGCAGCAGAAGAAACATATGAAATATTGGATATACTAGGACGTCCGTGTTTTCAATACGAGCCAGTATAAAACACGGATTCCACGGTCGCGATGAATAGCCAAACCCACACCCCCAGACCCCTACGAGAGCGGCAAGCAACCCTACCAATTCTGGAGTTAGGAGACCCGGACTCGACTCCTCGAGTTGGTCTCCCACTGGACTCCAGAACCCGGTTACTTGTGCCCTCCTCCTTGGGTCTATCCTAGTGCGGAAAAGCAAATAATATACAAGAGGTGACAACTTCCGCAACCTGGAAGCGCCCCAATAAAAGAATATTACATACAAGTTTTTACATGAATGAAAATGAAAAACACTCATCTCACATAAAAACCCCCGGCTATTCAAACACGACGATCCAATATAACATATCCAGCAACACATAACATCACATGTCATCAACGTAAGTAAATATGTCCATCCCAATTGTCGTTGACATATAGCAACGAAACCGGCGATATCACATATTACACTTACGGTCACAGAAAAGAAAGTGTAAAACTACAACATTTGGAATCCGCAATCTGCATAGACATCGCATGCCTAATCAAATGAATACCTTAGACATCACATGCCTAAAAATTATAAACCCCGCATTTTAGTCTCAAAATCGAAAACTCTTTTCAATATCAAGTCGGGTAATTCAACAAGATTCCCGACATCCTGATCGAATGCTCGTCGCAAACTTTAGTAGGCGGCTGCACCCCCGATACCGTCGACGAAGTGAACCAAGGCGGAACACCGCTGCCGCGAGCACCCGAACGGATGCTTTCGGTGACGGGGTTCTCCTACAGTCACTTGGTCGGGGCTATGGAGTGAGGCTGTCTATTAAGTTTACCCGGCGAATATCCGCGTACGCTACGTGATTGCGACGGACTTTTGATCACATCAAAATTCCGTGGCAATCGATCAAGTGAGACTAAACTGCTATGTTTATAACATTCATTCAGTTATCTCATAACTCATTGTGAATTCCAATTATTGTATCCCCTTACGGATAAATAGAAAATGTCAAACTTTCCGATCGAACAATCGAACACCCAAGTTTTCCCGAAACTGATCAACACATGAAACAAGTATAACAACATTCCGTTCGTGCCTCAGTACCAACGGTCCAGCCGTAGAAGGGTCAAGCCAACGCCTCACATGTGGCACGCCGTACTGCCCCAAACCCGAAGGTTCAAAGGGCAGTTCAAGACGGTCACATAATCGAGTTAAGGTTTGTTGTCTTCTAGAGGGACCATCGCGTTACTTGCACTACTTAGAACGTCGTTAAACTTCGGAAAAATCCAACACTTGGAAATTTCCCACAGGGGAAAAATTGGGTATTTATATCCGGTCGAACTTTTTAACATATTCAAAAAATTATCCGGAAAGCCACATAGACAAAATTTGATACCCCGATCGAAATACCGAATCCCCAAAACAACTGCAGAAAATTCAACTCTTGAAAAAATATTAAAAATTCCCAGGAAAACCAGCATACGAAACTAAGAATTACTGTGCAGAATGATACGCACAAAACGACAAATATGCCGCGGATCCGCCGCACGAGCCAAGCTCGTGCCGCGGAACCGCGGCTGAAAGATGGATTTAGGTACTCGTGTTGCACAGTTATTCTTAGGATTGCCTGCTGATTTTTCTGAACATTTTTAATATGGAAAAATCCACGATTTTAAAATCTGGACAGAGAGCATGTTAGGTTTGGGTTTTCGGGTTCGTTCGGACTTCAAATTCCGTCTGGACTTCGCCTAAGGCTCTAGCTAGGCTCTGATACCACTGTAGGGTTCCTAGGCACTCCCAAGAGGTCTCACAAGGCATCGATCATGCCAATTTCAAATTTTAAGGTGCCTACAAACCCTAAACTACGGATCGTCGGCTAGATGTCTAGGCGAAAAACTAACTAGTTAACACTTAACTAAAAGTTTAACGGAAATACAACCTTTGTAGATCCGGTCCTCCACCTCCACGGCTCCGCAACGTGGTCGTCTCCGCTGTCCAAATCAAATCCGGGCTCTAGAGTCGGCTTCGTCGGAGAATGGGCAAGCTAGGTCGTCGATGTCCATGCCGAAGATGATCTACGTCGAGGCATCGCTAAATCAAGCTCACAACTTCACCAAGTCATGAAACTTGTGAAGTAAACACACTCTACTTCTTGGCAAGAGGTAGAGGATGAAGAAATAGGAAGTGGGTAGACTTTAGAATCGGATTTCTCACTCATTTCCATCACTTGCCATTGATGGGGCAAGCTTTCTTCACTTGAAGAATGAAGAAGAAGAAGGAAAATAGTTATGATAAGTTATTTGAAAAAGAAAAGAAAATGAATTCTTATCATAAAATTAACCATGGTCAAGTGTAGAGACTAAACTAGGGTTAGTGGGAATGGTTAGGGTTAAGGATGAGATAAGAATGGTTGACTTGAACAAAGCTTCATGAAGCTTCAACTAAAGAACAAAATTAGCCACCATTCTTTTCTCATTTCTTTTATTCATTTATCAAAAATAAAAAGGATAATTAAATAAGGTAAATGAATAATAAATAATAAACCCTAACCATTTCATTAACCAAGGTTTAATACTTTACACTTAACCAAAAAGGATGTATCATCAAACATGATACAAGCAAGTGCACAAAATCATATCACATATATAATGCGCACACCCGAGTGAGAAAATCAATTTAAAGTGAACCAATACTAGTTAGTGCAAAGTAATATATCAAATATATAATTATGCATTAAATCATTAAATCAACACTTGATTCAATGATCCGGTCATGTCACACACAACCGACTAGTATTCAATGTATCGGTTTATCGAATCAACGCTTGAATCGATAACTAGGTTATATCGCATACAACCTTTCCGATACATTCATCGCGAGAATGGAATGCGGCATCACATACACGCATTATTCTCGGTCCCGCACATATCTCATATGCGCTCCTATTTCGTTTCGCTTGAGCCAGGAAACCTCTGTGTAGGACTCTAAAGACTCGTCAATACGCCGGCAGCAGGTGATGATCATATCAAACACCCACAAGCCGCAAGCGGTCTGCTAAACGTAACGGCCACCCGGGTATTGAGCGATCTGAAGATCGACGAGCAAGCCCGCTCACACTCCAGTGAATCCGACCAGTAACACTACCGTACAGTCCGGTCTGATCGTCTGATATGTCGCATATCTCGCCTAGGGGTGGTAAACGTCAGACCCCAATAGCTCAATAAGTCGTGTCGATATGAGGTCTATAACTATTCGAGAAACTATTGGTAACACTTACCAGTAAATCTCAGCAACCCTGGCCAGGTATTTCCTGTTATAGCCAATCGAACACAGCGCAACATCAACCCCCTATACCGGGAGAGACGAATCCCCTCCTATCGCTCATTGCCTCTATGTGACTCGGGACTGTACCTAAAAACCACCGTTTTGCACGCCCTCTTGGACGTGGTAAGATGGAAATCAAAGCACAGTGGGAACCACACAAGACTCTATGACGATCTCGGGTCAACAGACTACTCTGTACCAGTGTCACCAGAGAACTGCCATCTGACGTGAGGTATAATACCATCTGGGAGTTCTCGGCGAGTCCGTCCAGTGTACCCAGTCTCTTCTGAGCACCCGTATATCATCTCTGATGTCAAACACCGATGGATATGGGATCATCCATCGCCCATCTGTATGGGTCGAGAAGGTATACGCTAGTCTACTCTGGTATATTGATGCCCCGTCTCGATACACCCACGACTAGGGACTTTGAAGGATGTACTTATGGACTACCATGTCCCCACTAGTATGATCCGCATCATAGTCCAGGTAGTCAAGTACAGATCCTAAGGGCTTTACCAACATGTAACAGAGAGACAATCAGCATACACGTTAAGGTAAAGGGTAACCAGATAGCATACTATCATGTCGAGCAAGAAAGTCCTCCCTATATATGTCCCAGCATCCACTACAATATACATCCTATGTACAGTAATGGCCTCTAGGGCATACATATAACTAACAAACGGTCCCCTAACACAACAACAACCGACTCGCCGGGAAAACAAAATCGAACTGTCTTCTCGCGGCAGTCAACAGACGCATAGCACGTGGCTAACCAATCCATGCCCAAAAGAACGTCGAAGTCCAACATCTCAAGAAGGATCAAATCGACAGGCAACTCTCTCTCACCAATACGGACGGTATAGGATCGGTACACGTGCCTAGCAACAAACGACTCTCCCATAGGAGTAGTCACAACAAGCAGCTGGTCAAGTAAACCGGATTCTCTACCCAAACTCGGCACAAAGTGTGTGGATACGTACGAGTGCGTGGATCCACGATCGAATAACACGTATGCATCAACTGAACATACAGGAAGGATAACTAAGACCACCGCATTGGACGCCTGCGCGTCCTGATGCGTCAAAGCAAAAACTCGCGCATGTCCTCCACCTGTAACTAACTGTCCCCTGCCGGCCGCTGGCTGCCCTCTGCCTCGGTCACCTCGTCCTATATAAACAAATCCTCCACGACCACGACCTCTCTGTGCATGCGTCTGACGCGGAGTAACAGCAGGTACTATCGGCAATGTCGTCTGGGGTGGTGAAGGTGGTAATGTAACATGCGGTGCTGCCGCCTCACTCCGGGGTACCTCAGGACAATCTCGCACACGATGATAAGAACTCCCGCAACGGTAACATCCCGATGATGGTCGCTGACCCTCCTGGGGATAGGAGCTAAATAACCGGCCTCGCCTCGGATCTCTGCCACCTGCAAGGTGCCTGTCACGACGCCGAAAAGGCCGTCTCTGCACTGACGTATCTGCACGAACTCTCTTTGACTCTGGGACTGCCGAAGTCTCAGCAAGGCGCTCCTCAACTAATAATGCTGCATCTACTGCTGCTGGGTATGTCTCGTAATGCTGCGTGCTGATAGCAAGGAATAGTGGTGTAAGCAAGCCTCGGACAAATCTCTTGACTCGCAACTCCTCGGTAGCCACTAAGTACGGAGCATAAACTGATAGCTCGGTGAACAGCACGTCATACTCTGCCACTGACATCTCTGGCGTCTGGCGTAAGGACTCGAACCTACGTGCTCTAGCATCTCTGACACTCAGGGGAAGAAAGCGGGCAAGGAATAGCGCCACGAACTCTGTCCAGGTCATAGGAGGAAGACCTGCTGCTCTACCCTTCTCGACTGATTCACACCATTTCTCCGCAAGACCTTCCAGGCGAAAGCTCGTGAACTCAACCCATCTCGCATCTGCGCATCTAAGTGAACGATATATCCGCGCCATCCTATCAATGAAAGACTGTGGGTCCTCGGCCACATCGGTGCCTGTGAAGACCAGAGGCTTCAGCCTCATAAACTCTGACAGCGATACTGTAATAACCTCTATAGTCGCAGGTGCAACTTCCTGAACTGTGGGCACCACCGCGGTCTCTGCAACGGGTAGAACTACCTCTGGTCGCTACGCTCGAAGTGTCTCAACTAGAGATCCCATCATCTGGTGCATCTCCTGCATACTGGATCCCATCGTCTGGCGTATCTCCTGCACACCAGCCCATAACATAGCAATCTGATCTGTCACAGCAGGAACAGCCTTCTCGGGCACAACCGGTGTACTACTCGGATCAGTCCTCGTCTCGGACGAGTCAACTCGAATCTCGGCCCTCGCGGCCGCTCTCTGCGCCCTCGTAGTCTTTGGCGCCATAATGGCTGAAAGGAACAATAGGATTCGATAAGGATACGGAAGTCGAATCGCAAGAATGTATATACTCAAAAAGGAATTTAAATCAACAAGTCCTAAGGTCGCGTAGGCGGAGTACCGTGTCGTGAGTATGCCGCGGAACATACATACGCTACGCTACCCGGCTGCAGCTACCTACTCCATCATGCCAGGGTCATCCTACACTCCGAAAGGTAAAACCTACGCTCTGATACCAACTTTGTCACGACCCAAGGTTTGGCCCGTGACCGGCACTTAACCACGTAACGTCTACAGGCGTAACACGACCAAGTGAACCGAAAACCCAGAAATCAAACCAGTGAAAGTATAGAGTGTTATAAGTTTAAAATGAAAGCACTTACTAACATGATAAGAAATCTAAGTAAACAATCACCAAGATAGCAATATACGACGCCGTAGCGAAGATCAAGATCCATAAGTGGGAACATCACAGATTGGATAAACTGCAAGTACAGTCGGCTCACAACGAGCTCGACACCAGAAAAAAAATAATATACAACATCGTCCTCACACTGTCTCTAAGTCAAATACATACATGGTAGATGGAGAATACTAGATACAACAATGTACATAACTGAAAGATAAACAGATACCGCACAAAACCCACCTATCAGCAAAAGAGCTAGTACACCAACTATGGGGGTATCTGTGTCAAAAGATGCAAGCGCATCCTGCCGCGACTACTCCGAAGGGCAACCTGCAAACACTGTGGCACAACGGGGGTGAGTTGCCAACTCGTGAATAGAGATAACATATAAAGGTAATCGCGAGCATGCACGTACTGCGCTACTCTATCATATGCTAACAAATGATATCAGTATGTGATAAGCAGTATGTGTAATAATCATGCAAGTGCTCTATCAGATAATATAACTACAGGATGAGGTACAACAATAAATGCTGAGCATGGGCAATAACATCTACACGGAATGTCAACGTGGAATATATAATCGGTGTCCATCAATGCACCCAGATCCCCCAAATAGCTCAGGCGCCGGCACTCTCATCGGCCCTCAAATCCTGTATATCTCTGAGAATCCCGAGTGCCCAACATCGGCACCCAAAAATCATAAATACTCGTGTCCAGCATCGACACACAAATCCTCATCCATCGGGCCCCGTCAGTCCGGGTCAGCCCACGGGCTCCGTCTGCGGTATCGGCCCTCGGCCTCGGCAGTACGGATCACCCCGCATCCATCTATAGACTCTGATCAGTACCCTACGGATAACTGTCAGGTCCAACCAATCACCGATAGGTAGTAGTCCCTCTGCCAGGCTCACCGTCTACTACACAGTGAAACCGTTCTCGCCCCGGGGTACCATACCGGGTCCACCATGTACCCGTAATCGGCCTCAACCAGCTCCTCGATTCGGGTTCACATATATCACTCTAGCACCGAGGAAACACATGGTGGACGCACCGAAATATCATATCAAGGGAACCGAGTTTTTAAATGATTACATATTTGAAATAGCCACGGTTCCCAAATCCAGAAATCACATGTAATGCAAACCAATAAGCAAGTCAATGATCCGATATGATATGTGCATCAAATATGAATATCATATCAAGTCACGTATAGATAAGCTACAATATAATGATCCGATGTGATATATGTATCAAGTATGAATATCAAGTCTTGTCACATATAGATGAGTTACAATGTAATGATCCGATGTAAATTCTACAGTGTGAGTGTCATGGCAATTACTAACGGTGTGTGTGTAACAAGCAGGATAGTGCTCGTGCAACATGGACCGTTAGTAATGGTGCGGTGTTCTATCAATTCTAGTTTATATCCATATAGCAGGGAATGCAGTATGCACTAAATAGTAGCCATGAACAGTCAATGTATGTGAATATAGCTATAAGGTCCTATCAGCCCTGACGTTGAACGCCATGCGGGCGATATCCCCATAGATGTTAAATCTACTCACCGTAGTCTCTCGCTAGGTATAGACAACAACTTGTTTCCCCTTCTGCGCGGCGTCCGTCGTACTCGCCTGCGAACCTAGAATTAGACAATACATCATACATAAGCTTGAAGTCACACAAACACGACATTAAGGCTGAACTAGTAACTCGTGTCGTGAACCAAGCGCGCGTGTGCGCGATACGCTAAAACGTGTGATTACGCGCCTGAAGCCACTCCGACGCGTCGCGATACGCAGAAACCCAAAACCCACAAACACGTATCATGCGTGTCGCGAAGACTAAAAATACGGGAAAATAGGTATTCTGCTCCAGATTTTGATACAGGAAATATATTGCAAAACTATACATGCCAAAATAACCCACATAGCAGCAGACACCAACACCCCAAACCCCAACCCAAAACTCCCCCATCTGGCCGCAATTTGTGGCCAGAATGATTATTTCGGCGGCCTGGGTAGGGAATTGGGCTCCCAGGTTTGGTGTGTGCACTCTATACCCCCCATACATGCTACAGTAACCTCTAGTTTCACTCTGAAATATCTCGGGTAGCAGCAGATCCTACAGGGCCTTAATTCTAGTTAAAATCCACACTTTGCACTAAAATCAATCTTTAGGGTATTTTGTGCAAACTGAAACAAAACCTGGCCTAAGATAGCTCTAATAACACATAATAGGGCTAACACAACTAACAAAACCCTAATCTAACATGTGAATCACAAATACCCTTAAATATCACCAAAAATGCACAAAAAATGAGATTTTTACTAAAGAATACAACAAGTCTAAGGAAAAGAAGTGCTAATATGAGTTAATACCTTATAAGAACCTTGTGAAACCCCAAAATTCTCAGCTTTTCCCTCTAGTGTGCAGATTTGCTTCAAACTCCCTCAAAAAGCTCACTTTTCCATGATTTCGTGAAGAAAATGAGTTGATATCTATAGGGTTTTTGTGTATGGATCAAAGGGGAATGAAAAGAGAAGAGAATATGGAGAAAAATGGGGGTTTTTGCTGCTGGAATTGCTGCTGGATTTCAGAATGAGGGAAAGAGAGAGAAGAGAGAAGAAAAGGGGTCAAAAAGTCAAAGTTTCATACCTAACACCATGCTCATTTGTTTATTGGATTTGAATTATAAAATGGGGTTTTGAAAAGATTAAAATGGTGGGGAATAAGTTAGCAACCATGCAACACAAGAAGGGTTAACATGCTACCAAAACCCTAAGTCACAAAATGGCTAAGTGTGCACGTGTGCACTAACACAAGAAAAATTCCCAAAATGCTAACACTACTAAATAATACTAATAATCCTATAAACACATATATAATAACACATACGATCACTAATCATCACGAAGGACATTCAAACAGAAATTCAAAGTGTTACACCAGTGGTTTGTGAGATCGGCCACCGCCCCTCGTCGGGGTCTCGACTGTATACACTAGTCTACTCTGGAGTATCGATGCCCTGTGTCGAAACTCCCTCGACTAGGGACCTTTTAAGGATGTGCTTATAGACCCCAGCTCCCACGTATATGATCACCATCATACTGCTGGCTGTTAAGCAAGAATCCTAGGGGCTCTATCAACGCGCAATAGTGACCAGTAAGGTCACTAAAACAGTACACGATGATAAAGTTAAACCAGATAGCATACTATCATCTTGAGTAAGACTGTTCTAATGGTATAGGTCCTCTCTCAATCATAGCAATCACGTGCCTGTGATCCAATAATTGACTCTGATGGCACTATCTCCAACACTAAACATGAACTTTAATGCTATATTAATTATTTAAATAGCTAGCTTAAAGATTATAATACAACAAATAAGGATTAGGGTTAGAAATTTTTATACCTCCTCAAGAACACCAATTAGTGACTAACTCCAAATTTAACCCTCCAAAATGATGTTTTTCTTGAAGATCCATGCTAGTTTAGAGATGAAGAATGATGGGTTATGAATTGTTCATGAGTTTTGTGGGATTATTTAGGGCTTTTGAAGATTTTGTGAAGCTTAAAAGAGTTGAAAATAAAGTGAGAAGAGAGAGGGGCAGCAAGGGTAAGTGGCCGGCCTTGGAAGAAAAAGAGGAGGTTTTGTGCAAAATGTGAAGAAAATTCTAGCTAAAATGCAATAAATGCTCATTAATGCACTAAATATCACACGCCACCTCTTTCTTTCTCTTTAAATTTTCATTTTAAATCACAAAAAGACTAGATATTTGGAGAGAAGGTTCTAAGCTTAAACTTGTGATGATATTAGCTAAGATTCACATTATAAGTAATTAACCCTAACCAAAAAGTAATTACCACAATAAAGTGCATAATAAAAAGCTTTAAATAATATTTTAATTAGGGAAAAGTTTTAAAATGCACTAAAATTACAAACAACTTACAAAAACCCGTAAACAAGCAAATTCCTAGCTAAACTAGTGAATTTTATACTGCAAAAAGATCGCTTCTAGGTTTGTATGGAAAACACCGACTATATTACCCTAAAAACGGAAAATTGCCTAAACGATTTCCAAAACGTTACATCGCTGGTGGGACCTGCGTTCCTTGGCCAATGCCACTGCTCCATTGTTATCGCAATACAAAGGTCTTGGATGCTCAATGAACGGAACCACTCCAAGTTCAGTTATGAACTTCTTCATCCAGAGAGCCTCTTTGGCAGCATCGTTGGCAGCGATGTATTCAGCCTCCATCGTCGAGTCTGCCACGGTTTCTTTCTTGGAACTCTTCCAACAAACCGCCCCTCCATTAAGGGTAAAGACAAATCCCGAGACCGACTTAGAGTTGTCCTTATAACTTTAGAAGCTCGAATCGGTAAAGGACTCCACTTGGAGTTCACCGTTACCATACACTAAGAACATCTCTTTAGTCCTTCTCAAGTAGTTGAGAATGTTCTTCACAGCTGTCCAGTGACACTCTTCTAGATCTGCTTGATGCCTACTCACTACACTTAGTGAGTATGCTACATCGGGTCTGGTACATAACATCGCGTACAAGATAGAGCCTACTGCCGAAGCATAGGGTATCCCTTGCATGTGAGCTCTCTCCAAATCTGTCTTGGGAGACATCTCTTTGGAGAGAGTGAGTCCTGTGATCATCGGTAAATTCCTACGCTTGGATTCTTTCATACTAAATCTCTTTAGTATAGTGTCAATGTATCTGGATTGGGGCAATCCCAGTATCCGTTTAGATCTATCTTTATAGATATTAATTCCCTAGATGTAGAGGAATCGCCAAGATCTTTCATTGAGAATCTTTATGATAAGAAGAGCTTGACTGAGTGCAGCATAGGAACATCATTTCCTATCAAGAGTATGTCATCTACGTACAATACGAAGAAGACAATCTTACTCTCTGCCCCCTTCTTGTATATACAAGGCTCATCTATGTTTTTGATGAAGTCAAACTCTTTGACTACCATATCAAAACAGATGTTCCAACTCCGCGATGCTTGCTTTAACCCGTAGATGTATTTAAGCAGCTTGCACACCTTTCCGCTGCTCCCACTGTCCACGAAGCCCTATGGCTGAGTCATGTATACGCACTCTTCTAAATCACCATTTAGAAAGGCGGACTTAACATCCATTTGCCAGATTTCGTAGTCATGGTATGCTGCAATGGCAAGTAGTATCCGGATGGACTTAAGCATAGCCACTAGAGAAAATGTTTCATCATAGTCCATACCTGGTCGTTGACGAAAACCTTTTGCAACAAGTCTAGCTTTGAAAGTCTCAACTTTTCCATCTACAGCAAGTTTCTTCTTAAAGATCTATTTTCTCCCAATGGCTTTTACCTTTTAGGGACCAACTTTCAAAGTCCATACTTTGTTGGTGTACATGGATTCCATCTCAGATCTCATTGCATCCAGCCATTTCACAGAGTCCCCACTCGTGATAGCCTGCTTGAAGCTAGTTGGGTCATCATCTTCCATGATGCAATCCTCGCTCCCACCGTCTACGAGAAAACTGTAGTATCTCCCAGGTGGATGAGGAACCCTACTGGATCGGCGGATTGGCTGAGGTTCGTTGGGAACTATCGAATTCTCTGGTTCTACCAAATCTTCTGTCGTAGTTTGTATAGCTGGAACTTCTTCCAGTTCTACCTCCTTACCACTAATTTCCTTTCCAACAAATACCTTTTCTGAAAAGGTGGCATGCCGAGAAACAAACACCTTTTGTTCCTCGATGTCGTAAAAGATATACCCTTGTGAGTTTTTGGGATATCCTACAAACTTGCACAGAATGGACCTTGTCTCGAGTTTGTCCGGATTATTCTTTTTTGTTGGATATATGTATGCCCTAGAGGCCATTATATGATAGTGGATGTATTTATACATGTATATATACATATTCAGTGTACATTCTTGCTCAACATGATAATATGCTATCTGGTTCTTCTTTATCTCACATGTTGATTTGATCATGCTTTTATTCATTCACACATGTTGATAAAGCCCTGAGGATATTGGCTAGGCTACTGTGATTTTGATAGAGATCATACTAGTGGGATATCTGTAGTTTATAAGCGTATCCTGGAATGTCCCTAGTCGTAGGTGTATCGAGACGGGGCATCGATATACCAGAGTAGACTTGCGTATATGATACTAGACCCATATGATGGGCGATGAATGTTCCCATATTCATCGATGTTTGACATCTAGATCGTATACTGGTGCTCAGTGGTGACTGGGTACACTGGACGGACTCACCGAGAACTCCTATATGGAATTATATCTATCGTCGGATAGCAGTTCTCAGGTGACACTGGTGCAGGTTAGTCTGTAGACCCGAGATCGTCATAGAGACTTGTGTGTTCTCCTACTGTACTTTGATTACCAATCTACCACTGCTCTACTGAGTCGTGCAAACAGGTGGCCGTTGGGTACAGTCCCGAGACACACGAAGGCGATGAGCGATAGGAGGGGTTTCGTCTCTCCCAGTATTGGGAGTTGATGCTGTGCTGTGCTCGATTGGCTATATCCGTAAGTCCCTGGCCAGGGCTGTTGAGGTTTACTGATAAGTGTTATCAGTAGTTTCTCGATCTGTTATAGACCATTCTGTTGGAGATAGTGCCCTCAGAGTCAATTATTGGATCACAGGCACGTGATTGCAATGATTGAGGGAGGACCTGTCCCAGTAGGACAGTCTTACTCGAGATGATAGTATGCTATCTGGTTTATCTTTATCATCGTGTACTGCTTTAGGTGACCTGACATGTCGCTATTACACGTTGATAGAACCCCTAAGATTCTTGCTTGACTGCCAGCAGTATGAGGGCGATCATATACGTGGGAGCTGGTAGTCTATAAGCACATCCTTAAAAGGTCCCTAGTCGTGGAAGTTTCGAGACAGGGCATCGATACTCCAAAGTAGACTAGTGTATACAGTCGAGACCCCGACGAGGGGCGGTGGCCGGTCTCACAAGCCACTGGTGTCAGTTGGTTCACCTAAGATGTATACAGGTGCTCATTGGGTTATGAGTACACTGGACAGGACTCGCCGGGAACATGCAAGTTGGTCTTTTACCTGACGTCAGATAGCAGTTCCCTGGTGACATGTGTACAGGTTAGTTCATCGACCTGGGGATCATCATTTGTCTCGTGTGAGTTCCTACTGTACTTTGATTACTACCCTACCACGCTCAAAGGAGACGTGCAAACAGGTTTTAGTTGGGTACAGTCCCGAGCCACATGGAGGCAGTGAGCGGATCTTCAGGGGTTCGACTCTCCCGGTATTGGGGGTGAGGTGGCGCTGTGTCTAGGAGAGCCATTACATGAAGCCCTCGGCCGAGGCAGGAGATTTACTTGTAGGTATTCCAGTAGTATCTCAGGGTGTTCTGGGCTACACTCCGACACGACTTGTACAGCTTTTGGGGGTCTGACATTTACCAACCCCCTAGGCCCGCCATGCGATGCTCATTGACGAACGGACCGGACTGTACGGATATTGTCACTGACAGGCT
This sequence comes from Agapanthus africanus, assembly GCA_030015575.1. Lineage (NCBI taxonomy): Eukaryota > Viridiplantae > Streptophyta > Magnoliopsida > Asparagales > Amaryllidaceae > Agapanthus > Agapanthus africanus. Next base: position 241,861,811 of record CM057347.1, read on the forward strand.
CAGTAGGGTGTCAGGATGAGTTCGCTCATCGATGTCCCTTTTGGTCAATACCTGGTAGCCCGTTACGTATTGGCTTATACCTCTGGTGTGCTAGTGGTTAAATCCACAACCAAGGTGTTGACGAGTCTTTAGAGTCCCCCACATTCAGTTGCTCAAGTTTTCGGGCGAAAAGCTGTAGAGGCCGTATGGAGATATGGCAGGGTTCGATCAGATACGTGCGGTATTGCACGGATCAGGATCGAACGGATAATACTAGCCGACTTTGGTTTAAGCCAGATCCTAGTATAGTACAGTGTAGATTTTGTCTCATTGCATTTGTATTCGGTCGGAATACAGATGCGGGTGTGTATGCACAGTATCGGGGTTTTCCTTTAATTTATTACGAGACCTGTTTTCTGGAGTTTCCAGTTTGCTTTCCGTTTCGGCCATTTTCATTTGTATCTTTCAATGGCCGAAGTTTGGTGGAGGAGGGCTTATTTGCATTTGTGCAAATAAGCGTTTGTGGAGGGTGTTCTTTGCATTTTATTGTATCATGATACTTGCACCATCTTTTGACTTCTTTTGACCATGATGGCTTGACTTTTGTTTTCATGATGGTTGTGGTGGAGTGTTGGTCTTTGTTCATTATCATGCTTGATGATGATGGTTGGTCATGATGAGGGAGTATGGTTTGCTCTTTGACTTGGTGATCTATCATTCTTTTTCCTTGTATTATTGATACAACCCCACTAGGATTTTCTCCCCCTCTCTCTTCTCCTCATATGGCCGGCCACTCCTCATAAGAGGCTGTCCCAATTTTTGTGCAAGGGATTTACACTCATTTGGCTTCACAAAAATCCAATAGTTCCACCTCCAAAGTATAGTTCACTCTCCTCCACAAAATGGCAACCTCCATGAACCCCAAAATGAGGCAAGAGCACTACACATTCTACAGCAAATCTTGTGCACGTCGGCTCGCCAACTTCGTGCCCGAGTTGCCTCGGTATAGAGGAGGGAGCCCGTAAAAGAAGCCGGCGACGTGGTGCCCTTCCGGCGACTAGGTGGAGACCGGAGATTCCGCGGGAGATCGGGACGACGACGAGAAGACCGGAGGACACGGATCAGTCGGTATATCTCTCTTCCCCATCTTGTAGTTAGCTAGAACTAGTTAATGGCCCGATCCGGATTTATAGTGCGCGGTGGTGCCGGTTCAAGAAAAATTAAAGTTGACCATCGCTTCCGCATTTGGCCTCGGGATGGAGGCCGGGGCGCCGCCGTGCACTTACAGTGGTATCAGAGCCTCGCCATTAACATAGTCTAGCTTTGTCTAATGTGTTTTACATTTCCGATCGAACAATTTTCCGAAAACCGTATTTTTCTTCACATCAGTTTCTGTCAAAATTTTTTGAAGTCCAAAATTTTTTCAGGTTGTTTCAGAATGATGTGTAGGACAATCTAAGAGTTCTGGGAAAATTTGGTCTCATGAACAGTCTAAACGACCGCGGAACCGCGGCCAAACCCATGCTTGGGCCGCGGTTCCGCCGCGACTTGAACTGATCAGTGTACCAAAATTTTCCAGAAAGCTCCTGAGTTGAAAATATGGGTTTTGGAATATTAATTTTGGGCCCAGAATTTCTTGATGTGCTACAGCAGTACTTGGGGACCACTTGTTATAATTTTGATCGATCGGATATTATAAACACATTTGTTCACAGTATTTACATTATATCTGCGATCGTGAATGTCACTTGATCGGTAAATCCTGTCTAACTGCTATAGCTCGGTTAGACGGATTTACGAACGTGACTTTCACGTTGATGTTCTGTGTATTGCTGTGATGTTGCGGATCGGTCGTGGGGGATTGCCTGGTTGCAGTGGTAGTACAGTTTTGTTGTATTATGTACATTTGATATTGCGGGGCGAGCGTCCGACATGTGGACTGCCGTCACTGCCTGTTTGTATTATTATTTTGGGGCACGACCAGGTTGCGGTCGATGTACCCGTTGTATGTATATTTTACTTTCTGTACTAGGATTGCTCTGCGGAGGGGTGCACGGATAGCCGGGTTCTAGAGGGCAACGGGCCCGCATCTCATGGCCTTGAGACGGAAGGGGCTTCACTCTAGAATTGGCGGGCTATTCGCCGCACTCGTAGGGGGTACAGGTTGACCCAGGAGGGGTGCCCAAGTTACCGGATTCCGTGAAGTGCTGGGTGGTCCATTCACGTTGCTGAAGGAGGCTGCCTCGCTTCAGGTTTTGGCGGGTGACTTGCCGCGCCCGTAGGGGTCTAGGATTTTCATTACACAGGCTCTCCACACGACCAGGGAAACGTCGGGTTTCAGTAGTGGCTCTGTGAAACCCGGGGATCCCAGATATCTGTATTGTTCTGTGATGCTGTACATTTCTGTGATGCTGCATTTTATCACGCCTTGAGCGAAAATTATATATTGATATATATATTAGTAGATGTTGTATATGTTTTGCATCTGCGCTAGTCCAGTCCCCGCTCTGTCGTTACTTAGCTAACCTAACGGGTAATGACGGGACCCAGTGGCGAATGCGGATGGCATATACGTACATCAGTATATTTTCGTTCTTTGTGGTGTGATCAATTGATAGGACTGCGTTGATTCGGATCAATGCAAGTTAAAAACAAACCTATTCTGATGTTGTTGGAACACTTTTCAAAAAGCTGTTATTGCAAGGACGTTCACTTTTGTTTTGCATCGTGGTATTCAGTTGGAATATCCTGCTCCTCAGTCGACGGGGCAAGGGCCGATATCCCTTCACCGGGAGTGACCCCTTGGACAAAAAGTTTGCGTCAGGGCAATAACTTCACTATAGCCGATTACTTTTGCTTTGCATCGTGGTATTCAGTTGGAATATCCCGCACCTCATTCTACGGGGAAAGTGCCGAGTTCCCTTCACCGGGAGTGACCTCTTTAGCAACGGTTTTCGTCACTATATTTTTAAAAGCTATCCGTTCCTTCAACGATATCAAGTTCATAACGTTAAAGGTTTTCGCCAGAAACCATTCGTAGCCCTCCGTCGTTTCAGACGGGTAGCACGTAGTATTCATGCTATGTTTGTTGACCTTCGTCAAGGCATAGTATATGGTAGCTGCTTCTTACCTTTCTGTTGCATAGATAGATGCGTTGGTTTGGGACAGTCGTATAGCCTTGTTGACCTTCGTCAAGGGCCTGTACGGGTGGGTTCAAATTAACCTGGACAATGACGGGTAGAACTTGACATGTGACTAATGATTTGTTGACCTTCGTCAAGGTCATAAGAGCATAGGGTAAAAATCACATCAGGAGTTTCTAAAGAAACTGAAAATTGCCTGATATGCGCATGCCTTCTGGAGTGTGATAACGTGAGCGGATTCCGTCACGTTATCATTCGATGATAGTTGGATCCCGATTCCCACTGATGAGTTAGTTTACTCCTCGGGTGACCACGACTAATTCTTCTTTTAGGTTTGGAGGAGAATTTGAGGTGACAGTGGGAGGTTTCCTGATTAGATAAAGTGATAACCATTCTGATCTAGGTTAGAGTGCACACTGAGTGTTTCTTTTCTCTCTCTTTTTGGCAGCGACCATTGACCCGACCCTAAGACTATGACTCAGTGACCAAGTTGACCGAACCTTCTTAAATACTGGCTTTTGGATTGTCAGAGTTGCAAACTTCATTGCCACTCCTACTTTTACCCTTTTCTCCAGGACACTCCGTATTACTACGAACGTCCACTTCCATTGGGCAAAACCATCGTATGGTTATATACGAACTCGAAGGGATTTATTCGAGGATGGTTTCCGGTTCTGGAGAAAACGAATAGGACTATTCAGTTGTCTTTTCCTTTTTACCTTCTCTCAAGTTTCGAGTACTCCTTGGTTTAGGAGATAGTACACCTATTACGCAAATTGGATAGTCTTCTTCCAAACCATAGGCAGGTGCCGACCGGTAGGGAATGAAGAAAACCAATTAGCCTAACGATGGCGTACAGAAGGTATTATGTAAAGACATATAAAGGGATTAATAAGAGGGCAAAGTAAATTGCAACTGATATTCACGACCAAACCAGGTATTTCATTAACACTCCTACATCACCTTTGTATTTCTCCAGGATACTCCGTATCACTACGAAGATCCACAGTTTATTGGATACTCCATCGTATGGTTATATACGAACTCGAAAGGAACTTGTTCCAGTTCGGGGATGGATTCTGGTTCAGGAGAAATAGGAATAAGGTTTATTCAGATGTCTTTTATCTTCAACTTCTCTCGCATTGCGAGTGTTCCTAGGATTGGGACAGTACACCCATTATGCTTATTGGATAGTCTTCTTCCAAACCATAGGCTGGTGCCGAACGGTAGGGAAAGAAGAAAACCATTTGGCCTAAAAGGGTGTGCAGAAGGTAATGACTAAAGACATATAAAGGGATTTGGAGAGGTGGCAAAGAATTATACGGTTACAGTCGTGAATCTGGAAGAGGCATTACTAGGAATACCGGGATACCCCATAGAAACATTTCAATGTTTCAGTTTCGCTGTGTACTGTTAAAGGAAAACTGATTTCCCAATTAGTCCTTACTCCAGGGTATGTATTTACCAGGTATGATTCTCTCATCTATATGGTTTTTACAGATGATGAGCGGGAGTAAGTTATTGGGAATTGGGTGATCATCCTCATTATATCGGAATTCGTTGTAATCGGTGATATTTGAGGAGATCACCTGGGCTGTTTGCCGGTCGGCAAATATTTGGTTTTGAATATCTGCTGTTATGCACCAATTTCAAATCGATATATCTGTACGTCTATTTTCATAGAGTGAGATATACCTTTTTGAAATTATGTCTATGACATTTACCTATATCAGTGGATGGTTAGGTAAGGAGCATTAAACAGCGGTGCAATTCTTCTTAACCATAAGTACAGTCTTCAACCTACGACACATAGTGAATGAGTTATCAGACTCAAGGGACTTATACAGAGTATTGTATGTTGTCCAGGGTCCATCAGGACAGAGGGGTTGGTCCTTGTACTATATTCGGTTTACTTATGACTTCTCTAGTTCTTAGACAGGTGTTTCGTGGAAACACAGGGTCCGAATTTTGAGAAGTTATAGGTATATGAATAAAGTAGAGAACCAGGTGTTTCAAGTATCGGGATTCTTCAAGGAGATCGAAGATGTAGATACTTGTTAATGGTATTCAGTTAAGAGAACTTGCTTCTCTTTCAGGTTACTTATAATTGGAAGCATTCCTAAGTTGTGTAACGCTGATCGGCCTCCTTCCATTTAGTTAACATGCACTAGAGATAGCTGCATGATTTGAATCTGGTTTAATTAAATCAGTGCCTCTAGTTCTATATTGGATATAGAACAGTTCATATCTTAACGATGTTAAGGTACGGGGAGTTGTCCGGCTTATGATTAAAACCAGACCCTGGATAACTCAAGGCACGTTTCTGTAATGGCTGTTTGTGGATTGACCCAGGCTATGACGAGGGTTGACTTTCTACCATCTGGAAGATCAATAGTGATATTGTTCTTGACTCGCCACAGTTTTAATAAAAATGGATTTTTTCAAAAAACAATTGTGGGAGTATGGTAGAACTGGAAGTGATTCTAGAACCACAAACGATTACTGAAAATTTGATAGGAACCTAAAGATTCAATCTGGTTTGACATTCTATTGGCCACTCCGCAGATACGGTGGGTAACCTCAGGCACCTGAGAGGTACTTCGGTATGCTCAAGGACGGTGGCAGGGAGGTTCTTGTTTACCCACACTTGCCATCGCTGTTGTTCCAGGCTGCGAGACCCGGCGGGAGGATGAGTATAGCGTCGTTCTAAACTGGCTTTAGAAATGTACGTCTATATGACTCTGCCAGAGGGTTGTCGTGGTCAGTGGGAGCAGCGGAAGCATTGGTGGACAAGTGGCTTATGTCTATTTATAGACTAAAGAAGATATAGCGGAGATAGATCATCTATTTCTGATGTGACAGTTATAGGTTTGACTTCATCAGAATAGGGGATGGATCTATTGAGAAGGTAATAGAGTGTGATGTCCTGGTATTTGGATGACATACACAGAGTAGGAAGTGATATTCCTATACTACGATCGGTTATACTTTGGTCGTCACACAGTGGTTTCTCCACATGGGACTTGGACATTATATCAGACATACTGGTTACTAGATCAATGCTTTTAGATCTGGATTTGGGTGGTTTCCCAATTAAGGGTACTTAGACAGCATTTTAAGAGTATTTAGAATGGACGACTCCTGGCACGGTGGTGTACCTGCAGGTGATGGAGTCACCCTCTCTAAAGGTGTCTTACAGACTAAAGGGGAGAGGGATGTGCATGGTTGGCAGATCACTTGCTCAGGCAATTGAGCCAATCATGAGATGTCAAGTACCACACCGGATGTTGTTCTTACACCAGATGCAATAAGTTGACATTGATCCAATCCTGGAGAAACAGTCGGAAGCAGTTCTAGAACATAAGTGGATGTTCTAGAGATATGATAACGACAGCCTCAATCGAGAGACAGTTATCATTCTAGGCTTCCAAGGTGACATGGACGACAAGGAGGTTGTCAGAGTTATAATTTTTCCTTCTGACGAGGGGCAGTATTTTGGACAGGTGGTCTTTGGCAATACTGAGGGAGGCTTTGCGCAGCATACTGATTAAGTTCAGTTGACGATACAGTCTAAGAAGTTTGGATTTGGAGTTCATTTATGAGCTAGGTCCCATCAGACATCCAGACACATTCTAAGACAGGTATTGCTCATTTCGGGAGATGGGTTTCTCCGCGAACTTGAGATATAGAGAGACATAGAAAAAACATCAAGGCGGATCCACTCACTGAGGCTATTCCTCGAACGCAATAGTTTCGCAAACGAGCTTTGCGAGACTGACTAGTAGAGGAGTTGGGTGTTCGGTATCACACGGGCTGTGAGTATGCGACATCGCAATAATTAGCGTTGAGTGCAAGTGGGAGATTGTTGGAGATAGTGCCCTCAGAGTCAATTATTGGATCACAGGCACGTGATTGCAATGATTGAGGGAGGACCTTTCCCAGTAGGACAGTCTTACTCGAGATGATAATATGCTATCTGGTTTATCTTTATCATCGTGTACTGCTTTAGGTGACCTGACATGTCGCTATTACACGTTGATAGAGCCCCTAGGATTCTTGCTTGACTGCCAGCAGTATGAGGGTGATCATATACATGGGAGCTGGTAGTCTATAAGCACATCCTTAAAAGGTCCCTAGTCGTGGGAGTTTCGAGACAGGGCATCGATACTCCAAAGTAGACTAGTGTATATAGTCGAGACCCCGACGAGGGGCGGTGGCCGGTCTAACAAGCCACAAGTGTCAGATGGTTCACCTAAGATGTATACAGGAGCTCATTGGGTTATGAGTACACCGGACAGGACTCGCCGGGAACATGCTAGTTGATTTTATACCTTACGTCAGATAGCAGTTCCCTGGTGACATGTGTACAGGTTAGTTCATCGACCTGGGGATCGTCATTTGTCTCGTGTGAGTTCCCACTGTACTTTGATACTACCCTACCACACTCAAAGGAGACGTGCAAACAGGTTTTAGTTGGGTACAGTCCCGAGCCACATGGAGGCAGTGAGCGGATCTTCAGGGGTTCGTCTCTCCCGGTATTGGGGGTGAGGTCGCGCTGTGTCTAAGAGAGCCATTACACGAAGCCCTCGGCCGAGGCAGGAGATTTACTGGTAGGTATTCCAGTAGTATCTCAGGGTGTTCTGGGCTACACTCCGACACGACTTGTACCGCTTTTGGGGGTCTGACTTTTACCAACCCCCTAGGCCCGCCATGCGATGCTCATAGACGAATAGACCGGACTGTATGGATATTGTCACTGACAGGCTCAGTAGGGTGTCAGGATGAGTTCGCTCATCGACGTCCCTTTTGGTGGTAGCCCGTTACGTATTGGTTTATACCTCTGACGTGCTAGTGGTTAAATCCACAACCAAAGTGTTGACGAGTCTTTGGAGTGCCCCACATTAAGTTGCTCAAGTTTTCGGGCGAAAAGCTGTAGAGGCCGTATGGAGATATTGCAGGGTTCGATCAGATACGTGCGGTATTGCACGGATCAGGATCGAACGGATAATACTAGTCGACATTGGTTTAAGCCGGATCCTAGTATAGTACAGTGTAGATTTTGTCTCATTGCATTTGTATTCGGTCGGAATACAGATACGGGTGTGTATGCACATTATCGGGGTTTTCCTTTAATTTATTACGGGACCTGTTTTCTGGAGTTGCCAGTTTGCTTTCCGTTTCGGCCATTTTCATTTGTATCTTTCAATGGCCGAAGTTTGGTGGAGGAGGGTTTATTTGCATTTGTGCAAATAAGCGTTTGTGGAGGGTGTTCTTTGCATTTTATTGTATCATGATACTTGCACCATCTTTTGACTTCTTTTGACCATGATGGCTTGACTTTTGTTTTCATGATGGTTGTGGTGGAGTGTTGGTCTTTGTTCATTATCATGCTTGATGATGATGGTTGGTCATGATGAGGGAGTGTGGTTTGCTCTTTGACTTGGTGATCTATCATTCTTTTTCCTTGTATTATTGATACAACCCCACTAGGATTTTCTCCCCCTCTCTCTTCTCATCATATAGCCGGCCACTCCTCATAAGGGGCTGTCCCAATTTTTGTGCAAGGGATTTACACACATTTGGCTTCACAAAAATCCAATAGTTCTGCCTCCAAAGTATAGTTCATTCTCCTCCACAAAATGGTAACCTCCATGAATCCCAAAATGAGACATGAGCACTACACATTCTACAGTAAACCTTGGGCACGTCGGCTCGCCAACTTCATGCCCGAGTTGCCTCGGTATAGAGGTGGGAGCCCGTAAAAGAAGCCGGCGACGTGGTGCCCTTCCGGCGACGAGGTGGAGACCGGAGATTCCGCGGGAGATCGGGACGACGACAAGCAGACCGGAGGACACGGATCAGTCGGTATATCTCTCTTCCCCATCTTGTAGTTAGCTAGAACTAGTTAATGGCCCGATCCGGATTTATAGTTCGCGGTGGTGCCGGTTCAAGAAAAATTAAAGTTGACCATCGCTTCCGCATTTGGCCTCGGGATGGAGGCCGGGGCGCCGCCGTGCACTTACACATTCATCGGCACGACATATTGAGTTATTGGGGTCGACGTTACCATCCCTAGACTTGATATGCAGCATATCTGACGAAGAGACCGGACTGTACGGTAATGTTGCCGGTTGGCTCGACGGGAGTTGTAACAGGTTCGTTTGTTTTCTTCTGATAACTCAATACCCGGTTGGCCATTACGTTTAGCTGACCGCTTGCGGCATGGGGGTGCTTGATATGATAATCATCCACTGCCATCATATTGACGAGTCTTAGAGTCCCACAATGGAGTTACCTAGTCCAGGCGAAACGATGTGGTGCGCATATGCGATATGCGCGTGGACCCGGTTAAAATGCGCGTATGAGATACCGTATAGTAATCGGGCGGCTTGCTTTTGGTCGGGTCGTATGTGATACGACCGGGTTGCTAAATCAAGTGTTGATTTATCATTAACCATTAGTTTCTCTCTTGAAATCCTTTCTTGTCTTTATGTTGTATGCATGCATGTATGCATTCATTCTCATTCATGCACATAGAATGTGCATGCACACATACATGCATACATAATGGTTATCATGGTTTTTGATATAGTAGATGGTGGCAATATAAGACTCACACTATATGTAAAATATATGGATATTATTTATTTTGAAAAAGGAAAATGAAAATGGAAATTGTTTCATGGTTTAATCTTTTATTCTTGAACTAACCCCTTGAATTAACCATGATTCATTTTCTATGGTCTTTTTTGTTCCAAACAAAAATATCTAAGATATTTTACAACCATGGTTTAGAATGAGAGAGTGAATATATATAAATATATATTTTCATTTCTCTCATTATCTTCAGAACCTTATCATTATCTTGAGTCTAAAAAGTCATAATCTTCTTCCTCCTTTCTCTCTTGCTCTCTAGTTCTCTCAAGTGAGCAAAAGAGTTACCAAGTTAGGATTTTGAAGTGAGAAAACCAACCACACACCCTTCTACACTACTCTTGCCCATTAGTGCAGAGTGTTAGCTTCCATTTCTTCTCTTGATCTTATGAAGCTTCAAGCATGGACAAAGAGGACTCCGGGTGGTTCATCGTGGACCTAGAGGATCTCAAGCGGACCTTTTTCCAACCCTCAAGTAGCCAAGGAGTCTAGCGTAGGGAGCTACAAAGGTTGTACTCTCAAAACCCTAGCTTTTTTCTACTAATGTTTGTGTTAATGTTTAGTTGCCCTAAATTTTCTAGCATGATCCTTCAGAATGTTTCTTTAGCACTATCAAAACTTTAAATATGGCATGTGTGTTGCCTCCAAACCCTTGTAGTGGTGCTGTAGGAAACCCTTCATGGTATCAGAGCTAAGCTAGAACCTTAGGCGACGCTTAGGCGAAGTTAAAACTCCGATCGAACTAAAAATACGAATTTTTAACCCCTCTCTGTACATTTTTTGAAACTGTGTTATTTGAAGAATTAAAAATACTTAAAAAATTCAAAAGGCAAATCTAAGCAATACTGTAAAAAACGAAGCAATAAACCGTACATTCCGCCGCGGAACTGCGGCCAGACCTTGCTTGGGCCACGGATCCACGGCCGTACAGATGAATCATTGCCTCGTTTTCACACAGTAATGTTCCTACCTGCTTGTATATATTTTTGGGTATTTTTAGTATGATTCAAGTGTTGAGTGTTCTGGGGATTGTTTTGGATTCATTGATTCGATCGGAATATTTAATTTCGTGCTGTTTTCGGATAATTTAGAAAGTATTAAAAAGCTCGAACGGATATCATTAACTCACTTTTTCCCGGTATGAAAAACTTTCAAATGTTGAATTTTTTTTCGAGTTTAAATCTTTCGGAAATACGTGCAAGTAATGTGGTGGACCCTATAGAAGAACACAAACCTTAACTCTATTATGTGACCGTCTGAACTGGCTCTGAACCTTAGAGTTTGAGGCAGTACGGCGTGCCACATGTGAGGCGTTGGCTTGACCCTTCTACGGCTGGACCGCTACTACTGTGACACATTCCGGGTATTTTGAACTCTGCTCAAGTGTTGAGCTATTAAGGAAATCTTGGGTATTTGATTGTTCGATCGGAAAGTTTAATACTGGCTATTTATCTGGAATGTGATACAATATGTGGAATTCACATAGTTAGGCATGAAATGCGAAGTATGTGGTATTTCGGATTTGCGATGTCTAAAGTGATTGTGGATTCCAAATGTTGTAGTTTTACACTTTCTTTTCTGTGACCGTAAGTGTAGTATGACGCATATCGCCGGTTTCGTTGCTATACATCAACGACAATCGGGGTACGCGTACTTACTTACGTTGATGATATGTGATATTATGTGTTGCTGAGATATGATGTGCAGGATTGTCGCGATTGAATAGCCGGGTTTTTTTTATGTGAGATGAGAGTTTTCTTTTCATTCATGTAAAATTCAAATGTAATGTAATATTCTTTTATTTGGGGCACTTCCGGGTTGAGGTTGATGCCACCAGTGTAGTATGTTATTTACTTTTCCGCATTAGGATAGACCCAAGGAGGGGAGCACAAGTGACCGGGTTCTGGAGTTCAGTGGGAGGCCATCTCGAGGAGTCGAGACCGGGTCTCCTAAACTCCAGAATTGGTAGGGTCGGTTCCCGCTCTCGTAGGGGTCTAAAGGTGTGGGCTTGGCTATTCATCGCGACTGTGGAATCCGTATTTTCTATTGATTGGCTAAATACTAAATACGGACGTCCTATTATATCCTGTATTATCATTTGTGTGTTTCTGCTGCCTATATTTTGTCATGTTATATCTGAGACGAACGATATATTATATATATGATATATAGTAGACGTTGCTTATGTTTTACACCCGTGCTAGTCCCGTCCCGATATGCCGTTAGTTAAGTAACCTAACGGTGCATAACGGAACATTGCGGCGAATGCGGATGGCATAAGTGTACGTTGTATTTTCGTTTCTTTTCTGTGATTGGCTTAAGGACTTAAATGATGGGACTACATTAATATGATTAATGTAAACAAAATAAACCTAAAAAGATGTTGTAGAATCGGATTTGAAAACCACTCGGTTCTTTATGAAAAAGCTAGATTTCAAAACTGCGGAGCTCAAGCCACTCCTTTTGAAAACCATTTGATTCTACGATGATATCAAGTTCAAAGCGTCATCCGCAACCCTCCGTCATTTTAGGAAGTAGAGTACTTAGTATTCGTGCTACGTTTGTTGACTATAGTTAAGGCGTAGTGTACGGTAGCTAAGTGATGTCTTCCTACACTGCATCTGATGCGGATTAATTAGGACATTCAGGCGACTTTGTTGACCATAGTTAAGGGTCATATGAGTGGGTCTAATTAATCAAGAAATGAAGGGTAGAACTTGACTGGTACTTATGATTTGTTGACCATAGTTAAGGTCATAGGTACTAGGGGTAAAAACCACATTGGGAATTTCAAGTGTTGAGATTTGCAATGAGATTGCATACCTTCCATATGATGGTTGGATCCCGATCCCACTGTGGGCAATAGTTGCTCGCAGGAGAGTTTTGCAGTTTACAATTAGCTAACCTATTAGGTGTCTAGAAAGGTGTTAACGGGGCTACGCCTCTGGGAAAACGAGGTTTACTTTAATTAGGTCCGTGCGAAAGCACGGGGAATCTCCCTCAAGTACCGACACTGGCCTGGCTGAACGGTTGGCGAAGTTGTAGACTATAATTAATCCTGGCTAGTTTTCTTTTTAAGGTTTGAAAGAAAAACTTGATTAAAGCAGTTGGAGATATCTATTAGACAAGATAATAACCAATTTGATCTTTGTAGGAGCTTTCGCTGAGTGTATTCTTTTCGCTCTCTTAATGGCAGATACCAATGACCGGACTCAAGCTTCTATTAGATAAAAATAAACTGAATGGGACCAATTATATAGGCCGGCTGAGGAATCTGAAAATTGCCTTAACTTATGATAAAGTATCATATGTCATCACGGCTCCAGCCCCGCCCGTTCCAGGTCCAAAATCCTCAGTTACGGATATTGAAGTCCGCAAGACATAGGATGCTGCATGTGCCACGGCCAAATGCCTCGCGCTTGCATCGATGGACAATACACATCAAAAGCAGCACGAGAAGATGGACGCTCACGCTATATTCCTCCATACAAAGGAGTTGTATGGAGAGCAATCCCGCGTATTACGATACGAAACATCAAAGAAATTGTTTCAAATGCAAATGGCCCGTGGCACACCAGTAGGAGACCATGTTCGGAAGATGATAGCTCTCATAGAAGAGCTTGAGGACCTTGGATGGACGATGGACAATAAACAATATACGGATATTATTCTGCAGTCCCTCCCCTCCACCTTTGCTCAATTCATAGTTAACTTCAACATGCACAACATGGAGAAGGAACTACTTGAACTCCATAATATGTTAAGGAGTGCCGAGAGCACACTGAAATCAGGGAAAACTCCCGTTTTGAGTGTTGGGCAATCTTCCTCTCCTCGGCCAAAAGCTAAGGACAAGGTAAGAAAAAGAAGAAACCCACCAATCCTAGGGGTGGAGTTAAAAAGGTTAAGGGGAAGGACAAGTCCAAAGCTGGAAAATCGGGGAAGGGGAATATTTTCATTGCCACAAAACAGGACATTGGAAGCGCAACTGTACGGAGTACTTAAATCTCAAGAAGAAGCATGGGGATGCTTCCGCTTCAGGTGTGTTTGTGACAGAAAACTGTTTTTCAATAAACTCTGCTTCCTGTGTATTAGATACCGGTTCAGGTTCTCACATTTGCAATTATATGCAGGGGCTGAGAAATAGCAAGGTTTTGAAGACAGGTGACCATACACTCCGCGTTGGAAATGGTTCCAATGTACATACAGTCGCTGTAGGGTTCCTAGGCACACTCAAGAGGTTCCACAAGGCATCAACCATGCCAAAATAAAAATTTTCCGTGTGCCGAGAAACCCTAATGGAGATCGTTAACTAGAGGTAAGGCGAAAGTATAAGCAAGTAAACAACTTTACTCTAAGTGAAAGGGATTACAATCTTTCTAGATCCGGTCCTCCACTTCTTTCGCTCCTTGTTGACGTCCCTCCGCTGCGATCATCGGGATCCCGGACTCTAGCGTTGGTTTCATCAGAGAAATGATCGGGCTAGGTCGTTGACTTCGGTGCCGAAGATGATCTACGTCGAGGCGACTCAAACTGAAGCTCCATCTTCACTAAGTCATGAAAGTTGTGAAGATAACACTCTATACAACATGGCAAGTGGTAGAGGATGACGAAATAGGAAGTGGGTTCACTTTGGATTTGGATTTCTCACTTGATTTCATCACTTGAAATTTTCTAGCAAAGGTTTTCTTCTTCATGAGGAAGAAGAAGAAGAAAGAAAAAGAATGAATAATCAATAATAGAAAATCAAGTGAAGCTTATCATATTGCAACCATGGGTGAGTTAACACATGTAGAGAATAAAGTAGGGTTTAGGTGTAATGGTTAGGTTAAAGGAAAAAACAAAATGGTCAAAGATGTTAAGAAGCTTCATGAAGCTTAAAACAAAGAAAGAAAACAACCATTTTATTTTTTGCCAAAAATGAATAAATAAAATAAATAAATAAGTTAAAACCCTAACCATTAACCTAAACATGGTTTAAAGCATATACACTCAAGTTTGCATGTATCATCAAACATGACACAAACTAGTGCACAAACATATATCATATATACAATGTGCACAATCAAGTGAGATAATCAATCTTAAGTGAACAATACTAGTCAATATGAAGTAATATATCCAATATATAATTTTACATTAAATCATTAAATCAACACTTGATTTAATGATCCGGTCATACAGCATATAACAGACTAATATCAAGTGTATCAATATATCGAATCAACATTTGATTCGGTAACCCGGCTATATCTTATATAACCGTCCGATGATACGAATCGCGAGAATAGAATTTAGTATCACATACTGGTATTATTCTCGGTCCCGCACATATCTCATATGCGCTCCTATTTCGTTTCGCTTGAGCCAGGAAACCTCTGTGTAGGACTCTAAAGACTCATCAATACGCCTGCAGTATGTGATAATCATATCAAACACCCACAAGCCGCAAGCGGTCTGCTAAACGTAACGGCCACCCGGGTATTGAGCGATCAGAAGATCAACGTGCAAGCCCGCTCATACTCCTGTGAATTGTTCATACCAGAATATTGCATTTTATACCGCCCATTCTTACGCTCGTTTGGTTATAGGCAGGTGCTTTTAATCAGTGTTTGCTACATATTTACAGGATACTGGTTCTCAGCTCTAAAAGTGAAATTCATAGAAAAGTACGTCAAATTCCGGATTACTGCCAACAACAGATAAAACACGGGTCTCCGCTCTCTATCCGTATGTTGCCACACACCAGTTTAAAGGACAAAATGGCAAATCGATGTCATTTTCGTGCACAAAGCTCAATGTCAACACAAGATCCAACATATCTACGCGGAGCTCGAGGAAATCTTGGCAAAAGATCCACATCACATCACCTTTTGATCTACTGAAATTCTCGAAGAAATGGGAAGAGTTTCTGAGAAAAAGTCATATACCACACTGAAGAGTACTAAAAACTAGGGAAAAGCACCAAATTTCATGGCCTAACTCCTCTAAACGGCCGCGGTTCCGCGGCATAAGCGCGCTTAGGCCGCGGAACCGCGGTCATTTAGTCTCCTCTCGTTGTCGTTTTTCAGGGGCATGTTGGTCTTTTCTTGTAAGGGCAGATTCTTGCTCTAGGTTTCCAGTTTCCCTCCTATAAATACCCCAGAACTGAGACAAACCAAGGTGTTAATTTCTTTAGCCTCTTTTAGTGTAGTTTTGTTTTTCTTCTTCTTCTTCTTCTTTTTCTTCTTCTTCTTCTTCTTCTTCTTCATCTTTCCTCCATGAAAATGTAGTGAGAGCACTGAGTGGATGTTAAATGAAGATGAGAGTTTTTGTATCATTCTTGTTTGTTTAGCTTCCCCTTGAGATTCTTGCTTTCTCTTGATTTTTCAACCTCTTCATTGAGCTTGAAAGTTTAAGGGTTTGTTATTGATCTCAAGGGCTGTATCTTCTTATGGAATTAGTGCTTCATTTCACATGAGTTCTTTACCCTTCTCTTGATCTTGCAACCTCTTGATTGAGCTTGCAAGTTTAAGGGTTGGCTATTTATCCCATGCTTGTCTTGAGTTCTAGTTTCTAGTTCTTTTTATTGCTTATTTCTTTCTTGCTTTTTATTACCTTGCTTTACTTTCTTGCACTTTAAATTCCATGCCCTTACTTACTTGTAATCTTTTCTTTTCTTTGTTCTTTTTGTTCTCTCTTTTTGGTTCTTTTTGTGAATGATTGTAATTATCGTTGTTAAGAATAAATACGGTATTGTAAGTTAATGTTTCTTTGCTCATTTTCTTTTCCCGTTATTTTCCATTGAACTCCGCCCAAACGTTACGCAAGCGCTCCGTTAGGCACCCTACCGTACCAAGGTAACGGTGATTCCTAACCACGACCGGTTGCGTTCGGTTTGGCCGGAGGCGAAAGCTAGAGACAAGAACGGAAGGACACGGGTAAATAAGCCGGATTCCACGAATACCGTGCTTAAATCCCCTAATCCACGTTGTTGCCGATTGCTCTAGCTTCAATTGGTCAAGACTCGGCTCAAAGGTTTTGAGTACGGATTCTCTAGCTTACAATTTCGTATCTTTTTCTTAACAACTTAATACTTGCATATAAAACACATAAGTTAGTTTGAACAAACACATACAAATTCTTTATTGACTCGTCTAAAACTCGAACGGACATACAACCATCTCCTTGTGGATCGACCCGTGCTCAACCGGCTAGCTGCATAGCGACACCGTCCTGATCGCGGTTATACTTTAGAACTTTGAACATCCGACACGCCAAAGGCGTGCGATCATGAATCCAACCAGTAACACTTAGCGCACAGTCCGGTTTGATCGTCTGATATGTCGCATACCTTGCCTAGGGGTGGTAAACGTCAGACCCCAGTAGCTCGATAAGTCGTGTCGATATGTGGTCTATAACAGTTTGAGATACTACTGATAACACTTACCAGTAAATCTCAGCAACCCTGGCCAGGGATTTCCGGTTATAGCCACCCGAACACAGTGCAACATCAATTCCCTATGCCGGGAGAGACGAATTGCCTCCTATCGCTCATTGCCTCCATGTGATTCGGGACTGTACCCAAAAACCACCGTTTTGCACACTCTCTTGTACGTGGTAAGGTGGAAATCAAAGCACAGAGGGAATCAAAGAAGACTCTATGACGATCTCGGGTCTACAGACTAACCTGTACCAGTGTCACCTGAGTACTGACATCTTACGTAAGGTTTAATACCATCTGGGAGTTCTCGGCGAGTCCGTCCAGTGTACTCAGTCTCCACTGAGCACCCGTATATCATCTCTGATGTCAAACACCAATGTATATGGGATCATCCATCGCCCATCTGTATGGGTCGAGAAGGTATACGCTAGTCTACTCTGGTATATCGATGCCCCGTCTCGATACACCCACGACTAGGGACCTTGAAGGATGTACTTATGGACTACCATGTCCCCACTAGTATGATCCGCATCACAGTCCAGGTAGTCAAGTACAAATCCTAAGAGCTTTATCAACATGTAACAGAGAGACAATCAGTGTACACGTTAAGGTAAAGAGCAACCAGATAGCATACTATCATGTCGAGCAAGAAAGTCCTCCCTATTTATGTCCAACCATCCACTACAATATACATCCTATGAAAAGTAATGGCCTCTAGGGCGTACATATAACTAATAATCTCCCACTTGCACCAAGGCCATCTGATAGCAGTGGTTGTAGTATCTCATACTTAACCATCCCATAATAGTCTCTCTCTGGGAAAAGGCCTTTATGAGTGGATCCGCCGTGTTGTCCTCTGAGTCTACTCTTCTAACCTCGATCCCCTGGAGATCAACCATCTCCATGATCAGGTGATACTGCCTTAGAATATGTCTGGATCACCGATGGGACGGGCGTTCCTTAGCATAAGCCACAACTCCATTGTCACACAATGGGAGGAACTAAGTTCATCTCATGAACTAATATACACCCAGACTGCCTCTTTGGTAGCATCTTTGGTAACGATGTATCCAGCCTTTATCGTCTAGTATGCCACGGTATCTGGCTTGGAAGTCTTCCAACATACCGTCCCTCTACTGAGAGTAAAGACAATGCCTGTGACTGACTTTCAGTCGTCCTTATCACTCTAGAACTTTTCCAGTGATTCTCCCCAAGATCGATTGATACCATCTCACTACAACTAGTGAGTATCCTAACATCCAATTAGATCTATCTCATAGATCCAAAACTCAGGATTTAGGTGGTATCACTTAGATCCTATATAGAGAATCATCGTGATAAGTAGAGATGGACCGAGCGTAGCATAGGAACCTTCTTCCCCATCAAGAGTATGTCATCCATGTACTCTACGAGGATCACCACCATACTCCCTACTACCATTTTGAATATACAAGGTTCATCTTCCATTTTTATAATGTCTACTCTTTGACTAACTCATCAAAACAGATGTTCCAACTCCGCGATGCCTGCTTTAATCTGTAAAGCAACATGCACACGTTTCCGCTGCTCCCACTGTCTACAGCTCTCTGGCTGTGTTCTTATAGACATTCTCTTCTAAATCATTATTTAGAAAAGCAGTCATGGCACCGAACCACCAGATATCGTAGTCATTGTATGTAGCAATGGCAAGTAGGATCAGGATGGGCTTAAGCATGGCCACTGGAAAAGGTTTCATCATTATCCATGCCTGGTCGATGACGAAAAGTTTTAACAAGTCTAGCTTTGAAAGTCTCAACTTTTCCATCTACACAAAGTAATCCTCTCAAGATATACTTGCTGCTGATAGGGATTTAACTCTTCAGATATAGCAACCAAAGTCCATACTTTATTGGTGTATATGGATTCCATCTCAGATCGCTAAGCGTCCAGCCATTCTTACAGAGTCCCTACTCTCGATGGCCTGCTTGAAACTAGTTGGGTCATCATCTCATGATGCATTCCTCGCTCCCACTGTCATCGAGAAACCGAAGTATCTCTCAGGCAGATGAGGAACCCTACCAGATCGGCGGAGAGGCTGAGGGTCGTCGGGGACTATTGAATCCTTTGGTTCTGTCAAATCATCAGCTGCAGTTTTGTATAGCTGGAACCTTTCGAGTTCTACAGAACTGACCTTGCCTCGATCTTGTCCGGATTTTTGCTTTTGACATAGGCTGGACAATCCCAAATCTTAACATACTTAAGAGATAGGCTCTTTTCATACCATATCTTATATGGAGTGGTAGGCACTGATTTGATTCGAACCCAATTTAATAGGTATGCAGCTTCTCAAGTGCATAACCCCCAAAAGGAAATAGGTAACTAAGTAGTACTCATCATAGAGCACACCTTATCATATAGGGTGTGATTGCTCCGCCCCGATACACCGACGTGCTGTGGTGTATACGGAGGAGTAATGCTGAGAGAGAATCTTATTCTCTTTTAGAATAATCCAGAAATTCCGTGCTCAAGTATTCTCCTCCTTGATGACATCAAAGGACATAATACTTATACCCGTTTTAGTTCTCTACTTCTAACTTATATTCTGTGAATATCTCAAAAGGTTCGGACTTGTGTTTCAACAGGAACATATGTCTGAATCTTGAGAGATCATCAGAGAATGTAATGAAGTACAAAGAACCGGTCTTGGCATGTGTAGACAGAGGATCTTCATACATCAACATGTATTATCCCAAACGTTCACTAACACTTTCTCTGTTTCCATTAAACAGAGCTAAGGTCATCTTATCTCTGTGACATGACCAGCAAGTTTCACAAGATATAAATTCAAACTAATTTAAATATGCATCTATATATAACTTCAGCTAGTCGGGTCGTATTGATATGAACTAGTCTACAATACCTCAAGAAGGATTCGTTCATTTCTGAACTCTTCCTCTTGTGTGTGTTCTGTATACTAAGAACTGTAGTTTGATTTAGAACGTCAACACTTTTTGATAACGTGCCTGAACCGATCAACTTTTGATATAGGAAATGTTCAAAACATTATCCAACAATACAAAATTTTATCATTTCTTTACTAATAAAGAAACTGATATGATTTTGTATATCAGGTTCGGTATCTAATGACATTCGTTCTGAATCAATGTATTCTGGTAATACAGGGTGACAGTGACCAACAGACTTGGCTGCAACACTTGCACCATTTTCTGTCTCATAAAACTTATCACCCGTTCTCAGTTCTCTATCTTTCTGTAGCCCATGTAACAAATTACATATGCGGGATCCTGATCCGGTATCAAATACCCAGGACGTAAAGGATATTGAGAAACAATTCTGTGTAATGAACACACCCGAAGATGATGCATCAACATGCAGTTTCTTCGTTTGGGCGGTACGGGAATTCTGGTAATCCCCTATTTCCTGTTGCGCCACGGCAGCGCCCCGGCCTACTACTCGAGGCCAAAATGCGGAATCAAAATTTTTTCTTAACTTTAACCGGCGCTACCGCGGACAATATACCCAGATCGTGACCATTAACCTAATGCTAGCTAACAAAAGAAGGGTAGAGAAGTATACCAAGCGATCCGTGTCCTTCGGTCTTCGTCTCCACCCGATCTCCTCGCGGAATCTCCAGTCGTCGTCTTCTCGTCGGAAAGGGCACCACGTAGCCGGATTCTTTTACGGGCTCCCACCTCTGGACCGAGGCAACTCGGGCGTGAAGTTGGCAAGCAGACACGTCCAAGGGTACTGTAGGCTAGTGTAGAGTGTATGTCTCTTTGGGGTTTATGTTGCCATTGGTTGATGGAAGAATCAAAGAACTTTGGAGAGGGGTTTATGATTTTGGAGCATGCAAATGAGATCTAATTTCCCTCATCAAAAATGAAAACCTCTCTCTATCTCTCACAAAGTGGCCGGCCATATCAAATATGGTGGAGGAAAAACCAACACAAGAAGGGAGGTGAGTGTAGGAAAAGTAGAATGGTGACCACACCCCCAAGCAATGATAACAAGGTCAAATCTAAATAAAGATCAACTCTAATCACAAAGAAATGATGTATAAAGCATCTCATGATGATAGAAGCCACAAATGCAAGAAACCCCCTCCACAATAAGTTATTTGCAAACTTGCAAATAACCCCTTCCATCGGAAAGTCCGGCCGCGAAGGAACAAAGGAAAACCGGCCGGAACGGAATGCAAACTGGCAACTTCAGAAAAACTGATCCCGTAATAAATTACAGGAAAACCCCGCGACTGCATATACATGCCTACATTTGTATTCCCACTGAATACAAAAGCAAAGAGACAAAATCTACACTGTCTAATACTAGGATCCGGCTTAAGCCAAAGCCGGCTAGTAAAAACAGTCCGATCACGATCCGTGCAATACCGCACATATCTGATCGAACCCTGCCATATCTCCAAATGGCCTCTACAGTGTTTCGCCCGAAACTTTAGTAACTGAGTGTGTGGTGGACTCTAAAGACTCGTCAATACAATGGCTGTGGATTTAACCACTAGCACGTCAGAGGTATTAGCCATACGTGACGGGCTACCAACTATTGACTAAAGGGTCATCGATGAGCGAACTCATCCTGACACCCTACTGAGCCTGTCAGTGATAATATCCGTATAATCCGGTTCGTTCATCTATGAGTATCGCATGGCGGGCCTAGGGGGTTGGTAAAAGTCAAACCCCCAAAAGCGGTACAAGTCGTGTCGGAGTGAAGCCCAGAACACCCTAAGATACTACTGGAATACCTACCAGTAAATCTCCTGCCTCGGCCGAGGGCTTTGTGTAATGGCTCTCCTAGACACAGAGCGACCTCACCCCCAATACCGGGAGAGACGAACCCCTGCAGATCCTCTCACTGCCTCCATTTGGCTCGAGACTGTACCCAACTAAAACCTGTTTGCACGACTCCTTTGAGCCGTGGTAGGGTAGTAATCAATGCACAGTGGGAACTCACACGAGACAAATGACGATCTCAGGTCGATAAACTAACCTGTACACATGTCACCAGGGAACTGCTATCTGGCGTCTGGTATAATCCTAACTAGTAGGTTCTCGGCGAGTCCTGTCCGGTGTACTCATAACCCAATGAGCACCTATATACATCTTAGGTGAACCAACTGACACCAGTGGCTTGTGAGACCGGCCACCGCCCCTCGTCGGGGTCTCGACTGTATACACTAGTCTACTAATGGAGTATCATTGCCCAGTCTCGAAACTCCCACGACTAGGGACCTTTTAAGGATGTGCTTATAGACTCCAGCTCTCACGTATATGATCGCCCTCATATTGCTGGTAGTCAAGCATTAATCCTAGGGGCTCTATCAACGTGTAATAGCGACTCGTAAGGTTACCTAAAGCAGTACACGATGATAAAGATAAACCAGATAGCAGACTATCATCTTGAGTAAGACTGTCCTACTGGGACAGGTCCTCCCTCAATCATTGCAATCACGTGCCTGTGATCCAATAATTGACTCTGAGGGCACTATCTCTAACAATCTCCCACTTGCACGCAAGGCTAATTATTGCGATGTCTCATACTCACAGCCCGTGTGATACCGAACACCCAACTCCTCTACTAGTCAGTCTCACAAAGCTCATTCGCGAAACTATTGCGTTCGAGGAATAGCCTCAGTGAGTGGATCCGCTGTGATGTTTCTTTCTATGTCTCTCTATATCTCAAGTTTGCGGAGAAAGCCATCTCCCGAAATGAGCAATACCTGTCTTAGAATGTGTCTGGATGTCTGATGGGACCTAGCTCATAAATGAACTCCAAATCCAAACTTCTTAAACTGTATCGTCAACTGAACTTAATCAGTATCCTGCGCCATGCCTCCCTCTGTATCCCCTTGGACCACCTGTCCAAAATACTGCCCCTCGTCAGAGGGAAAATCATGACTCTGACGACCACCCTGTCGTCTAAGTCACCTTGGAAGCCTGGAACGATAACCGTCTCCTAAAGGAGGCTGCCGTTATCAAATCCTTAGAACATGCACTCATGTTCTAAAGCTGCTTCCGATCGTTTCTCCAGGATTGGATTAATATCAACTTATTGCATCTACTGCAAGAACAACATCTGGTGTGGTACCTGACATCTCATGATTGACTCAATTGCCTAAGCAAGTGATCTGCCAATCATGCACATCCCTCTCCCCTTTAGTCTGTAAGACACCTTTAGAGAGGGTGACTCCATCACCTGCAGGTACACTACCGTGCCAGGAGTCGTCCATTCTAAATACTTATAGAATGCTGTCTAAGTACCCAGATTGGGAAACCACCCAAATCTAGATCTAAAACCTTAGATCCAGCAACCAGAATGTATAATATCCAAGTCCTACGTAGAGAAACCACTGTGTGACAACCAAAGAATAACCGATCGTAGTATAGAAATATCACTTCCTACTCTGTGTATGTCATCCTAATACCAGGACATCACACCCTACTACTTTCTTAACATATCCATCCCATATTCTGATGAAGTCAAACCTATGACTGTCACATCAGAAATAGATGATCTATCTCCGCTATATCTTCTTAAGTCTATAGACATAAGCCTCTTGCCCACTGTGCTTCCGTTGCTCCCACTGACTACGAAAACCCTCTGGCAGAGTCATATAGACGTACACTTCTAAAGTCAGTTTAGAATGATGCTATACTCATCCTCCTGCCGGGTCTCACAGTCTGGAACAACAGCAATGGCAAGTCTGGGTAAACAAGAACCTCCCTGCCACCGTCCTTGAGCATACCGAAGTACCTCTCGGGTGCCTGAGGTTACCCACTTTATCTGCGGAGTGGCCAATGGAATGTCAAATCAGATTGAATCTTTAGGTTCTTATCAAATCTTCAGTAATCGTTTGCGGTTCTGGAATCACTTCCAGTTCTACCATACTCCCACTACTGTTTTCTGAAAAAAATCCATTTCTTTTAAAATTGTGGCGAGTCAAGAACAATATCACTATTGATCTTCCAGATGGTAGAAAATCAACCCTCGTCATAGCCTGGGTCAACCCACAAACAGCCATTACAGAAACGTGCCTTGAGTTATCCAGAGTCTGGTTTTAAGCATAAGCCGGACAACTCCCCGTATCTTAACAATGTCAAGATATGAACTGTTCTATATCCAACAGAGGCACTGATTTAATTGAACCAGATTCAAATCATGCAGCTGTCACCAGTGCATGTCAACTAAATAGAAGGAGGCCAATCAGCATTACTCAACTTAGGAATTCTTCTAATTATGAGTAACCTGAAAGAGTAGTAAGTTCTCATTACTATCAACTGAATACCATACACAAGTATCTACTTCTTCGATCACCTTGAAGAATCCCGATACTTGCAATGCCTGGTTCTCTACTCTATTCTTATACCTATAACTTCTCAAAATTCGGACCTTGTGTTTCTACGAAACACTTGTCTAAAAAATAGAGAAGTCATAAGTAAGCCGAATATAGTACGAGGACCAACCCCTCTGTCCCAATGGACACTGGACAATATACAATACTCGGTATAAGTCCCGTGAGTCTAATAACTCATTCACTGTGTGTCGTAGGTTCAAAACTGTACTTATGGTTAAGAAGAATTACACCGCTATTCAATACTCCTTACCTAACCATCCACTGATATAGGTAAATGTCATATACATAATTTCAAAAAAGTATATCTCACTCTATAAAAATAGACGTACGGATATATCAATTTGAAATTGGTGCACGACAATGGATATTCAAAACCAAATATTTGTCGTCCAGCAAATAACCCAGGTGACTTCCTCAAATATCACCAATTACAACGAATCCCGATATAATAAGGATGATCACCTAATTCCCAATAACTTACTCCCACTCATCATATGTAAAACCATACAGATGTGAGAATCATACCTGGTAAATACATACCCTGGAGAAAGTGTCTAATTGGGAAATCAGTTTTCTTTTAACAGTACACAGTGAAACTGAAACATTGAAATGTTTCGATGGGGTATCCCGGTATTCCTAGTAATGCCTCTTCCATTATCCTGATTCACAACTATAACCGTATAATTCTTTTCCACCTCTCCAAATCCCTTTATCTATCTTTATTCATTACCTTCTGCACACCCCTTTAGGCCAAATGGTTTTCTTCCTTCCCCACCGTTCGGCACCGGCCTATGGTTTGGAAGAAGACTATCCAATAAGCATAATGGGTGTACTGTCCTAATCCAAGGAGCACTCGCAATGCGAGAGAATGTGAAGATAAAAGACAACCGAATAAACCTTATTTCTATTTCTCCTGAACCAGAATCCATCCCCGAACTGGAACAAGTTCCTTTCGAGTTCGTATATAACCATACGATGGAATATCCAATAAACCTGGGATTTTCGTAGTGATACGGAGTGTCCTGGAGAAATACAAAGGTGATTTAGGATTGGCGAAGAAATATTTGGTTTGGTCGTGAATATCAGTCGCAATTTATTTTGCCCTCGTTCTAATCCCTTTCTTTGTCTTAACTTAATACCTTCTGTACACCGTTTAGGCTAATTGGTTTTCTTCATTCCCCACCGTTCGGCACCAGCCTAAGGTATGGAAGAAGACTATCCAATTTGCGTAATAGGTGTACTATCTCTTAAACCAAGGAGTACTCGCAACCTAAGAGAAGATAAAAGAAAAAGTCAACTGAATAGTCCTATTCGTTTTCTCCAGAACCGGAAACCATCATCGAATAAAATCCTTCGAGTTCGTATATAACCATACGATGGTTTTGTCCAATGGAAGTGGACGTTCGTAGTAATACGGGGTGTCCTGGAGAAAAGGGTAAAAGTAGGAGTGGTAATGAGGTATGCAACTCTGACAATCCAAAAGCCAGTGTTTAAGAAGGTTCGGTCAACTTGGTCACTGAGTCATAGTCTAGGGTCGGGTCAATGGTCGCTGCCAAAGAGAGAGAGAAAAGAAACACTCAGCGTGCACTCTAACCTAGATCAGAATGGTTATCACTTTATCTAATCAGGAAACCTCCCACTGTAACGTCAAATTCTTCTTCAAACCTGAAAGAAGAATTAGTCGGGATCACCCGAGGAGTAAACCAACTCATCAGTGGGAATCGGGATCCAACTATCATCGCATGATAACGTGACGGAATCCACTCACGTCACCACACTCCAGAAGGTATGCGCATGCCTGGCAAGTTTCAGTTTCTTTAGAAACTCCCGATGTATGTTTTTACCCCTAGGACCCAAGTGACCTTGACTGAGCCAACATATCATAGGATCCTAGTCAAGTTCAACCCGTCATTATCTTGATTGCATTAGACCCACCCGCACGAGTTCTTGACTGAGTCAAAATGACCGTACGACTGTCCTAACAAATCACATATCCATAAGACAGAAAAGCATTACAGAGCTACCGTACACTACGCCTCGGCGGAGCACGACATACGTAGCACGAATACTAAGCAATACCGATCTGAAATGACGGAGGGCTACGGCTGGTTTTTGGCGAAAAAACCTTTAACGTAATGAACTTGATATCGTTGAAGGAACCGGATAACTTTTTATAAAAATATAGTGACGAAAACCTTTGCTAAAGAGGTCACTCCCGGTGAAGGGATCTCGGCTCTTTCCCCGTTGAACGAGGTGCAGGATATTCCAACTGAATACCACGATGCAAAGCAAAAGTAATCGGCTATAGTGAAGTTATTGCCCTGACGCAAACTTCTGTCCAAGGGGTCACTCCCGGTGAAGGGATCTCGGCCCTTGCCTCGTCGACTGAGGAGCAGAATATTCCAACAGAATACCACGATGCAAAACAAAAGTAAACGTCCTTGCAATAACAGCTTTTTGAAAAATGTTCCAACAACATCAGAATAGGTTTGTTTATCTTGCATTGATCCGAATCAACGCAGTCCCATCAATTGATCACACCACAAAAGAACGAAAATAATGATGTACGTATATGCCATCCGCATTCGCCACTTGGTCCCGTCATCACCCGTTAGGTTACTTAACTAACGACAGAGCGGGGACTAGACTAGCGCGGATGCAAAACATATACAACATCTACTAGTATATATAACAATATATAATATTTCGCTCAAGGCGTGATAAAATGCAACATCACAGAAATGTACAGCATCACAGAACAATACAGATATCTGGAAGCCCCGGGATTCACAGAGCCGCTGCCGAAACCCGACGTTCCCCTGGTCGTGTGGATAGCCTATGCAATGAAAATCCTAGACCCCTACAGGCGCGGCAAGTTAACCGCCAAACCCTGAAGCGAGGCAGCCTCTTTCAGCAACGTGAATGGACCACCCAGCACTTCACGGAATCCGGTAACTTGGGCACCCCTCCTGGGTCAACCTGTACCCCCTACGAGTGCGGCGAACAGCCCGCCAATTCTAGAGTAAAGCCCCTTCCGTCTCAATGCCATGAGATGCGGGCTTGTTGCCCTCTAGAACCCGGCTACCCGTGCACCCCTCCGCGGGGTAATCCTAGTACAGAAAGGAAAATATATATACAACGGGTACATCGACCGCAACCTGGTCGTGCCCCAAAAGAATAATATACAAACAGGCAGTGACGGCAGTCCACATATCGGACGCTCGCCCCGCAATATCAAATGTACATATAAAACAAAACTGTACTACCACTGCAACCAGGCTATCCTCACGACCGATCCGCAACATCACAGCATAACACAGAACATCAACGTGAATGTCACGTTCGGAAATCCGTTTAACCGGGCTAAAGCATTTAGACAGGATTTACCGATCAAGTGACATTCACGGTCGCAGATATAATGTAAATACTGTGAACTAATGTGTAAAAAACATCCGATCGATCAAAATTTTACCAAGCGGGCCCTAAGCATTACTGTAGTACAAAAAGAAATTCTGGGCACAAAAAGAATATACCAAAACCCCTATTTCCAGCCTAAAAGCCCACTGCAAAAATTTGGTGCGTTGACAAGTCAAAAGCGCGGCGGAACCGCGGCCTAAGCATGGGTTTGGCCGCGGTTCCGCGGCGGTTTGGTGAGATCTCGCGACCAAATTTTCACAGATTGCTTGTTTTTCCATGCACAGTATTCTTCAACACCCTGAAAAATTTTTGGAGCCAAAAAAATTTCGACAGAAACTGTGTATTTGAAAACGCAGGTTTTTGGAATTTTGTTCGATCGAAGATGTAAACACACTAGAATAAGCTAGGCAAGGTTAATGGCGTGGCTCTGATACCATGTTGCGCCACGGCAGCGCCACGGCCTACTACTCGAGGCCAAAATGCGGAATCAAAATTTTTTATTAACTTTAACCGGCGCTACCGCGGACAGTATACCCGGATCGTGACCATTAACCTAATGCTAGCTAACAAGAGAAGGGTTGAGAAGTATACCAAGCGATCCGTGTCCTTCGGTCTTCGTCTCCACCCGATCTCCTCGCAGAATATCTGGTCGTCGTCTTCTCGTCGGAAAAGGCACCACGTAGCCGGATTCTTTTACGGGCTCCCACCTCTGGACCGAGGCAACTCGGGCGCGAAGTTGGCAAGCCGACGCGTCCAAGGGTACTGTAGGCTAGTGTAGAGTGTATGTCTCTTAGGGTTTATGTTGCCATTGGGTGATAGAAGAATCAAAGAACTTTGGAGAGGGGTTTATGATTTTGGAGCATGCAAATGAGATGATCTAATTTCCCTCATCAAAAATGAAAACCTCTCTCTCTCTCTCTCACAAAGTGGCCGGCCATATCAAATATGGTGGAGGAAAAACCAACACAAGAAGGGAAGTGGGTGTAGGAAAAGTAGAATGGTGACCACACCCCAAGCAATGATAACAAGGTCAAATCTAAATCACGATCAACTCTAATCACAAAGAAATGATGTAGAAAGCATCTCATGATGATAGAAGCCACAAATGCAAGAAACCCCCTCCATAATAAGTTATTTGCAAACTTGTAAATAACCCCTTCCATCGGAAAGTCCGGCCGCGAAGGAACAAAGGAAAACCGGCCGGAACGGAATGCAAACTGGCAACTTCAGAAAAACTGAACTCGTAATAAATTATAGGAAAACTCCGCGACTGCATATACATGCCCGCATTTATATTCCCACTGAATAAAAAAGTAAAGAGACAAAATCTACACTGTCTAATACTAGGATCCGGCTTAAGCCAAAGCCGGCTAGTAAAAACCGTCCGATCACGATCCGTGCAATACCGCACGTATCTGATCGAACCCTGCCATATCTCCATACGGCCTCTACAGCGTTTCGCCTGAAACTTGAGTAACTGAGTATGTGCTGGACTCTAAAGACTCGTCAATACTGTGGCTGTGGATTTAACCACTAGCACGTCAAAGGTATTAGCCATACGTGACGGTCTACCAGCTATTGACCAAAGGGACGTCGATGAGCGAACTCTTCCTGACACCCCACTGAGCCAGTCAGTGACAATATCCGTACAGTCTGGTCCATTCGTCTATGAGTATCGCATGGCGGGCCTAGGCGGTTGGTAAAAGTCAAACCCCCAAAAGCGGTACAAGTCGTGTCGGAGTGAAGCCCAGAACACCCTGAGATACTACTGGAATACCTACCAGTAAATCTCCTGCCTCGGCCGAGGGCTTTGTGTAATGGCTCTCCTAGACACAGCGCGACCTCACCCCCAATACCGGGAGAGACGAACCCCTGCAGATCCGCTCACTGGCTCCATGTGGCTCGGGACTGTACCCAACTAAAACCTGTTTGCACGACTCCTTTGAGCTGTGGTAGGGTAGTAATCAAAGCACAGTAGGAACTCACACGAGACAAATGACGATCTCAGGTCGATGAACTAACCTGTACACATGTCACCAGGGAACTTCTATCTGACATCTGGTATAATCCCAACTAGCAGGTTCTCAGCGAGTCCTGTCCGGTGTACTCATAACCCAATGAGCACCTGTATACATCTTAGGTGAACCAACTGACACCAGTGGCTTATGAGACCGGCCACCGCCCCTCGTCGGGGTATCGACTGTATACACTAGTCTACTAATGGAGTATCGATGCCCAGTCTCGAAACACCCACGACTAGGGACCTTTTAAGAATGTGCTTATAGACTCCAGCTCTCACGTATATGATCGCCCTCATTTTGCTGGTAGTCAAGCATGAATCCTATGGGCTCTATCAACGTGTAATAGCGACTCGTAAGGTCACCTAAAGCAGTACACGATGATAAAGATAAACCAGATAGCATACTATCATCTTGAGTAAGACTGTCCTACTGGGACAGGTCCTCCCTCAATCATTGCAATCACGTGCCTGTGATCCAATAATTGACTCTGAGGCACTATCTCCAACATTTCCTGCTCTGTCTTATAACAATTATAAGTTGGAGCGGGACCAACGTTCCCCAGCTCAGTATAACAAGCGGGTTCAGTCAATATATCTGTATTATTATCTTGATTAAGGCGTGATATGGTCGCTACCTGGAGAGAGAGAGAGAGAAGAAAACACTCAGCGTATACTCTTGCAAGATTAGATTGGTTATATATTTTATCTAATCAGGATGGCTTCCACTATTTTTATCAAATCTTCCTACAAACCCTAAAAGGAAAGACTAGCCGGGATTAATTACACGCTACAAGTTCGCCAATCTTTCTGCCAGGCCAGTGTCGGTACTTTGAGGGAGGTGCCCCGTGCTTTCGCACGTACCTAATTAAAGTAAACCTCGTTTTCCTAGAGGCGTAATCTCGTTGACACCTTTCTGTTAGGTTTACCTAGCACCTCTTGAATGGTTTAGAAGCATCACATGTACCAAAGATTAAATTTTTATGGTGCTAAGTAAGCATACAAAGAATCAATCCTAGAAAATTAGGGTTTCTAAAACAACATATTATCACAAGTAATAAAGGCTAGGGTTTTGAGAGTACAACCTTTGTAGCTCCCTACGCTAGACTCCTTGGCTACTTAAGGGTTGGAAAAGGGTTCGCTTGAGGTCTTCTAATGTCCACGACGATCCACTCGAAGCTCCTTTGTCCAAGCAAGCAACTTCACCTGATCAAAAGAAGAAAATGAAGCTAACATTCTAAACAAGTGGGCAAGACTTGTATAGAATGATATTGTGGTGGCTTTTCTCACTTCAAAATTCTAACTTGGTGAGTGATTTGCTCACTAGAGAAATCTAGAGAGCAAAAGAAGAAGGAAGAAGAAGATGATGGCCTTTTTAGAATAAGAGTAAAAGATAATCTATCTTGGAAAAATAGAAAATATATGTTTATATATTTTCCACTTCTCATCTCAAACCATGGTTAAATGATAAAGATATTATTCAATTTGAGTTAAAACACAAAGGGAAAGTTAATCCATGGTTAAAAG
This sequence comes from Agapanthus africanus, assembly GCA_030015575.1. Classification (NCBI taxonomy): domain Eukaryota; kingdom Viridiplantae; phylum Streptophyta; class Magnoliopsida; order Asparagales; family Amaryllidaceae; genus Agapanthus; species Agapanthus africanus. The sequence continues at coordinate 241,893,337 of CM057347.1, forward strand.
TAGTTGAGAATGGTTAGGTCAAAGAAGAGTGTAGAAATTAATCCATGAATTAGCATTTTCCTTTTTCTTTTTTGTTTTAACACAAATAGAAATAATAAACAATATTATTTAACCATGGTGTGAGTCTTATATTGCCATCATTTTCAATGTTTATACAACCATGAAGGATGATGTATGTATGTATGTGTGCATGCACATCTATATATGCATGAATCAAGAAGGAATGCATACATGCATGCATACATCCAAAAATACAAGTAAGGATTTCTAGTGAGAATCTAATGGTTAAATGATAAATCAACACTTGATTTATCAATCCGGCCATATCACATGCGACCCAACCAAAAGCAAGCCGCCCGATTAATATACGGTATCTTATACGCGCATTTTAACCGGGTCCATGCGCATATCGCATACGCGCACCACAACGTTTCGCCTAGACTAGGTAACTCCTTTGTGGGACTCTAAGACTCGTCAATACGCCGGCAGTGGGTGTTGATCATATCAAGCACCCCCAAGCCTCAAGCTGTCAGCTAAACGTAACGGCTACCCGGGTATTGAGCGATCAGAAGAAAACAAGCGAACCTGCTACAACTCCCGTCGAGCCAACCGGCAACACTACCGTACAGTCCGGTCTCTTCGTCAGATATGCTGCATATCGAGCCTAGGGATGGTAAACGTCAGACCCCAATAACCGATAAGTCGTGCCGATGTGAGGCCCATAACGGGTCGAGAAACTACCGGTAACACTTAACAGTAAATCTCTAAAACAGCCCTGGCCAGGGACTTCCCTGTTACGGCCAATCGAGCACAGCGCAACATCAACCCCCAATACCGGGAGAGACGAAACCCCTCCTATCGCTCATTGCCTCCTTATGGCTCGGGACTGTACCCAAAAACCACCGTTTTGCACGCCCTCATGGACGTGGTAAGGTGGAAATCAAAGCACAGTGGGAATGACACAAGACTCTATGACGATCTCGGGTCTACAGACTAACCTGCACAAGTGTCACCAGAGAATTGCCATCTGACATGAGGTATAATACCATCTGGGAGTTCTCGGCGAGTCCGTCCAATGTACCCAGTCTCCACTGAACACCCGTATACCATCTCTGATGTCATACACCAATGGATATGGGATCATCCATCGCCCATCTCATGGGTCAAGAAGCGTATACGCTAGTCTACACTGGTATATCGATGCCCCGTCTCGATACACCTACGACTAGGAACCTTGATGGATGTGCTTATGGACTACCATGTCCGCAATAGTATGATCCGCATCATAGTCCAGGTAGTCAAGTACACATCCTAAGGGCTTTACCAACATGTAACTATAAGACAGTATAAAGAGATAAGTATACATGTTAAGATAAAGAGCAACCAGATAGCATACTATCATATCGAGCAAGAAAGTCATCTCTATATATGTCCAAGCATCCAATATAATATACATCATCTGTACAATACTGGCCACTAGGGCATACATACAACTAACAATCTCCGACTTGCACTAGGGCCAGCTGCTATAGTATCGCATATCGAGCATCCCGAAGAGTCTCTCAAACTGTATCTGGGGAATGGCCTTCGTGAGTGGATCCGCTGTGTTGTTCTTCGTGTCAATCCTCCTAACCTCGATCTCCCGGCGATCAACTATCTCCCGGATCTGGTGATACCGCCTCAGAATATGCCTGGATCGTTGATGGGACCTGGGTTCCTTGGCCAAAGACACTGCTCTATTGTTATCGCAATACAAAGGTATTGGATGCTCAATGGATGGACCACTCTAAGTTCAGTAATGAACTTCTTGATCCAGACAGCCTCTTTGGCAGCATCGTTGGCAGCGATGTATTCAGCCTCCATCGTCGAGTTTGCCACGGTTTCCTGCTTGGAACTCTTCCAGCTAACCGCCCCTCCGTAAAGGGTAAAGTCAAATCGCAATTGTGACTTAGAGTCGTCCTTATCACTCTGGAAGCGTGATCGGTAAAGGACTCCACTTAGAGTTCTCCGTTACCATACACCAAGAGCATCTCCTTAGTCCTTCGTAAGTACTTGAGAATGCTCTTCACAGCTGTGCAGTGACTCTCTCCAGGATCAGCTTGATACCTACTCACTACACTTAGTGAGTTTGCTACATCGGGTCTGGTACATAGCATCGCGTACATGATAGAGCCTACAGCCAAAGCATGGGGTATCGCTTGCATGTGAGCTCTCTCCAAATCAATCTTGGGAGACATCTCTTTGGAAAGAGTGACTCCAGAGATCGTGGGTAAGTTCCCACGCTTGGATTCTTCCATACTAAACCTATTTAGTATGGTGTCAATGTACCAGGACTGGGACAATCCAAATATCCTTTTGGATCTATGTCTATAGATCCTGATTCCCAATATGCAGGAGTCATCACCTAGATCTTTCATTGAGAATCTTTGTGATAAGAAGAGCTTGACCGATTGCAGCATAGGAATGTCATTTCCTATCAAGAGTATGTCGTCTACGTACAATAGGAGGATGACAACCTTACTCTCTGCCACAATCTTGTAGATACAAGGTTCATCTATGTTTTTAACGAAATCAAACTCTTTGATAACGATGTAAAAGCAGATGTTCCAGCTCCGCGATGCTTGCTTTAATCCATAAATGGATTTAAGCAGCTTGCACACCTTTCTGCTGCTCCCACTATCTATGAAGCCCTTTGGCTGAGTCATGTACACGCACTCTTCTAAATCACCGTTTAGAAAGGCTGTCTTAACATCCATTTGCCAGATTTCGTAGTCATGATATGCAGCGATGGCAAGCATGATCCGGATGGATTTAAGCATAGCCACTGGAGAAAAGGTTTCGTCATAGTCCACACCTGGTCTTTGACGAAAACCCTTTGCAACAAGTCTAGCTTTGAAAGTCTCCACTTTCCCATCTACACCAAGTTTTTTCTTGAAGATCCACTTGCTCCCAATGGGTTTTACCCTTTCAGGAGCATCTTCCAAAGTCTATACTTTGCTGGTGTACATGGATTCCATCTCGGACCGTATTGCATCCAGCCATTTCACTGAGTCCGCACTCGTGATGGCCTGCTCGAAGCTAGTTGGGTCATCATCCTCCATGATGCAATCCTCGCTCCAACCATCCATGAGAAAACCGTAGTATCTCTCAGGTTGGCGAGGAACCCTACTAGATCGGTGGAGAGGCTGAAGTTCATTGGGAGCTACAGAAACCTCTGGTTCCAATAAATCTTCAGTCGTAGTCTGTATTGCTGGAACCTCTTCCAGTTCTACCTCCTTGCCACTAATCTCTTTTTCAAGAAATTCCTTTTCTAAAAAGGTGGCATGTCGAGAAACAAACACCTTTTGTTCCTCGGTCTGGTAGAAGATATACCCGCGCGAATGTTTGGGATATCCAATAAACTTACACAGAATGGACCTTGTCGCGTGTTTGTCCGGATTCTGCGTTTTTACATATGCCGGAAAACCCCATATCTTAACATAATTAAGACATGGTCTCTTTCCTTTCCATATCTCATATGGAGTGGTTCACACGGATTTGGTGGGAACCATATTCAATAGGTCTGCAGCTGTTTCCAGTGCATACCTCCAGAAGAAAATAGGTAACTCAGCTGTGCTCATCATAGAGCGCACCATATCTAATAGGGTGCGGTTCTTCCATTCCGATACACCGTTGTGCTGTAATGTATATGGAGGAGTCAGCTGAGAGAGAATCCCATTCTCTTTTAGCAAGTCAAGGAATTCATTGCTCAAGTATTCACATCCTCAATCAGATCGAAGGATTTTAATACTTTTTCCGGTTTGGTTCTCGACTTCTTGTTTATATTCTCTAAATTTCTCAATAGCTTCTGATTTGTGTTTCATCTGGAACACATATCCGAATCTAGAGAGATCGTTAGTGAATGTAATAAAGTACGAAGAACCATCCCTGGCATGTGTAGACATGGGACCGCATACATCACTATGTATCAGTCCCAAGAGTTCAGTAACTCTTTCTCCGTGTCCCGTAAAAGAAGTTTTGGTCATCTTGCCTTTGAGACAGGACTGGCAAGTGTCATAAGATGAAAATTCAAAAGAATTCAAATATCCATCCTTATGCAACTTAGCTAGTCGTGTCGCATTGATGTGACCTAGTCTACAATACTACAAGAAGGATTCGTTCAGTTCTGAACTCTTCCTCTTGTGTGTGTTTGTTATGCTCAGAACTGTTGATTGATTTAGAACATAAATGCCATTGCACAACGTGACTGATCCAACCAACTTTTGGTTACGGAAAATGTTCATAACATTATCCTGTAATACAAAATTATATCGCTCTTTACTCAACAAAGAAACCGATATAATGTTGCATATCAGGTTCGACATGTAATAGCATTCGTTCAGAATCAATGTATTACCAGTTGGTAATACAAGGTGATATTCCCCGACGGTTTTAGCTGCAACAATTGCACCATTTCCAACTCTTATGTCTTTATCACCTTCTCCAAGTTCTCTACCTTTCTTAAGCCCATGTAACTGATTACATATATGGGATCCTGACCCGGTATGCAATACCCAGGACGTAGAGGAAATGGAGAAACAGTTCTCTGTAATGAACACACCCGAAGAAAATGCATTATCATGTACTTTCTTCATTCGGGTGGCATGGGAATCCTGGTATTCCCCTATGTCCTGTTCAGTCCTATAACTCTTATAAGAAAGAACGGAACCAACGTTCCCCAGCACAGTATAACATGCTGGTTCAGTCAATACATCCATATTATTATCTTGATTAAGGAATGACATGGTCGCTACCTGGAGAGAGAGAGAAGAAAACACTTTAGCGTATGCTCTTGCAAGATCATATTGGTTATTATTTTATCTAATCAGGATGGCTCCTACTGTTTTTTTTATCAAATCTTCCTTCAAACCCTAAAAGGAAAGACTTGCCAGGATTAATTACACCTTACCATTTCGCCAATCTTTCAGCCAGGCCAGTGTCGGTACTTTGATGGAGGTTCCCCTTGGTTTCGCACGGACCTAATTAAAGTAAACATCGTTTTCCCAGAGGCGTAACTCCGTTGACACTTTTGTAGACACCTACTTGATCGGCTAATTGTCCTGTGTAAAACTCTTCCAGGAGTAACAATTACTCACAGTGGGTATCGGGATCCAACTATCTCATAGAAGGTATGCAATCTCATTACAAATTTCAACACTTGAAATTCCCGATAATATTTTGCCCCTAGTGTCCCATGACTTTGACGCAGGCCAACAAACCATAGTGCGCTAGTCAAGTTCAACCCGTCATTTCTTGATTGAATTAAACTCACCGGTACGACCCTTGACGCAGGCCAACAAAGTCGCACGACTACCCTAATCCAATCTGCATCATATGCACAAACAGATAAATACTAGTTAGCTACCGCACACAACGCCTTGACGCAGGCCAGCAAACGTAGCGCGAATACTAAGTAGAACTTATCTGAAATGACGGAGGGCTACGACAGGTTTTTCTGAAAACCTATTGCGTAATGAACTTGATATCGTTGTAGAATCGAGTGAAATTTGAAATGGAGTGATTTTGAGGCTTTTATTAGTTTTGCTAAAGAGGTCACTCCCGGTGAAGGGATCTCGGCTCTTTCCTCATCGAATAAGGTGCAGGATATATTATATATATCGCTATGCAAAGCAAAACTCCAAAAGCAATCAAAAGCAAACCGAGTGTTGTAGCATCTGCCAGTTTCGCTAAAGAGGTCACTCCCGGTGAGGGATCTCGGCTCTTTCCTTATCGAATAAGGTGCAGGATATATCATATATATCTCTATGCAAAGCAAAACTCCAAAAGCAATCAAAAGAAAACCGAGTGTTGTAGCATCTGCCAGTTTCGCTAAAGAGGTCACCCCCGATGAAGGGATCTCGGCTCTTTCCTTATCGAATAAGGTGCGGGATATATCATATATATCGATATGCAAAGCAAAACTGTAGCTACCCTTTTTGAAAAAAATTAATTCTACAACATCTTTTAGGTTTCTTTTCTTTCATTAATCACATTAATGAAGTCCCATCATTTAAGTTACTTAAACATCACAGATAAATACGACGTACACTTATGCCATCCGCATTCGCCTCGATGTCCCCTCGTGCACCGTTAGGTTAGGTAACTAACGACAGAGCAGGGCAGGGCAAGTGCGGGTGTAAAACATAAGTAACGTCTATATAATATATCATATATACTATATACTGTATCCATCACAACATATCAAATGATCACATCACAGATATCGCAGCAGAAACATAGATATAATGTGTGATATACTAGGACGTCCGTATTTAGTATTTAGCCAACAATAGAAAATACGGATTCCACAGTCGCGATGAATAACTAAGCCCACACCCTGGACCCCTACGAGAGCGGCAAGCGACCCTACCAATTCTGTAGTTGAGGAGACCCGGTCTCGACTCCTCGAGATGGCCTCCCACTGAACCCCAGAACACGGTCACTAGTGCTCCCCTACTTGGGTCCATCCTAATGCGGAAAAGTAAATAATATACAACACTGGTGGCATCAACCTCCACCCGGAAGTGCCCCAAATAAAAGAATATTACATTACATTTGAATATACATGAATGAAAATATAAAACTCTCATCTCACATAAACCCCCCCGGCTATTCAATCACGAAAATCCTGCACATCATATCTCAGCAACATATAATATCGTATATCATCAACGTAAGTAATTATGCGCACCCCGATTGCCGTTGATGTATAGCAACGAAACTGGCGATATCGACATACCACACTTACGGTCACAGAAAAGAAAGTGTAAAACTGTAATATCTAGAATCCACATTCTCTTTAGACATCGTAAATGCGAAATATCACATACTTCGTATTTCATGTCTAGCTATATGAATTCCACACATTGCATCACATTCCAGATAAATAGACAGTATTAAAGTTTTCGAACGAATGATAAAATACCCAAAATTCCCTAAAGCTCAACACTTGAGCGGAGTTCAAAAACACGGAGTGTGACAGAGTAGTAGCAGTCCAGCCGTAGAAGGGTCAAGCCAACGCCTCACATGTGGCACGCCATACTGCCCCGAACCCAAAGGTTCAAAAGGCAGTTCAAGACGGTCACATAATCGAGTTAAGGTTTGTTTTCTTCTAGAGGGTCCACCACAAAACTTGCACGTATTTCCGAAAGATTTAAACCCCGTGAAAAGTGAGCAAATGATACTCGTTCGAACAATTCAATACTTTCTAATTTACCCGGAAAAGACCCGAAATCAAAATTTCGATCGAATCACCGACTCCAAAACAATCTCCAGAACATACAGCACTGAATTCAGAAAAAAATACCCCAAAAATATACAAGCAGACAAAATAATTACTGTACAAAAACGACACAATGATTCATCCGTACGGCAGCGGAACCGCGGCCCAAGCAGGCTCTTGCCGCGGTTCCGCGGTGGAAAGTACTGTTCATGGCATCGTTTTTTACATTTGTGCTTAGATTTCCCTGCTGAATTTTTTAAGGATTTTTAACACTGAAAAATCACAGTTTCAAAAAAATGTCCAGAGAGTGTCCCGAAAATCCGTATTTTCGTTCGATTGGAGTTTTAACTTCGTAAAAGTGTCACCTAATGTTCTTGGTCGGCTCTGATACCAATGTTAGGTTTACCTAGCACCTCATGAAGGGTTTGGAAGAATCACATGTACCAAAGATTAAATTTTTAGGGTGCTAAGTAAGCATACAAAGAATCAATCCTAGAAAATTAGGGTTTCTAAAACAACACATTATCACAAGTAACAAAGGCTATGGTTTTGAGAGTACAACCTTTGTAGCTCCCTACTCTAGACTCCTTGGCTACTTGAGGGTTGGAAAAGGGTTCGCTTGAGGTCTTCTAATGTCCACGACGATCCACCCGAAGCTCCTTTGTCCAAGCTAGCAACTTCACTTGATCAAAAGAAGAAAATGAAGCTAACACTCTAAACAAGTGGGCAAGACTTGTGTAGAATGATGTTGTGGTGGCTTTTCTCACTTTAAAATCCAAACTTGGTGAGTGATTTGCTCACTAGAGAAATCTAGATAGCAAAAGAAGAAGGAAGAAGAAGATGATGGCCTTTTTAGAATAAGAGTAAAAGATAATCTCTCTTGGAAAAATAGAAAATATATGTATATATATTTTCCACTTCTCATCTCAAACCATGGTTAAATGATAAAGATATAATTCAATTTGCGTTAAGACATAATGGGAAAGTTAATCCATGGTTAAAAGTAGGTGAGCATGGTTAGGTCAAAGAAGAGTGTAGAAACTAATCCATGAATTACCATTTTCCTTTTTCTTTTTTGTTTTAACACAAACAGAAATAATAAACCATATTATTTAACCAAGGTGTGAGTCTTATATTGCCATCATTTTCAATGATTATACAACCATGAAGGATGATGTATGTATGTATGTGTGCATGCACATCCATATGTGCATGAATCAAGAAGGAATTCATACATGCATGCATACATCAAAAAATACAAGAAAGGATTTCTAGTGAGAATCTAATGGTTAAATGATAAATCAACACTCGATTTATCAATCCGGCCATATCACATACGACCCAACCAAAAGCAAGACGCCCGATTAATATACGGTTTCTTATACGCGCATTTTAACCAGGTCCAAGCGCATATCGTATACGCGCACCACAACGTTTCGCCTGGACTAGGTAACTCCTTTGTGGGACTCTAAGACTCGTCAATACGCCGGCAGTGGGTGATGATCATATCAAGCACCCCCAAGCCGCAAGCGGTCAGCTAAACGTAATGGCCACCAGGGTATTGAGCGATCAGAAGAAAACAAGCGAACCTACTACAACTCCCGTCGAGCCAACTTGCAACACTACCGTACAGTCCGGTCTCTTCGTCAGATTTGCTGCATATCGAGCCTAGGGATGGTAAACGTCAGACCCCAATAACTGATAAGTCATGCCGATGTGAGGCCTATAACGGGTCGAGAAACTACTTGTAACACTTACCAGTAAATCTCTAAAACAGCCGTGCCCAGGGACATCCCTGTTACGGCCAATCGAGCACAGCGCAACATCGACCCCCAATACCGGGAGAGACGAAACCCCTCCTATCGCTTATTGCCTCCATGTGACTCGGGACTGTACCCAAAAACCACCGTTTTGCATGCCCTCATGGACGTGGTAAGGTGGAAATCAAAGCACAGTGGGAATCACACAAGACTCTATGACGATCTCGGGTCTACAGACTAACCTGCACAAGTGTCACCAGAGAACTGCCATCTGACGTGAGGTATAATACCATCTGGGTGTTCTTGGCGAGTCCGTCCAATGTACCCAGTCTCCACTGAGCACCGTTATACCATCTCTGATGTCAAACACCAATGGATATGGGATCATCCATCGCCCATCTCATGGGTCGAGAAGCGTCTACGCTAGTCTACACTGGTATATTGATGCCCCGTCTCGATACACCCACGACTAGGGACCTTGAAGAATGTACTTATGGACTACTATGTCCCCACTAGTACGATCCGCATCATAGTCCAGGTAATCAAGTACACATCCTAAGGGCTTTACCAACATATAACTATAAGACATTATAAAGAGACAAGTATACATGTTAAGATAAAGAGCAACCAGATAGCATACTAGCATATCGAGTAAGAAACTCATATATATATATATGTCCAAGCATCCAATATAATATACATCATCTGTACAATACTGGCCTCTAGGGCATACATACAACTAACACTTTCTAGACACCTACTTGATCGGCTAATTGTAATAAGTAAAACTCTTCCAGGAGTAACAATTACTCGCGGTGGGTATCGGGATCCAACTATCTCATAGAAGGTATGCAATCTTATTGCAAATTTCAACGCTTGAAATTCCCGATAATTTTGCCCCTAACACCCTATGACCTTGACGGAGGTCAACAAATCATAGGCTACTAGTCAAGTTCAACCCGTCATTTCTTGATTGAATCAAACCCATCTGCATGACCCTTGAGGGAGGTCAACAAGGTCGCACGACTACCCTAATCCAATCTGCATCATATGCATAAGAAGATAAAAACTAGTTAGCTACCGCACACTACGCCTTGACGGAGGTCAACAAACGTAGCACGAATACTAAGCAGGACATATCTAAAATGACGGAGGGCTACGACAGGTTTTTCTAAAAACCTATTGCGTAATGAACTTGATATCGTTGTAGAATCAAATGATTTTAAAATGGAGTGTTTTTTAGGCTTTTCTAGTTTTGCTAAAGGGGTCACTCCCGGTGAAGGGATCGTCGGCCCTTTCCTCGTCGAATGAGGTGCAGGATATATCATATATATCACTATGCAAAGCAAGAACTATATAAGCAATCAAAAGACAAACCGAGGGTTGTAGTATCTGCCAGTTATTGCTAAAGGGGTCACTCTCGATGAAGGGATCTCGGCCCTTTCCTCATCCAATAAGGTGCAGGATGTTCTAAAAGGAACACCGCAATGCAAAACAAGAACTGTAACTACCTTTTTTTTGAAAATTCGATTCCACAACATATTTTAGGTTTCTTTTCTTTCATTAATCACATTAATGAAGTCCCATCATTTAATTACCTAAACATCACAGATAAATACGACGTACACTTATGCCATTTGCATTTGCCTCGATGTCCCCTCATGCACCGTTAGGTTAGGTAACTAACGGCAGAGCGGGGCAGGGCTAGCGCGGGTGTAAAACATAAGTAACGTCTATATAATATATCATATATACTATATACAGTATTTATCACAGAACATCAAATGATCACATCACAGATATCGTAGCAGAAGAAACATATGAAACATTGGATATACTAGGACGTCCGTGTTTTATTTTGAGCCTTGATAAAACACGGATTCCACGGTTGTGATGAATAGCCAATCCCACACCCCTAGACCCCTACGAGAGCGGCAAACAACCCTACCAATTCTTGAGGTAGGAGACCCGGACTCGACTCCTCGAGATGGTCTCCCACTGGACCCTAGAACCCGGTTACTTGTGCTCCCCTCCTTGGGTCTATCCCAATGCGGAAAAGTAAATAATATATATCAACGGTGACATCTTCCGCAACCTGGAAGTGCCCCAATAAAAGAATATTACATACAAGTTTTTACATGAATGAAAAAGAAAAACACTCATCTCACGTAAAAAAAACCCGGCCTTTCAAACACGACGATCCAATATAAAATATCCAGCAATACATAACATCACATGTCATCAACGTAAGTAAATATGCCCATCCCAATTGTCGTTGACATATAGCAACGAAACCGGCGATATCACATATTACACTTACGGTCACAGAAAAGAAAGTGTAAAACTACAACAGTTGGAATCCGCAACCTCCTTAGACATCGCATGCCTTATCAAATGAATTTCTTAGACGTCGCATGCCTAACAATTAAAAACCCCGCATTTTAGTCTCATTATCGAAAAATCTTTTCAATATCAAGTCGGGCAATTCAACAAGATTCCCGGCATCCTGACCGAATGCTCGTCGCAAACTTTAGTAGACGGCCGCACCCCCGATACCATCGACGAAGTGCACTAAGGCGGAACACCGCTGCCGCGAGCACCCGAACGGATGCTTTCGGCGACGGGGTTCTCCTACAGTCACTTGGTCGGGGCTATCGGGCGTGGCTATCTATTAAGTTTACCGGCGAGTATCCGCGTACGCTACGCGATTGCGACGGACTTTTGATCACATCAAAATCCCGTGACAACCGATCAAATGACACTAAATTGCTATGTTTATAACATTCGTTGAGTTATCTCATAACAACTTGTGAATTCCAAATATTGTATCACATTCCAGATAAATAGAAAATGTTAAACTTTCCGATCGAACAATCAAACACCCAAGTTTTCCCGAAAAGCTCAACACATGAAATAAGTTTAAAAACATCCACTTCATGCCACAGTACCAACGGTCCAGCCGTAGAAGGGTCAAGCCAACGCCTCACATGTGGCATGCCGTACTGCCCCAAACCCTAAGGTTCAAAGGGCAGTTCAAGACGGTCACATAATCGAGTTAAGGTTTGTTGTCTTCTAGAGGGTCCATCGCGTTACTTGCACTACTTAGAATGTTCTTAAACTACGGAAAAATCCAACACTTGGAAATTTCCCGGCAGGGGAAAAAGTGGGTATTTATATCCGGTCGAACTTTTTAACATGTTCTAAAAGACCCGAAAAAACACAGACAAAGTTAAACTTTTCGATCGAATTAACGAATTCCCAATACAACCCAGAAAACTCAACTGTTGAGTAGAAGTTAAAAATTCCCAGAAAACACAGCACTTACAGATAGGAATTACAGTGCAAAATTCAAAGAATATTGTGACTGTATGGCCGCGGAAGCGCCGCATGAGCCATGCTCATGCCGCGGTTCCGCGGTCCCTTGGTCGAGTTATGCGCACGTGCTGCACAGTAATCCCAAGAAAACCCTGCTAAATTTTCTGTATATTTTTAATTCACAAAAATCCGCAGTTTCAGAAAATGTACAGAAAGGGGTATTCGATTAGGGTTTCGGGTTCGATCGGACATTTAACTTCGTCTACTCATCGCCTAAAGCTCTAGCTAGGCTTTGATACCACTGTATGGTTAGTAGGCACACTCAAGAGGTTCCACAAGGCATCAACCATGCCAAAATCAAATTTTTCCATAAGCCGAGAAACCCTAATGGAGATCGTTAACTAGAGGTAAGGCGAAAGTATAAGAAAGTAAACAACTTTACTCTAAGTGAAAGGGATTACAACCTTTGTAGATCCGGTCCTCCACTTCTTTAGCTCCGTGTTGACGTCCCTCCGCTGCGATCATCGGGATCCCGGAGTCTAGCGTTGGTTTCATCGGAGAAATGATCGGGCTAGGTCGTTGACTTCGGTGTCGAAGATGATCTACGTCGAGACGACTCAAACTCAAGCTCCATCTTCACTATGTCATGAAACTTGTGAAGATAACCCCATATACAACATGGCAAGTGGTAGAGGATGAACAAATAGGAAGTGGGTTCACTTTGGATTTGGATTTCTCACTTGATTTCATCACTTGAAATTTTCTAGCAAAGGTTTTCTTCTTCATGAAGAAGAAGAAGAAGAAAGAAAAAGAATGAATAATCAATAATAGCAAATCAAGTGAAGCTTATCATATTGCGACCATGGGTGAGTTAACACATGTAGAGAATAAACTAGGGTTTAGGTGTAATGATTAGGTTAAAGGAAAAAACAAAATGGTCAAAGATGCTAAGAAGCTTCATGAAGCTTAAAGCAAAGAAAGAAAACCACCATTTTATTTTTTGCCAAAAATGAACAAATAAAATAAATAAATAAGTTAAAACCCTAACCATTAACCTAAATATGGTTTAAGCATATACACCCAAGTTTGCATGTATCATCAAACATGACACAAACTGTGCACAAACATATATCATATATACAATGTGCACAATCAAGTGAGAAAATCAATCTTAAGTGAACAATACTAGTCAATGTAAAGTAATATATCTAATATATAATTATACCTTAAATCATTAAATCAATACTTGATTTAATGATCCGGTCATACTGCATATAACCGACTAATATCAAGTGTATCAATATATCGAATCAACATTTGATTCGGTAACCCGGCTATATCTTATATAACCGTCCGATAATACGAATCGCGAGAATAGAATTTAGTATCACATACTGGTAATATTCTCGGTCCCGCACATATCTCATATGCGCTCCAATTTCGTTTCGCTTGAGCCAGGAAACCTCTGTGTAGGACTCTAAAGACTCGTCAAAAGCCAGCAGTAGGTGATGATTATATAAAACACCCACAGTCCACAAGCGGTTTGCTAAACGTAACGGCCACCCGGGTATTGAGCGATCAGAAGATCAACGAGCAAGCCCGCTGACACTCCTGTGAATCCAACCAGTAACACTTACCGCACAGTCCGGTCTGATCGTCTGATATGTCGCATATCTTGCCTAGGGGTGGCAAACGTCAGACCCCAGTAGCTCGATAAGTCGTGTCGATATGTGGTCTATAATAGTTCGAGATACTACTGATAACACTTACCAGTAAATATCAGTAACCCTGACCTGGGATTTCCGGTTATAGCCAATCGAACACAAGCAACATCAACTCCCTATACCGGGAGAGACGAATCCCCTCCTATCGCTCATTGCCTCCATGTGATTCGGGATTGTACCTAAAAACCACCGTTTTGCACGCCTTCTTGGACGTGGTAAGGTGGAAATCAAAGCACAGTGGGAATCACACAAGACTCTATGACGATCTCGGGTCTACAAAATAACCTGTACCAGTGTCACCTCAGAACTGCCATCTGACGTAAGGTATAATACCATCTGGGAGTTCTCGGCGAGTCCGTCCACTGTACCCAGTCTCCACTGAGCACCCGTATATCATCTATGATGTCAAACACCAATGGATATGGGATTATCCATCGCCTATCTGTATGGGTCGAGAAGGTATACGCTAGTCTACTCTGGTATATCGATGCCCCGTCTCGATACACCCACGACTAGGGACCTTGAAGGATGTACTTATGGACTACCATGTCCCCACTAGTACGATCCGCATCACAGTCCAGGTAGTCAAGTACACATCCTAAGGTCTTTACCAACATGTAACAGAGAGACAATCAGTGTACACGTTAAGGTAAAGAGCAACCAGATAGCATACTATCATGTCGAGAAATAAAGTCCTCCCTATATATGTCCAAGCATCCACTACAATATACATCCTATGTATAGTAATGGCCTCTAGGGCATACATATAACTAACAGTCGCAGTGGGAGAGTATCACTTAGGGTTTCCATCTGGGTGTATATTGGTTTTGAACCCATGTTATTTTGTACCAAGTATGCTTTGTAGTATAATATCTGTTTCTTTGTTAGACAATGAAGGATATAATTTTGTATTGCAGAACAATGTTATGGACATTCACCTGAATCAAATGTTGGTTGGGTATGGTACGCTTAATAACGGGATATACGTCCTAACTCAACACACAGTTTTCAGCATACAACACACTAATAAAAGAAAACTTTCAGAAATAAATGAAGCTTTTCTTTGGCATTGTAGACTTGGTCATATTAACGAAACAAGACTAAACAAGTTACATAAAGATAGATATTTAAACCCTTTTGAATATAAATCTTATGCGACTTGCCAGTTTTGTATCAAGGGTAAAATGATCAAAACTCCGTTTTCCGGACACGGAGAAAGAGCTACTGAGCTCTTAGGCCTCATACATAGTGATGTATTTGGGCCAATGTCTACACAGGTTAGAAGCGGTTTTTCATACTTCATTACTTTCACTGACGATTTCTCAAGATTCGGTCATGTATTTTTATTAAAGCACAAGTCCGAAGCTTTCGAGAAATTGACTGAATATAAACAAGAAGTAGAAAAACAAACCGGCTTGAGTATCAAGATGCTTCGATCAGATCGAGGTGGAGAGTATCTCAGTACAGAATTTGCAAACTTCCTAAAAGAGAATGGGATTCTCTCTCAGCTCACTCCTCCTTACACACCACAGCACAACGGTGTGTCAGAACGACGGAATCGGACCCTATTAGATATCGTCCATTACATGATGAGTGATGCTGAGTTACCCGTCTCATTTTGGGGGCATGCATTAGAGACTGCAGCGTTTCTTCTGAACAGGGTCCCTACCAAAACCGTGTCTACCACGCCATATGAGATATGGCATGGGAAGAGACCATCTCTTAAGAGAATTAAGATTTGGGGTTGCCTGGCCTATGTTAAAAAGAAGAATCCGGACAAACTCGAGACACGGTCGGTCATGTGTAATTTTTTGGGGTATCCAAAGAATTCTTATGGATATCTATTCTACCACAAAGAGGAACAAAAAGTATTTGTTTCTCAGTATGCCTCATTCTTGGAAAAAGAGTTTTTCACAAATAAAGCTGATGGCAATGTGGTAGATCTAGAAGAGCTTCTAGAGACACAAATTACAAATGACGACTTGGTTGAACCGGCTGTTGCAATAGAAACTGACGAGCCTCGGCCACTCCGTAGGTCTGGTAGGACTTCTCGCCTACCGGAAAGGTACTACGGTTTCCTTATTGATGGTGACAGAGAAGACCGCATCATGGAGGATGATGATCCTACCAGTTTTCAGCAAGCTATCACGAATGGAGATTCTGTGAAGTGGCTGGATGCCATGAGATCCGAAATGGAGTCTATGTATACCAACAAAGTATGGACTTTGGACGTTGTACCCCCTGGGGTAAAACCTGTGGGGTGCAAATGGATCTTCAAAAAAAATATTGGTGTAGATGGGTAGATGGAGACCTATAAGGCAAGACTTGCGGTGAAGGGTTTTCGTTAAAGACTAGGTTTAGACTATGACGAGACTTTTTCTCCCGTAGCCATGCTTAAATCCATTCGGATCCTACATGCTATTGCTGCTCACTACGACTAAGAAATCTGGCAGATGGACGTTAAAACAACATTTCTAAATGGAAATTTAGAAGAATGCGTTTATATGGATCAGCCAGAGGGCTTCATTGACAGTGGGAGCAGCGGGAAAGCATGTAAATTGCTTAAATCCATATATGGGTTAAAGCAGGCATCACGGAGTTGGAACATCTGTTTCGATGATGTTATCAAAGAGTTTGATTTCATCAAAATTCCAGATGAACCGTGTGTTTATAAGAAGGCTGTAGGGAGAGCTGTCACATTCCTCGTATTGTACGTGGACGACATTCTTCGGATAGGAAATGATAATCCTATGCTACAGTCGGTCAAATCTTTCTTATCACTAAGGTTCTCCATGAAGGACCTGGGTGATGCCACATACATTCTAGGCATAAGGATCTATAGGGATAGATCCAAGAGATTATTGGGATTGTCCCAAACCAGGTACATCAACACCATCCTAGAAAGATTTAGTATGGAAGACTCCAAGCAGGGTGCCTTACCCGCTTGCCATGGAGTCACTCTCTTCTAGGACTCTTGCTCAAAGAACGATGAAGAGAGAGCTCGCATTAGCATTATACCCTAAGCTTCGGCAGTAGGATCTATAATGTTTGCGATGTTATATACACGCCCAGATGTAGCTTATGCACTTAGTGTTATAAGCAGGTATCAATCGAACACAAGGGAGAATCACTGGATAGCTGTGAAGAACATTCTTAAGTACTTGCGAAAGACTAATGAATTGTTCTTGGTAATGGAGATCTCCAAATGGAGGCCTTTACCAATTCGAGCTTCCAGAGCGATAAGGACGATAGAAAATCTATCTCTTCGTTTGTATTTACATTCAATGGAGGGGCGGCAAGTTGGAAGAGTTCCAAACAAGTTACCGTTGCAGACTCTACGATGGAGGCTGAGTACATTGCTGCGAATGATGCCGCCAAGGAAGCCGTCTGGATGAAGAAGTTCGTCTCGGAGCTAGGAGTAGTTCCAACCATTATTGATCCAATACCATTGTATTCTGATAATAATGGGGCTATGGCGTTAGCCAAGAAGCCCAGGTCCCATCAGCGGTCCAGACACATCCTGAGGCATTTTCATTTGATCCGGAAGATTGTAGATCACCGTGAGATCGAGATTAGGAGAGTAGACACAAAGAATAACACCGCGGATCAATTCACCAAGGCCCTCCCTCAGCTGCAGCATGCGCGACTTTTTGAGAAGTTGGGTATGAGATACGCCAATAACTGGCCTTAGTGCATGTGGGAGATTGTTGGATATATGTATGCCCTAGAGGCCATTATATGATAGTGGATGTATTTATACATGTATATATATATATATTCAGTGTTCATTCTTGCTCGATATGATAGTATGCTATCTGGTTCTTCTTTATCTGACATTTTGATTTGATCTTGCTTTTATTCATTCACACATGTTCATAAATCCCTAAGGATATTGGCTAGGCTACTGTGATTATGATAGAGATCATACTAGTGGGACATCTGTAGTTTATAAGCATATCCTGGAATGTCCCTAGTCGTAGGTGTATCGAGAGGGGGCATCGATATACCAGAGTAGACTAGCGTATATAATACTAGACCCATATGATGGGCGATGAATGTTCCCACATTCATCGATGTTTGACATCGAGTTCGTATACGGGTGCTCAGTGGTGACTGGGTACACTGGACGGACTCACCGAGAACTCCTATATGGAATTATTTCTATCGTTGGATAGCAGTTCTCAGGTGACACTGGTGCAGGTTAGTCTGTAGACCCGAGATCGTCATAGAGTCTTGTGTATTCGATCTCCTACTGTACTTTGATTACCACCTTACCACGGCTCTACTGAGTCATGCAAACGGGTGGCCGTTGGGTACAGTCCCGAGACACACGAAGGCGATGAGCGATAGGAGGGGTTTCGTCTCTCCCGGTATTGGGAGTTGATGATGTGCTGTGCTCGATTGGCTATATCAGTATGTCCCTGGCCAGAGCTGTTGAGGTTTACTGATAAGTGTTATCAGTAGTTTCTCGATCTGTTATAGACCATTCATCGACACGACCTATTGAGTTATTGGGGTGGACGTTACCATCCCTAGACTTCATTTGCAGCATATCTGACGAAGAGACCGGACTGTACAGTAGTGTTGCTAGTTGGCTCGACGGGAGTTGTAACAGGTTCGCTTGTTTTCTTCTGATCGCTCAATACCCGGGTGGCCATTACGTTTAGCTGACCGCTTGCGGCTTGAGGGTGCTTGATATGATCATCACCCACTGCCGGCGAATTGACGAGTCTTAGAGTCCCACAATGGAGTTACCTAGTCCAAGCGAAACGATGTGGTGGGCATATGCGATATGCGCGTGGACCCGGTTAAAATGCGCGTATGAGATACCGTATATTAATCGTGTGGCTTGCTTTTGGTCGGGTCGTATGTGATACGACCGGGTTGCTAAATCAAGTGTTGATTTATCATTAACCATTAGTTTCTCACTTGAAATCCTTTCTTGTCTTTATGTTGTATGCATGCTTGTATGCATGCATTCTCATTCATGCACATAGGATGTGCATGCACACATACATGCATACATAATGGTTATCATGGTTGTTGATATAGTAGATGGTGGCAATATAAGACTCACACCATATGTAAAATATATGGATATTATTTATTTGGAAAAAGGAAAATGAAAATGGAAATTGTTTCATGGTTTAATCTTTTATTCTTGCACTAACCCCTTGAATTAACCATGATTCATTTTCTATGGTCATTTTTGTTCCAAACAAAAATATCTAAGATATTTTACAACCATGGTTTAGAATGAGAGAGTGAAAATATATATATTTTCATTTTTCTCATTTTCCTCACAACCTTATCATTATCTTGAGTCCAAAAAGCCATCATCTTCTTCCTCCTTTCTCTCTTGCTCTCTAGTTCTCTCAAGTGAGCAAAAAAGTTACCAAGTTAGGATTTTAAAGTGAGAAAACCAACCACAACACCATTCTACACTAGTCTTGCCCATTAGTGTAGAGTGTTAGCTTCCATTTCTTCTCTTGATCTTGTGAAGCCTTAAGCTTGGACAAAGAGGACTCCGGGTGGATCATCGTGGACCTAGAGGATCTCAAGTGGACCATTTTCCAACCCTCAAGCAGCCAAGGAGTCTAGCGTAGGGAGGTACAAAGGTTGTACTCTCAAAACCCTTGCTTTTTTCTACTAATGTTTTTGTTAAAGTTTAGTTGCCTTAAATTTTCTAGCATGATCCCTTAGAATGTTTCTTTAGCACCATCAAAACATTAAATATGGCATGTGTGTTGCCTCCAAACCCTTGTAGTTGTGCTGTAGGAAACCGTTCATTTTTGACATAGGCCGGACAACCCCATATCTTAATATAATTAAGACATGGTCTTTTCCCCTTCCATATCTCATATGGATTGTGTAACATTTCAGAAAAATAAAATATTATTTTTGGGAATTTATATAATTGAATAATAAATATTGCGAATATTTTAATGTGTAGAGATTACTTGTAACGTTAAGGTTTGATTTTATACCCATAGATTGGAAAATTTCCTTGAATGTTGATTTTTTTAAGAAATTGTGAGATTTAGACATTTTAGGAATTTTTATATAATTTATTATATACAAGTTTGTTTCAAAACTTGATTAGGGTTCACTAATTATGCATTTATCATGTTTGTGCTTGACATGCGCCATCGTATGTCACATACACTTGTTACATTTAAATGATATGCACCATGGTTTCTTTTAAGTTTTAAGGAAATGATTTTAGGGTTTGGAAAAAATAAAGAGAAGAAAAGAAAAGAAAAAGGATTTTAAAATGTGAGATATTTTGTGACCATGAGACATGGAGGTATGGGCAAGAGAGATAGTGAGAGAGAGAGAGAGGGGGTGAGGGGTCAAACTTGGTCATGGCTCATTCTCCTCACTTCATTCTCTTTTTCATTCCCGTCATCATTCTCTCCTTCCTCTTCACCCATGGCTGGCCTCTTCTTCCACCTCCTTCAACTCCTCACTATACCTCCATTTCCACATCAAAACATCTCCTTCCTTCATCAAAAATGTGCACAAGCTCACTTCAAGCATAGGGAACCAAGAAAGTTGGGATTTTGAAGACTTGGGCAACTCAAGAATATTCTTGAGTTGCCAAATGAGGTAATTCTTACACCATTAGTGTAGTATTTGATTCACTTTAGCACCCATATTAGTTTAGAAGTGTTTAAGTGAGGTTTAGAGAGGTTTGAAAATTCCTAGAAGAGATTTGAGAAATTCTTGAATTGAGATGGTGAAATTGAAGTGTAGTAGTGATCTTAAACCCCTTTTGTCATGAATTTTGAACTAAAACAGAGACTAGAACCCTAAAACCCAAACTTAGAAACCCCGATATTGGAAAATTGTAGGAATTGTGATGATTTGTAGGGATCTGCTATCACCCGGGGACCCTAGAAATTATATAGCGATTATTGTGAGTCGTGCAGGTGACCTAGAAGCTAACCTACAGACCCGAGCCCCAACCCTTCCATCCAGGACATGGACTTAATCACTTGGGCCGCAAATTGCGGCCTGGGTACTTCAGAATTGATTCGTGTTTGGTCCATGGCTTTATCTTCAGCAAACTAGACCCTCTACATATGCAAAATTGGCTAATTTCACCTGAAACAAAATCTGGAGGTGTTTTCTTATGCTGCTGCTATGGTTTTGCGGCTATTTATGACTTGGATTTCAGTATTATAGTTTTGACTCGGTGGTGTGACGTTTGCATGTCAATCTCGAGGGTTGTTTGGTCATTCTTGCATGCATATACCATAGGTTCTAACCTATGTGTATTTCGTGTACCGTTTTGGTTTTCATCCGCGATTTTGGTTTATGATACTATATGTGATATGTAGATACCCTCACGTGGACTTCGGACGATGAAGAAGAGGAGGGCCACATCGACTTCAGCAAGTAAGGATCAAGGTGAGTAGATATATATCTACGGGGAAAGTCGGGTGGACGGCGTATAGCACCCCCGCAGTTCGTAGTGTAGTATATGATATTTATTATATATATATATATATAGATAGATAGATAGATAGATATAGATATAGATATATATTTATACGTGCATTTGAGACAGGTATAATTAGCAAGGAATGTTTTAGGAGATCATGGGTTAGTTTTAGTGTAATTTGATGATAGTGCTTATTGTATAGTTTCTTAGTCACGAACTCTAGAGTATAGGTGTACCCACACACACACATGCACACACGGGATATGTTTGGGTGTATATGTTTATACGTATCTATATATGGATTGCGTTGGTTCGTATATATATATATATATATATATAAATATACGTATACGCAGATGTTGAGGATAGTATTTGGTACATGGAGATGAGTCGATGTGATTGGGCAAGATGCCACGAGATTGGTGATGTGACTTGGTTCATATTATGAGATACGACATGATATTATAGATGATCTTTAGGCGATGTGTTTTCATACATATACACATATATATATATATATATATATATATATATATATATATGTTGATGGTATCAGAATATACTAGACTTTAGATCAGTACCCTTAATTCAGGATATGATGGTAAAGGATACCAGATGAATAATGAGATAAATGTAATATTTGACCTATACCCAGATTTGGGATGCCGTACGATGGATTTACCGTATGAGATATAATTATGATGATAGATCCGCACACTTGACTCGAGGATGTCATATTATATATTGTATCGTGCGTGACACTACTGAGGTGCGATCACCGACTATTAGGTATATATATATCGACTCAGACTTAGGTGGTTTTCCTTACCCCTTCAACTAGTCTGTAAGTTTAGTCCTGTAGTTTACTTAGTAGATGTTAGACTGGGCTCGAGTCGTACTTATTTCCAAAACTAACGAATCGTGAGTATTTTAAAGGCAAGCCAGGGATACTATAGATATTTCAAAGGACGTACATTTTCTTAAAAACACCGTAGCCCCTATTTTCTAAAGACCACGATTCCTGTTATTTCAAATGCCAAAACTGTATGACTCATATAAAAATTGTATATTACTTATTGTTGCATTTACTATTCATTTTCCGTATATTCTTGCTATTCGCATTGCATTGCATGCTTAAATGTGTTTTCGTAGTTGTTATGAAACCCATGTTGTCGGGACACCAGCACAATTACCGATGATGCGTATGCTCCATGTACACCTTCTTGTCGGCTCACACACATCATCATCTGTAATTGCCAGGTCATGTAAACTTTAGAGAATATTACTTTATTGATATCGCTTATTAGCTGATAGTTCCGTTATATCATTACTGTGCTAGTTTAGATATTACATTATTTGCATAGATACCCATGCATGTATACATATTCATTGCCATGAAATATTATGTGATTTTATGCCGGTAATTCACTGTTTATTTACTCTTGAGATTTGGATTTCAGATTTCCCTGAGATTTCTGGATTTGGAGAAACCACAAAGATTTTATAAACTTGTTATGATTTTAAAGATAGAAAATTGTGGTTTTCTCATGTTATGATGTGAGATATGTCCACCATGAGTTTTCTTGGCTCTTAAGCGATATCATACACCCAATTCGAGGAGGAGGAGGAACCATCTGTGGGTGCATGGTGGACCCGGTGCGGTACCCCGGGGCAAGATGGTCGCAGATGATGGCATTGAGCCTGGCAAGGGAGCACTACTGACCGGTTATTGTGACGTGGCGGATATCCGAAGGATACCGATGTAGTCTTGAGATTTGATGAAACGGGCCAGTCCGGATGGCCGGAGCCCGAGATATTGAGATTGCAAGATATATATTTTGTGTCGATGCTAGATACCGATTCTCTGTTAATTTCATTTATGATACTTCGATTTTATACAGAAATCTCACTGAGATAAGAAAATAGTTTTCTCATTTAGAAGTATTCTGTTTTCATGCATTCATACATCATATATATGTTATGTTGCTACCTGAGGCACTGACACGAGCACTTGGTATTACAGTTATGTATAGATGTTTACCCTTGCCATTATTATATGCTTCGGGCTATTTTATTTGAGGATATTACTACCGTATGACCTAGGATAGAGTCATACATGCAATTTCTTCTCGGTGATGTTTTCTACTCATGAGTTGGCAACTCACCCCCGTTGTGCCACAATTACTTGCAGGTTTTGCCGTACAGGTTTCCTTAGATTCCTTGCTGGCACACTACTTCTTTTCGGGTGATTGCTTTGGTAGATGGGTTCACTCGCATCGTAACCACCATTGTATTTTATTTATATTCAGTTGTATCTAGTAACTCCATCAACCAGACTTGTATATTTGTTAGACTTACAAGACTAGTATGTGTATTCTTTCAACCTTAGAGTTGCGCTTGTATTATTATGGTTTTCTGGTGGATATTGCTTTTCTTGATGAGTTTTGATCCTTGCCTTTCGGCGTTGTATATTATATTGCTTGCGTGGTTGTGACCACCAATTGGTGAAGTGGTAGCTCCCGCTTAGGGATGCCTTTATATTATGCATGTTTGTACCCGTTTGGGGCCAGTATTTACAAAGGAAACTCTACCGAAATTTTCGGAAAAAACTTGACGTTTTAAAAATACTTACTACGACTTTCAAAGTAAATTTATATGTTAACTTTTAAATGAATTTTTCCGTCACCCTCTTTTCAAATGGTTTAGATTGCTGGGATTTTGGCTTACTTGAATTAGATGGGGTCCTATAGACTTCATATGATTCAAGTGCTAGTCACGTGCCATTTTGGCTCGTGACAAAGTTGGTATCAGAGCGCTAGGTTTAACCTTGGTTCGAGTCTATGTTTGACTATGTGCAGTGTCGGGCGTTTATATATATTCAGAATCTAGGCATGACCTTATGGAACTTAGACTTGGTCGAGGGGGTATTAGACTCGAACTTTCGTCGCGTCGGTTGGCCTTGGTTGATGGGGTAGGTGACTTAAGTAGAGTGATGTACCGTGTGTATATTCCGCGGCATACTTACGATCCGCTACTCCGCTTAAGAAACCTTAGGATGTACATTTCCTTGCACAGTATTATATTCATTCCTATGATCTATCCTCATCGATATCGGTTTATGGTTTTGCTACCACGATTGCATTGGAAGAGAGAGCTGCAACTAGAGTTACGGTCGGCATGAGCTCATTTTTGACGAGGACCGACCAAGGCGTCATTTTGGTGACACACGATTGCATAGATGTTTGAAGCTATTACAGCATGAGTTTATACTTAGAGATATGATAGAAGATCGCTAGTCACCCGAGAATGAATGACTTGGACATGTGGTTCGTTGCATACGCCGATGCCAGGTCATCAGATTAATTGATTCCAGCTATAGAAAACTTCACGCAGGTACGTTGGGAGTCGAAAGAAAACGATCGAATGTCAGAAACCCATTTGTCAAAGTTTAAGGTATTCGGGAAAATATGCAAGTAATTCTATGGACCCTCTAGAAGAATGAAACCCTAACTCGATATAATGACCATGGAAACGCTTTTGAACCTTAGAGTTTGCGGTAGTTCCGCAGTGCCATTAATAAGGCTTGGGTTTGCCCTTCTATGGTTGGTCCACAGGTACTGTGGCATGTACTGGATATTATTAAAATGTAATCAAGAGTTGAGCTCTCGGGGAATTATAAGACTTTGACGAATCGATCGAAAAGTTCGACGTCGTTCGGATATCATGTGATGGGATACATTGCTTAGGAGGCTCCAAATATGAGTATAGTCGTTGGAGCGCAGTCCATGCAGCCATGAAGAGACGAGTCCGAATCAGTCGACATTAGAAAAAAGTGGAGTAAGAGGTTCGTATGAGCTTTCGATGAGATGACGTTCCACTCAGTTGACATCAGAGATGCGATACGAATGCAGAAGCGTTGTATATGGATATATCTTCCAGAAGGAGTCGCGATGAGGATGCAGCCGTTCCGGAACAAGAAACAGATTTAGTAAAGGGTGATGACTTCCAGGCAGTTCAGCAGAAATGAGATTTGGAGAGACCCCGACAAGATCTTTCTGGAAATATTAAATGAGAAGACCTGGACCCAGGATCAGTCGTATTGTGCACACCCAGTAGGCCAGATTTCGGCATCGTCGATGAGACATGTTATAAGTGACCATGATAGTTGGCCAGAGATCTTTAGAGGATGTGCCAGAGCGGGACTGTTTCCGTCATCTTTTATTTCGGTAATTTGGGCGATTTATTTGCATAATTGAGATTTTGGGCACCACAGTTGCATTTGACTTCGATTTGATGTCATTCGAGATGTTGATTTGGATTTCATGCCTATGGTATGCATGTGATTTGACTTATGCTTTCGGCATAGTTTTCATACACTTTTAGTATTTTGATTTGATTTTGTGCACGCTGATGCACATGGTTATGAGATTATATACCACGGTATACCTGATTTGGATTAAGGTTTGCTGTATACCGTCGATTTCGATTGTGATATTCGATATTGTTTTCGTACACCTTGTGCACCTGAGTTGGATTTTGTGCATACTTGACGCGCTTGAAGAAATTTTGGTGTACACCAGATGCACTAAATCGGGATTCTTCATGCATATCAGATGCACCTGATATTGTTGTTAGGCACACCGTTGCCTTTGACAGGCGTTTTCGTGCACACCTTTTGCACTTAGATTTTGTTTCTGTGCACATGTTTGGCACATTCATGGATTTCGATTTCCATGCGCCCCAGACGCACGTGGCATTCTTATACACATTTTGAGTACGATTTCTCTTGAGCAGTATGTTTTATGATATTTACTATTTGGTATAGTGGCTGAGCAGGACCAGTCAGAGGACAGTACCTAAATATTTTTTTGCATGCATTGATTGTTACCGAAGGGATTTCCAAAAAGAAGCTATAGTTTCAGTATTTACCTACGTGTCCGAGATGACACGAAACACTTAACAAAGGAAACCCTTCTAAATTACTTTTTCAAAACGGCGGGACGTGTATGTTAAACAAAGAGTGTATATATATATAGTTATTTTCTTACAATAGACGCCCGCCACTGTGTCGTGATACGCGCTTTGCACAACGTCTTGAAAAGGTTTGGCATGCATTCCTTTTAGATGTTTTGACGAATTTACAACGATGTTTACATGTATAGTTTGATGTATATCTTGTTGGTTTTCGTATTAGGCTTTGACATTGGTATCTTCACCATAACTCCGATGATTGCGGGATGTTTGACGGAATTTTGATTTTGGTTTATATACTCGTTTTTCATGTGCATGCATTGCGCTATGATGCGTTTTATGTATTTATGATTTCGGAGCCCCGGCGACTTGATCTTTTTACTGAAATGTTTTAGAACTTGAGGGGTTTAAATTTAAATTCGTTGACCGAATTTATTTAAGGGGGGAGGACTGTAACATTTAAGAAAAATAAAATATTATTTTTGGGAATTTATATAATTGAATAATAAATATTGCGAATATTTAAATGTGTGGAGATTAGTTGTAATGTTATGGTTTGATTTTATACCCATAGACTGGAAAATTTCCTTGAATGTTGATTTTTTAAAGAAATTGTGAGATTTAGACATTTTATGAATTTTTATATAATTTATTATATACAAGTTTGTTTCAAAACTCGATTATTGTTCACTAATTATGCATTTATCATGTTTGTGCATGACATGCACAATAGTATGTCACATACTCTTGTTAAATTTAAATGATATGCACCATGGTTTCTTTTATGTTTTAAGGAAATGATTTTGGGTTTTAGAAAAAATAAAGAGAAGAAAAGAAAAGAAAAAGGATTTTAAAATGTGAGATATTTTGTGACAATGAGACATGGAGGTATGAGCAAGAGAGAAAGAGGGTTAGGGGTCAACCTTGGTTATGGCTCATTCTCCTCATCTCATTCTCTTCATCATTCTCTCCTTCCTCTTCACCCATGGCTGCCCTCTTCTTCTACCTCCTTCACCTCCTCACTACACCTCCATTTCCACATCAAAACATCTCCTTCCCTTCATAAAAAATGTGCACAAGCTCACTACAAGCATATGGAACCAAGAAAGTTGGGATTTTGAAGACTTGGGGAAATTCAAGAATATTTTTTAGTTGCCAAATGAGGTTATTCATACACCATTAGTGTAGTATTTAATTCACTTTAGCACCCATATTAGTTTAGAAGTGTTTAAGTGAGGTTTAGAGAGGTTTGAAAATTCCTAGAAGAGGTTTGAGGAATTCTTGAATTGAGATGGTGAAATTGAGGTGTGGTAGTGATCTTAAACCCCTTTAGTGTTAGAATTTTGAACTAAAACAGAGACTAGAATCCCAAACTCAGAAACCTCGATATCGGAAAATTGTTAGAATTGTGATTATTTTTAGGGATCTGCTATCACCCGGGGACCCTAGAAATTATATAGCGAGCACTGTGAGTCGTGCAGGTGACCTAGAAGCTAACCTAGAGACCCGAGACCTAACCCCTCCATCCAGGCCTTAGATTTAATCACTTGGGCTGCAAATTGTGGTCTGGGTACTTCAAAATTGATTCGTGTTTGGTCAATGGCTTTATCTTCAGTAAACTAGACCCTCCACATATGCAAAATTGGCTAATTTCACCTCAAACAAAATCTGGAGGAGTTTTCTTATGTTGTTGCTTTGGTTTTGCGGCTATTTATGACTTGGATTTACGTATTTTTGTTTTGACTCCGTGGTGTGACGTTTGCACGTCAATCTCGAGGGTTTTTTGGTCATTCTTGCATGCGTAGACCATATGTTCTAACCTATATGTGTTTCGTGTGCCGTTTTGGTTTTCATCCGCGATTTTGGTTTACGATACTATGTGCTGTGTTGGTACCCTCAAGTGGACTTCAGACGATGAAGAAGAGGAGGGCGACATCGACTTCGGCAAGCAAGGATCAAGGTGAGTAGATATGTATCTACGGGGAAAGTCGGGTGGATAGCGTATAGCATCCCCGCAGTTCGTAGTTTAGTATATGATATTTATTATATATATATATTTATACGTGCATTTGAGATAAGTATAATTAGCGAGGAAATTTTTAGGAGGTCATGGGTTAATTTTAGTGTAATTTGATGATAGTGCTTATTGTATATTTTCTTAGTCGTGAACTCTATAGTATAGGTGTACCCCCACACACACATGCACACACGGGATATGTTTGGATGTATATGTTTATATATATGGATTGTGTTGGTACGTGTGTGTGTATATATATATATACATACATAAACGTGTACATAGATGTTGAGGATAGTATATAGTATTTGGAGATGAGTCGATATGATTGGGCATGATTCCACGAGATCGGTGATGTGACTTGGTTCGTGTTATGAGATACGACGTGATATTATGGCGGATCTTTAGGCGATGTGTTTTCATACACGCGCATATATATATGTTGATGGTATCGTAATGTACTAGACTTTAGATCAGTACCCCTTATTCAGGATATGATGATAAGGATACCAGATGAATAATGAGATAAATGTGATATTCGACCCGTACCCAGATTTGGGATGCCATACGATGGATTTACCGTACGAGATATAATTATAATGATAGATCCGCACTTTTGACTCGAGGATGTCATATTATATATTGTATCGTACATGACACTATTGAGGCGGGATCACCGACTATTAGGTATATATATTGACTCAGACTGAGGTGGTTTTCCTTACCCCTTCGACTAGCCTGTTAGTTTAGTCCTGTAGTTTTCTTAGTAGATGTTAGACTAGGCTCGATTCATACTTATTTCCAAAACTAACGAATTGTGAGTATTTTAAAGACAGACCAAGGGATACTACGGATATTTCAAAGGACATACATTTTCTTAAAAACACCGTAGCCCCTATTTTCTAAACACCACGATTCGTGTTATTTCAAATGCCAAAACTGTATGACTCATATATAAATTGCATATTCCTTATTGTTGCGTTTACTATTCATTTTCCGTATATTCTTGCTATTCGCATTGCATTGCATGCCTAAATGTGTTTTCGTAGTTGTTATGAAACCCATGCTGTCAGGACACCAGCATCATTACCGATAATGCGTATGCTCCACGTACACCTTCTTGTCGGCTCACACACATCATCATCGGTAGTTGCCATGAAACGTACACTTTAGAGAATATTACTTTTTTGATATCGCTTGTTAGCCGAAACTTCCGTTATATCATTACTGTGCTAGTTTAGATATTGCATTCTTTACATAGATACCCATGCATGTATACATATTCATTGTCATGAAATATTATGGCATTTTATGCCGGTAATTCTCTGTTTATTTACTCTTGAGATTTGGATTTCGGATTTCTATGAGATTTCTGGATTTGGAGAAACAACAAATATTTTATAAAATCGTTATCATTTTAATGATAGAAAATTGCGGTTTCCTCATGTTATGATATGAGATATATCCACCATGAGTTTTCTCGGCCATTGAGCAATATCATACATCCGATTCGAGGAGGAGGAGGAACCGTCTGTGGGTGCATGGTGGACCCGGTGCGGTACCCCGGGTCAAGATGGTCGCAGATGTTGGCGTTGAGCCTGGCAGGGGAGCACTACCAGTTATTGTGACGCGGCGGATATCCGGAGGATACCGATGTAGTCTTGAGATTTGATGATACGGGCCAGTCCAGATTGCCGGAGCTCGAGATATTGAGATAGCGATATATATATATTTTTTGTCCATGCTAGACACTGATTCTCTTTTGATTTCATTTATGATACTTCGATTTTATACAGAAATCTCACTGAGATTAGAAAACAGTTTTATCATTTATATGTATTATGTTTTCATGCTGTCATACATCATATATATGATATGTTGCTACCTGAGGCACTGACACGAGCACTTGGTATTACACTTATGTATAGATGTTTACCCTTACCATTATTATATGCTTCAGGAATTTTTTTTTGAGGATATTACTACTGTATGACCTAGGATAGAGTCATACATGCGATTTCTTCTCGGTGATGTTTTCTACTCACGAGTTGGCAACTCACCCCCCTTGTGCCACAGTTTCTTGCAGGTTTTGCCGTACAGGTTTCCTTGGCGGCTTTGCTGGCACACTACTTCTTTCCGGGTGATTGCTTTGGTAGGTGGGTTCACTCGCATAGTGATCACCATTGTATTTTATTTATATTCAGTTGTATCTAGTAACTCCATCAACCAGACTTGTATATTTGTTAGGCTTAGAAGATCAGTATGTGTATTCTTTCGACCTTAGAGTCGTGCTTATATTATTATGGTTTTCTGGTGGATATTGCTTTTCTTGAAGAGATTTGATCATCGCCCTTCGGCGTCGTATATTATATTGCTTGCGTGGTTGTGACCGCCAATTGGCGAAGAGGTAGCTCCCGCTTGGGGATGCCTTTATATTATGCATGTTTGTACCCGTTTAGGGCTAGTATTTACAAAGGAAACTCTGCCGAAATTTTCGGAAAAGACTTGACGTTTTAAAAATACTTACTACGACTTTCAAAGTAAATTTATATGTTAACTTTTAAATGAATTTTTCGTTCACTCTCTTTTCAAATGGTTTTGATTTCTGGGATTTTGGCTTATTTGAATTAGATGGGGTCCTATAGACTTCATATAATTCAAGAGCCAGTCACGTGCCATTTCGGGTCGTCACAGAGTGGTAGGCACAGATTTGGTAGGAACCATATTCAATAGGTGTATGGCTATTTCAAGCGCATAACCCCAAAAGGAAACAGGCAACTCGGCGGTGCTCATCATAGAGCGCACCATATCCAATGGGGCATGATTCCTCCTTTCTGATACACCGTTGTGCTGTGGTGTATACGGAGTAGTAAGCTGAGAGAGAATCCCATTCTCTTTTAGATAGTCCAGGAACTCATTGCTCAAGTATTCTCCACCTCGATCAGATCGAAGGATTTTAATAGTTTTACCCTTCTGGTTCTCAACTTCATACTTATATTCTTTGAATTTCTTAAAAGCTTCAGACTTGTGTTTCAACAGGAACACATGTCTGTATCTTGAGAGTTCGTCAGTGAATGTAATGAAGTACGAGGAACCATTCCAGGAATGTGTAGACATGGGACCACATACATCACTATGTAATTCTCCCAAGAGTTCCGTAACTCTTTCTCCGTGTCCACTAAACGGAGTTTTGGTCATCTGTCCTTTCAGACATGACTGGCAAGTTTCATAAGATGATAATTCGAACGGATTCAAATATCCATCCTTATGTAATTTAGCTAGTCGTGTCACATTGATATGACCTAGTCTACAACGCCACAAGAAAGATTCGTTCATTTCTGAACTTTTTCTCTTGTCTGTGTTTTTTGTACGTTAAGAACTATGTTTTGATTCAGAATGTATAACCCATTACATAACGCACCAAACCCAATCAACACTTGATTTAGGTAAATGTTCATAACATTATTCTCTACTACAAAGTTATATCCTTCTTTATCTAATAAAGAAACTGATATTAAATTCCATATCATAGAGGACACGTAATAACATTCGTTCAAGTTCAAAGTATTCTCATTTGGTAATACAAGGTGATAATCACCAACTGCTTTGGCTGCAACACTTGCACCATTCCCTACTTTAAGAGAATGATCACCTATTCCCAGTTATCCACATTTCTTTAGCCCAAGTAACATATTACATATATGGGATCCTGATCCGGTATCTAATACCAGGACATAGAATGTACTGAGAAACAGTTCTCGATAACTAACACACCCGAAGAAGATGCATCAACATGCTCATTCTTCGTTTGGGTGGCGTGGAAATTCGGATATTTTCCTATTCCCTTCTCGGACTTATAACAATTATAAGTTGGTGCGGAACCAACGTTTCCTTGCTCAGCATAACAAGAGGGTTCGGTCAATACATCCATATTATTATCTTGATTAAGGCCTGACATGGTCGCTACCTGGAGAGAGAGAGAGAAGAAAACACTTTAGCGTATGCTCTTGCAAGATTAGATTGGTTTGTTATCATATCTAATCATGATTCCCACTGTTTTTATCAAATCTTCCTTCAAAACCTAAAAGGTAAGACTAGCCAAGATTAATTACACCTTACAAGTTCGCCAATCTTTCAGCCATGTCAGTGTCGGTACTTTGAGGGAGGTTCCCCGTTTTTTCGCACGGACCTAATTAAAATAAACCTCGTTTTCCCAGCGACGTAACCCCGTTAACACCTTTCTAGACACCTACTTGATCGGCTAATTGTCATGTGTAAAACTCTCCCAGGAGTAACTCTTACTCGCAATGGGCATCGAGGTCCAAATATCTCATAGAAGGTATGCAATCTCATTGCAAATTTCAACACTTGAAATTCCCGATAATACCTTTTACCCCTAACGTCCTATGACCTTGACGAAAGCCAACAAATCATAGTGCGCTAGTCAAGTTCAACCAGTACATTTCATGATTGAATTAAACCCACCCGCACGACCCTTGACGAAAGCCAACAAAGTCGTACGACTATCATAATCCAATCGCATCATATGCAGCCGAAATGAAGTAGGTAGCTACCACACACTACGTCTTGACGAAAGCCAACAAACGTAGCACGAATACTAAATACTACTTATCTGAAATGTCGGAGGGCTACGACAGGATTTTAAGAAAACCTTTTGGCGTAATGAACTTGATATCATTGTAGAAACAAGCGATTTTTGAAAAAGGAGTGTTTTTGAGGTTTTTTACTAGTCTTGCTAAAGAGGTCACTCCCGGTAAGGGATCTCGGCTCATTCTTTATCGAATAAGGTGCATGATATTTCACAAATACCGCTATGCAAAGCAAGAACTAAAAGAAGCAGTCAAAAGACAAAACCGAGTGGGTTGTATCATCTGCAAGTTTCACTAAAGAGATCACTCCCGGTGAATGGATCTCGGCTCTTTCCTCATAGAATGGGGTGCTGGATATTCTACAAGGAATACCGCTATGCAAAGCAAAAACTAGAGCTACACTTTTTGAAAATATGACTCTATAACATCTTTTAGGTTTCTTTTCTTTCATTAATCTCATTAATGAAGTCCCATTATTTATTCTTCCTAAGAATCACAGAAGAAATGAAAATACAAAGTACTCTTATGCCATCCGCATTCGCCACAGTGTCCCGTTATGCACCGTTAGGTTACTTAACTAACGTCATAGCGTGACGGGACAAGCGCGGGTGCAAAACATAAGAAACGTTTATTATATATCATATATAAAATAATAAAGCATTCGTCTCACGCATATAAAGTGATCACATCACAGAATATCAGCAGCAGAAGATAACATATGAAATATTGGATATACTAGGAATTCCGTGTTTTAAATTAAGCCAGTATAAAACACAGATTCTTGGTCGCGATGAAGAGCTAAATCCACATCCCTATGTTGGAGATAGTGCCCTCAGAGTCAATTATTAGGTCACAGGTACGTGATTGTAATGATTGAGGGAGGACCTATCCCGGTAGGACAGTCTTACTCGAGATGATAGTATGCTATCTGGTTTACCTTTATCATCGTGTACTGTTTTAAGTGACATGACACGTCGCTATTACACGTTGATAGAGCCCCTAGGATTCTTGCTTGACCACCAGCAGTATGAGGGCGATCATATAAGTGGGAGCTGGGGGTCTACAAGCATATCCTTAAAAGGTCCCTAGTCGTGGGAGTTTCGAGACTGGGCATCGATACTCCATTAGTAGACTAGTGTATACAGTCGAGACCCCGACGAGGGGCGGTGGCCGGTCTCACAAGCCACTGGTGTCAGTTGGATCACCTAAGATGTATACAGGTGCTCATTGGGTTATGAGTACACCGGACAGGACTCGCCGGGAACATGCTAGTTGGTCATATACCAGACGTCAGATGGCAGTTCCCTGGTGACATGTGTGCAGGTTAGTTCATCGACCTGGGGATCGTCATTTGTCTCGTGTGAGTTCCCACTGTACTTTGATTACTACCCTACCACGGCTCAAAGGAGTCGTGCAAACAGGTTTTAGTTGGGTACAGTCCCGAGCCACATGGAGGCAGTGAGCGTATCTTCAGGGGTTCGTCTCTCCCGGTATTGGGGGTGAGGTCGTGCTGTGTCTAGGAGAGCCATTACACAAAGTCCTTGGCCAAGGCAAGGAGATTTACTGGTAGGTATTCCAGTAGTATCTCAGGGTGTTCTGGGCTACACTCCGACACGACTTGTACCGCTTTTGGGGGTCTGACTTTTACCAACCCCCTAGGCCCGCCATGCGATGCTCATAGACGAACGGACCGGACTGCACGGATATTGTCACTGACAGGCTCAGTAGGGTGTCAGGATGAGTTCGCTCATCGACGTCCCTTTTGGTCAATAGCTGGTGGCCCGTCACGTATTGGCTTATACCTCTGACGTGCTAGTGGTTAAATCCACAGCCATAGTATTGACGAGTCTTTAGAGTCTACCACACTTTCAGTTACTCAAGTTTCGGGCGAAACGCTGTAGAGGCCGTATGGAGATATGGCAGGGTCCGATCAGATACGTGCGGTATTGCACGGATCAGGATCGGACGGTTTGTACTAGTAGCCGTATAGGTATATGGCAGGGTTCGATCAGATACGTGCGGTATTGCACGGATCAGGATCGAACAGATATTACAGGCCGGTTTTGGTATAAGCCGGATTCTAGTATAGTACAGTGTAGATTTTGTCTTTTTGCATTTGTATCCGGACGGAATACAGATGCGGGTGTGTATGCACAGTGTCGGGGTTTTCCTGTAATTTATTACGGGACCAGTTTTCTGGAGTTGCCAGTTTGCATTCCGTTCCGGCCGGTTTTCCTTTGTTCTTTCCCGGCCGGACTTTTCCGTTGGAGGGGGTTATTTGCAGTTTTGCAAATAAGTTTTGTGGAAGGGGTTTTATGTAAAAGATTGATATGATAGCATCATTATCCTTTGCTCCATCCCTTGCATTTATTTTGACATGATTGGGTATGGGTTAGTGATGGGCCGGCCACTGTGGATAATTGGAGTGGGGTTTATTTTTAGTGGATTAATTTATAGGCTACATAGTGATATGAGTGTGCTGGAGAATTTTTTCCTTCCTGGTGATTTTCGTGGGCCCCCCCTCATTGTGTGTGTGTGTGTAGTGAAGTCTTTTAATTTCCTTGGGTTTAATTCCTTCACACATCCATTTTTAGAAAGAGAGCTTGCTTCATGTATTTTTCCAGTGAACAAAAAAAAGTCTTGGCCGAGCTCTTCTTTGTTTTGGGTGCTCCATTCTTCATCAAGCATCCATGGAAATTCTTGTCCACAAATTCCTCCGACATGGCAATCTCATAAACCCCAAAGAGACAAGTTTCTATATTATTCTACAGCAAATCTTGGGCGCGTCGGCTAGCCCACTTCGCGTCCGAGTTGCCTCGGTATTGAGGTGGGAGCCCGTAAAAGATACAGGCGATGTGGTGCCCTTCCGGCAAGGAGGCGACGACCGGAGGATCCGCGGGAGATCGGGACGACGACGAGAAGACCGGAGGACTCGGATCACTCGGTACATCTCTAACCCGTATTCTAGTTAGTTTAGACTTGTTAATGGTTACGATCCGGAGTTTAGTGCGCGGTGGTGCCGGTTTGCTAAGTCCGCAAAATTAAAGTTTTTCACCGCTTCCGCATTCCGGCGTCGGATTGACGGCCGGGGCGCCGCCGTGCACTTACAGTGGTATCAGAGCCTCGCCATTAACTTCGTCTAGCTTTGTTTAATGTGTTTTACGTTTCCGATCGAACAAAATCCCGAAAACGCGTATTGCAAGCACATCAGTTTCTGTCGATTTTTTTTTTGAGTCCAAAATTTTTTCAAGTTGTCTCAGAGTGATGTGCAGGGAATTAGAAACATACTGTAAAAATTTGGTACCATGAACTCACTGTTCCACCGCGAAAGCGCGGCCAAACCCCTGCTTGGGCCGCGCTTCCGCCGCTGTTGTAACTGTTCATGCCCCCAAAACTTTGCAGTATGTTTCTGAGTTGAAAATATGGTTTTTGGAATATTAAAGTTGGGCCAATTATTTCTGTTAGTGCTACAGTTTTCTTTGGGGCCCACTTGTTAATTGTTTGATCAATCGGAAAATTTTAAAACACATTTTTCACAGTATTTACATTATATCTGCGACCGTGAATGTCACTCGATCGGTAAATCCGGTCTAACTGCTATAGCCCGGTTAGACGGATTTGCGAACGTGACCTTTACGTTGATGTTCTATGTTTATGCTGTGATGTTGCGGATCGGCCGTGGGGGATAGCCTGGATGCAATGCTAGTACTGTGTTGTTGTATTATGTACATTTGATATTGCGGGGCGAGCGTCCGACTTGTGGACTGCCGTCACTGCCTGATTGTATTATTCTTTTGGGGCACGACCTGGTTGCGGTCGATGTACCCGGTGTATGTATATTTTACTTTCTGTACTAGGGTTACCCCGCGGAGGGGTGCACGGATAGCCGGGTTCTAGAAGGCAACAAGCCCGCATCTCATGGCATTGGGACGGAGGGGGCTTCACTCCAGGATTGACGGGCTATTCGCCGCACTCGTAGGGGGTACAGGTTTGACCCAGGAGGGGTGCCCAAGTTACCGGATTCCGTGAAGTGCTGGGTGGTCCATTCACGGTGCTGAAGGGGGCTGCCTCGCTTCAGGTTTTGGCGGGTGACTTGCCGCGCCCGTAGGGGTCTAGGATTACATTGCACAGGCTATCCACACGACCAGGGGAACGTCGGGTTTCAGTAGTGGCTCTGTGAAACCCGGGGATCCCAGATATCTGTATTGTTCTGTGATGCTGTACATTTCTGTGATGTTGCATTTTATTCACGCCTTGAGCGAAATACTATATATTGGTATATATATTAGTAGATGTTGTATATGTTTTTCATCCGCGCTAGTCCAGTCCCCGCTCTGCCGTTAGTTAGCTAACCTAACGGGTGATGACGGGACCCAGTGGCGAATGCGGATGGCATATACGTACGTCAGTATATTTTCGTTCTTTGTGGTGTGATCAATTGATGGGACTGCATTGATTCGGATCAATGCAAGTTAAAAACAAACCTAATCTGATGTTGTTGGAACACTTTTTCAAAAGCTGTTATTGCAAGGACGTTTACTTTTATTTTGCATCGTGGTATTCATTAGAATATCCTGCTCCTCAGTCGACGAGGCAAGGGCCGAGATCCCTTCACCGGGAGTGACCCCTTGGACAGAAGTTTGCGTCAGGGCATTAACTTCACTATAGCCGATTACTTTTGCTTTGCACCGTGGTATTCATTTGGAATATCCTGCACCTCATTCTACGGGGAAAGAGCCGAGATCCCTTCACAGGGAGTGACCTCTTTAGCAACGGTTTTCGTCACTATATTTTTAAAAGCTATCCGTTCCTTCGACGATATCAAGTTCATTACGTTAAAGGTTTTCGCCAGAAACCATTCGTAGCCCTCCGTCGTTTCATATGGGTGGTCAATAGTATTCAAGCTGCGTATGTTGGCCAAAGTCAAGGCACAGTGATTGGTAGCTATTGGGGTATTCATATGCAGCATAGATAGATGCGTTGGTTTGGGACAGTCGTGCTGCCATTTTGGCCAAAGTCAAGGGTATGTACGGGTGGATTCAAATTAACCTGGAGAATGACGGGTAGAACTTGACATGTGACTTATGATATGTTGGCCAAAGTCAAGGTCATAAGAGCATGGGGCAGAAATCACATCGGGAGTTTCAAAAGTACTGAAACTTGCCAGATATGCGCATACCTTCTGGAGTATGTTGACGTGAGCGGATTCCGTCACG
The DNA here is from genome assembly GCA_030015575.1 of Agapanthus africanus. NCBI lineage: Eukaryota > Viridiplantae > Streptophyta > Magnoliopsida > Asparagales > Amaryllidaceae > Agapanthus > Agapanthus africanus. The sequence goes on from CM057347.1 coordinate 241,931,658, forward strand.
TTATCATGCGATGATAGTTGGATCCCGATTCCCACTGATGAGTTGGTTTACTCCTCGGGTGTTCCCGACTAATTCTTCTTTCAGGTTTGGAGGAGAATTTGAGGTACAGTGGGAGGATTCCAGATTAGATAAATTGGTAACCATTCTGATCTAGGTTAGAGTGCACGCTGAGTGTTTCTTTTCTCTCTCTCTTTGGCAGCGACCATTGACCCGACCCTAAGACTATGACTCAGTGACCAAGTTGACCGAACCTTCTTAAACACTGGCTTTTGGATTGTCAGAGTTGCAGACCTCATTGCCACTCCTACTTTTACCCTTTTCTCCAGGACACCCCGTTTTACTACGAATGTCCACTTCCATTGGACAAAACCATCGTATGGTTAGATACGAACTCGAAAGAATTTATTCGAGGATGGTTTCCGGTTCTGGAGAAAACGGATAGGATTATTCAGTTGTCTTTTCCTTTTACCCTCTCTCAGGTTACGAGTACTCCTTGGTTTAGGGGTAGTACACCTATTACGCAAATTGGATTGTCTTCTTCCAAACCTTAGGCTGGTGCCGACCGGTAGGGAATGAAGAAAACCAATTAGCATAACGATGGTGTGCAGAAGGTATTAAGTTCAGACAAAGCAAGGGATTAGTAAGAGGGCAAAGTAAATTGCAACAGATATTCACGACCAAACCAAATATTTCGTTACCACTCCCACATCACCTTTGTATTTCTCCAGGACACTCCGTATCACTACGAAGATCCACAGTTTATTTGGATACTCCATCGTATGGTTATATACGAACTCGAAAGGAACTTGTTCCAGTTCGGGGATGGATTCTGGTCCAGGAGAAATAGGAGTAAGGTTTATTCGGTTGTCTTTTATCTTCACCTTCTCTCGCATTGCGAGTGCTCCTAGGACTAAGACAGTACACCCATTATGCTTATTGGATAGTCTTCTTCCAAACCATAGGCTGGTGCCGAACGGTAGGGAAGGAAGAAAACCATTTGGCCTAAGGGGTGTGCAGAAGGTAATGACTAAAGACATATAAAGGGATTTGGAGAGGTGGCAAAGAACTATACGGTTATAGTTGTGAATCTGGATAATGGTAGAGGCATTACTAGGAATACAGGGATACCCCATCGAAACATTTCAATGTTTCAGTTCACTGTGTGCTGTTAAAAGAAAACTGATTTCCCGATTAGACACTTGCTCCAGGGTATGTATTTACCAGGTTTGATTCTCACATCTGTATGGTTTTACAGATGGTGAGTGGGAGTAAGTTATTGGGAATTGGGTGATCATCCTCATTATATCGGGATTCGTTGTAATCGGTGATATTTGAGGAGATCACCTGGGCTGTTTGCCGGTCGGCAAATATTTGGTTTTGAATATCCGCTGTTGTGCACCAATTTCAAATTGATATATCTGTACGTCTATTTTCATAGAGTGAGATATACCTTTCTGAAATTATGTCTATGACATTTACCTATATCAGTGGATGGTTAGGTAAGGAGTATTAAACAGCGGTGTAATTCTTCTTAACCATAAGTACAGTTTTCAACCTACGACACACAGTGAAAGAGCTGTTAGACTCAGCGGACTTATACAGAGTATTGTATGTTGTCCAGTGTCCATTAGGACAAAGGGGTTGGTCCTCATACTATATTCTGTTTACTTTTAACTTCTCTAGTTCTTAGACATGTGTTTCGTGGAAACACAGAGTCTAAGCTTTGAGGAGTTATAGGTATTTGAATAGAGTAGAGAACCAGGTGTAGCAAGTATCGGGATTCTTCAAAGTGATCGAAGATAAAGATACTTGTTTATGGTATTCAGTTGATAGTAATAATAAAGAGAAATTGCTTCTCTTTCAGGTTACTCATAATTGGAAGCATTCCTAAGTTGAGTAACGCTGATCGGCCTCTCTCCATTTAGTTGACATGCACTGGAGACAGCTGCATGATTTGAATCTGGTTCAATTAAATCAGTGCCTCTGGTTCTATATTGGATATAGTACAGTTCATATCTTAACATTGTTAAGGTACGGGGAGTTGTCCGGCTTATGATTAAAACCAGACTCTGGATAACTCAAGGCACGTTTCTGTAATGGCTGTTTGTGGGTTGACCCAGGCTATGACGAGGGTTGATTTTCTACCATCTGGAAGATCAATAGTGATATTGTTCTTAACTCGCCACATTTTAAAAGAAATGGTTATTTTTCAGAAAACAGTAGTGGGAGTATGGTAGAACTGGAAGTGATTCCAGAACCGCAAACGATTACTGAAGATTTGATATGGAACCTAAAGATTCAATCTGGATTGACATTCCATTGGCCACTCCGCAGATACGGTGGGTAACTTCAGGCACCCGAGAGGCACTCCGGTAGCCTCAAGGACGGTGACAGGGAAGTTCTTGTTTACCCACACTTGCCATTGCTGTTGTTCCAGGCTGCGAGACCCGGTGGGAGGATGAGTATAGTGTCGTTCTAAACTAGCTTTAGAAGTGCACGTCTATATGACTCTGCCAGAGGGTTGTCGTAGTCAGTGGGAGCAGCGGAAGCATTGGTGGACATCAGGCTTATGTCTATTTATAGACTAAAGCAGATATAGCGGAGATAGATCATCTATTTCTGACGTGACAGTCATAGGTTTGACTTCATCAGAATAGGAGATGGATCTGTTGAGAAGGTAGTAGGATGTGATGTCATGGTATTTGGATGACATACACAAAGAAGGAAAAGAAACTCCTATACTACGATCGGTTATACTTTGGTCGTCACACAGTGGTTTCTCCACAAAGGAAATGGATTTTATATCTGACATACTGGTTACTGGATCTATGGTTTTAGATCTAGATTTGGGTGGTTTCTCAATCAGGGTACCTTGACAGCATTCTAAGAGTATTTAGAATGGACGACTCCTAGCACGGTAGTATACCTGCAGGTGATGGAGTCACCCTCCCTAAAGGTGTCTTATAGACTAAAATAGAGAGGGATGTGCATGATTGGCAGATCACTTGCTTAGGCAATTGAGTCAATCATGAGATGTCAAGTACCACACCAGATGTTGTTCTTGCACTAGATGCAATAAGTTGATATTGATCCAATCCTGGAGAAACAGTCGGAAGCAGTTTTAGAACATAAGTGGCTGTTCTAGGGATATGATAACGAAAGCCCCACTCGGGAAACTGTTATCATTCCAGGCTTCCAAGGTGACATGGACGACAAGGAGGTTGTCAGAGTTATAGTTTTCCTTCTGATGAGGGGCAGTATTTTGGACAGGTGATCCAAGGCAATACTGAGGGAGGCATGGCTCGCAGGATACTGATTAAGTTCAGTTGACGATACAGTCTAAGAAGTTTGAATTTGGAGTTCATTTATGAGCTATGTCCCATCAGGCATCCAGACACATTCTAAGACAGGTATTGCTCATTTCGGGAGATGGGTTTCTCCGCGAACATGAGATATAGAGAGACATGGAAAGAAACAACAAAGCGGATCCACTCACTGAGGCTATTCCTCGAACGCAATAGTTCCGCAAACGAGCTTTGTGAGACTGACTAGTAGAGGAGTTGGATGTTCGGTATCACACGGGCTGTGAGTATGCGACATCGCAATAATTAGCCTTGAGTGCAAGTGGGAGATTGTTGGAGATAGTGCCCTCAGAGTCAATTATTAGGTCACAGGTACGTGATTGTAATGATTGAGGGAGGACCTATCCCGGTAGGACAGTCTTACTCGAGATGATAGTATGCTATCTGGTTTACCTTTATCATCGTGTACTGTTTTAAGTGACATGACACGTCGCTATTACACGTTGATAGAGCCCCTAGGATTCTTGCTTGACCACCAGCAGTATGAGGGCGATCATATAAGTGGGAGCTGGGGGTCTACAAGCATATCCTTAAAAGGTCCCTAGTCGTGGGAGTTTCGAGACTGGGCATCGATACTCCATTAGTAGACTAGTGTATACAGTCGAGACCCCGACGAGGGGCGGTGGCCGGTCTCACAAGCCACTGGTGTCAGTTGGATCACCTAAGATGTATACAGGTGCTCATTGGGTTATGAGTACACCGGACAGGACTCGCCGGGAACATGCTAGTTGGTCATATACCAGACGTCAGATGGCAGTTCCCTGGTGACATGTGTGCAGGTTAGTTCATCGACCTGGGGATCGTCATTTGTCTCGTGTGAGTTCCCACTGTACTTTGATTACTACCCTACCACGGCTCAAAGGAGTCGTGCAAACAGGTTTTAGTTGGGTACAGTCCCGAGCCACATGGAGGCAGTGAGCGTATCTTCAGGGGTTCGTCTCTCCCGGTATTGGGGGTGAGGTCGTGCTGTGTCTAGGAGAGCCATTACACAAAGTCCTTGGCCAAGGCAAGGAGATTTACTGGTAGGTATTCCAGTAGTATCTCAGGGTGTTCTGGGCTACACTCCGACACGACTTGTACCGCTTTTGGGGGTCTGACTTTTACCAACCCCCTAGGCCCGCCATGCGATGCTCATAGACGAACGGACCGGACTGCACGGATATTGTCACTGACAGGCTCAGTAGGGTGTCAGGATGAGTTCGCTCATCGACGTCCCTTTTGGTCAATAGCTGGTGGCCCGTCACGTATTGGCTTATACCTCTGACGTGCTAGTGGTTAAATCCACAGCCATAGTATTGACGAGTCTTTAGAGTCTACCACACTTTCAGTTACTCAAGTTTCGGGCGAAACGCTGTAGAGGCCGTATGGAGATATGGCAGGGTCCGATCAGATACGTGCGGTATTGCACGGATCAGGATCGGACGGTTTGTACTAGTAGCCGTATAGGTATATGGCAGGGTTCGATCAGATACGTGCGGTATTGCACGGATCAGGATCGAACAGATATTACAGGCCGGTTTTGGTATAAGCCGGATTCTAGTATAGTACAGTGTAGATTTTGTCTTTTTGCATTTGTATCCGGACGGAATACAGATGCGGGTGTGTATGCACAGTGTCGGGGTTTTCCTGTAATTTATTACGGGACCAGTTTTCTGGAGTTGCCAGTTTGCATTCCGTTCCGGCCGGTTTTCCTTTGTTCTTTCCCGGCCGGACTTTTCCGTTGGAGGGGGTTATTTGCAGTTTTGCAAATAAGTTTTGTGGAAGGGGTTTTATGTAAAAGATTGATATGATAGCATCATTATCCTTTGCTCCATCCCTTGCATTTATTTTGACATGATTGGGTATGGGTTAGTGATGGGCCGGCCACTGTGGATAATTGGAGTGGGGTTTATTTTTAGTGGATTAATTTATAGGCTACATAGTGATATGAGTGTGCTGGAGAATTTTTTCCTTCCTGGTGATTTTCGTGGGCCCCCCCTCATTGTGTGTGTGTGTGTAGTGAAGTCTTTTAATTTCCTTGGGTTTAATTCCTTCACACATCCATTTTTAGAAAGAGAGCTTGCTTCATGTATTTTTCCAGTGAACAAAAAAAAGTCTTGGCCGAGCTCTTCTTTGTTTTGGGTGCTCCATTCTTCATCAAGCATCCATGGAAATTCTTGTCCACAAATTCCTCCGACATGGCAATCTCATAAACCCCAAAGAGACAAGTTTCTATATTATTCTACAGCAAATCTTGGGCGCGTCGGCTAGCCCACTTCGCGTCCGAGTTGCCTCGGTATTGAGGTGGGAGCCCGTAAAAGATACAGGCGATGTGGTGCCCTTCCGGCAAGGAGGCGACGACCGGAGGATCCGCGGGAGATCGGGACGACGACGAGAAGACCGGAGGACTCGGATCACTCGGTACATCTCTAACCCGTATTCTAGTTAGTTTAGACTTGTTAATGGTTACGATCCGGAGTTTAGTGCGCGGTGGTGCCGGTTTGCTAAGTCCGCAAAATTAAAGTTTTTCACCGCTTCCGCATTCCGGCGTCGGATTGACGGCCGGGGCGCCGCCGTGCACTTACACCCTAGACCCCTACGAGAGAGGCAAGCAACCCTACCAATTCTAGAGTTAGGAGACCCGGTCTCGACTCCTCGAGATGGTCTCCTACTGGACCGTAGAAGCAGGTTACTTGTGCTCCCATCCTTATGCGGAAAAGTAAATATTATACAACAATGGTGACATCATCCTCATCCCAGAAGTTCCCCAGTAAAAGAATATTACATACAATGAATTTTACATGAATGAAAATAAAAACTCTCTTCTCACATAAAACCCCCGGCTATTCAAAACCCGACGATCCAATATAACATAACACAGCAACACATAACATCACATGTCATCATAAACCTGAAATATCACATACTTCGGATTTCATGCCTAACTATATGAATTCCACATATTGTATCACATTCCAGAAAAATCTAGACGACCTTAAACATTCCGATCGAATCAACAAACACCCAAAATTTCCCAAAAAGCTCAACACTTGAGAGCAGTTTAAAAATACTCAGAACATGCCATGGTACCTATGGACCAACAGTAGAAGGGTCAACCCTTGCCTCACCTATGGCTCCGCGGAACGACCGCAAACCCTAGGTTTTGGCGGTGGTTCTTACGGTCATAGAATCGAGTTAGGGTTTTGTTCTTCTAGAGGGTCCATCGAATCACTTGCATGATATTTCAATGTTCTTTAACTTGAAAAAATCCAACTCTTGGAAAATTTCCAGCGAGGGTTAAAGTGGATATTTGATATCCGTTCGAACTTTTTAACGTCGTCTAAATAACCCGAAAAGATGTTAGAATTACGACTACGAAACACTCTGAATTGCCTTTATAGAAAATTAACATCTCATGCAATTTTAGCAAAATCAAGCAACACATGAAACACCAAAATACAGAGACAAGAACACCAGAAAAATATGAACCCCAGAAGCTTACATAAGGCCGGCCAGCTCGGATTCTGGTGCTATGTCACTGGGTCAAATCTGCCCAATTGAGTTTGTATTTGTTCAGTCGTCATGTTACATCTCATATAACATTCTGCAGTTGCCTAAAAAAATTTTCGACGACTTAAAAATATTGACAGAAACGGGGTTTTAGTTTCGAGTGTTCCGGAACTGTTTTGGTTTCATAATTCTACAAACATCGTCTAAATCTCTAGCTTGGCTCTAATACCACTGTAGGATTGCTTGGCACGACAACAAGGGTTCAGGAGGCATCGTCCATTCCATTTTCAAAATTTTGCCATGCTAAACAATCCTAACCCTAGAATCTTAACTTGAGATTTAGAAAATACATCATGTAAACTACTTTACATCTAAGTGATTATGGAATACAACCTTTGTAGACCGGTCCTAAGAGCTTTATCAACATGTGAAAGAAAGACAGTATCACTTATACAAGTCAACATGTTAAGACAAAGAGCAAGCAGATAGCATACTATCATATCGAGCAAGAAAGTCCTCTCTATATATATCCAACCATCCACTATAATATACATTACATGTACAATAATGGGCTTTAGGGCATACATATAACTAACATTTTCGATAACAAACACACATGAAGTGGAAGCATCGGCAAGCTTCTTCTTCTTCAGATCAGCGAGGTACTCAAAACATTTCCTTTTCCAGTGACGCGACTTTTGGCTCTTTTTCCCGATACCGCAGCCCTGGTCTTGTCTTTCCCCTGTGCCTTTTTAACTCCAACTCTCGGTTTGATGGATTTCTTCTTCCTCTTTCCCTTAGCTTTAGCTTTTGGGACGGAAGAGGGTGATTGCCTAGCAACTAGAGAGGAGTTTTCATTCCTTTCAGCTTGCTCTTTGCACTTCTCAACATATTGAGAAGTTCAGAAAGTGATCTTTCTAAATTATGCATATTGAAGTTCACTATAAACTGAGCATAGACAGGAGGGAGAGACTGTAGAACTATATCAACATATTGTTCATTCTCCATCGTCCATCCTAGGTCCTCTAGTTCTTCAATAAGACCTATCCTCTTTAGCTTATGATCTCCTACAGATGAACCTGCAGCCATCCTTATTTGAAACAGCTTTCTTGAGGATTTGTAGAGAAGAGCACAAGATTGCTTCCCATACAACTCCTTTGTATGGAGAAAGATGGATTGCACATCCAACTTCTCATGCTGCTTCCAATGTTCGTTGTCCATCGAAGTTAGAGTGAGGCATTTGGCTGTGGTGCAATCAACATCCCATTTCTTGCGGATTTGCTTATCCGCAACAGAGGAATTAGGGCCTGAGAGGGGAGGGGCTGGAGCAATAAGGATGTATGCAACCTTATCATAAGCAAGGGCAATATTCACGTTCCTCAACGAGTCTTTATAATTAGGTCCCGTTAGTTTATTTTTGTCTAGTAGAAGCTTGAGTCTCGACATTGGTATCTGCCTTTAGAAGAGAGAAAAAAAACACTCAGCGATAACTCTTGCATGATTAGATTGGTTATTTATCTTATCTAATCGATATCTCCCACTGCTTTTATCAATTTTTTCCTTCAAACCATAAAAAGAAAAGTAGCCAGGATTAATTACATTCTACAAGTTCGTTAACCGGTTGGCCAGGCCAGGGTCGGTACTCCGAGAGAGGTTCCCCGTGCTTTCGCACGAACATAATTAAAATAAACCACGTTGTAACGTTTTAGAAATCGTTTAGGCGAATTTTCCGATAATCGGTAAAATAAATTGTGTTTTCCGTAAAATCCAAGTTAAAATCATTTTTCAATATAGACATAAAAGCACCTAGTTTAACTAAGAAATTGCTTGTATGTGGTATTTATTTAGTCACTTATAATTATTAGTTCACTTAAATATTTTTCCTTAATTAAATTTTTATTATAAGCTTTTACTTATATATTTAATTAGTGGTAATTACAAATTGGAATGGGTTAAATATATAAATGTGAACCATGTCAACTTAATTACAAGTTTACAATTATTTACTTTTTCTCGAAATATCTTAAGGGTAGAGACTTTTCTAGGGTTAAAGGAATTAGAAAATAAAAGGAATTAGAGATAGATTGATGTGAGGTGCATTAATTGAGAATTAAGGGTTGTCTTAATCTAAGAAATTTCTATACACTCATACAAACCCCTCACTCTCTCATCCTTGGCCGAGCCTCATAGTGGCAGCCCCAAATTTACCTCACATCCATTTACAACTCAAAAAGCTTAAAAAATCCATCAAAAATCAATAAAAAAATCCTACAAACTCTAAATCAAATCCTTACCTATTATTCATTAGCCTAATCTAGCTTGGATCAAGGAGCAAGTTAGCATTTTGGAGGCCATTTTGGGAGTAAAATTTGCAAGTTTGATATCTAGTTTGTGAGGTATAAATCCTAACCCTGAGGGTTAATTGTTAGTTAATTACTTTAATTTCTTATTAGGTGTTTAAATATAGTTTTATTAGCAAGTTTAGAAATTCAAGAGAGGGTTTTGAAATCAAGTTAGGGTTTTGATTAATTGGATATGGTTATATGTGTACTTTAACATGTTTAGACATGAAAAATCTAAGCTAGTTGTTAGTTTGCAAATTTTTAGATAGAAATTGTCTAAATGATATAATTGTGCAAACTAGGTTTTTAGAATTTATGAAATGAAGTGAGCTTAAAATTTAGTTAAGAGTTGTGAAGCCAAATTATGATATTAGATGAACATGGCAGCCACTAGATCGCTAATCCACGAGGTTTTGCACCAAAACTCCTTTGGGTTGCTTACTAGGTTTTCGGTATAATTAGACATGGGATTTAATTGACATTGTGATCATATATATATTATCTTCTACGATATATATTGTGTTGTGAATGCGCGATTGGTACCATCGGGTTCTAGGCTTGATGGTTGTGTCGCTTAGCAACCTTAGTTAAGGTTGTGGCGATGTCGTACGCGTTTTATGTACTAAGTGCACAATGTGTCTATCTTATGGACGTTTATTCTTGCGTTTCGTTGTCTTGTGCCGGCGCAGGATATTTACCCCTATGTATTGTGTTTGTGAAATTTTAGGGTCGGTTGCGGGAACTTCAGACGCTATTAGAAAAGGGAAGCAGGTGGTTGGATTTACCTAGCTCGAGATCATCGGTGAGTAGATTTAACATCTACGGGGAAATCGCTCGTATGGTGTTATGCGTCAGGATTAGTTATGATATTATATCCGCATGTTTATACGCATATGAGTTGATTGTGAATGGCATCATTGCATATTATTAGTTATTGTGCCTTGACTTAGTACTTATTGGACACCGCACCATTACTGACGGTTCATGTTGCACGAGCACTAAACTGTATGCTACACCCACATCGTTGGTAATTGCCTTGACACATAGAACATATACACCTATGTGGTATTGTATCATTATTGACATTGAGACGTTGATTCTTGTGTTATTGTGCATATGAAATGCATCATGCATACATACGTACATGTAAACACACATACCTTACTATAGCTACATATAGACCTATGTGGTATTGTATCGTTATTGACATTGAGACGTTAATTCTTGTGCTATTGCACATATGAAAAGCATCATACATACATACTTACATGTATACACACATACCTTGCTAAAGCAACATATACACCTATGTGGTATTGTATCGTTATTGACAGTGAGACGTTGATTCTTATGCTATTGCGCATATGAAATGCATCATACATACATACTTACATGTATACACACATGCATTGCTATAGCTACATGTACACTTTTATATGATGTTGTATTTGATTTCGGAGGAATTGGGAACCACATGATATATTTTAAAACTGGATTCATTTAAAAGAGCGGTTTTCCCTTAATATGCTCATATTACTGTTTTATGTTGCATACATCATATTTCATGGATTTACTTATTGAGATATGGATTTCATGTGATTTATGGATTTGAGAACCGTAGGGATATTTCAAGAAATTATGCATTGTTTTAAAAACCCGGTTTCTCTTGATAAGATATTTCGATGCGTCCATCATGAGTTTTCTTGGTTCTAAGACTTGTGTTAGATACCCGATTCGAGGAGAGGTAGGCACCATCTGCGGATACATGGTGGACCCGGTGAGGTACCCCGGGGAAAGAAGACTCGTATAGAAAGGCGGTGATCCCGGCCGAGGGAGAACTGCCTACCAGTGATATTATGGGACCTGACGGATATCCGGAGGATACCGTGTGGTAGTTATGACATGAGATATATTGAGGGCCGATATGGATATGTGGCGCCTGAGAGATGAGTATTTACGTGTCGTTGATGGACACAAGTTTTCATGATGTTTCGAGAGTCGATGTTGGACACTCAGGTTCCATGAGATTTACAGATATGAAGGCCGATCAGAGTGACGGCGCCTGAGATATTGGGATTTGGGGTGTTGTTGATGGTCACCAGGATTTTCCACGATGATGATTCTTTGATGATATTATGTTTTATCCCATACTCAGCAATTATTTGATATGCATTGCTTCATGTATTTGTAGTACCTGATGGAGTACCTTGATCATGATTGTTGCATATCCATATAGCCATATTTATCCTAGCAGATTGCATGTTATAGAATATCGTTGTTCGTGCATACCAGCGATTATCGGTATGATGTTACATACTATTCACGAGTTTGCAAAATCACCTCCGTTGTGCCATTGTGTTTAGCAGGCTTGACCCTCAGAGTAGTCGCGGCAGGGCTTCTTATCATCTCTATTTTTGCGGATACCGCTACGGTTGGCTGTGAGGCCGTTTGCTATAGGTGGGTTGCGGCTATCCGATTCTATCTATTGTACATCTTATTGTATCTAGTATTCTCCATCTACCATTTCCATGTATTGACTTAGAGACGAGTTGTGAGGATCGATATTTTATTATTTTGTGACTCTGGGTGTCGTGCTCGTGTGAGCCGGCCTTTATTATGTAGTTTTACCTCTTTATGCTGTTTTCATTCATATTTCTTCGCTACGGCGTCGTATATATGCTTGTGGTGGTAGTTTCCGCCTTTGGGCATGATTTGCTCCCATTTAGGGATGCTTTATTATTATTCTATGTTTGTAACCGTTTCGGGGCTAGTTTTCACAAAGTAGGTGCTGCCAAAATTTTTAAGAAAATAAAACTTAAGTTTATAGGTTTTTACTTGAGATTTCCAAATGTTTTTAACAATGTTTTCATAACTTACTTATTTTGATGGTTTAGATTTCTGGGTTTTCGGCTTACTTCAATTGCGTTACGCCTGTTGACGTCATATGGTTTAACTGCCGGTGACGTGCCTAAATTGGGTCGTGATAAAGTTGGTATCAGAGCGCTAGGTTTTGCCTTTCGGAGTGTAGGATGTCCTTGGTATGATGGAGTAGGTAGTTTAAGCAGAGTGACGTAGCATGTGTATGTTCCACGGCATACTTACGACACGGTACTCCGCCTAAGTGACCTTAGGAATTGTTGGTTGAAATTCATTCCGTGATTATATACATCCTTGTGATTCGATTTCTATGTTCTTATCGAATCATGTTTCCATTTCCAGCCATTATGCCGCCGAAGACTACGAGGGCGTAGAGAGTGGCCGCGAGAGCCGAGGTCAAAGCAGGTTCATCGGAGACGAGGACTGACCAGGGCAGTACGCCCATTGTACAGGAGCAGATTGATCCACCTTCGACAGACCGTATTACTATGCTAGAGGCCGGTATGCAGGATTTGCGCCAGATGATGGGGTCGTTAGTTATGGCCAGTCGAGCGCAGAGACAAGAGGTTGACTCAGCTGTTACGGGGACTGTGATGGTGCCTACTGTTCCGGCAGTCGCAGCTATAGCTACGGAGGTTATCATTGTATCATTATCTGAGTTCGTGAAGCTGAAGCCTCCGGTCTTCACCGGCACCGATACAGCTGAGGATCCGCAGTCGTTTATTGATCGGATGGCAAGGATCAGTCATTCGCAGAGATATTCCGACGCGAGATTGGTAGAGTTCGCGAGTTTTCGTCTGGAGGGTCTTACCCAGACCTGGTGCGAGTCTTTAGAGAGGGGCAGAGCCGTAGGTCTTTCTCCTATGAGCCGGGCTGAGTTCGTGATGGTTTTTCTTGCCCGATTTCTTCCGCAGAGCATCAGGGATGCTCAAGCTCGCAGTTTCGAGTCATTACGCCTGACTCCGGGTATGACGGTGGCAGAGTACGATGTTCAGTTTACCCATTTATCTGTGTATGCTCCATATTTGGTGGACACTGAGGAGATGCGGATCAAGAGATTTTTCGAGGCCTTATTACCTAGTTGTTCCTCGCTATCTGCTCCCTGTATTTTGACATATATGCAGCCGCAGTGGACGCAACCCTATTGGTAGAGGAGCGCATTTATGAGACTTTAGTCATTCCGGGAACGAAGAGGGTTCGTACTGATTTATCAACACAGAGGCAGTTTGGTAGAGGCGGCGGTGGATTCACTATGGGCCGTGCGGGTAGACGGAGCATGAGACGGGGTCAAACATTTAGTTTGTACCAACAGGGTCAGCAATCGTCGCCTGGATGTTTTGGGTGTGGCAGTCCTCATCACCGCATCAGAGATTGCAAAGAGATACGCAAGAGGGAGGCAGCGGTTCCACATGTTACATTACCACCTTCACCTCAGAGAGCGTTGCCTCTTACGCCTGTTGTTGCCCCGCGTCAAACTCCTGCGTAGAGAGGTCGTGGTCATGGAGGTTTTGTTCAGAGAGGACAGGATGGCCGAAGCGGAGGACAGCCAGTTGCCGGTAGAGGGCAGGCTCGAGTGTTTGCTTTGACTCATCAGGACACGCAGGCGTCCAATGCTGTGGTTTCAGGTGCTCTTTCTGTATGTTCCTTCGATGCACACATTTTGTTTGATCCGGGATCTGCACACTCGTATGTTTCTACACACTTCATGCCGAGGTTGGGCCGAGAGTCGTGCTTTCTAGATCAGCCGCTTGTCGTGACTACTCCTATTGGCGAGCCGTTTGTTGCGCGACACGTGTTTCGGTCGTGTGCCATTCTTATTGGAGATAGAGATTCGTTCGATGACTTGATCCTTCTTAAGATGTTGGACTTTGACGTTCTCCTGGGCATAGACTGGTTAGCTACTTGCTACGCGTCTGTGGGCTGCCGCGAGAAGACAGTCAAGTTTTATTTTCTCGGCAAGTCAGTTCTTGTTGTGCAGGTGGAACGTGGTTCCACCCCTCACAGTTTGATTTCAGCCCTTTGCGCTAGTCGGCTTATGAGGAGGGGATGTCGGGGATTCTTAGCTTTCATACGAGATACTGGAGCTACGGTAGATTCATTGGACAAGGTTCCTATTGTGAGAAAGTTTCCCGACGTTTTTCCCGATGAGTTACCTGGATTGCCGCCAGAGCGTGACATTAAGGTTTGCATTGATTTGATCCCCGGCGCGGGGCCTATTTCTATACCTACTTACCGGATGGCCCCAGCGGAGCTTAAGGATCAGCTGTAAGAGTTGCTTGATAAAGGACTTGTACGTCCGAGTGTTTCGCTTTGGGGAGCTCCTGTTCTGTTCGTCAAGAAGGAGGACTGCAGTTTGAGCTTGTGCATTGATTATCGTTAATTTAACCGAGTTACGGTGCGGAATAGGTATCCTTTACCTCGCATACAGCTCCAGGGAGCGGGTCATTTTTCTAAGATTGATTTGAGATCAGGTTATCATCGGTTGCGGGTTCAGAATGATGACATTCCGAAAACTGCTTTTCGTACGCGCTACGGGCATTATGAGTTTTTGGTGATGTCGTTCGGACTCACCAATGCCCCAGCAGCGTTCATGGATCTGATGAACCGGATTTTCAGGCCGTTCCTCGACCAGTTTATTATTGTGTTTATTGATGACATTCTGGTTTACTCCAAGAGTCGAGAGGAGCATGAGCAGCACTTGAGGATTGCTTTGCAGACATTAAGAGTGCACCAGCTGTTTGCTAAATTCTCGTAGTGAGCCTTCTGGCTAGATAGTACTGACTTCCTGGGTCATGTGGTTATAGGAGACGGTATTCGTGTAGACCCGAGGAAGATCGAGGCAGTACAGCTTTGGCCCAGACCTGTATCAGTGATAGAGCTCCACAGCTTTTTGAGCTAAGCCAGTTATTACCGCCGTTTCGTGCAGGACTTCTCGAGTATCGCTGCACCGCTGACAGGGCTGACCAGGAAGGGGGTTCCTTTTCTTTGGACTGAGGCATGCGTGCAGAGTTTTCAGCAATTGAAGACTCGGTTGACGACTGCACCAGTTTTATCCTTGCCTTCTGGATCGGGCGGCTATTGTTAGTGCATGTTGCATGCTCCCACAACTCTTGTGGCGCGGCGGAAGCGGTGAACGAAAATTTTCTTGGCATACAACACGCACATAACCGAAGATCTTGTCTAAACCACAACTAGAAAACTCTAACTAGAGATCTTATCTACTATGTTAGGGATTATATCTTGATGATCCGGTCATTCGGGTCTTCTCTTGGATGCAACTCCTTTGCTCCTTTCTTCTCTTTTGGTGAACTCCTTAGCTCCCTTAGATGTTACCGATGTCTTCGATCTCCGGCCACCCATGACGTAGATGATCCACCCGAGAGTTATCGTGCAAGCTATAAACTCTTCACAAGAGTTTAACCTAGAGACCAATTTAGCTAGAAGAGGTCACTAGTATAATGTAGAGATAAGTGTATTGGATTAACTTGAAATCTAAAGCTTTGGATTCACATCTCTTGTGAAGGTTTAAGCTAGAAAGAATAATAATGAGTTTATTCATGCTCATTCATTCATTCACATCTCATATGAAGCTATTTATAAGAAGAAGGAGAAGGAGAGAGTAAGTGTTTTTCATAATTAAAGAGTTCAAGCATGATGAAAAAGGATATAGCACTAAATGAAATAATTGAAGCAAGCATTATATAATTAGCACCATGCTTCGACAGTAACTCCATAACAACAACCCCATCATGCTTGTACTTTTAATTTCCACCTCATTTTTTGTTTTCACAAAATAAATGATGTCATTATTATGTCATTATGAGGTGGCACCTTCTAGAAGGTATTCTTGTAACAATTACAAAAATACCCTTCCTCCGTATACCGTATACCGTATACCCGTATCCGAATTCTGAAAAATACGAATACCACTAATCTAATAATATAATACCGGTATCTGGCTTAAACCAATGCCCAGCAGTATTATCCTTCCGATTATTATTCCTGTAACAATTACACGAACATAATCGAAACCCTACATCTTACGGCTGCCATAACCTCTTACAGCCTCTACATCTTTCGCCTGAATGAGAGAACCCTCTGTGTGGGACTCTAAAGATTCGACAGTACGCTGACAGTGGGTTTAACCACAAGCACGTCAGCGGCACTAGCTGTGCATAACGGCTACCCAGGTACATGACGAAAAGGTGGCCGATGTGCGAACTCATCACAACCTCTACAAGCCTGCAAGCAACAATTACCGTACAGTCCGGTCTCTTCGTCTGATATGTCGTATATGAAGTCAAGGGGTGGTAAATGTCAGACCCCAGTAACTTTATAAGTCATGCTGATTTACAGCTTATAACAGTTCGAGGAACTACTGATAACACTTATCGGTAAACCTCGAGAACCCTGGCCAGGGATTTAGGTGTTATAGCCGATCAAACATAGCGCGACATCAACTCCCTATACCGGGAGAGACGAAACCCCTCCTATCGCTCACTGTCTCCATATGATTCGGGACTGTACCCAAAATCCACTTGTTTGCATGACTCAATAGAGCCGTGGTAGGGAGGAAATCAAAGTACAGTGGGAATCACACAAGTCTCTTTGACGATCTCGGGACTACAGAATAACATGTACAAGTGTCGCCAGAGAACTGCTATCTGACAATAGGTATATATACCATATAGGAGTTCTCGGCGAGTCCTGTTCAGTGTACCCATTCTCCAATGAGCACCTGTATACAATCTTTGATGTCAAACATCAATGGCTGTGGAATCAACCATCGCCCCCAGGGTCAAGAAGCGTACACACTAGTCTAATCTGGTAATACCGATGCCCCGTCTCGATTTACCCTCAACTAGGAACTATTAAAGGATATGCTTGTAGACTGCACAGGTCCTACTAGTATGATCTCATTATAATCCTGGTAGTCAAGCATAGTCCTAAGGGCTTCATCAACATGCACAACATATCACATGAAGTTAAACCAGATAGCATACTTTCATTTCGAGCAAAGATTTTTTCTGTACATATACATGCCTAGCATCCTATACAATACAGGCCTCTAAGGCATACATATCTAACAATCTCCCACTTGCACTAAGGACTGTAGTTGATGCAATAAGTACAAGCTAGAACCAGTTGCCAGCGTACCGCATGCCCAACAGCTCAAATAGTTTCTCAAACTGTACATGAGGGATGGCCTTGGTGAATGGATCTGTCGTATTGTCTTTCGTGTCTACTTTCCGTACCTCAATATCCTGGCGATCCACTATCTCCTTGATGAGATGATACCGCCTCAAGATATGTCTGGATTTCTGATGGGACCTCTGTTCTTTCGCCAAAGCTATGGCTCCATTGTTATCGCAATACAGTTGGATTAGCAATGGATGGAACCACTTGAAGTTCGGAAATGAACTTCCTCATCCAGACTGCCTCTTTTGCGGCATCATTAGCAGCAATATACTGAGCTTCCATCGTGGAGTAAGCGACGGTATCTTCTTTGGAACTCTTCCAACATACCGCCCCTCCATTTAGGGTAAATACAAACCCGGAGATGGACTTACTACCATCCTTGTCGCTCTGGAAGCTAGAGTCGGTAAAGCCCTCCATTTGGAGATCTCCGTTACCATACACCAGGAACATTTCTTTAGTTCTTCTCAAGTACTTCAGAATGTTCTTCACAGCAGTCCAGTGTTTCTCCCCTGGGTTGGATTGATACCTGCTTACTGCACTCAGTGCATAAGCTACATCTAGGCGAGTACATAACATCGCATATATTATAGATCCTACTGCCGAAGCGTAGGGTATAATGCTCATGTGAGCCCTCTCCTCATCAGTCTTTGGAGACATCTCTTTGGAGAGGGTGATCCCGTGACAAGCGGGTAAATTACCCTTCTTGGAATCTTCCATACTAAACCTCTTTAGGATGGTGTCAATGTATCTCGATTGGGACAATCCCAATAATTTCTTAGATCTATCTCCATAGATCTTAATCCACAGAATCTACGAGACATCGCCCAGGTCTTTCATGGAGAACCTCTGCGATAAGAATAGTTTGACCGATTATAGCATAGGAATATCATTTCCTATCAAGAGAATGTCGTCCACGTACAATACGAGGAATGTAAAAGTACTCTCTACAATCCTTTTATAAATACATGGTTCATCCACATTTTTGATAAAACCAAACTCTTTGATTGTATCATCAAAGAAGATGTTCCAACTCCGTGATGCCTGTTTTAATCCATAGATGGATTTAAGCAGCCTGCATGCTTCTCCGCTGCTCCCACTATCAATGAAGCCTTCTGGCTGATCCATAAAAACGCATTCTTCTAAATCACCATTTAGAAATACCATTTTAATATCCATCTGCCAGATCTCATAATCATAGTAAGCAGCTATAGCAAGCAGGATCCGAATGGATTTGAGCAATGCGACTGGTGAAAAGGTTTCACATTGTCCAAGCCCGGTCTTTGACGAAATCCTTTTGCTACCAGCCTAGCTTTATAGGTCTCCACCTGACCATCCACATCGATCTTTCTTTTAAAGATCCATTTGCACCCTATGGGTCTTACTCCAGAAGGTGCAGCCTCCAAAGTCCATACTTTGTTGGTGTGTATGGATTCCATTTCGGATCTCATGGCATCTAGCCACTTCACTGAGTCACCACTCGTGATAGCTTGCTGAAAACTAGTAGGGTCATCATCATCCTTGATGCAATCTTCTCTCTCACCATCAATTAGAAAACCGTAGTATCTATCAGGTTGGCGAGAAGTCCTACTAAATCTACGGAGTGGCTGAGGTACGTCAGGTTCTATTGAAACCTTAGGTTCAACCAAATCATCGGTAATTGTCTGTGTATCTGGAATTTCTTCCAGTTCTACCGCATTGCCAACAGTATCATTTTTAAAATATTCATTTTCTAAAAATGTGGCATACAGAGAAACAAATACCCTTTGTTCCTTCTTGTGGTAGAAAAGATATCCATACGAGTATTCTGGATATCCCACAAATCTACACAAAACCGACCGTGTCACAAGTTTGTCCGGATTCTGCTTTTTCACATAAGCTGGACAACACCATATCTTAACTCTTCAAGAGATGGTCTCTTTCCATACCATATCTCATATAGAGTGGTAGACACGGTTTTGGTCGGAACCCTATTCAATAGATAAATCGCAGTCTCCAATGCGTGCCCCCAGAATGATATTGGTAACTCAGCATCACTCATCATAGATCGTACCATATCTAATAAGGTACGATTCCTCCTTTCCGATACACCATTGTGTTGTGGTGTGTATGGAGGAGTGAGCTGAGAGAGAATCCCATTCTCTTTTAGGAAATCTAGAAACTCTGAGCTTAGATACTAACCTTCTCGATCCGATCGAAGTTTCTTGATACTTAAGCCTGTTTGTTTTTCTACTTCAGATTTATACTCCTTGAATTTTTTGAAGGCTTCAGACTTATGTTTCAACAAGAACACGTGCCCGAATCTCGATAAATCATCAGTGAAGGTTATGAAGTACGAAAAACCACCTCTCGCATGTTTAGACATTGGTCCACACACATCACTATGTATGAGGCCTAAGAGTTCAGTAGCTCTGTCTCCATGTCCAGTAAACGGAGTTTTGGTCATTTTACCTTTGATGCAAGACTGGCAAGTCGCATAAGATTTATATTCAAACGAGTTTAAATATCCATCTTTATTTAGCTTGGTTAGTCTTGTTTCGTTAATATGACCAAGTCTACAATGCCAAATGAAAGCTTCATTTATGTCCGAAACCTTTCTTTTGTTTGTGTGTTGTATATGAAAAACTGTAGGCTGATTTAGGACGTATATCCCGTTATTTAATATACCATACCCAATCCACTCTTGATTGAGGTTAATGTTCATAACATTAGATTGCATTGCAAAATTATATCCAGCATTGTCCAAAAACGACACAGATATAATATTACATAACATCAAAGGTACAAAATAACATTGGTTCAAAAACAATATACAACCCGACGGCAAACCAAGATGATATTCTCCCACTGCAGCAGCATGTACTTAGGAACCATTCCCAACCCGGAGAGTGTGATCTCCTTTCTTCAAAAACTTGCTATTTCTCAGCCACTGCAGACAGTTGCAGATGTGAGATCCTGACCCGGTATCTAATACCCAGGAAGCAGAGTTAATTGAAAAACAGTTTTCTGTTACAAACACACCTGAAGTAGAAGCATCACCATGCTTCTTCTTCTTGAGGTCAGCCAAGTATCCAACGCAGTTTCTCTTCCAGTGCCCAGTCTGGTGACAGTGGAAACATTCCCATCGTCTTATCGCAGCAGCTCCTTTCTTGTACCTTCCCGGTACCTTTTTCACTCCGCCTCTCTACTTGATGGGATTCTTCTTCTTCTTTCCCTTGGCCTTGGCTTTTGGGACGGATGAAGAAGAAGGCCCAGCAATAAGAGCGGGAGTTTTCGCTACCTTTAGCGTGCTCTCTACACTCCTCAACATATTGAGGAGTTCAGGTAAAGACTTCTCCATGTTATGCATGTTGAAGTTTACAATGAATTGTGCAAAGGCAGGGAAAAGGGATTATAGAACAATATCAACATACTGCTCGTTCTCCATTGTCCAACCCAGGTCCTCAAGTTCTTCGATAAGTCCAATCATCTTCAATACAAGGTCACCTACAGACGTGCTAGCAGCCATCCGCATCTGAAACAACTTTCTAGATGCCTCGTATCTGAGAGTACGAGATTGCTCTCCATACAACTCCTTTGTATGGAGAAAAATGGATTGAAAATCCATCTTTTGGCGCTGCTTCTGATGTTCATTGTTTATAGAAGCAAGAGCGAGGAACATGGCTATTGCGCAATCTATATCCCATTTCTTGCGGATTTCTTTATCCACAACTGAAGAATCAGAGTCTGGGCTAGGAGGGGCTGAGTAGTCAGGACGTATATGACCATATCATAGGTTAGGGCAATATTAACGTTACTTAGCCAATCATTCTAATTCGGTCCCGTAAGTTTATTTTTGTCTAATAAAAGCTTAAGTCCCGTCATAGGTATCTGCTATTAGGAGAGAGAAAAGAAGACATTCAGCGATTGCTCTTGCATAATTAGATTTGTTATTAATCTTATCCAATTGATGTCTCCCACTGCTTTTTATCAAATTTTCCTTCAAACCTAAAAAGAAAACTAGCCAGGATAAATTGCAATCTACAAGTTCGCTAATTGTAAAGTGCAAAGTTCTCCTGGGAGTAACTTTTACTCACAGTGGGATCGGGATCCAACTATCATATAGAAGGTATGCAATCTCATTGTAAATTTCAACTCCTGAAATTCTCTATATGATTTTTACCCCTAGTATCTTATGACCTTAACTATGGTCAACAAATCATAAGCACTAGTCAAGTTCTACCTGCCATTTCGGGATTGATTTAGACCTACCTACATGACCCTTAACTATGGTCAACAAAGTCATGAGAATGTCCTAATCGATCGCATCAAATACTTTGTAGGAATACATCACTTAGCTACCGTACACCACGCCTTAACTATGGTCAACAAACGTGGCACGAATACTAAGTACTCTGCTTCCTAAAATGGCGGAGGGCTACGGATGGTTTTTATGAAAACCTTTAATGTTTTGAACTTGATATCGTTGTAGAATCGAGTGAGAAGGAGTGGTTTAAGCTCCAGTTTTAAAAATCGAATAGTTTTATAGCATCTTTCTAATCTTGCTAAAGAGGTCATTCCCGGTGAAGGGATCTCGGCTCTTTCCTTATCGAATAAGGTTCTGGATATGTAAATACCACGATGCGAAGAAAAATTTGATCAACTATAAAATCAAATCGAGTTCTTTATAACATTTTCCAGTTTTGCTAAAGGGGTCACTCCCGGTGAAGGGATCTCGGCCCTTTCCTCATCGAATGAGGTGCGGGATATTCAAGAACACCACTATGCAAAACAAAATCTAGAGTTACCCATTTTAAAAAATTTGATTCTAGAACATCTTTAGGTTTCTTTTTCTTAACATTAATCACATTAATGCTGTCCCATCATTTACGTTTCTTAAACATCACAGAAAGGAAACGAAAATAGAACGTACGCTTATGCCATCCGCATTCGCCACGGGGCCCCGTCATGCACCGTTAGGTTACTTAACTAACGGCAGAGCGGGGGATGGTCTAGCGCGAGTGCAAAACATAAGCAACGTTTATTATATATCTCATATATAAATATAACCATTTCAGATCACAGACGAATACATTGGATATACTAGGAATTCCCTATTTTATTCAAGCCATTAATGAAAGACGGGTTCCACAGTCGTGATGAATAGCCAAAACCCCCCTAGACCCTTATGGGTGCGGCAAACTACCTGCCAAATTCCCGAAGTGAAGCAACCACCCTCAACAAAGTGAGTAGGCCAGTAGGCACTTCGAAAACCCAGTAGTTTGTGCACCCCACCTTGGGTCTATCCTAGGAGCAAAAACAGTAAAAAGGAATTATACAATGGTGGCTACAACCTTATCCCGGATGTACCCCGCAAAATAATATTACATTGCTTTTTACAAATTACATTGAATGAAAGAAAAGGAAAAACGCTCATCTCACATCCCCCGGCCATTCATCATGACGATCCAACACATTCATATACACAAACCATCTCATGATATACATATGTGCAACCCCAACTAATCGTCATATAGCAATTAGTGGACGTTTCAAATACATATCAAAAACAGCAAACACGAATAGCCAAACACTTTAGAATTCCGATTGATAATTTTAAACCATGCTAGCACTTGACATGTTCCAGTACAAACAACTTTGTGAAAATTCCAAATGTCCAAGAAACCCTATTTCTTCAATCTAAGCACACTGATGGAAAAACGAGTCAACTCGGCCACAACTCAACCGCGGATCGGCGGCCAAACACTGCGTTTGGCCCCGGATCCGCGGCGTTCCTGGCGAGTTGGAAACTCGTTTTTCTACAGTGTTCTTAGAAAACCCTACTTGTATTTTTAACGCCCGTCGAAAGATTTTTTTAACAGTTTCAAAAATTGACAGCAGCAGGGGCAGAAAACGTGTTTTCGGGAGAAAAAAATTATCGATCGAGGTTCTAACTTTTGGCAAACAATCTAATTATGGTTTCGTTAGGCTCTGATACCATGTTAGTCAGGCAGCCACCCCATCCAACGGGGTCGCCGTGGCACCAACGGGTCCCTCAGCAGCTACTTTCCACGCATGCCCCCTCCCGAGGACTACAACCCGCCGGAACACCTTCCGGCCTTGGGACACCCTAGGGGTAAGAGCCTATGCTTCGCCACACCGTCACACAGTGAGAACCCTCATAGGTTGACATCCAATGTCTAGTAGCTCTGATACCATGTTAGTACATGTTACAAGCTCCCACAACTCTTGTGGCACGGCGGAAGCGGTGAACGAAAATTTTCTTCGCATACAACACACACTTAACCGAAGATCTTGTCTAAACCACAACTAGAAAATCCTAACTAGAGATCTTATCTACCATGTTAGAGATTATACCTTGATGATACGGTCCTTCAGGTCTTCTCTTGGATGCAACTCATTTGCTCCTTTCTTCTCTTTTGGTGAACTCCTTAGCTCCTTTAGATGTTGCTGATGTCATCGATCTCCGGCCACCCAAGACCAAGATGATCTACCCGAGCGTTATCGTGCAAGCTATAAACTCTTCACAAGAGTTTAACCTAGAGACCAATTTTGCAAGAAGAGGTCACTAGGATAATTTAAAGATAAGTGTAATGGATTAACTTGAAATCCTAAGCTCTGGATTCACATCTCATGTGAAGGTTTAAACTAGGAAGAATAATAATGAGTTTATTCATGCTCATTCATTCATTCACATCTCATGTGAAGCTATTTATAAGAAGAAGGAGAAGGAGAGAGTAAGTGTTTGTCATAATTAAAGAGTTCAAGCAT
The DNA here is from genome assembly GCA_030015575.1 of Agapanthus africanus. NCBI lineage: Eukaryota > Viridiplantae > Streptophyta > Magnoliopsida > Asparagales > Amaryllidaceae > Agapanthus > Agapanthus africanus. Next base: position 241,955,695 of record CM057347.1, read on the forward strand.
GATGAAAAAGGATATAGCACTAAATGAAATAATTGAAGCATGCATTATATAATTAGCACCATGTTTCAATAGTAACTCCGTAACAACAACCCCATCATGCTTGTACTTTTAATTTCCACTTCATTTATTTATTTTCACAAAATAAATGATGTCATTATTATGTTATTATGTAGTGGCACCTTCTAGAAGGTATTCTTGTAACAATTAAAAAAATAGCCCTCCTCCGTATACCGTATACCGCATACCCGTATCCGAATTCTGAAAAATACGAATACCACTAATCCAATAATATAATACCAGTATCCGGCATAAACCAAAGCCCACCAGTATTATCCTTCCGATTATTATTCCTGTAACAATTACACGAACATAATCGAAACCCTGCCATCACATCTTATGGCTGCCATAACATCTTACAGCCTCTACATCTTTCGCCTGAATGAGGGAACCGTCTGTGTGGGACTCTAATGACTCGACAGTACGCTGGCAGTGGGTTTAACCACAAGCACGTCAGTGGCACTAGCTGTGCATAACGGCTACCCAGGTACATGACGAAAAGGTGGCCGACGAGCGAACTCATCATAACCTCTACGAGCCTGCAAGCAACACTTACCGTACAGTCCGGTCTCTTCGTCTGATACGTCGCATATGAAGTCTAGGGTTGGTAAATATCAGACCCTAGGAACTTTATAAGTCATGCTGATTTACGGCTCATAACAGTTCAAGGAACTACTGATAACACTTATTGGTAAACCTCGCGAACCCTGGCCAGGGATTTAGGTTCTATAGCCGATCAAACATAGCGCGACATCAACTCCCTATACCGGGAGAGAAGAAACCCCTCCTATCGCTTACTGTCTCCATGTGATTCGGGACTGTACCCAAAATCCACCTGTTTGCACGACTCAATAGAGCCATGGTAGGGTGGAAATCAAAGTACAGTGGGAATCACACAAGACTCTATGACGATCTCGGGCCTATAGACTAACATGTACAAGTGTCGCTAGAGAACTGCTATCTGACAATAGGTATATATACCATCTAGGAGTTCTTGGCGAGTCTTGTTCAGTGTACCCATTCTCCAATGAGCACTTGTGTATAATCTTTGATGTCAAACATCAATGGTTGTGGAATCAACCATCGCCCGCAGGGTCAAAAAGCATACACACTAGTCTAATATAGTAATACCGATGCCCTGTCTCGATATACCCTCGACTAGGAACTATTAAAGGATATGCTTATATACTGCCCAGGTCCCACTAGTATGATCTTATCATAATCCTGGTAGTCAAGTATAGTCCTAAGGGCTTCATCAACATGCACAACATATCACATGAAGTTAAACCCGATAGCATACTATCATTTCGAGCAAAAATTGTTTCTGTACATATAGATGCCTAGCATCCTATACAATACAGGCCTCTAGGGCTTACATATCTAAGAGCTATGTCGTTTACTCCGATGTTTCTCGAGTAGGGCTCGGTTGTGTATTGATGCAGCATGATAGATTTATCGCTTACGCTTCTCAGCAGCTGAAGAAGCACGAGCAGAATTATCCCACTCACGATCTTGAGATGGCCGCGGTGGTCTTTGCGCTTAAGATTTAGAGACACTACTTGTACTGGGAGTCGTATCAGATTTTCACAGACCACAAGAGCTTGAAGTATATCTTCCAGCAGCGGGATCTGAATTTGAGACAGCGCTTTTGGATGGAGCTTGTGAAGGATTATGATTACGAGATCCTTTTTCACCCAGGCAAGGCGAATGTGGTAGCGGATGCTTTGAGTCGTTGGCCCGGGGGTAGCTTGTCCCAGTTGGGCACAGTTCAGAGACAGTCTTCTGCAGATTGGCAGATCTTGTGCGACAGTTGAGTACAGTTTGAGTTCACTTCCACGGGGGGACAGCTTGCTCATGTCCGCGCATGTCAACTTCTACTTGGTCGTATTCGTTAGGCGCAGCCCGCCGATGCCCGTTTATCTGAGATTCCTGAGCATGTTCAGCAGGGTAGAGATTCAGAATTATTGATTGATGACCAGGGTGTGCTACGTTTTGGGACACGTTTGTGTGTACCTGATACTGATTGGTTGAGACGCGAGTTCCTAGGCAGGCACATCTGTCAACTTTTAGTGTTCACCCAGGTTCCACCAAGATGTATCGTGACTTGAGAGATATCTACTGGTGAGCAGGGATGTAGAGTGATGTTTCAGATTTCGTTTCGAGGTGCCTGACTTGTCAGCAAGTTAAGGCTGAGTATCAGAGACCGACAGGAGAGTTGCAGCCTTTACCCATTCCGGAGTGGAAATGGAAACAGATCTCCATGGATCTCGGTGTGGTTCTACCTAGGTCCATTCGAGGGTATGACTCCATTTTGGGTGATTGTTGATCGGTTGACGAAAGCGGCTCACTTCCTTCCAGTGAAGACCACTTTCGGTTATGCTCAGTATGCCCAGTTGTAAATTGATGAGATTGTGCGTATGCACGGCATTCCTACATGCATCATATCCGACAGGGGCATCCAGTTTACCAGCCATTTTTGGCAGAAGCTTCGAGAAGTTTTGGGTACCCGATTGAGTTTTAGCACCGCTTTCCATCCGCAGACCGATGGTCTGTCGGAGCGGACTATACAGACACTGGAGGATATGCTTCATGCGTGCGTACTTGATTTTGGGGGCAGTTAGGATCGTCACTTGCCGTTGATAGAGTTATCTTATAATAATAGTTATCTGGAGACGATTCAGATAGCACCTTTTGAGGCTTTGTATAGGAGAAAGTGTCGATCGCCAGTCTTTTGGACCGAACTCAGCGATGGTAGGATTTTGGGACCCCAGCAAGTTCAAGAGACTACAGAGAAGATCCAGTTGATTCAGGATAGGATGAGAGCAGCCTAGTGCAGACAGAAGTCTTATGCCGACCGTCGTCGTCGCAGGCTCGAGTTCGCATTGGGGGATCATGTATTCCTACGGATTTCTCCGATGAAGGGCGTAATGAGATTTGTGAAGAAAGGGAAACTCAGTCCCAGATTTGTAGGTCCTTTTGAGATCCTTGAGCGAGTTAGTACCGTTACCTATCGTTCGGCTCTTCCGCCCAGTTTCCCAGATGTTCACCCTGTATTTCATGTGTCGTTGCTACGCAAGTACCTTCATGACCCTTCTCACATGATTCAGCACCAGACTGTTCAGCTAGAGCGCGATCTTCCGTTCACCGAGCAGCCGGTAGTTATATTGGATCGGCTGGTGAAGAAATTTCGGTCAAAGGTCGTGCCATCTGTGAAGGTTCTTTGGCGTGGCTCGAATAGTGAAGAGGTCACTTGGGAGGCCGAGAGCAAGATGCAGAAGAAATTCCCTCATCTGTTTGAAGGTACACATAGTAAGAATTTTAAATTCGGGGACCGAATTTCATTAAGGGGGGAAAGATTGTAACGTTTTAGAAATCGTTTAGGCGAATTTTCCGATAATCGGTAAAATAAATTTTGTTTTCCGTAAAAACCAAGATATAATCATTTTTAAATATAGACTTAAATGCACCTAGTTTAACTAAGAAATTGCTAGTATGTGGTATTTATTTAGTCACTTATAATTATTAGTTCACTTAAATATTTTTCCTTAATTAAATTTTTATTATAAGCTTTTATTTATATATTTAATTAGTGGTAATTACAAATTGGAATGGGTTAAATATACAAATGTGAACCATGTCAAATTAATTACAAGTTTACAATTGTTTACTTTTTCTCCAAATATCTTAAGGGTTCTAGACTTTTCTAGGGTTAAAGGAATTAGAAAAAAAAAGGAATTAGAGATAGATTGATGTGAGGTGCATTAATTGAGAATTAAAGGTTGTCTTAATCTAAGAAGTTTCTACACACTCACACAAACCCTTCCCTCTCTCCTCCTTGGCCGAGACTCTTAGTGGCAGCCCCAAATTTTCCCCACCTCCATTTCCACCTCAAAAAGCTTCAAAAATCCATCAAAAAATAATAAAAAAATCCCACAAACTCTAAATAAAATCCTTACGCATTATTCAATAATCTAATCTAGCTTGGATCAAGGAGAAAGTTAGCATTTTTGACGCCATTTTGGGAGTCAAATTTGCAAGTTTGATAACAAGTTTGTGAGGTATAAATCCAAACTCTAAAGGTTAATTGTTACTTAATTACTTTAATTTAGCTTATTAGGTGTTTAAATATGGTTTTATTAGCAGGTTTAGAAATTCAAGGGAGGGTTTTGAAATCAGGTTAAGGTTTTGATTAGTTGGATATGGTTATATGTGTAGTTTAACATGTTTAGACATGAAAAATCTAAGCTAGTTGTTAGTTTGCAAATTGTTACTTTGAAATTGTCTAAATGATATAATTGTGCATACTAGGTTTTTAGAATGTATGAAAATAAGTGAGCTTAAAATTTAGTTAAGTGTTGTGAAGCGAAATTATGATATTAGATGAACGTGGTAGCCACTAGATCGCAAATCCATGAGGTTTTGCACCAAAACTCCTTTGGGTTGCTTACTTGGTTTTCGGTATAATTAGACATGGGTTTTAATTGACGTTGTGATAATATATATATTATCTTCTATGATATATATTGTGTTGTGAATGCGCGATCAGTACGATCGGATTCTAGGCTTGGTGGTTGTGTCTCTTAGCGACCTTAGTTAAGGTTGTGGCAATGTCGTACACGTTTTGTGCACTAAGTGCACAATGTGTCTATCTTGTGGACTTTTATTCTTGCGTTTCGTTGTCTTTGTGTCGGCGCAGGATATTTACCCTTAAGTATTATGATTGTGAAATTTTAGGGTCGCTTCCGGGAGCTTCAGACGCTACTAGAAAAAGGAAGCAGGTGGTTGGATTTACCTAGCTCGAAATCATCGGTGAGTAGATTTAACATCTACGGGGAAATCGCCCGTATGGCGTTATGTGTCAGGGCTAGATATGATATTATACCGCATGTTTATATGCATATGAGTTGATTGTGCATGAGCTTCATTGCATATTATTACTTGTTGTGCCTTGACATAGTACATATTGGACACCGCACCATTACTGACAGTTCATGTTGCACGAGCAATAAATTGTATGCTATACCCACACCGTTGGTAATTGCCATGACACAACAACATATACACCTATATGGTATTGTATCGTTATTGACATTGAGATGTTGATTCTTGTGCTATTGCGCATATGAAATGCATCATGCATACATACTTACATGTATACACACATACCTTGCTATAGCTACATATACACATATGTGGTATTGTATCGTTATTGACATGGAGACGTTGATTCTTGTGCTATTGCGCATATGAAACGCATCATACATACATACTTACATGTATACACACATACCTTCCTATCACTAGATATACACCTATGTGGTATTGTATCGTTATTGACATTGAGATGTTGATTCTTGTGCTATTGCGCATATGAAATGCACCATACATACATACTTACATGTATACACACATACCTTGCTTTAGCTACATGTACACCTTTATATGATGTTGCATTTGATTTCGGAGGAATTGGGAACCGCATGATATGTTTTAAAACTGGATTCATTTAAAAGAGTGGTTTTCCCTTAATAAGCTCATATTACTGTTTTATATTGCATACATCAGATTTCATGGATTTATGTATTGAGATATGGATTTCATGTGATTTATGGATTTGAGAATGTTAGACATGTATGCCCTAGAGGCCATTATTGCATAGTACTAGTTTGTATAATACATTTTGGAGGCTTAGGATATATATTTACGGGTTTACGACAGTCTTGCTCGACATAGTAGTATGCTATTTGGTTTGTTTCTATCTTAATATGTGTATATGTTTCTTTTAAGCTGATACATATTGATGGAGCCCTTAGGATCTTTGCTTGACTACCGGCGTTATGATGGCGATCACACTAGTGGGGGCTGGGTAGTCTATAAGCACATCCTTATTTTGGTCCCTGGTCGTAGGATTATCGAGATAGGGCATCGATACTCCAGAGTAGACTGGGGCATACGCTTCTCTTCCTAGCAGGGGAGATGGTCTGTCCCACAGCCATCAGTACGTCGTACTGGAGAAAGTATGCATGTGCTCGTTAGGTTACGAGTACACTGGACAGGACTCGTCGGGAACTGTTGGATTGTGTTATACCTATCGTCAGTTAATAGTTCCCAGGTGACATGAGTAGAGCTTAGTCCGCTGACTTGACACTGTCACTTCGCCTCGAGTGTGTTCCCACTGTTCTTTGATTACTACCCTACCATGACTCTACTGAGTCGTGCAAACAGGTAGTAGTTGGGTGCAGTCCTGAAGCATTTGGAGGCAGTGACGGTTAGACAGGATTCGTCTCTCCCGGTATTGGGAGTTGATATCGCGCTATGTCTAGGAGAGCCATTACACATTGTCGTCCCTGGCGAGGGCAAGCGAGAATTGTTGGTAGGTTTTCCAGTAGATTCTCAGGGTGTTTTGGGCTACACTCTGACACGACTTGTACCGCTATTAGGGGACTGACGTTTACCGCCCCCTAGGCCCGCCATGCGATATTCTCAGACGAACAGACCGGACTGTACGGAGATTGCCACATTTAGGCTCAGTAGGAGTTAGGATAGGTTCACCTCATCAGTCTTCTTGTCGGCACATACCTGGGTACCGTTACGTACAGCTAGTACAGCTTGCGGCCTGTGGTTAAACCCACTGCCAGCGTAGTGTCGAGCCTTTAGAGTCCCACACAGAGGGTTACTCACCTTTAGGCAAAACAGAGTAGAGGTTGCATGGTTTTGCGACAGGGTTCGTTTACATCCGCGCACTTGTGCACGTTTGGTGTCCGGACAGTAGTTACTAGCGGGCTTTGGTTTAAGCCAGATCCTAGTACTTGTTTTGGGATTGGTTTTGTCTCAGTGTAGTCGTGTTCCTTGGAACACGGATGCGGGTGTCTATGCACAGTTGACAGAGGCAGAGCCAGAGAATTCTCATTAGGGTTGTTAACCTTTTGGCTTTGATTGACTTGTTGACCGTTGACTTTTCTTTGAACCCTAATGAGAATATGATATATGATTAATAATATTAATTAAGTATTATTGTGCCATGGTTGAGTTGAAAGTTTGACTTTTGTTGACTTGTTCACTTTGTTGACCGGTTGACCATTTTGGACTTGTTGACCATCATCAATTCATGGCTATCATTTCATGGGTATGCCTTTTGCTTGCTTGTTGTTTGCAAAATGCAATTATAGCATGAAATGATAATGGTCATTGAAACTAACCATCACCATATACTTAATTATTATTATTATTATTATCATTATTCTTTCTTTTGTGAGAAAGGTTTGGATTATGAGAGCTCATTCTATCATTCTCTTTCTCTCTCCTAGAAAGAAAGCTCTCCCTCTTCCTCTTCCTCTCTCAAGGTTCAAGTGTTCCATGAGTTGGAAATCATGAACCTTTGAGACAAAACCACCATCACTCTTCTCTAATCAATCTAAGGTATTATGTTTAGCAAACCAAACACCTTAGTCATCTCTAGGTTGAGAGAGGAGCTCAATTTCGAGACCCTCGGGTGGATGTATCTATGGCAAAGAGGAGATGACCAGGAGGATCCGTTCAAGCAACTACAAGGAGCAAGCAAGAGGAAGAACCACAAAAAGAAGAGAAGGAGTTCAAGACCAAGGTATAACCATTCTACATAGTAGTTAGAACTTGTAGAATATTTGTTAGTTTTTGTTTAGAAATGATCCTTCATGAAACGGTCCGTGTTACCTAGCTAGGGAAAATTTTCGATTTACTTATTCCGCCTCCCCGAAAGAATCGGGGTGGGTAACGTGGACCCAACAGTGGTATCAGAGCCTAGCTAAACACTATCTAACATGTTAGCAAAGTAACTAGAAGTTCGATCGGAGAAAATGTCACGAAACATGCCCGGAACATGAACTTTCTGTCGATTTTTAAACTGCTGTAAAAATTATTGAACATGTACCAGAAATCGCCTCAGGGATTTTAGTAAACAGTGCAGAAAAACGATCGACTGAACCGACCTACTCACCTCGGAAACGCGGCAAAAAGAGCTTCTTGCCGCGGATCCGCGGCCGAGTTGACTCGGCCGTGGATCGGTTTTGCTGCAGTGTATTTCTGGGGGTGTTTTGGGATTTTTGGAATATTATTTTTCTTCCCAGATTTTCCAGAAAGAAAAATTTGTTTTTGGGGTTTAAAAATCCGTATTTTGATCGAACTTCCAAAGACTTAAGCTAACGGATTATATCTGTGATGTGATATATGTATTGAACGTCTGCTAATCGCTATACGTCGATTAGTGGGGGTTATACATATCTATGATCTGTAATGTTGATGGTATGTGTATATGAATTCATTGGATTGTCGCGAATGAATAGACGGGGGTTGTGAGATGAGAGTTTTCTTTATCTTACAATTCATGTAATATGTAAATTGATGTAATATTATTTTTTTGGCCACACATCCGGGATGAGCTTGTAGCCGCCATTGTATAATTTCTTTTTATTTTTTTTGCTCCTAGGATAGACCCAAAGAGGGATGCACAAACTACCGGGTACCTCGAAGTGCTGAGTGGCCTACTCACGGTGTTGAGGGAGGTTGCTTCGCTTCATGTATTTGGCGGGTAGTTTGCCGCACCCATAGGGGTCTAGGGTGGAGTTTTGGCAATTCATCGCGACTGTGTAATCCGCTTTTCGTTATAGGCTGATACGGAATGCGGATTCCTAGTATATCCGATGTGTTCATCTGTGATATGGAATGGCTATCATTGCATCTGACGAATGTGTATATATGTCTATATGATATCTATTTAGGCGTTGCTTATGTTTTGCATCTGCGCTAGTCCAGCCACCGCTCTGTCGTTAGTTAAGTAACCTAACGGGTAATGACGGGGCCCCGTGGCAAATGCGGATGGCATAAGCGTACGTCATATTTTCGTTGTTTTCTGCAATGGTAGGACTAATTGATGGGACACATTAAATTATTGCAAGAAAACAAACCTAAAAAGAACGTTATTGGAACAATTTTTCAAAAAGCTATTATTTCAAGGACGCTCTCTTTTGTTTTGCATAGAGGTATTCGGTTATGAATGCCCAGCACCTCAGTCGACGAGGCATGGGCCGAGATCCCTTCATCGGGAGTGACCCCTTGGACAAAAGTTTGCGTCAGGGTAATAACTTAACTATAGTCGATTATTCTTGCTTTGCATCGAGGTATTCAGCTTAGAATATCCTGCACCTCATTCGATGAGGAAAGAGCCGAGATCCCTTCACAGGGAGTGACCTCTTTAGCAAAAGTTTTTGCCACTATAATTTCAAAAGGGTATCACGTTCCTTCAACGATATCAAGTTCATTACGTTAACGGGTTTTCGCCAAAACCCAGTCGTAGCCCTCCGTCGTTTCGGATTGGTATTGCTTAGTATTCGTGCTACGTATTCCGTGCTCAGCCGAAGCGTAGTGTACGGTAGCTATGTAATATTTTTTCCGTGGGATACAATGTGATTGGTTGGGACAGTCCTGCGGTCATTTTGGCTCAGTCAAGGACTCGTACGGGTGGGTTTAATGCAATCAAGATAATGACGGGTTGAACTTGACTAGGATCCTTTGATATGTTGGCCCAGTCAAGGTCACTTGGGTCCTAGGGGCAAAAAACAACATCGGGAGTTTCTAAAGAAACTGAAACTTGCAGATTTAGCATACCTTCTGGAGTGTGGTGACTAGAGTGGATTCCATCTAGATCATCACACAATGATAGTTGGATCCCGATCCCACTGATGAGTTGGATTACTCTCGGGTGATTATTTCACTTAACAATCAATGCTATAAACCAAGTAGGTGTCTAGAACGGTGTTAGCGGGGCTACGCCTCCAGGGAAAAGAGGTTACATAATTCAGGAATTTCGCGAAAGCGTTGGAAAACCTCCCTCGAAGTACCAACACTAGCATGGCTGAAAGTTTAAGCAAGTATTGTGACGTGCAATTAATCCCGACTAGTTCTTCTTTTAAAGGTTTTAAGAAGAATTCGAGGAAACAGTGGGAGCCATCCTGGTTAGATAAACTAATAAACCAATCTAATCTAGCAAGAGCGCACGCTGAGTGTTTCTTTTCTCTCTCTCCAGGTAGCAAACATTTCACGCCCTAATCAAGATAATAAAATGTATCGCTTGACTGATCTGAATTCTTATTCGGGGCTGGGGAATGTTGGTTCGGCTCTAACTTGTGACAACAGTCATAAGTATGAGCAAGGGAAAGAGGATTGTATGGATTCCAAGGATACCCAGTTGAAGAAGAAGCATGGTTTTGCATCTACTTCAGGTGTTCTTGTAATTGAGAACTGCTTTACGGTCCGCCCTACCTCCTGGGTACTTGTTACCGGATCAGGATCTCATATCTTTAATTTGCTGCAGGGACTGAGAAAAAGTAGGAAAGTTGCTCTTGGTGATATGTCGCTCAGAGTAGCGAATGGAGCACAAGTTAATGCTGCAGCCGTCGGTGAATATCACCTAATGTTGTCAAATGGCAATACTATGATTTTGAACGATTGCTACTATGTACCTTCCATGGTTTGCAACATCATATCAATTTCTTTACTCGATAAAGATGGATATAACTTTGTCCTTGATAGAAATATCATGAACATTTACCTTCATAAGGTACTGGTTGCAGAAGGTACACTGTATAATGGTACCTACGTTCTAAATCAGAATAAAGTTCTCAATATACAAAACACACGCAAGAGGAAGAATTCAGATACGAATGAATCCTACTTGTGGCATTGTAGACTTGGTCATATCGGAGAGAAAAGACTAAGTAAGTTGCATAAAGATAGACTCTTGAATGCGTTCGAGTTTTCATCTTATGAAACATGTCAGTCTTGTCTCAAAGGGAAGATGACCAAATCTCCATTCACCGGACATGGAGAAAGAGCAACAGAGCTCTTGGAACTCATACACAGTGATGTATGTGGTCCGATGTCTATACAAGCAAGGGGTGGGTTCTCGTACTTCATCACATTCATTGACGATCTCTCTAGATTCGTATATGTGTATCTTATGAAACACAAATCTGAAGCTTTTGAGAAATTCAAGGAATTCAGAAATGAAGTTGAGAACCAGACTGACAAAAGTATCAAGATCCTCCGGTCAGATAGAAGAGGGGAGTACTTAAGCACGGAATTCCTAGATTACTTAAAAGAGAATGGTATTCTCTCTCTGCTTACTCCCCCTTATACACCGCAGCACAACGGTGTATCGGAACGGAGGAATCGTACCATATTGGATATGGTTCGCTCCATGATGAGTAATTCCGAGTTGCCTCTTTCATTTTGGGGACATGCGCTATTGGTAGTGGCATATCTATTGAACGATGTTCCGTCTAAATCTGTGCCTAAGATACCGTTCGAGATATGGAATGGTAAAAGGCTGTATCTTAAACGTATTAAGATATGGGGTTGTCCGGCGTATGTAAAAGTACAAAATCCGGACAAACTTCAGGCACGTTCAGTTCTATGTAAATTTGTTGGATATCCTAAAAACTCAACAGGATATCTGTTCTACCACAACGAGGAACAGAAGGTGTTTGTATCTCGCCACGCCACTTTTTTAGAGTGACAATTTCTTGCAAAAGAAACAAGTGGGAGTTCGGTAGAATTGGAAGAAATTCAGCGACCACAAAATGAAACTAAAGATTTGACAGAACCTCAGAATTCAATAACCCCAGACGGACCTCAGCCACTTCGCAAATCTGGTAGGATTTCTCATCCGCCCGAGAGATACTACGGTTTTCTCTTAGACGGGGATCGAGAGGATTGCATCTTGGAAGAAGATGACCCTACTAGTTTCAAGCAGGCTATTATCACTAGGGACTCTGATAAGTAGCAGGAAGCAATGCAATCCGAAATGGAGTCCATGTACACTAATAAAGTGTGGACCTTGGATATTGCTCCACCAGGGGTAAAACCCGTTGGATGCAAATGGATATACAAAAGGAAACTTGGTGTAGATGGGCAGGTGGAAACCTATAAAGCTAGACTCGTTGCAAAAGGTTTTCGTCAAAGACCTTGTGTGGACTATGACGAAACATTTTCTTCAGTGGCTATGGTTAAATCCATTCAGATCCTACTTGCCATTACTTCCTTCCATGACTATGAAATCTGGCAGTTGGACGTTAAAACGGCTTTTCTGAACGGCTGTTTGGAAGAGTGCGTTTACATGGATCAGCCAGAAGGTTTCGTAGACAGTGGGAGCAGCGGGAAGGTGTGCAAGTTGCTTAAATCCATTTATGGATTAAAATAGGCATCGCGGAGCTGGAACATCTGTTTTGATGAGGCAATCAAGGAATTTGATTTCATCAAGAACGAAGATGAACCTTGTGCGTTTACGTGGACGACATTCTTTTGATGGGAAATGACATTCCTATGCTACAATCGGTCAAGCTATTTTTGTCACAATGGTTCTCCATGAAGGACCTGGGTGATGCCTCGTACATTCTGGGGATCAAGATCTACAGAGATAGATCCAAGAGATTACTAGGACTTTCGCAGTCCAGGTACATAGAGACCATACTAAAGAGATTTAGTATGGAGGATTCCAAGCGCGGTAACATACCCGCATTGCACGGAATTACCCTCTCCAAGAAGATGTCTCCTAAGACTGACGAGGAGAGGGTTCACATGAACACTATACCCTACGCTTCGGCGGTAGGATCTATAATGTATGCGATGCTATGTACAAGACCAGATGTACCTTACGCGCTGAGCGTGGTGAGACGGTATCAGTCAGACCCAAGTGAGGACCACAGGACGGCAGTGAAGAACATTCTCAAGTACCTGAGAAGGACTAAGGAGATGTTCCTGGTTTACGGTAATGGAGACCTCGGGGTCTAGTCCTTTACCGATTCAAGCTTCCAGAGTGACAAAGATGACAACAAATCTGTCTCGGGTTTTGTGTTTGCCCTCAACGGAGGGGCGGTGTGTTGGAGGAGTTCTAAATAGGATAACGTCGCAGACTCGACGATGGAGGCTGAATACATTGCTGCAAGCGATGCCGCAAAAGAGGCGGTCTGGATGAAGAAGTTCATTAGTGAACTTCAGGTGGTTCCGTCCATTGTTGACCGAATACCTTTGTATTGCGATAACAATGGGGCTATAGCTTTAGCAAAGGAACCAAGGTCCCATCAGAAATCCAGACACATCTTGAGGCGGTATCACCTGATCAGGGAGATCATTGATCGCCAGGAGATCGAGGTACGTAGAGTGGACACAAAAGACAACACAGCGGATCCATTCACAAAGGCCCTCCCTCAAACACAGTTCGAGCGAATTTTTGAGCTATTGGGTATGCGGTACGCCTGTAGCTGGCTTTAGTGCAGACGTTGGGTATGTGGTACACCAATTACTGGCCTTTAGTGCAAGTAGGAGATTGTTAGATATGTATGACCTAGAGGCCATTATTGTATAGTACTAGTTTGTATAACACATTTTGTGAGCTTGGGATATATATATACGGGTTTACGACAGTTTTGCTCGACATAGTAGTATGCTACTTGGTTTGTTCCTATCTAAATATGTGTATATGTTTCTTTTAACATATCGCTGATACATATTGATGGAGCCCTTAGAATCTTTGCTTGACTACCGGCGTTGTGATGGAGATCACACTAGTGGGGGCTGGGTAGTCTATAAGCACATCCTTATTTTGGTCCCTAGTCGAAGGATTATCGAGACATGGCATCGATACTCCAGAGTAGACTGGTGCATACTCTTCTCTTCCCAGCAGGGGAGATGGTCTGTCCCACAGCCATCAGTACGTCGTACTGGAGATAGTATGCAGGTGCTCGTTAGGTTAATAGTACACTAGACAGGACTTGTCGGGAACTGTTGGTTGGTATTATACCTATCGTCAGTTAACAGTTCCCAGGTGACATGAGTACAGCTTAGTCCGCTGACTTGACACTGTCACCTCGCCTCGAGTGTGTTCCCACTGTTCTTTGATTATTACCCTACCACGGCTCTACTGAGTCGTGCAAACAGGTAGTAGTTGTGTGCAGTCCCGAAGCACTTGGAGGCAGTGACGGTTAGACATGATTCGTCTCTCCCGGTATTGGGAGTTGACATCGCGCTTTGTCTAGGAGAGCCATTACACATTGTCGTCCCTGGCCAGGGCAAGCGAGAATTGCTGGTAGGTTTTCCAGTAGATTCTCACGGTGTTTTGGGCTACACTCCGACCCGACTTGCACCGCTATTAAGGGACTGACGTTTACCGCCCCCTAGGCCCGCCATGCGATATTCTCAGACGAACAGAACGGACTGCACGGAGATTGTGACATTCAGGCTCAGTAGGAGTTAGGATGGGTTCACCTCATCAGTCTTCTTGTCGGCACCTACCTGGGGACCGTTACGTACAGCTAGTACCACTTGCGGCCTGTGGTTAAACCCGCTGCTAGCATAGTGTCGAGCCTTTAGAGTCCCACACAGAGGGTTACTCGTCTTTGGGCAAAACAGAGTAGAGGTTGCATGGTTTTGCGACAGGGTTCGTTCACATCCAAGCACTTATGCACGTTTGGTGTCCGCACAGTTGTTACTAACGAGCTTTGGTTTAAGCCAGATCCTAGTACTTGTTTTGGGATTGGTTTTGTCTCAATGTATTCGTGTTCCTTGGAACACGGATGTGGGTGTGTATGCACTGTTGACAGAGGCAGAGGCAGAGGATTCTCATTTGGGTTGTTGACCTTTTGGCCTTGGTTGACTTGTTGGCCGTTGACTTTTCTTTGGACCCAAATGAGAATATGATATATGATTAATAATATTAATTAAGTATTATTCTGTCATGGATGAGTTGAAAGTTTGACTTTTGTTGACTTGTTGACTTTGTTGACCGGTTGACCATTTTGGACTTGTTGACCATCATCATTTCATGGAAATCATTTCATGGGTATGACTTTTGCTTGCTTGTTGTTTGCAAAATGCAATTATAGCATGAAATGATAATGGTCATTGAAACTAACCATCACCATATACTTAATTATTATTATTATCATCATTATTCTTACTTTTGTGAGAAAGGGTTGGATTATGAGAGCTCATTCTATCATTCTCTTTCTCTCTCCTAGAAAGAAAGCTCTCCCTCTTCCTCTTCCTCTCTCAAGGTTCAAGCGTTCCATGAGTTGGAAATCATGAACTTTTGAGACAAAACCACCATCACTCTTCTCTACTTAATCTAAGGTATTAGGTTTAGCAAACCAAACACCTTAGTCATCTCTAGGTTGAGATAGGAGCTCAATTTCGAGACCCTCGGGTGGATCCATCTATGGCAAAGAGGAGACGACAAGGAGGATCCGTTCAAGCAACTACAAGGAGCAGGCAAGAGGAAGAACCACAACAAGAAGAGAAGGAGTTCAAGACCAAGGTATAACCATTCTACATAGTAGTTAGAACTTGTAGAATATTTGTTAGTTTTTGTTTAGCAATGATCCTTCATGAAACGGTCCATGTTACCTAGCTAGGGAAAATTTTCGTTTTACCTATTCCGCCTCCCCGAAAGAACCGGAGTGGGTAACATGGACCCAACAGACAACTGTGGGGATATTTCGAGAAATTTTGCATTCTTTTGAAAACCCGGTTTCTCGTGATATGATATTTTGATGCGTCCACCGTGAGTTTTCTCGGTTCTGAGACTTGTGTTAGATACCCGATTCGAGGAGCGATAGGCACCATCTGCGAGTACATGGTGGACCCGGTGAGCTACCCCGGGCAAGAAGACTCGTATAGAAAGGCGATGAGCCCGGCGGAGGGAGTACTACCTACCGGTGATAGTATGGGACCCGACGGATATCCGGAGGATACCGTGTGGGATTTATGACTTATGATGTATTGAGGGTCGATCTGGATATGTGGCGCCTGAGAGATGAGTATTTACATGTCTTTGATGGACACGAGTTTTCATGATGTTTCGAGTGTCGATATTGGACACTCAGGTTCCATGAGATTTACATATATGAGGGCCGATCAGAGTGACGGCGCCTGAGGTATTGGGATTTGGGGTGTCGTTGCTGGACACCAGGATTTTCCACGATGATTATTCCTTGATGATGTTACGTTTTATCCCATACTCAGCATTTATTTGATATGCATTGCTTCATGTATTTGTAGTACCTGATGGAGTACCTTGATCATGATTGTTGCGTATCCATATTGCTATATTTATGCTATTAGATTGCATGTTATAGATTATCGTTGTTCGTGCATACCTGCGATTATCAGTATGATGTTACTTACTATCCATGAGTTGGCAAATCCCCCCCATTGTTCACTTGTGTTTTACAGGCTTGACCCTCAGAGTAGTCGCGGCAGGGCTTCTTATCAACTCTATTTTTGCGGATACCGCTACGGATGGCTGTGAGGCCGTTTGGTATAGGTGGGTTGCGGCTATCCGATTCTATCTATTGTACATCTTATTGTATCTAGTATTCACCATCTACCATTTCCATGTATTGACTTAGAGACGAGTTGTGAGGATAGATATTGTATTATTTTGTGACTCTGGGTGTTGTGCTCGTGTGAGCCGGCCTTTATTATGTAGTTTTACCTCTTTATGTTGTTTTTCATTTATATTTCTTCGCTACGGCGTCGTATATATGCTTGTCGTGGTTGTTTCCGCCTTTGGGCGTGATTTGCTCCCGTTTGGGGATGCTTTATTATTATTCTATGTTTGTATCCATTTCGGGGCTAGTTTTTACAAAGGAGTTGCTGCCGAAATTTTTAGGAAAATAAAACTTAAATTTAAATATTTTTACTTGAGATTTCCAAATGTTTTTAACAATGTTTTCATCACTTACTTCTTTTGATGGTTTAGATTTCTGGGTTTTTGGCTTACTTAAATTGCTTTATGCCTGTTGACGTCACGTGGTTTAAGTGCCGGTCACGTGCCTAAATCGGGCCGTAACACTCGTTTCCCAAGAGACATAACTCCGTTGACACCATTCTAGCAACCTACTAGATTAGCTAAATGTATAGTGTAAAATTATCCTGGAAGTAACTATTACACACAGTGGGATCGGGATCCAGCACTCAAATAGAAGGTAAGCAATCTCATTGCAAATTTCAAGACGAAATTCCCGATATTGTTTTTACCCATAGCGTCCTATGACTTTAACTATGGTCAACAAAATAATAAGCACTAGTCATGTTCTACACATCATTTCTTGATTGATTTAGACCTATTCGTATGACCTTTAACTATGGTCAAGAAAGTCGTACGAGTGTCCTAATCGATCGCATCATATGCTTTATAAGAAGACATCACTTATCTACCGTACACTACGCCTTAACTATAGTCAATAAACGTAGCACGAATACTAAGTACTCTACTTCCTAAAATGGCGGAGGGTTACGAATGGTTTTGATGAAAACCTTAAACGCAATGAACTTGATATCGTTATAGAATCTAGTGATTTGAAAAGGAGTGGTTTAATCTTCTCTTTTAAAATCAAGTAGTTTTCAAAAATAAACCGAGTAGCTTTTGCTAAAGAGGTCACTCCAAGTGAAGGGATCTCGGCTCTTTCCTCATTGGATGAGTTGCGGGATATTCATCAAGGAATACCACTATGCAAAACAAGAACTAGAGAAGCTAACATGAATAACCGAGTGGGTTGTAGCATTTGGTAGTTTTGCTAAAGAGGTCACTCCCTGTGAAAGGATCTTGACTCTTTCCTCATCGAATGAGGTGCGGGATATTCATCAAGGAATACCACTATGCAAAGCAAGAACTAGAGCTACCTTATTTAAAAAAAATTATCTACAACATCTTTAGGTTTCTTCACTTAACATTAATCTTATTAATGTTTTCCTATCTTTAAATTTATCATTGCAGAAAAAGAAACAAAAATAGAACGTACGCTTATACCATCCGCATTCTCCACGGGGCCCGTCATATACCGTTAGGTTACTTAACTAACGGCAGAGCGAGGGCTGGACTAGCATGGGTGCAAAACATAAGCAACGTTTATTATATATCACGTATATATATATATATATATATATATATAGCCATTCTTCTCACGCAATAATAAGCATTCCAGATCACAGATGAATATATTGGATATACTAGAAATTTCGTGTTTCATTTAAGCCCTAAAGGAAAGACGGATTCCACGGTTGTGATGATTAGCCAAAACCCCACCCTAGCCCCTATGGGTGGGACAAACTACCTGCCAAATTTCCGAAGTGGAGCAACTTACCTCAATAAAATGAATAGGCCACTCGGCACTTCAAGAACCCAGTAATTTGTGCACCCCACCTCGGGCCTATCCTAGGAGCCAAAAACAGTAAATGAAATAATACAACAGTAGCTACAAGCTAAACCCGGATGTGCCCCGCAAAATAATATTACATCACATTTACAAATTACATGAATGAAAGAAAAGAAAACACTCTTTTCACATCCCCCGGTTATTCATCCACGACGATCTAATACTCTATATACACAAACTATCACATGATACTAATATGTGCAATCTCCACTAATCGACGTATAGCAATTAGTGGACGTTTCAAAACACATGTGCAAACTGAAAAAGGATAGACCATGTTAAATTTTAAACTTCGAAACACTCCGAATTTCCCTAGCACTTAGATAACAGAATATGAACTCTGGGCAAAATCAAACAACACCTTAAACAATAAAACCAAGATACCTGCACACCATAAAAACCACAAGTCCAAATTCATTATTCAGGCCGGGCAGGCTGGGATAAATGATGATGTGGCTGGCCAAGTTATGGAATTTTAGGCTCGTGTTTCGATGGTGTTCTAGTGATATCATAAATAGCCTTCTGCACTTGTTTAAAAAAAATTTAGTAGACTTTTAAAATTTTCCAGAAACTTGGTTTTAGTTTTAACTGTTACGGAGTAGTTTCGATTTCGAAAATTTATACATCGTCTATAATGCTAGTTCTTGTTTAGTTAGGCTCTGATACCATGTAAGTAGATGTTGCACACCACCACAACTCTTGTGGGGAGGCGGAATTAACAAACAACAATTTTTTTTTAGCAAGCAACATCTACTTGAACACCTGGATCTTATCCTAGACCATAGCTAGTAACCTTATCTAGGAGATTTAACTACTATTATAGAGGTTATACCTTCTTGAACCGATCTTTCGGGTCTTCTTTCCTCTTCCTTGCTACTCCTCTTAGTTCTTTGGGTGCTAGAATTGATCGCGATCTCCGGTCTCCTCTAAGCCATAGATGATCCACCCGAGAGCCTTTGGATCAAGCTTCAACCTCCACTAATGAGGTAACTAAGAAGTCTAGTTTGCTAAAAGAGACTACTTAGAGGATGTAGAGAACGATTAAAGGATTATTTGATCTCAAAACCTACGGATCACAACTCATGTGAAGGTTTAGGGTTTGAGATAGAGGAAGGAGAAAACATTGGAGAGAGAATGAATGTGTGAAAATGAGTTGAGTCTTGTGTAGATAATAGAATGGCTAAGGTTTCAAATATTGAAGCATGGATTATTTTTGAGAAAAAAATAATCAACCATGCTTCAATAGTGAAGCCAAATGAATATAATATTCAATTAGCCATGCTTTCATCCATACAATAAAATTCTCCAAATTCCACCTCATTCATTTTATTTTCGATAAAAGAAAATCAATATATGAGATGTCTCCTTTTAGAAGCAATTTTTGTACAATTACAAGAACTCCCCTCAACGTATATTCATACCCATATTCGTATTCCGAAAAACATGAATACTGTGAGATAACAATAATCCAATAATATAATACTGGCATCCGGCTTAAAGCAAAGCCAACCAGTATTATCTGTCCGAATATTATCCTTGTAGCCAGTACACGTATATGATCGAAACCCTGTCATAAGACCATACGGCCTCTATATCATTTCTCCTGAACCAGGGAAAACCTCTGTGTGGTACTCTAAAGACTCGACAGTACACTAGCAGTGGGTTTAACCACAACTCCGTCAGTGGCACTAGCTGTACGTAATGGCTACCCAGGTACATGTCGAAAAGGTGGCCGACGAGCAAACTCATCCTAACCCCGACGAGCCAATAAGTAACACATACCGTACAGTCCAGTCTCATTGTCTGATATGTCGCATATCAAGTCTAGAGG
The DNA here is from genome assembly GCA_030015575.1 of Agapanthus africanus. Classification (NCBI taxonomy): domain Eukaryota; kingdom Viridiplantae; phylum Streptophyta; class Magnoliopsida; order Asparagales; family Amaryllidaceae; genus Agapanthus; species Agapanthus africanus. Next base: position 241,975,831 of record CM057347.1, read on the forward strand.
TGTAATCTTCAGACCCCAATAACTTGATAAGTCATGCCGATGTCTGGCCTATAATATTTCGAGAAACTACGAATAACACTTACCAGTAAATCTCATCAGCCCTGGCCAGGGAATTGCTGTTATAGCCAATCGAGCATAGCGCAACATCAACTCCAAATACCGGGAGAGACAAAACCCCTCCTACACTCACTGCCTCCATGTGATTAGGGAATGTACCTAAAATCCACCTGTTTGCACGCCTCTGATGAGCCGTGGTAGTTTTAGTGTGTATGCCCTAGGGGCCATTATTGTATCATACTAGATTGTATATTACTTAATAGAAGCTTGGGATATTCACAGTTGTATATACAGTCTTGCTAAAAATGGTAGTATGCTACTTGGTTTGTGTCTACTTTAATATGTGCATATGTTTCCTGTAACGTATCACTTATACATATTAGTAGAGCCCATAAGTTCTTTGCTTGATTAGCAGTGTTGTGATGGCAGTCACACTAGTGGGGGCCGGGTAGTCTATAAGCAACATCCTATACAGGTCCCTAGTCGTAGGATTATCGAGACAGGGCATCGATACGCCAGAGTAGACTAGTGTGTACGCTTCTCATCCCAGTTGGGGAGATGGTCTATCCCATAGCCATCAGTACGTCGTACTGGAGATAGTATACAGGTGCTCGTTAGGTTACGAGTATACCGGACAGGACTCGCAGGGGAACTGTTGGTTGGTATTATACCCGTCGTCAGTTAACAGTTCCCAGGTGACATGAGTACAGCATAGTCCGCAGACTTGACACTGCTACTTCGCCTCGAGTGTGTCCCATTGTTCTTAGATTGCTACCCTACCACGGCTTAAAGGAGTCGTGCAAACAGGTAGCAGTTGGGTGCAGTCCCGAGCACTTGGAGGCAGTAGTGGTTAGACAGGATTCATCACTCCCGGTATCGGGAGATGATATCGCGCTGTGTTAGAGAGCCATTACGCAAAGTCCCTGGCCAGGGCAAGCGAGATATACTGGTAGGTTCCAGTAGCTTCTCAGGGTGTAATGGGCTTCGCTCCAACTTGACTTATACAGCTATTAGGGGACTGACGCTTGCCGCCCCCTAGGCTTAATATGCGATAGTCTTAGACGAACAGACCGGACTGTACGGAGATTGTCACAACAGGCTCGTGGGAGTTCGGATGAGTTTACTCATCGGCCTTCTTATCAACATCTACCTGGGGACCGTTACGTACAGCTAGTGCCGCTTGCGGTCTGTGGTTAAACCCACTGCCAGCGTAGTGTCAAGTCTTTAGAGTCCCACACAGAGAGTTTCTCTGCACCAGGCAAAACGATATAGAGGTCGTATGGTTTTAAGACAAGGGTTCGGACGCATACGTGTGTTTACGCACGTACGACTTTTCGGACAGTTTTTACTAGCCGGCTTTGGTTTAAGCCAGATTCTAGTATCGGGTTATTGGATTTATACAGTCTAAAGTCTTTCCATGTTTTCACGGATTGGAGGGGCGTTCTCGTAATTTGTCGGGAAGCTTCTAGAAGCATGGTGACTTGGGGGGTAAGGTGGCATTCCATTAAATGAGATTAGTGACTCATTTGTGTGATTAATCCATGTCATTAATGCATCATAAATGCTTAATGACTCATTGAGATGAATCACTCATAGATATTTATGAAGCATGGTTGTTAATTCTATTTTTTCTTTTATGGATAAATAAATTATGCTTCTATATATTATGATAGATCATTATCTCATTTCATTCTCATCTTCACCTTCTCTCTCCTCTAGCTCTCTCATTCTTCAAACCCTAACTCTAATCTCTCATGAGTTGAGATTAAGGGTTAGCTAGACTAATATATCCATAACCTCACACTATATCCCCTAGGTAGCCTAAATAGCACTTTAAGCAACCTAGTTATCTCATGTTTGAGATTAAGCTTGGCGTAGGAACTTTCGGGTGGATCGTCTTTGACTCGAAGAGGCCGTTGAGGTGCCGATGTTCCAAGGAGCCTACGAGGAGTGGAGGATAGCGATGAAGACCCGAAGGACATGTAACGTGAGGTATAACTTCGAATCCGAGTAGTTAAACCTCTCGTAGTTTGCTAGCAATGGTTTAGATACGATTCATGCGCTCAAGTCCGTGTTACGAAGCTTTGATAATCGTTTTGCATATATTCCGCCTCCCCACAAGTTCGTGGGGTGCATGACATGGACATACAGTGGTATCAGAGCCAACTAAACCATTACTAGTTTTTTAGCAACTGATTAGAAGTTCGATCGACAGAAAAACACGAAAACAAAAATTCGAAACCCTAAGTTTCAATTAATTTTAAAAGTGTCTGAAAAAATATTTGACATGCCTTAAAATTCACAGCAGGGAATTTAATGAATTCTGGGAAAACACAAGGACTCAACTTGACTTGACAACCGCGGAACCGCGGCCAAATGGTGCTTTTGGCCGCGGATCTGCGGCCGAGTCAACTCCGAGTTGACTCGGATTTGCTCTGTAATTCATTATTTTTGGATTTTTGTTTTCTAGTATGTTTTGTTTCTACCCAGGTTGCTTCTTTGCTGGTTTTCTTTTGGGGTAAACACGGAATATGGTAATCAATCAATGTTCTGAAATATTTGCTAATTGGGTTTTTGTCTGTAATGTTTAATGTGTTCGTAAACCTCCCCTAACTGCTAGTATGTCGGTTGGCAGGGGGTTGCACATTTCTGAAATGTTTACTGTTTGTGTATATGGACTTGATTGGAATGTTGTAATGATTAGCCGGGGTTTGAGATGGGTTTAATATTCATTCATTCGATGTAAATGTAATATGATGTAATATTCTTTTGCGGGGCACATCCAGTTTGCGGTTGTAGCCACCGTTGTATTATTTCTTTTTACTGTTTTTGCACCTAAGATAGACCCAAGGCGGGGTACACAAAATACCGGGTACTTTGAAGTGTTTAGTGGCCTACTCACTTTGTTGAGGGAGACTGCTTCACTTCGGGTACTTGGCGGGTAGTTTGCCGTACCCGTAGGGGTCCAGGGTGGGGTAATGGCTATTCATCACAACTTTGTAATCCGTCTTTTATTGCAGGCTCAAAGCAAATGCGGATTGCTAATAAATCCAATAAAGTTCATCTGAGATCTGGAATGCTTATTATTGAGTCTGACGATTGTACAATATCTATATATGATAGCTATTAGACGTCACTTATATTTTACACCCGCGCTAGCCCAACTCCCGCTCTGTCGTTAGTTAATTAACCAAACGGGTGATGACGGGATCCTGTGGCGAATGCGGATGGCATAAGAGGACGTGGTATTTTCGTTGTTTTCTGCAATGATAGGTTAAATGATGGGATGCATTATTATAATGCAAAGAAAATAAACCAAAGTTTAATCGTTGGAACAAATTTAAAAGAAACCACTCGGTTATTTTAAAAGATCAGATTTTTTAATTGCGGAGCTTTAACCACTCCTTTTGAAAAGTATCAGGTTCCTTCGATTATATCAAGTTCACTACGTTCACGGTTTTGCCAAAACCATTCGTAGCCCTCCGTCATTTCATTTGGGTATTCAATAGTATTCAAGCTTTGTTTGTTTGGCTAAAGTCAAGGCACAATGTTTGGTAGCTGTTGGATATCCATATGTAGCATAGATAGATGCGTTGGTTTGGGACAGTCGTACTACCTTGTTTGGCCAAAGTCAAGGGTATGTACGGGTGGGTTCAAATTAACCTGGACAATGACGGGTAGAACTTGACATGTGACTTATGATTTGTTTGGCCAAAGTCAAGGTTATAAGAGCATGGGGTAATAATCTATATCGGGAATTTCTAAAGAAACTGAAATTTGCAGAGAGATGCATGCCATTTTGGAGTATGATGAATGTTGGTAGGATTCCTTCAACATTATCATACGATGATATTTTGGATCCCGATACTACTGTGAGTATATACTACATAGCAGGAGATTCGTCACTTAACGTTCAATGCTATAAACCAAGTAAGTGTCGAGAAAGGTGTCAGCGGGGATACGCCCCCAGAGAAAAGAGGTTATTTAATTAAGGAACTTCGCGAAAGCGTTGGAAAACCTCCCTCGAAGTATCGACACTAGCCAGGCTGAACGGTTAAGCAAGTATTGTACGGTGAGAATAGACCTGGCTAGTTCTTCATTTTTGGTTTGAGGAGGGATTCGTGAAACAGTGGGAGCTATCCTGTTTAGATAAACTTAAAACCAATCTAAACTTGCAACAACATCATGCTAAAATGTTTTCTTCTCTCTCTTAATTGCAGCGACCTTGTGACCACACATAGGTTACATTTAGATAACAAATTAACTGAATCTGACTTATATGACTGGCAAAAGTCTGTCCAGATATCCATTGCCTATGACAAACTGAACCACCCTATAACTACTCAATATCCCGCCGTCCCAGGTCCAGTTTCCACTGTCGCGGATATGGATATCCTTCAGACAAGGGAAAAGGATAAAGCGAAACCCAAGTACATCGTGTTAGCTTCAGTTGATGGTGTATACCAGAAGCAGCACGAGAAGATGTACTCAGTTTCCATCTTTCTCCATAACAAAGATTTATATGGAAAGCAATCTCATATCGCAAGATATAAGACCTCGAACGAATTAATTCAAACGAGGTTGGATTTCGGGTCTTCTGTAGGGGACAATGACTAGCTATATTGATAAGCTCCAGGACTTGGAGACCACGTTATGAAACATGTCAGATACTGACTTAATTCTACAGTCTCTACCTTCTACCCTGAAGAAAACCAGGGAAGTAGCAGGAAAGAGAAGGGCAAAAGTTTCGGGACTAGATATAGTAAAAGAGGGACGTTCCTATTGTTATAAGATTGGGCATTAGGAGAATGATTGCAGGGCTTTGGAAGCCAGTAGCCAGAATACGAAGCATGTTATGGCTTTGGCCTCTAGTGTATTTGTAATTGAGAACTGTATGTCAATTAACTCTACTTCCTGGGTACTAGATACCGGGGCAGGATCTCATATCTGTAATTCATTACATGCTTTGAGAAACCGTAGAGTTATAAAGGAAGGTGATTGGTCTCTCAAAGTTGCATACGGAATGACAGTAAACGCTGAATCCGTTGGAGAATATCGCCTAGGTTTGACAAGTGAGCATATATTGATTTTACGTAACTGTTTATATATACCTAGTATGACTTGTAATATCATATCAGTAACCTTACTTTCAAGAGAGGGAAATGATTTTACATTCGTAAGTGATGTAGTTAACATCCACCTAAATCATGTTCTGATTGGGTCAGGTAAATTAGATAACGGTATATACGTATTAAGTCAAGCTCAGGTTTTCAATGTCCAGAACACACTGAAAAGGAAGTCTCCAAAAATGAATCAGGCTTTCTTATGGCATTGTAGACTAGGTCACATCAATGAAACACGATTAACTAAGTTACATAGAGAAGGATATTTGAATCCGTTCGAATATCAATCTTATGCTACTTGTGAATCTTGTCTCATGGGAAAGATGACAAAGAATCCGTTTATTGGACACGGAATACGAGCAAGCGAGCTCTTTGGACTCATACACAGTGATGTGTGCGGTCCAATGTCTACACATGCGCGAGGTGGTTATTCCTACTTCATTACTTATACGGATGATTTCTCTAGGTATGGATATGTCTTCCTAATGAAACATAAATCCGAGGCCTTTGAGAAATTCCAAGAATACAAGAATGAAGTGGAAAACCAAACAGGCAAAAGTATCAAGACACTGAGATCTGATCGAGGTGGTGAATACTTATGTGCCGAGTTCCTAGGTTACTTAAAAGAGAATGGAATTCTCTCTCAGCTTACTCCTCCATACACACCACAACACAACGGTGTATCGGAAAGAAGGAATCGAACCCTATTGGATATGGTTCATTCCATGATAAGTAAGGCTGAGTTACCACGATCATTCTGGGGATATGCACTAGAATCAGCTGCATACCTTTTGAACCGAGTTCCGACTAAGACTGTGCCTGCTTCACCATATCAGATGTGGTGTGGAAAGAAACCCTATCTTAAGCTTATTAAGATATGGGGATGTCCAGCTTTTGTAAAGAAGCAGTATGCGAACAAGCTCAAGGCACGATCAGTACAGTGTAAGTTTGTGGGATATCCAAAGAACTCCAAAGGATATTATTTCTATTACGCAGAGGAACAAAAGATTTTTGTTTCTCATAATGACCGGTTCTTGGAAACTGAGTTTTTAAAAAATCAGATAAGTGGGAGCGCAATAGAACTGGAAGAAATTCCAGAACCACGAGCTATTACTGAAAGCTTGGTAGAACCAGAGGTTTCAGAAGAAAGGGACATCCTGACGCCACTCCGCAGGAGTAGTAGGCAGTCTCATCCGCCCGAGAGATACTACGGTTTTCTCATAGACGGGGATAGAGAAGATTGTACTATTAACTATGATGAGCCTACTAGCTTCCAGCAAGCCATTCAGAACGGTGACTCAGTAAAATGGCTGGATGCAATGCTGACCGAAATGGAGTCCATGTAGACTAACAAAGTATGGACTTTGGACTTTGCACCAGATAGGGTAAAAACCGTAGGACGCAAAAGGATCTTCAGAATATTGGTGTAGAAGGACAGGTTGAAACCTATAAAACTAGACTTGTTGCAAAGGGTTTCCGTTAAAGACCTGGTTTGGACTCTGACGAAACCTTTTCTCCAATAGCTATGCTAAAATCCATTAAGGTCCTTCTTGCTATTGCTTCCTTCCACGATTATGAGATCTGGCAGATGGACGTAAAGACAGCCTTTCTAAATGGTAATTTGAAAGAAAGCGTCTATATGGATCAGCCAGAAAGATTCATTCAAGATGGAAGCAGGGTAAAGTATGCAAGTTGCTTAAATCCATTTATGGACTAAAGCAGGCATCGCGAAGTTGGAACATCTGTTTTGATGATGCTGTCAAAGAATTTGACTTTATCAAAAATCCAGATGAACCATGCATATACAGTAAGATTGTAGGGAGAACTGTAGTATTCCTCATCTTGTACGTGGATGACATTCTCCTAATAGGAAATGACATTCCTATGTTACAGTCAGTCAAAAGATTCTTATCACAGAAATTCTCCATGAAAGACCTGGGTGATGCCACCTACATTCTGGGGATCCGGATCTATCGTGTTAGATCAAAAAGGATGTTAGGACTTTCGCAGTCCGGGTACATAGACACCATAGTGAAGAGATTCAGTATGGATGATTCTAAGCACGGTAACCTACAGGCTTGTCACGGAATCACCCTCTCCAAAGAGATGTCTCCCAAGACTGATTTGGAAAGGGATCGCATGTCGATTATACCCTACGCTTCCGCGGTAGGCTCTATAATGTATGCGATGTTATATACAAGACCAGATGCAGCATACGCATTGAGCGTAGTAAGCCGGTATCAAGCAAACCCAGGAGAGAAGCACTGGATAGCAGTAAAGAACATTCTCAAGTACCTAAGGAGGACTAAAGATATGTTCTTGGTGTATGGAGGAAAAGACCTCCAGATGGAAGCCTTTGCTGACTCCGGCTTCCAGAGTGACAAAGATGACTCCAAGTCCATGTCGGTTTATGTCTTTACCCTCAATGGAGGGGCGGTCTGTTGGAAGAGTTCTAAGCAGGAGACTGTTGCTGACTCAACGATGGAAGCATAGTACATAGCTGCTTGCGATTCCGCAAAAGAAGCTGTCTGGATGAAGAAGTTCCTCAGAGAACTTCAGGTGGTTCCTACCAGTGTTGGTCCAATACCTCTGTACCATGGAAACAACGGCGCTATAGCTTTAGCGAAGGAACCCAGGTCCCATTAGAAGTCCAGACACATCTTAAGGCGGTACCACCTGATCAGGGAGATCGTAGATCGCCAGGAGATCGAGGTGAAAAAAGTAGAGACAGAGAATAACATTGCTGATCCATTCACAAAGGCCCTTCCTCAGACGCAGTTCGAGTGGCTATCCGAGATGATAGGTCTACGATATGCCAGCTCATGGCCCTAGTGCAAGTGGGAGATTGTTAGTGTATATGCCCTAGGGGCCATTATTGTATCATACTAGATTGTATATTACATAATGGAAGCTTAGGATATTAACAGTTGCATATACAGTCTTGCTAAAAATGGTAGTATGCTACTTGGTTTGTGTCTACTTTAATATGTGCATATGTTTCTTGTAACGTATCACTTATACATATTAGTAGAGCCCATAGGTTCTTTGCTTGATTACCAGCGTTGTGATGGCAGTCACACTAGTGGGGGCTGGTTAGTCTATAAGCAACATCCTATACAGGTCCCTAGTCGTAGGATTATCGAGACAGGGCATCGATACTCCAGAGTAGACTAGTGTGTACGCTTCTCATCCCAGTTGGGGAGATGGTCTATCCCATAGCCATTAGTACGTCGTACTGGAGATATTATACAGGTGCTCGTTAGGTTACGGGTACACCGGACAGGACTCGCAGGGGAACTGTTGGTTGGTATTATACCCGTCGTCGGTTAATAGTTCCCAGGCGACATGAGGACAACATAGTCCGTAGACTTGACACTGCTACTTCGCCCCGACTGTATCCCACTGTTCTTAGATTGCTACCCTACCACGGCTCAAACGAGTCGTGCAAACAGGTAGCAGTAGGGTGCAGTCCCGAGCACTTGGAGGCAGTAGTGGTTAGACAGGATTCGTCACTCCCGGTATTGGGAGATGATAACGCGCTGTGTCAGAGAGCTATTACGAAAAGTCCCTGGCCAGGGCAAGCGAGATATACTGGTAGGTTCCAGTAGCTTCTCAGGGTGTAATGGGCTTCGCTCCGACATGACTTATACAGCTATTAGGGGACTGACGATTGCCTCCCCCTAGGCTTAATATGTGATAGTCTTAGACGAATAGACCGGACTGTACGGAGATTGTCACAACAGGCTCAGTGGGAGTTCGGATGAGTTTACTCATCGGCCTTCTTATGGACATCTACCTGGGGACCGTTACGTACAGCTAGTGCCGCTTGCGGTCTGTGGTTAAACCCACTGCCAGCGTAGTGTCGAGTCTTTAGAGTCCCACACAGAGAGTTTTCCGGCTCCAGGCGAAATGATATAGAGGTCGTATGGTTTTACGACAAGGGTACGGACGCATACGTGTGTTTACGCACGTACGACTTTTCGGACAGTTTTTACTAGCCGGCTTTGGTTTAAGCCAGATTCTAGTATCGGGTTATTGGATTTATACAGTCTAAAGTTTTTCCGTGTTTTCACGGATTGGAGGGGCGTTCTCGTAATTTGTCGGGAAGCTTCTAGAAGCATGGCGACTTGGGGGGGGGGGTAAGGTGGCATTGCATTAAATGAGATCAGTGACTCATTTGTGTGATTCATCCATGTCATTAATGCATCATAAATGCTTAATGACTCATGGAGATGAATCACTCATAGATATTTATGAAGCATGGTTGTTAATTCTATTTTTTCTTTTCTGGATAAATAAATAATGCTTCATATATATTATGATAGAACATTATCTCATTTCATTCTCATCTTCACCTTCTCACTCCTCAAGCTCTCTCATTCTTCAAACCCTAACCCTAACCTCTCATGAGTTGAGATCAAGGGTTAGCTAGACTAATTCATCCATAACCTCACTCTATATCCCCTAGGTAGCATAGATTAGCACTTTAAGCAACCTAGTTATCTCAAGTTTGAGATTAAGCTTGGCGTAGGAACTTTCGGGTGGATCGTCTTTCACTCGAGGAAGCCGTTGAGGTGCCGATGTTCCAAGGAGCCTACGAGGAGTGGAGGACAGCGATGAAGACCCGAAGGACATGTAACATGAGGTATAACTTCGAATCCGAGCAGTTAAACCTCTCGTAGTTTGCTAGCAATGGTTTAGATACGATTCATGCGCTCAAGTCCGTGTTACGAAGCTTTGATAATCGTTTTTCATATATTCCGCCTCCCCGCAAGTTCGTGGGGTGCATGACATGGACTTACATGTAGGGAGGAAATCAAAGAACAGTAGGAACCACATGAGACACTATGACGATCTTGGGTCTAACGACTAACCTGTACAAGTGTCACCAGTGAACTGCTATATGACGATAGGTATAGTACCATCTAGGAGTTCACGGCGAGTCCTATTCGGTGTACCCATTCTCTAATGAGCTCCTGTGTACAATCTTTGATGTCAAACACCAATGGTTATGGGATCAACCATCGTCCCCATACAGGGTCAATGAACGTACACACTAGTCTACTTAAGAATATCGATGCCCTGTCTCGATATTCCCTCGACTAGGAACTGTTAAAGGTTGTGCTTGCGGACTGCATAAGCCCCACTAGTATGGTCTGTATCATAGTCCTGGTAGTTAAGTAAAGATCCTAATGGATTTATCAACATGTATATTAGATATGAAATACTAAGTTGAACACATAACATGTTAAGAAAAAGGCAAACTAAATAGCGTACTATCATATTGAGCAAGATTGTTTCTGTACATACATATCCCTAGCATCCTATATAATGAAGGCCATTAGGGCATACATATCCAACATATATATGTCCAAGCATTCACTATATCATACAATAATGGCCTCTATGGCATACATATTCCTAACAATCTCCCACTTGCACTACGGCCGATTGTTGTAGTATCGTATACTTAACATCCCAAAAAGTCTCTCAAGCTGGGTCTGGGGAAGGCCTTCATGAGTGGATATGCTGTGTTATCCTTCATGTCGTCTTTCCTGACCTCGATCTCCCAGCGATCAACTATCTCCCGGATCAGGTGATACCGCCTAAGAATTTGTCCAGATCGCAGATGGGACCGGGGTTCCTTGGCCAAAACTACAGCTCCATTGTTATCACAATAGAATAGTATTGGAACCTCAATGGATGGATCCACACCAAGTTCAGCAATGAACTTCTTCATCCAGAAAGCTTCTTTGGCAACATCGTTGGCAGCGATTTATTCAGCCTCCATCGTCGAGTCTGCTACGGTATCTTGCATGGAACTCTTCCAACATACCGCCCCTCCATTGAGGGCGAAGACAAAACCCGAGACCGACTTATTGTCGTCATTATCACTCTGGAAGCTCGAATCGATAAAGGAATCCACTTGGAGTTCACCATTACCATACACAAAGAACATTTCTTTAGTCCTTCTCAAGTACTTAAGAATGTTCTTCACAGCTTTCCAGTGCTTCTCCTCAGAATCTGATTGATACCTACTTAATACACTAAGTACGTAAGCTATATCCGGTCTGGTGCATAACATCGCGTACATAATAGACCCAACTACAGAAGCATAGGGTATCACGGTCATGCGAGCCCTCTCCAAATCAGTCTTGGGAGACATCTCTTTGGAGAGAGTGATTCCTGAGCAAGCGGGTAAATTACTACGCTTAGAATCTTCCATACTAAATCTCTTTAGTATGGTGGCAATGTACCTGGATTGGGACAATCCAGACATTCTTTTAGATCTATCTCTATATATCTTTAACCCCAGGTTGAAGGAGGCATCACACAGATCTTTCATGGAGAACTTTTATGACAAGAAGAGCTAGACCGAGTGTAGCATAGGAACATCATTTTCTATCAAGAGTATGTCATCCACGTTCAATACGACGAAGAAAACCTTACTCTATACTACCTTCATGTATATACAAGGTTCATCTACGTGTTTGATGAAGTCAAACTCTACGACTGCCACATCAAAACAGATGTTCCAATTTCGCGATGCATGATTTAATCCGTAGATTGATTTAAGCAGCTTGCATACCTTTCCGCTGCTCCTATTGTCTACGAAGCCCTCTGGCTATGTCATGTAAACGCTATCTTCTAAATCACCATTTAGAAAAGCGGTCTTGACGTCCATTTGCCAGATTTCATAGTCATGGTATGCAGCAATGGCAAGTAGAATCCTGATGGACATAAGCATAGCCAATGAAGAAAAGGTTTCATCATAATCGACACCTAATCGTTGACGAAAACCTTTTGCTACAAGTCTAGCTTTGAAGGTCTCAACCTTCCCATCTAGACCAATTTTCTTCTTAAAGATCCACTTGCTGCCAATGGGTTTTAGCCCTTCAGAAGCAACTTCCAAAGTCCATACTTTGTTGGTGTATATGGATTCCATCTCAGATCGCATACCATCCAGCCATTTCACAGAATCCCTACTTGTGGTGGCGTGCTCGAAACTAGCTGGGTCAATATCTTCCATGATGCTATCCTTGCAGCGTTCTGCAGCACCGCTACTGGGTTTCAGGAGGCATCGACTATGCCGTTTTTAAAAAAATTGGCGTGCTAAAGAACCCTAACCTAGAATCTTAACTAAAGAATTAGACGAATCGAGCATCTAAAAATCTTTACATTTAAGTGAAATAGGAATACAACCTTTATAGACCGGTCATTCACATCAAAAGCTCCGTGTAGTAGTGCCTTCATTCTAAGTAGTCAACTCCTGGACTCTTGAAAGGCTCCACAAGATGAATGGAACAAGCTTGCTAGAAGTCTTCGAGGCTGAAGATGATCTACGTCGAGGAGACACCAACTCTAGCTACCTCTTCAGTAATATGGAACTAGTGAAGCAAACAACCTAAACTAAATGGCAAGTCTAGTAGAGGATGATGAAGTAGGAATTTTGCTCACTTTAGTAATATTTTTCTCACTCATTTTCTTCACCTCCCACAAAGCTAGTGAGCTTGAGGAAGAAGATGAAGAAAAGCAACCATGGAAAAAAAGTGTAGAATGGAAACCATGGGTGAGTTAATATCATATACTAACTCATGTAGAGAATAAACCATGGCTAAGATAATGGTTGGGTTAATAAATATCTAATGTAAAACAAAATTAATGGACTAAGTCAATGGTCACTCCAAGCTTCTCCAAGCTTCTAACCATGTGACTAATTTCCAAAAAAATTTGATATATTTTAAATAAACAAAACCCTTCATTATGTTAAGCATGGTGTGAGTCTCATACACCCATGTCACATGTATCATCTAGCATGACAAACCAAAATGTACATTAATATATATCACATATATACTAAATGCACAAGTGGAAAAAAGAATTCTTAAGTGAGCTAATATTAGCTAATGTAAATTAATATATCAAATATATAATTATACATTAAATTATTAAATAAACACTTGATTTAATAATCCGGCTATATCATATATAACCGACTAATATCATATATATCAACTTATCGAATCAACACTTGATTCGATAACCCAGCTATATCACATATAACCGACCGATATCATATATCGCGAGAATAGAATACGGTATCACATACTCGTATTAATCTCGGTCCCGCACATATCACATATGTGCTCCTACTTCATTTTGCCTGAGCCAGGAAACCTCTATGTAGGACTCTAAAGACTCATCAATACGTCGGTAGTAGGTGATGATCTTATCAATCACCTACAAGCCGTCAGCATTCTGCTAAACGTAACGGCCACCCAGGTATTGAGCGATCAGAAGATCAATAAGAACGCCTGCTCATACACCTGCAAATCTAATAAGTAACACTACCGTACAGTCCGGTCTCTTCATCTGATATGTCGCATATCTGAGCCTGGGAGGCGGTAAACGTCAGACCCCAATAGCCTGATAAGTCATGCCGATGTGAAGCTCATAATGGTTCGACAAAGTACTGATAACACTTAACAGTAGATCTCAACAACCCTGGCCTGGGATTTCCTGTTATGGCGAATCAATCATAGCGCAACATCAACCCCCAATATCGGGAGAGACGAAATCCCCTCCTATCGCTCATTGCCTCCATGTGACTCAGGACTGTACCCAAAAACCACCGTTTTGCACAATTTCTTGAACGTGGTAAGGTGTAAATCAAAGCACAGTGGGAATCACACAAGACTCTATGACGATCTCGGGTCGACAGACTAACCTGTACCAGTGTCACCAGAGAACTGCTATCTGACGATTGGTATAATACTATCTAAGAATTCTCGGCGAGTCCGTTCAGTGTACCCAGTCTCCACTGAGCACCCGTATACCTTCTCTGATGTCAAACACCAATGGATGCGGGATCATCCATCGCCTATCATAAGGGTCAAGAAGCGTATACGGTAGTCTACTCTTGAATATTGATGCCCCGTCTTGATACTCCCATGACTAGGAACATTTGAAGGATGTACTTACCAACTACTTCTGCCCCACTAGTATGATCTGCCTCATATTCCTGGTAGTCAAGTACTCATCCTAAGGGTTTTATCAACATGTAATAGAGACACAATTAGTGTACATGTTAAGATAAAGAGCAACCAGATAGCATACTATCATGTCGAGCTAGAAAGTCCTCCCTATATATGTCCAAGTATCCACTGTAATATACATCACATTTATAATAATGGCCTCTAGGGCATACATAAAACTAACAATCTCTCACTTGCAGTAAGGCCATTTGTTGTAGTATCTCATACTCAACGCCCAATAAAAGTCTCTCTAGGGAAAGGCCTCTGTGGGTGGATCCGCGGTGTTATCCTTCGCGCCAACTCTCCTAACCTCAATCCCTTGGAGATCAACCATCTCCCAGATCAGGTGATATTACCCTCAGAATATGTCTGGATGGCTGATGGGACCGGCACTCCTAGGCCAAACCCATAACTCCATTGTTGTCACAATAATAGTTATTGGACGCTCAATGGTAGGAACCATATACATCTCAAGAACAAGAAATATCCAAACATCAACTTTGGTAGAATCGTTGGTAGCAATGTATTCAGCCTTTATCGTCTAGTTTGCCACGGTATATAGCTTGGAACCCTTCCGACATACCATCCCTCCACTGAGGGTAAAGCAAAGCCTGTGACTGATTTTCAGTCGTCCGTATCACTCTGGAAGCTCGAATTGCTAAGGACTTCTACTGGAGTTCACCGTTACCAAAACCCCAAGAACATTTCTTCAGTGTTTCTCAAGTACTTATGATTGTCCTTCATAGTTGTCCAGTGATTCTCCCAAGATCCGATTGATTCCTGATCACTACTCTTAGTGAGTCAGCTACATCTGGTCTGGTACATAACATCACATACATGATAGAGCCTACTGCCGATGCATAGGGTATCCCTTGCACGCGAGCTCTCTCCAAATCAGTCTCGGGAGACATCTTTTTGGAGAGAGTGATTCATGCGTACGTGGGCGAACCACCACGCTTAGAATCATCCATATTAAACCCCTTTAGATTGGTGTTATTGTACCTGGATTTGGGACGCTCTAACATCCACTTAGATCTATCACCATAGATCATAATCCACAAGATGTAGTAGGTATCATCCAGATCTTCCATGGAGAATCCTCGTGTTAAGAGGAGCTTGACCGAGTGTAGCATAGGAAACCATTTCCTATCAAGAGTATGTCATTTATGTACAATATGTGGAAGATAGCGTTACTCTCTATAACCTTCTTGTATATACAAGGTTCATCTACCTTTTTGATGAAGTCAAACAATTTGACCTCCACATCAAAACAGATATTCCAACTCCGCGATGCCAGCTTTAATCCTGATGGACATAAGCATAGCTTTGAAAGACTCAACTTTTCCATTTATACTAAGAATCTTCTCAAGATCCATTTTCTACTCATCGATTTTACCCCTTCAGGTGCAACAATCAAAGTCATACTTTGTTGGTGTAAATGGATTCCATCTTTGATCGCATAGCATCCAGCCATTTCACAGAGACCCCACTGATGATGGCCTGCCTGAACCTGGTTGGGTCATCATCTACCATGATGCAATCCTCGCTCCCACCGTCACCGAGGAAACCGTAGTAACTCTCAGGTGGATGAAGAACCCTATTAGATTCGCGGAGAGGCTGAGGTTCATTGGAGACTATTGAATCCTTCAGTTTCACCAAATCATCAGCTGTTAGTTTGTCTAGCTGGAACTCCATCCAGTTCTACCTCATGACCACTAATTTCTTCCATAAGAAATTCCTTTTCTATAAAGGTGGCATGTTGAGAAACAAAACAGCTTTTTCTCCTCAGTTTGGTAGAAGATATAACCTCGCAAATGTTCGGGATATCCAATAAACTTATTCAAAATTTACCTTACCTCGAGCTTTTCCGGATTTTGCTTCTCAACATAGGCCGGACAACCCCTTATATTAACTCGTTTAAGACATGATCTCTTCCCATTCCATATCTCATATGTAGTTGTAGGCACTGATTTGGAAGGAACCCCATTCAATAGGTATGTAGCTTCTCAAGTACATAACTCCAAAAGGAAACAGGCAACTCAGCAGTACTCATCATAGAGCGCACCATATCTCATAGGGTGCGATACCTCCGTCCCGATACACCGTTGTACTGTGGTGTACTTGGAGGAGTAAGCTGAGAGAGAATCCTATTCTCTTTTAAATAATCCAGGATCTCCGAGTTCAAGTATTCTCCTCCTTCGATCACATCGAAGGACTTAAAACTTTTACCCGTTTGGTTCTCTACCTCGTATTTATATTCCTTGAATTTTTCAAAAGCTTCAGACTCGTGTTTCAAAAGGAACACATGTGCGAATCTTGGGAGATCATCGATGAATGTAATGAAGTACAAAGAACCAACCCTGGGATTTGTATACATAGGACCGCATATGTAACGTTTTGAAAATCGTTTCGGTGAAATTTCGAAAAAATCGGTAAAATAAAGGGGTTTTTGGTAAAAAGTCAAAATACAAATATTTTTATTATAAAATTAAATATACATATTCTAGCTATTTAATTGCTAGTATTTGGTGATTATTGACCCACTGGTGAAATTTCAAATTTTCTGAAAAATTTTCCGAAATTAATTATTTTAATATTATTTTAAGCCGTGACTAATACATTTAATTAGGGAAAATTACAAATTGGAATGAGTTGAAACAAATTTTGTGTATCATAACACATTAAATAAAATTTTATCATGTGGTTTTTGAAATGAAATAGTTTGCCAAAACGGTTTAGAAAATATCGAAGAAAAAGGCTTTTTTCGGTGAAATTAGTATTAATGGAAGTGGGGTATAACATTTATCTTTTTTTCCCTCACCCAAACAAAACCCACACCCGCTCCCCCATAGCTCTAGCCAGCCCCTTGACAGCCCACCATTCTTGGGCCTCTCATCTCACAAGAAAAAAAATAAAACAAAGAAAATAAAAGAAAAAGAAGTATAGAAGAAAGGTAGACTTTGACTTTTCAACACTTTCTCCACCTCACTCTCTCTCCTCCCTCACCCGCCTCCAATTTCTGGCCGAGCCTCCCATTTCATGCACCAACAACAGCCCCTCTTTCCCCCTCTTTCATTTTGCATCAAAATTTCATCAAAATACCTCAAAAATCAAGCTAAAATCCAAATCCGACTCCTACCCATTTTCTCTCATCTCCTTTAGCATGGATCTTGGTGCAAGGATTTCAAATTGGAGGTCTAGATCTCAAGTTTCATCCATGGTTCATGAGGTATAAATCTTGGCCTTTTGTTTAAATTGTTGCTAAATAGTTTAGTCTAGCCTAATTATACGTTTAATTATGGTTTAATTTAAAGATGTGGGTTTTCAAGAGAAGGTTTAGATTAGGGTTTTGTTGTGAATTTGTGTTGTGATATATTGTGCATGGTTTAGTGATGTGGATTAACATGTTAAGTTTTGTAGAAAGCTAATCTAGTTGTTAATTACAAACCATTACTTATAAAATGTCCTAATTAAGTTATTTTGCTAACTAGGGTTTTTGGAAAATGGTTAAATGGTTTAGATTAAAATATAATTATGATTTCATGTCATTATTAATATTATAATGACTGGTTTAATGACTTTGGATCATGCAAAACCAAGCTTAATTGATGAATTGTGAATTTTGCTTTAAAAGGTGTTAAAAATTGATATTTTTGCAAACTAGGATTTTGGAAATTATGCAAATTTATGAGATTAAATTATGGAAATGGTTTTTATGACTTATTTAAAATGTTTAATAAGTATTATGGCCATTAGATTTGTTTAAACGTCGAGTTTTGTACTAAAACGGGTAATTTGTGCTTGCTAGATTTTCGGAAAAGTGGCTTTTAAAGTGAATTTGGGGTTTTTGTGAATTTTAAGCTATTTTATATTATAATTAGTGCTTATGATTGTGCAAATGAGTGTGTTTAGGTTTTTCTCGATGGTTTGGCGTTTGTACGCCGACGTCGAGGGTTTTTGGGTTGATTTGTGAAAGCAACCATAGGTTTTGACCTATGTTGGTTTCGTGTGTCGTTTTGGTCATGAGTCGGATTATAATGCGATACGGTGCGTTATGATATGTAGGTACCCATGTGGACTTCGAGACGACAAGCAAGCGCGTGGTGACGTCGGCACCGGCGAGCGAGGACCAGGTGAGTAGATTTATATCTACGGGGAGAAGTCGGGTGGATGGCCTATAGCACCCCCGCAGTTCGTGGTGATGTATACGAATACGTATACACACATATATATATTGTTTATATATTGTTTGAGTTATTGATGATAAATATGGATATTTGGTGTTCTTGGATGATTGAGTGTCGCGAAATCCTAGAGTAGCGGTCGCACCACACTTGCACACACCCACCCATACTTGCATACTTTCTTCTTTCTTTTGTGCTCATGCGGGAATATATAGTTATGTGTTCACACAGGTATGAGACTATGTGTTCACATACGGATTTGAGAATGATACTTGGGATTGAGATGAGTCGATGAGATTTGTGTTGAGATTGTGATATCAGTGATATGGCAGGATTCGTACTTGAGGTACGTCCTGGTGTTATAGCGGATCTTGGGGCGACGATACCGGTGAATAGTGTTATAAATAAAGTGGTCGACATGTGATCGTGATATGAGATATGATATGCTAGGATATTGATCCTAGGTTGTATTGGGCGATGTATACCCCTTGATGATGATATATGCTGATGATATCAGTTTGTACGAGACTGTCGATCAGTAGCCAGATCATGACTATATTGATGATATCAGTATTGTACTAGACCTAGGTCAGTACCTTAGACTATGATCTTTGATAAAGAGGATACCGGATGAATAGTGTGATGAATATGATATTGACCCGTACCCAGATTTGGGGATGCCGTACGACGGATTTACATACGAGCTATATTTTGTTGATTGATCCGCACTCTTGACTTGGGATGTCTGATTTCAGATATGGTATCGGATATGATATTATTGAGGCGGGATCACCGACTAAAATATATACAGGTATGTATATGTATCGACTCAGATGTTAGGCGGTTTCCTTACCTATAGTCCAGCTTGTTAGCTTAGCCCTTTAGTTTAGTTTAGTTGTTAGATTAGATTCAATTCTTACCTATTTCAAAAAAAATAACGAATCGGGGGCATTTTAAAAGACAACCCAAGGGATCCTACGGATATTTCAAAAGACGTATCTTTTCATAGAAACACCGTAGCCCCTATTTTCAAAACCCCACGATTCGTGTTATTTTCAAAAAGCACCATTGTAGGACTTATATTAGGTTAATGCAGATTAGTTATCGTTGCGTCTAGTGTTCAGCTCCCGCTCATTATTGTGGTTCGCTCCGCATCGCATGCTTATATTATGCTTCATATTCTACTGTTGATATCTTGTGGTTAGGACACCAGCACCATTACCGATGATGCGTATGTACCACGTACACTTACTTGCCGGCTCACACACATCTTCATCGGTAATTGCCATGTCACGTACACCTTAGAAAATATTATTGCTTGACATAGCCTGTTATCTAATAGTTTAGACATGATATTAGTGTACTTGCCTTATATGTTAGTTTAGACATTGTAGTTATTACCTGCTACTTCATGCATACTATTATTCATTGTTATGCCGCATTCATGGATTCTCAAGCATATATTCACTTTTTACATGCTATTGAGGTTTTGGATTCGGATTTCCATGAGATTTTCTGGATTTGGGGAAAACCGCAAAACATATACAAACTTCTTCTTTCTCTTTTTAAATGAAAAGCGCGGTTTTTCCCATGATGTATGAGTCGTCCACCACGAGTTTGCTGATGGATTTCGAGACCCGATTCGAGGAGTTGGATGAACCGTTTCGAGTACATGGTGGGCCCGGTACGGTACCCCGGGGCGAGAAGGACGTGTTGTTGACGTTGAGCCTGGCAGGGGAGCACTACCGACCGGTGATATTACCCGACACGTCGGATATCCGGAGGATACCGTCGTGGTCTTGAGATGGATTGTAGGGGCCGGTCTGGACTGACGGCGCCCTAGATATTGAGATTGAGACATTGAGATTTCGAGATATTGAGGTACTGAGATTTGAGGATACAGGCCAGTCCGGATAGCCGAGCCTAAGGTTTTGAGACATTGAGATTTATGTTTTGTGTCGATGCTAGACACTGTTGATGATGATTTCATTTATGATACCTCATTTTAAAGATACAAAGGAAATCTCACTAATTTATGAAAACAGTTTCTTCATTTACATGTATTCTCTTTTCATGCATTCATACCTCATTCATATGATATATTGCTACCCGAGGCACTGACACGGGCATATGAGCTCACACTCGGGTTAGATATTACCCAAGCCATTGTTATAGGCTGCATGTTATATATATATATTTGAGGATATATTATGATCATTGACCTAGGATTGCGTTATTTATGCGATTTCTGTGAGTAGATGTTTTTCTACTCACGAGTTGGCAACTCACCCCCGTTGTGCCACAGTTCTTGCAGGTTTCGCCGTACAGGTTCCATTACGGCTTTGCTGGCACTATTTCCATTTCCGGGTGACTTGCTAGTAGGTGGGTTTATTTGTATCGTACCCATCATTACATCTTGTATATTATTATTCAGTTGTATCTAGAAGTTCCATCAACCAAACATGTATTTATTTTTGAGATAGAGACCAGTGATATTATTCTTTCGACCTTAGAGTCGCGCGTTTTTTTTTTGTGGTTTTGAGTTTCCTTTTGAGTTTTTGATCCTCGCCGTTGGCGTTGTATATTGTATTTCTTGTGTGGTTATGACCGTCGAATGACGAAGAGCTAGCTCCCGCTTGGGGATGCCTTTTATTGATTTCGTATACTATTCATGAAGTATCCCGTTTGAGGGCCAGTATTTACAAAGGAGACTCTGCCGAAATTTTCAGGAAATATTTGATATTTTTAAAAACGCATAATTCGGCTTATGCTATTAAAACTACTTGTTTTAAATTGGTCTTCCTTCACTCTACTACTTTTCTTGGTTTGGATTTCTGGGTTTTCGGCTTACTTAGATTACGTACGCCTCGAGACGTTCGTAGTTTAAGTGCCGGTCATGTTCCGTACTTTCAGGACGTGACAGCATACATCATCCTGCATCCGTCCCAAGAATTTAGTAACTCTTTCTCTGTTTCCGGTAAATGGAGTATTGGTCATTTTACCTTTGAGACAAGACTGACAAGTATTATAGGATGAAAATTCGAACGGATTCAAATATTCATCCATATGTAACTTAGCTAGTTGTGTCGCATTGATATGACATAGTCTACAATGCCACAAGAAGGATTCGTTAATTTTTAAACTCTTACACTTGTGTGTATTGTACATACTTTGAACTGTGGTTTGATTTAGAACGTATATGCCATTACATAACGTGCCTGATCCAATCAACTTTTGATTAAGGAAAATGTTCAAAACATTATTCTTCAATACAAAATTATATGCGTCTTTAACTTGATAAAGAAACAGATGTAATATTTTATATCAGGTTCGGTATGTAATAACATTCGTTCAGAATTAATGTATTTACTATTTGGTAATACAAGGTGATATTTGCCAACTGATTTGGCTACAACCATTGCACCATTCTCTAACACTTAGAGACATATCACCCCATCCCAGTTATGAACCTTTCGTAGCCAATATAACAGATTGTATATGTGGGATCCTAATCCGGTATCTCATACCTAGGACGTAGAGGATACTGAGAACCGGTTCTTGGAAATGAACACACCCGAAGAATATGCATCAACATGCTTATTCCTCGAGTGGATCGCGTGGAAATCCGGATATTCCCCTATTTCATGCTCGGACTTATAACAATTATAAGATAGAGTGTTGAATATATGTATGCCCTAGAGGACATTATATGATAGTGGATGTATTTATACATGTATATATATATATATATATTAAGTGTACATTCTTGCTCGACATGATAGTATGCTATCTGGTTCTTCTTTATCTGACATGTTGATTTGATCATGCTTTTATTCATTCACACATGTTGATAAAGCCCTGAGGATATTGGCTTGACTACAGTGATTATGATAGAGATAATACTAGTGGGACATCTATAGTTTATAAGCATATCCTGGAATGTCCCTAGTCGTAGGTGTATCGAGACGGGGCATCGATATACCAGAAAGACTAGCGTATATGATACTTGACCCATATGATGGGCGATGGATATTCCCACATTCATCGATGTTTGACATCGAGATTGTATACGGGTGCTCAGTGATGACTGGGTACACTGGACGGACTCACCGAGAACGCCTATATGGAATTATATCTATCGTCGGATAGCAGTTCTCAGGTGACACTGGTACAGGTTAGTCTGTAGACCCGAGATCGTCATAGAGTCTTGTGTGTTCTCCCACTGTACTTCGATTCCCACCCAACCACGGCTCCACTGAGTCGTGCAAACAGGTGGCCGTTGGGTACAGTCCCGAGACACACGAAGGCGATGAGCGATAGGAGGGGTTTCGTCTCTCCCGGTATTGGGAGTTGATGCTGTGCTGTGCCCGACTAGCTATATCAGCAAGCCCCTGGCCAGGGCTGTTGAGATTTACTGATAAGTGTTATCAGTAGTTTCTCGATCTGTTATAGATCATTCATCGGCATGACTTATTGAGTTATTGGGGTCGACGTTACCATCCCTAGACTCGATATGCTGCATATCTAACGAAGAGACTGGGCTGTATGGTAGTGTTGCCGGTTGGCTCGACGGGAGTTGTAGCAGGTTCGCTTGTTTTCTTTTGATCGCTCAATACCCGGGTGGCCGTTACGTTTAGCTGACCGCTTGCGGCTTGGGGGTGCTTGATATGATCATCACCCACTGCCGGCGTATTGACGAGTCTTAAAGTCCCACAATGGAGTTACCTAATCCAGGCGAAACGTTGTGGTGCGCATATGCGATATGCGTGTGGACCCGGTTAAAATGCGCGTATGAGATACCATATATTAATCGGGCGGCTTGCTTTTTGTCGGGTCCTATGTGATATGACCAGGTTGCTAAATCAAGTGTTGATTTATCATTAACCATTAGTTTCTCACTTGAAATCCTTTCTTGTCTTTATGCATGCATGTATGCATTCATTCTCATTCATACACATAGGACGTGCATGCACACATACATGCTTACATAAAGCTTATCATGGTTGTTTATATAGTAGATGGTGGCAATATACGACTCACACCATTGTAAAATATTTATGGATATTATTTATTTGGAAAAAGAAAATGGAAATGGAAATTATTTCATGGTTTATTGCTTTGACCTTGCATTAACCCTTTCACTAACTATGATTTAATTTCCATGGTCATTTTTACTCCAAACAAAATATCTATGATATTTTACAATCATGGTTAAAGATGAGAGAGTGAAAATATATATTTTCATTTTCTCATTTTTATTTATACGAGGATCATTATCTTGAGCTCTTAGAAAGCCACCATCTTCTTCCTCCTTTCTCTTTTGCTCTCTTGATTTCTCAAGTGAGAAAAATACTTATCAAGTTAGGATTTTGAAGTGAGAAAACTAACCACAACACCATTCTACACTAGTCTTGTCCATTAGTGATGAGTGTTAGCTTCCATTTCTTCTCTTGATCTTGTGAAGTTTCAAGCTTGGACAAAGAGGACTCCGGGTGGATCATCGGGGACCTAGAGGTTCTCAACCGGACTTTTTCCAGCCCTCAAGTAGGCAAGGAGTCTAGCGTAGGGAGCTACAATGGTTGTACTCTCAAAACCCTAGCTTTATCTACTTGTGATGATGTGTTTGTTAAGAAACCTTAAATTTCTTGTGTTGATTCTTTGTATGTTCAATTAGCACCTTAAAAAATTTGATTTTGATACATGTGATGCTTCCAAACTCTTCATGGGGTGCTAGGCAAACCTAACAATGGTATCAGAGCCGACCTAGAGCTTTAGGCGACACTTTAGCGAAGTTAAAACTCCGATCGAACCAAAATATGGACTTTTTGAACTCCCTCTGGACATTTTTTCAAACCTGTGTATCTCCAGAATTAAAAATATGTAAAAAATTCAGCAGGGAATTTTAAGAATTGTTGTAAAAAACGAAGCCCTAATCCTTATATCCCACCACGGAACCGTGGCCAAAGCTTGCTTGGGCCGCGGTTCCGTGGCCGTACAGATGCATTAAGACCTCGTTTTTATACAGATATCTTTTTACCTGCTTATAGATGTTTTTGGGTATTTTTAATCTGGTTTCAGTGATTTATGTTCTGGAGATTGTTTTGGATTCGGTGATTCGATCGGAATTTTAATTTCGTGCTTTTTCCGGGTAATTAAGAAAGTATTAAAATGATTCGTACGAGTATCATTAACTCATTTTTTCACAGGGTTTAAATCTTTCGGAAATACGTGCAAGTTTTTGTGGTGGACCCTCTAGAAGACAACAAACCTTAACTCGATTATGTGACCATCTTGAACTGCCTTTTGAACCTTAGGGTTTGGGGCAGTACGGCGTGCCACATGTGAGGCGTTGGCTTCACCCTTGTACGGCTGGACCGCTACTACTGTGACACCATCCGGGATTTTTGAACTCCGCTCAAGTGTTGAGCTTTAGAAAATTTTGGGTATTTGATTATTCGATCGAATAGTTTAATACTGTCTATTTATCTGGAATGTGATACAATATGTGGAATTCATATAGTTAGGCATGAAATGCGAAGTATGTGATATTTCGGATTTACGATTTCTAAAGAGAATGTGGATTCCAAATATTGTAGTTTTACATTTTCTTTTCTGTGACCGTAAGTGTAGTATGTCGCTTATCGCCGGTTTCGTTGCTATACATCAATGACAATCGGGGTACGCATACTTACGTTGATGATATATGATATTATGTGTTGCTAAGATATGATGTGCTGGATTATCGCGATTGAATAGCCAGGTTTTTTTTATGTGAGATGAGAGTTTTATTTTCATTCATGTAAATTCAAATGTAATGTAATATTCTTTTATTTGGGGCACTTCCGGGTTGAGGTTGATGCCACCAGTGTTGTATATTATTTACTTTTCCGCATTAGGATATACCCTAGGAGGGGAGCACAAGTTACCGGGTTCTACGGTTCAGTGGGAGGCCATCTCGAGGAGTCGAGACCGAATCTCCTAAACTCCAGGATTGGTAGGGTTGCTTGCCGCTCTTGTAGGGGTCTAGGGGTGTGGGCTTGGCTATTCATCGTGACTGTGGAATCCGTATTTTCTATTGCTGGCTAAATACTAAATATGGACGTCCTAGTATATCCCACATTATATCTGTGTTTCTGCTGATATCTGAGACGAATGATATATTATATATGAGTTATATAGTAGACGTTGCTTATGTTTTACACCCGCGCTAGTCCCGTCCCGGCATGCTGTTAGTTAAGTAACCTGACGGTGCATAACGGAACATTGTGACGAATGCGGATGGCATAAGCGTACGTTGTATTTTCGTTTCTTTTCTGTGATTGGCTTAAGGACTTTAATGATGGGACTACATTAATATGATTAATGTAAAGAAAATAAACCTAAAAAGATGTTGTAGAATCGGATTTGAAAACCACCCGGCCCTTTATGAAAAAGCTACAATTCAAAACTGCGGAGCACAAGCCAATCCTTTTGAAAACCATTTGATTCTACAACGATATCAAGTTCAAAGCGTTAAAGATTTTCTTAAAAATCATCCGCAACCCTCCGTCATTTTAGGAAGTAGAGTACTTAGTATTCGTGCTATATTTGTTGACTATAGTTAAGGCGTAGTGTACGGTAGCTAAGTGATGTCTTCCTACACTGCATATGATGCAGATTAATTAGGACATTCATGCGACTTTGTTGAACATAGTTAAGGGTCATATGAGTGGGTCTAATTAATCAAGAAATGACGGTTAGAACATGACTGGTACTTATAATTTGTTGACCATAGTTAAGCTCATAGGTACTAGGGGTAAAAACCGCATCAGGTATTTCAAGTGTTGAGATTTGCAATGAGATTGCATACCTTCCATATGATGGTTGGATCCCGATCCCACTGTGGAAAATAGTTGCTCCGAGGAGATTTTTGCAGTTTACAATTAGCTAACTCATTAGGTGTCTAGAAAGGTGTTAACGGGGCTATGCCTCTGGGAAAACGAGGTTTACATTAATTAGGTCCGTGCGATAGCACGGGGAACCTCCCTCAAGTAACGACACTGGCCTGGCTGAATGGTTAGCGAAGTTGTAGACTGTAATTAATCTTGGCTAGTTTTCTTTGTAAGGTTTGAAAGAAAAACTTGATTAAAGCAGTGGGAAACATCGATTAGACAAGATAATAACAAATCTGATCTTTGCAAGAGCTTTCGCTGGGTGTATTCTTTTCTTTTTCATAATGGCAGATACCAATGACTGGACTAAAGCTTCTACTAGATAAAAATAAACTGAATGGGACAAATTATAAAGACAGGCTAAGGAATTTGAAAATTGCCTTGACTTATGATAAAGTATCATATATCCTCACGGCTTCAGCCCCGCCCGTCCCAGGTCCAAAATCCTCAGTTGCGGACATTGAAGTCCGCAAGACATGGGACGCTGACTGTGCCTCAGCCAAATGCCTCGCGCTTGCATCGATGGACAACACACATCAAAAGCAGCTTGAGAATATGGATATTCAAACCATATTCCTCCATAAAAAGGAGTTGTATGGAGAGAAATCCCGCGTATTACGATACGAAGCATCAAAGAAATTGTTTCAGATGCGAATGGCCCCTGGCACACCGGTAGGAGACCATGTTCTGAAGATGATAGCTCTCATAGAAGAGCTTGAGGACCTTGGATGGACGATGGACAATGAACAATATATGGATATTATTCTGCAGTCCCTCCCCTCCACCTTTGCTCAATTCATAGTTAACTTCAACATGCAAAACATGGAGAGGGAACTACCTGAACTCCTTAATATGTTAAGGAGTGCAGAGAGCACACTGAAATCAGTGAAAACTCCCGTTATGACTGTTGGACAATCTTCCTCTTCTCGCCCAAAGGCTAAGGACAAGGGAAAGAAAAAGAAGAAGCCCACAAATCCTAAGTGTGGAGTTAAAAAGGTTAAGGGGAAGGAAAAGTCCAAAGCTGGAGAATCAGGGAAAGGTGAATGTTTTCATTGCCACAAAACAGGACATTGGAAGCGCGACTATATGGAGTACTTAAATCTCAAGAAGAAGCATGGGGATGCTTCCGCTTCAGGCGTGTTTGTGACAGAAAACTGTTTTTCAATAAACTCTGCTTCCTGGGTATTAGATACCGGTTCAGGTTCTCACATTTGCAATTCTATGCAGGGGCTGAGAAATAGCAAGATTTTGAAGACAGGTGACCATACTCTCCGCGTTGGAAATGGTTCCAATGTACATACAGTCGCAGTGGGAGAGTATCACTTGGGGTTGCCATCTGGGTGTATATTGGTTTTGAACCCATGTTATTTTGTACAAAGTATGCTTTGTAATATAATATCTGTTTCTTTGTTAGAAAATGAAGGATATAATTTTGTATTGCAGAACAATGTTATGAACATCCACCTGAATCAAATGTTGGTTGGGTATGGTACGCTTAATAACGGGATATACGTCCTAAATCAACACACTGTTTTCAGCATACAACACACTAATAAAAGAAAACTTTCAGAAATAAATGAAGCTTTTCTTTGGCATTGTAGACTTGGTCATATTAACGAAACAAGACTAAACAAGTTACACAAAGATGGATATTTAAACCCTTTTGAATATAAATCTTATGCGACTTGCCAGTCTTGTATCAAGGGTAAAATGACCAAAACTCTGTTTACCTGACACGGAGAAAGAGCTACTGAGCTCCTAGGCTTCATACATAGTGATGTATGTGGGCCAATGTTTACACAGGCAAGTGGCGGTTTTTCATACTTCATTACTTTCACTGATAATTTCTCAAGATTCGGTCATGTATTTTTATTAAAGCACAAGTCCGAAGCTTTCGAGAAATTCACTGAATATAAACAAGAAGTAGAAAAACAAATCGGCTTGAGTATCAAGATGCTTGGATCAGATCGAGGTGGAGAGTATCTCAGTACAGAAATTGCGAACTTCCTAAAAGAGAATGGGATTCTCTCTCAACTCACTCCTCCTTAGACACCACAGCACAACGGTGTGTTTGAACGACGGAATCTGACCCTATTAGATATGGTCCGTTGCATGATGAGTGATGCTGAGTTACCTGTCTCATTTTGGGGGCATGCATTGGAGACTGCAGCGTTTCTCTTGAACAGGGTTCCAACCAAAACCGTGTCTACCACGCTATATGAGATATGGCATGGGAAGAGACCATCTCTTAAGAGAATTAAGATTTGGGGTTGCCCGGCCTATGTTAAAGAGCAGAATCCGGACAAACTCGAGACACGGTCGGTCATATGTAACTTTGTGGGATATCCAAGGAACTCTTATGGATATCTATTCTACCACTAGGAGGAACAAAAGGTGTTTGTTTCTCAGTATGCCACATTCTTAGAAAATGAGTTTTTCACAGATAAAGATGATGGCAAGGTAGTAGATCTAGAAGAGGTTCTAGAGACACAAACTACAAATGACGACTTGGTAGAACCGGCTGTTGCAATAGAAACTGAGGAACCCCGGCGACTCCGTAGGTCTGGTAGGACTTCTCGCCCACTAGAGAGGTACTACGGTTTCCTCATTGATGGTGACAGAGAAGACTGCATCATGGATGATAATGATCCTACCAGTTTTTGTTGGAGATAGTGTCCTCAGAGTCAATTATTGGATCACAGGCACGTGATTACAATGATTGAGGGAGGACCTGTCCCAGTAGGACAGTCTTACTCGAGATGATAGTATGCTATCTGGTTTATCTTTATCATCATGTACTGCTTTAGGTGACCTGACATGTCGCTATTACACGTTGATAGAGCCCCTAGGATTCTTGCTTGACCACCAGCAGTATGAGGGCGATCATATAAGTGGGAGCTGGGGTCTATAAGCACATCCTTAAAAGGTCCCTAGTCGTGGGAGTTTCGAGATAGGGCATCGATACTCCAGAGTAGACTAGTGTATACAGTCGAGACCCCGACGAGGGGCGGTGGCCGGTCTCACAAGCCACTGGTGTCAGTAGGTTCACCTAAGATGTATACAGGTGCTTATTGGGTTATGAGTACACCGGACAGGACTCGCCGGGAACATGCTAGTTGGTCTTATACCTGACATCAGATAGCAGTTCCCTGGTGACATGTGTACATGTTAGTTCATCGACCTGGGGATCGTCATTTGTCTCGTGTGAGTTCCCACTGTACTTTGATTACTACCCTACCACGCTCAAAGGAGACGTGCAAACAGGTTTTAGTTGGGTACAGTCCTGAACCACATGGAGGCAGTGAGCGGATCTTCAGGGGTTCGTCTCTCCCGGTATTGGGGGTGAGGTCGCGCTGTGTCTAGGAGAGCCATTACACGAAGCCCTCGGCCGAGGAAGGAGATTTACTGGTAGGTATTCCAGTAGTATCTTAGGGTGTTCTGGGCTACACTTCGACACGACTTGTACCGCTTTTGGGGGTCTGACTTTTACCAACCCCCTATGCCCGCCATGCGATGCTCATAGACGAATGGACCGGACCGTACGGATATTATCACTGACAGGCTCAGTAGGGTGTCAGGATGAGTTCGCTCATCGACGTCCTTTTTGGTCAATAGCTGGTGGCCCGTCACGTATGGCTAATACCTCTGATGTGCTAGTGGTTAAATCCACAGCCATGGTGTTGACGAGTCTTTAGAGTCCCCCACATTCAGTTGCTTAAGTTTTCGGGCAAAAAGCTGTAGAGGCCGTATGGAGATATGGCAGGGTTCGATCAGATACGTGCGGTATTGCACGGATCAGGATCGGACATTTTGTACTACATGCTGTATGGATATATGGCAGGGTTCGATCAGATACGTGCGGTATTGCACGGATCAGAATCGAACGGATATTACTAGCCGTCTTTGGTTTAAGCCGGATCCTAGTATAGTACAGTGTAGATTTTGTCTCATTGCATTTGTATTTCGGTCGGAATACAGATGCGGGTGTGTATACACAGTATCGGGGTTTTCCTGTAATTTATTACGGGACTAGTTTTCTGGAGTTGCCAATTTGCTTTCCATTTCGGCCATTTTCATTTTTATCTTTCAATGGCCGAAGATTGGTGGAGGAGGGCTTATTTGCATTTGTGCAAATAAGCATTTGTGGAGGGTGGTGATTGCATATTGTTGTATCATGATAGCTTTTCTTTGACCTTGACTTCTATCTTCATCATGGCTTGACTTTTGTAGGACATGATTGTTGATGATGATGAAGGGTGAGGTTGGTGGAGTGTTGGTGTTTCTTTGTGATCATTTCTTCATATGATAACCATTCCTCTCTCTCTTGTATGATTGGTGAGTGGCTCCCCTCATTTTTGGGACTCTCTCTCTCATTCTCTCCATTCTATAGTCATGGCCGGCCAAACCATGAAGGGGGGCTGCCCATTTTGTTTTAGTGTGGGTTTTTGTTCATTTGGATTTTGCAAAATTCCCACAAGTTCCATCTCCAAACTACATCTCATTCCTCCACCAAAATGGCAACCTCCACAACCCAAATATGAGACATGGTTCTACACTGTATTCTACAGCAAATCTTGGGCACGTCGACTCGCCAGCTTCGTGCCCGAGTTACCTCGGTATAGAGCTGGGAGCCCGTAAAAGAAGCCGGCGACGTGGTGCCCTTCCGGCGACGAGGTGGACACCGGAGATTCCGCGGGAGATCGGGACGACGACGAAAAGACCGGAGGACACGGATCACTCGGTATATCTCTCTTCCCATCTTGTAGTTAGCTAGGACTAGTTAATGGCCCGATCCGGGTTTTAGTGCGCGGTGGTGCCGGTTTGAAAATTAAAGTTAACCATCACTTCCGCATTTGGCCTCGGGATGGAGGCCGGAGCGTCGCCGTGCACTTACAGTGGTATCAGAGCCTCGCCATTAACATAGTCTAGTTTTGTCTAATGTGTTTTACATTTCCGATCGAACAATTTTCTAAAAATCGTATTTTTCTTCACATCAGTTTCTGTCGAAATTTTATGGAGTCCAAAATTTTTTCTGTATGTTGCAGAATGATGTGCAGGGAATCCTAAGAACACTGTAGAATTTTGGTCACCTGATCCTTCCGTACGACCGCGGAACCGCGGCCATAACCCCTCTTTGGCCGCGGTTCCGCCGCAGTAATTTGGATTCACGTCACCAATTTTTTGCAGTAGGCTTGTGGGCTGATAATAGTGGTTTTGGTATACTTTGTTTGGGCCCAGAATTTCCTTAACTGCTACAGTATTGCTTGGGGCCCACTTGGGTAAATTTGATCGATCGGATATTTTAAACACATTATTTCACAGTTTTTACATTATATCTGCGACCGTGAATGTCACTTGATCGGTAAATCCTGTCTAACTGCTATAGTCCGGTTAGACGGATTTGCGAACGTGACTTTCACGTTGATGTTCTATGTATTGCTGTGATGTTGCGGATTGGTCGTGGGGGATAGCCTGGATGCAATGCTAGTACAGTTTTTGGTTGTATTATGTACATTTGATATTGCGGGGCGAGCGTCCGACATGTGGATTGCCGTCACTGCCTGTTTGTATTATTATTTTGGGGCACGACCAGGTTGCGGTCGATGTACCCGTTGTATGTATATTTTACTTTCTGTATTAGGATTGCCCCGCGGAGGGGTGCACGGATAGCCGGGTTCTAGAGGGCAACAAGCCCGCATCTCATGGCATTAGGACGAAGGGGGCTTCACTCTAGGATTGGCGGGCTATTCGCCGCACTCGTAGGCGGTACAGATTGACCCTGGAGGGGTGCCCAAGTTACCGGATTCCATGAAATGCTGGGTGGTCCATTCACGTTGCTGAAGGGGGCTGCCTCGCTTCAGGTTTTGGCGGGTAACTTGCCGCGCCCGTAGGGGTCTAGGATTTCATTGCACAGGCTATCCACATGACCAGGGGAACGTCGGGTTTCAGTAGTGGCTCTGTGAAACCCGGGGATCCCAGATATCTGTTTTGTTCTGTGATGCTGTACATTTCTGTGATGATGCATTTTATCACGCCTTGAGCGAATATAATATATTGGTATATATATTAGTAGATGTTGTATATGTTTTGCATCCGCGCAAGTCCAGTCCCCGCTCTGTCGTTAGTTAGCTAACCTAACGGGTAATGACGCGACCCAGTGGCGAATGCGGATGGCATATACGTACATCAGTATATTTTCGTTCTTTGTTGTGTGATCAATTGATGGGACTGCGTTGATTCGGATCAATGCAAGTTAAAAACAAACCTAATCTGATGTTGTTGGAACACTTTTCAAAAAGCTGTTATTGCAAGGACGTTCTCTTTTGTTTAGCATCGTGGTAATCAGTTGGAATATCCTGCTCCTCAGTCGACGAGGCAAGGGCCGAGATCCCTTCACCGGGAGTGACCCCTTGGACAAAAAGTTCGCGTCAGGGCATTAACTTCACTATAGCCGATTACTTTTGCTTTGCATCGTGGTATTCAGTTGGACTATCCTGCACCTCATTCTACGGGGAAAGAGCCGAGATCCCTTCACCGGGAGTGACCTCTTTAGCAAAGGTTTTCGTCACTATATTTTTAAAAGCTATCCGTTCCTTCAATGATATCAAGTTCATTACGTTAATGGTTTTTGCCAGAAACCATTCGTAGCCTTCCGTCGTTTCATATGGGTGGTCAATAGTATTCAAGCTATGTATGTTGGCCAAAGTCAAGGCAAAGTGATTGGTAGGTATTGGGGTATTCATATGCAGCATAGATAGATGCGTTGGTTTGGGGCAGTCGTACTAATATTTTGGCCAAAGTCAAGTGTATGTACGGGTGGGCTCAGATTAACCTGGAGAACGACGGGTAGAACTTGACATGTGACTTATGATATGTTGGCCAAAGTCAAGGTTATAAGAGCATGGGGCAAAAATCACATCGGGAGTCTCTAAAGAAACTGAAACTTGCCAGATATGCGCATACATTCTGGAGTATGATGACGTGAGCCGATTTCGTCACGTTATCATGCGTTGATAGTTGGATCCCGATTCCCACTGATGAGTTGGTTTACTCCTTGGGTGACCCCGACTAATTCTTCTTTCAGGTTTGGAGGAGAATTTGAGGTGACAGTGTGAGGTTTCCAAATTAGATAAATTGGTAACCATTCTGATCTAGGTTAGAGTGCACGCTGAGTGTTTCTTTTCTCTCTCTCTCTTTGGCAGCGACCATTGACCCGACCCTAAGACTATGACTCAATGACCAAAATTAACCGAACCTTCTTTAAACACTGGCTTTTGGATTGTCAGAGTTGCAAACCTCATTGCCACTCCTACTTTTACCCTTTTCTCCAGGACACCCCGTATTACTACGAACATCCACTTCCATTGGACAAAACCATCGTATGGTTAGATACGAACTCGAAGGAATTTATTCGAGGATGGTTTCAGGTTCTGGAGGAAACGAATAGGACTATTCAGTTGTCTTTTCCTTTTACCATCTCTCAGGTTGCGAGTACCCCTTAGATTATGGGATAGTACACCTATTACGCAAATTGGATAGTCTTCTTCCAAACCATAGGCTGGTGCCGACCGGTAGGGAATGAAGAAAACCAATTAGCCTAACGATGGTGTACAGAAGGTATTAAGTTAAGACAAAGCAAGGGATTAGTAAGAGGGCAAAGTAAATTGCAACTGATATTCACGAACAAACCAGGTATTTCATTACCACTCCCACTTCACCTTTGTATTTCTCCAGGACACTCCGTATCAATACGAAGATCCACAGTTTATTGGATACTCCATCGTATGGTTATATACGAACTCGAAAGGAACTTGTTCCAGTTCGGGGATGGATTCTGGTTCAGGAGAAATAGGAATAAGGTTTATTCGGTTGTCTTTTATTTTCACCTTCTCTCGCATTGCGAGTGCTCTTAGGATTAGGACAGTACACCCATTATGCTTATTGGGTAGTCTTCTTCCAAACCATAGGCTGGTGCCGAACGGTAGGGAAGGAAGAAAACCATTTGGCCTAAGGGGTGTGCAGAAGGTAATGACTAAAGACATATAAAGGAATTTGGAGAGGTGGCAAAGAATTATACGGTTACAGTCGTGAATCTGGAAGAGGCATTACTAGGAATACCGGGATACCCCATCGAAACATTTCAATGTTTCAGTTTCACTGTGTACTGTTAAAGGAAAACTGATTTCCCAATTAGTCCTTACTCCAGGGTTTGTATTTACCAGGTATGATTCTCACATCTGTATGGTTTTACAGATGATGGTTGGGAGTAGGTTAGTGGGAATTAGGTGATCATCCTCATTATATCAGGATTCGTTGTAATCGGTGATATTTGAGGAAGTCACCTGGGTTGTTTGCCGGTCGGCAAATATTTGGTTTTGAATATCCGCTGTTGTGCACCAATTTCAAATTGATATATTTGTACGTCTATTTTCATAGAGTGAGATATACCTTTTGAAATTATGTTTATGACATTTACCTATATCGGTGGATGGTTAGGTAAGGAGCATTAAACAGCGGTGTAATTCTTCTTAACCATAAGTACAGTTTTCAACCGACGACACACAGTGAAAGAGTTATCAGACTCAAGGGACTTATACAGAGTATTGTATGTTGTCCAGGGTCTATCAGGACAGAGGGGTTGGTCCTCGTACTATATTCGGTTTACTTATGACTTCTCTAGTTTTTAGACAGGTGTTTCGTGGAAACGCAGGGTCCGAATTTTGAGAAGTTATAGGTATTTGAATAAAGTAGAGAACCAGGTGTTGCAAGTATCGGGATTCTTCAAAGTGATCGAAGATGTAGATACTTGTGTATGGTATTCAGTTGATAGTAATGATTAAGAGAATTTACTTCTCTTTCAGGTTACTCATAATTGCAAGCGTTCCTAAGTTGAGTAACGCTGATCGGCCACCTTCCATTTAGTTGACATGCACTGGAGACAGCTGCATGATTTGAATCTGGTTCAATTAAATCAGTGCCTCTGGTTCTATATTGGATATAGAACAGTTCATATCTTAACGTTGTTAAGGTACGGGGAGTTGTCTGGCTTATGATTAAAACCAGACTCTGGATAACTCAAGGCACGTTTCTGTAATGGCTGTTTGTGGGTTGACCCAGGCTATGACGAGGGTTGATTATCTACCATCTGGATGAACAATAGCGATATTGTTCTAGACTCGCCACAGTTTTATTAAAAATGGATTTTTTCAGAGAACAGTAGTGGGAGTATGGTAGAACTGGAAGTGATTCCAGAACCGCAAACGATTACTGAATATTTGATAAGGAACCTAAAGATTCAATCTGGATCGACATTCCATTGGCCACTCCGCAGATATGGTGGGTAACCTCAGGCACCCGAGAGGCACTCCGGTAGCCTCAAGGACGGTGGCAGGGAGGTTCTTGTTTACCCAGACTTGCCATTGCTGTTGTTCCAGACTGTGAGACCCTGCAGGAGGATGAGTGTAGCGTCGTTCTAAACTAGTTTTAGAAGTGTACGTCTATATGACTCTGCCAGAGGGTTGTCGTAGTCAGTGGGAGAAGCGGAAGCATTGGTGGACAGGTGGCTTATGTCTATTTATGGACTAAAGCAGATATAGCGGAGATAGATCATCTATTTCTGACGTGACAGTCATAGGCTTGACTTCATCAGAATAGTGGATGGATCTGTTAAGAAGGTAGTAGGATGTGATGTCCTGGTATTTGGATGACATGCAAAGAGTAGGAAGTGATATTCCTATACTACGATCGGTTATACTTTGGTCGTCACACAGTGGTTTCTCCACATGGGACTTGGACATTATATCAAACATACTGGTTACTGGATCTATGGTTTTAGATCAAGATTTGGGTGGTTTCCCAATCAGGGTACATAGACAGCATTCTAAGAGTATTTAGAATGGACGACTCCTGGCACGGTAGTGTACCTGCAGGTGATGGAGTCACCCTCTCTAAAGGTGTCTTGCAGACTAAAGGGGAGAGGGATGTGCATGATTGGCAGATCACTTGCTCAGGCAATTGAGCCAATCATGAGATGTCAAGTACCACACCAGATGTTGTTCTTGCACCAGATGCAATAAGTTGACATTGATCCAATCCTGGAGAAACAGTCGGAAGCAGTTTTAGAACATAAGTGGATGTTCTAGGGATATGATAACGACAACCTCAATCGAGAGACAGTTATCATTCTAGGCTTCCAAGGTGACATGGACGACAAGGAGGTTGTCAGAGTTATAGTTTTTCCTTCTGACGAGGGGCAGTATTTTGGACAGGTGGTCCAAGGCAATACTGAGGGAGGCATGGCGCAGCATACTGATTAAGTTCAGTTGACAATACAGTCTAAGAAGTTTGGATTTGTAGTTCATTTATGAGCTAGGTCCCATCAGACATCCAGACACATTCTAAGACAGGTATTGCTCATTTCGGGAGATGGCTTTCTCCGCGAACATGAGATATAGAGAGACATAGAAAGAAACATCCAGGCGGATCCACTCACTGAGGCTATTCCTCGAACGCAATAGTTTTGCAAACGAGCTTTGTGAGACTGACTAGTAGAGGAGTTTGGTGTTCGGTATCACACGGGTTCTGAGTATGCGACATCGCAATAATTTGCCTTGAGTGCAAGTGGGAGATTGTTGGAAATAGTGCCCTCAGAGTCAACTATTGGATCACAGGCACGTGATTGCAATGATTGAGGGAGGACCTGTCCCAGTAGGACAGTCTTACTCGAGATGATAGTATGCTATCTGGTTTATCTTTATCATCATGTACTGCTTTAGGTGACCTGACATGTCGCTATTACACGTTGATACAGCCCCTAGGAATCTTGCTTGACCACCAGCAGTATAAGGGCGATCATATAAGTGGGAGCTGGGGTCTATAAGCACATCCTTAAAAGGTCCCTAGTCGTGGGAGTTTCGAGACAGGGCATCCATACTCCAGAGTAGACTAGTGTATACAGTCGAGACCCTGACGAGGGGCGGTGGCCGGTCTCACAAGCCACTGGTGTCAGTAGGTTCACCAAAGATGTACACAGGTGCTCATTGGATTATGAGTACACCGGACAGGACTCGCCGGGAACATGCTAGTTGGTCTTATACCTGACGTCAGATAGCAGTTCTCTGGTGACATGTGTACAGGTTAGTTCATCGACCTGGGGATCGTCATTTGTCTCGTGTGAGTTCCCACTGTACTTTGATTACTACCCTACCACGCTCAAAGGAGACGTGCAAACAGGTTTTAGTCGGGTACAGTCCCGAGCCACATGGAGGCAGTGAGCGGATCTTCAGGGGTTCGTCTCTCCCGGTATTGGGGGTGAGGTCGCGCTGTGTCTAGGAGTGCCATTACACGAAGCCCTCGGCCGAGGCAGGAGATTTACTGGTAGGTATTCCAGTAGTATCTCAGGGTGTTCTGGGCTACACTCCGACACGACTTGTACCGCTTTTGGGGGTCTGACTTTTACCAACCCCCTAGGCCCTCCATGTGATGCTCATAGACGAACGGACCAGACTGTACGGATATTGTCACTGACAGGCTCAATAGGGTGTCAGGATGAGTTCTCTCATCGATATCCCTTTTGGTCAATAGCTGGTGGCCCATCACATATGGCTAATACCTCTGACGTGCTAGTGGTTAAATCCACAGCCATGGTGTTGACGAGTCTTTAGAGTCCCCCACATTCAGTTTCTTAAGTTTTCGGGTGAAAAGCTATAGAGGCCGTATGGAGATATGGCAGGGTTCGATCAGATACGTGCGCTATTGCACAGATCAGGATCAGACGTTTTGTACTACAGGCCGTATGGATATATGGCAGGGTTCGATCAGATACGTGCGGTATTGTACGGATCAGGATCGAACGGATATTACTAGCCGGCTTTGGTTTAAGCCGGATCCTAGTATAGTACAGTGTAGATTTTGTCTCATTGCATTTGTATTTCAGTCGGAATACAGATGCGGGTGTGTATACACAGTATCGGGGTTTTCCTGTAATTTATTACGGGACCAGTTTTCTGGAGTTGCCAGTTTGCTTTCCGTTTCGGCCATTTTCATTTGTATCTTTCAATGGCCGAAGAATGGTGGAGGAGGGCTTATTTCCATTTGTGCAAATAAGCATTTGTGGAGGGTGGTGATTGCATATTGTTGTATCATGACAGCTCTTCTTTGACCTTGACTTCTATCTTCATCATGGCTTGACTTTTGTAGGACATGATTGTTGATGATGATGAAGGGTAAGGTTGGTGGAGTGTTGGTGTTTCTTTGTGATCATTTCTTCATATGATAACCATTCCTCTCTCTCTTGTATGATTGGTGAGTGGCTCCCTTCATTTTTGGGACTCTCTCTCTCATTCTCTCCATTCTATAGTCATGGCCGGCCAAACCATGAAGGGGGGCTGCCCATTTTGTTTTAGTGTGGGTTTTTGTTCATTTGGCTTTTGCAAAATTCCCACAAGTTCCATCTCCAAACTACATCTCATTCCTCCACCAAAATGGCATCCTCCACAACCCAAATATGAGACATGGTTCTACACTATATTCTACAGCAAATCTTGGGCACGTCGACTCGCCAGCTTCGTGCCCGAGTTGCCTCCGTATAGAGCTGGGAGCCCATAAAAGAAGCCGGCGACGTGGTGCCCTTCCGGCGACGAGGTGGACACCGGAGATTCCGCAGGAGATCGGGACGGCGACGAGAAGACCGGAGGACACGGATCACTCGGTATATCTCTCTTCCTATCTTGTAGTTAGCTAGGACTAGTTAATGGCCCAATCCGGGTTTTAGTGCGCGGTGGTGCCGGTTTGAAAATTAAAGTTAACCATCGCTTCCGCATTTGGCCTCGGGAAGGAGGCCGGGTCGCCGCCGTGCACTTACAGTTTTCAGCAAGCTATCACGAGTGGAGACTCTGTGAAGTGGCTGGATGCCATGAGATCCGAAATGGAGCCTATGTACACCAACAAAGCATGGACTTTGGACGTTGTACCCATTGGGGTAAAACCTTTACGGTGCAAATGGATCTTTAAAAGAAAGATTGGTGTAGATGGGCAGGTAGAGACCTATAAGGCAAGACTTGTGGCGAAGGGTTTTCGTCAACGACCAGGTTTGGACTATGACGAGACTTTTTCGGCGGTAGAGACCTATAAGGCATGCTTAAATCCATTCGGATCCTACTTGCTATTGCTACTCACTATGACTATGAAATCTGGCAGATGGACGTTAAAACGGCATTTCTAAATGGAGATTTAGAAGAATACGTTTATATGGATCAGCCGGAAAGCTTCATAGACAGTGGGAGCAGCGGGAAAGCATGTAGATTGCTTAAATCCATATATGGGTTAAAGCAGGCATCACGGAGTTAGAACATCTGTTTCGATGATGTTATCAAAGAGTTTGATTTCATCAAAAATCCATATGAACCTTGTGTTTATAAGAAGGCTGTAGGAAGAGCTGTCACATTCCTCGTATTGTACGTGGATACCATTCTTCTGATAGGAAATGATATTCCTATACTGCAGTCGGTCAAATCTTTCTTATCGCTAAGGTTCTCCATGAAGGACCTGGGTGATGCCTCATACATTCTGGGCATAAGGATCTATAGGGATAGATCAAAGAGGTTATTGGGATTGTCCCAAACCAGGTACATCAACACCATCCTAAAAAGGTTTAGTATGGAAGACTCCAAGCAGGGTGCCTTACCTGCTTGCCATGGGGTCACTCTCTCTAAGGACTCTTGCCCAAAGACCGATGAAGAGAGAGCTCGCATGAGCATTATACCCTATGCTTCGGCAGTAGGATTTATAATGTATGCGATGTTATGTACACGCCCAGATGTAGCTTATGCACTTAGTGTTGTAAGCAGGTATCAATCCAACCGAGGGGAGAATCACTGGATAGCTGTGAAGAACATTCTTAAGTACTTGCGAAGGACTAAAGAATTGTTCTTGTTGTATGGTAATGGAGATCTCCAAATGGAGGC
Organism: Agapanthus africanus; assembly: GCA_030015575.1. Taxonomy (NCBI): domain Eukaryota; kingdom Viridiplantae; phylum Streptophyta; class Magnoliopsida; order Asparagales; family Amaryllidaceae; genus Agapanthus; species Agapanthus africanus. Next base: position 242,016,125 of record CM057347.1, read on the forward strand.
CTTTACCGATTCGAGCTTCCAGAGCGATAAGGACGACAGCAAATCTATCTCTCGGTTTGTATTTACTCTCAATGGTGGGGTGGTAAATTGGAAGAGTTCCAAACAGGATACCATTGCAGACTCTAAGATGGAGGCTGAGTACATTGCTGCGAATGATGCCGCTAAGGAAGCCGTCTGGATGAGGAAGTTCATCTCGGAGCTAGGAGTAGTTCCAACCATTATTGATCCAATACCATTGTATTGTGATAATAATGAGTGTATGGCGTTAGCCAAGGAGCCCTGGTCCCATCAGCGATCGAGACACATCCTGAGGCGCTTTCATTTGATCCGGGAGATTGTTGATCACCGCGAGATCGAGATTAAGAGAGTAGACACAAAGAATAACGCCGTGGATCCACTCACCAAGGCCCTCCCTCAGCCGCGGCATGAGCGACTTTTTGAGATGTTGGGTATGAGATACGCCAATAACTGGCCTTAGTGCAAGTGGGTGATTGTTGGATATATGTTTGCCCTAGAGGCCATTATATGATAGTGGATGTATTTATACATGTTTATATATATATATTCAGTGTACATTCTTCCTCGACATGATACTATGTTATCCGGTTCTTCTTTATCTGACATGTTGATTTGATCATGCTTTTATTCATTCACACATGTTGATAAAGCTCTGAGGATATTGGCTTGACTACAGTGATTATGATAGAGATCATACTAGTGGGACATCTATAGTTTATAAGCATATCCTGGAATGTCCCTAGTCTTAAGTGTATCGAGACGGGGCATCGATATACCAGAGTAGACTAGCGTATATGATACTTGACCCATATGATGGGCGATGGATGTTCCCACATTCATCGATGTTTGACATCGAGATCGTATACGGGTGCTCAGTGATGACTGGGTACACTGGACGGACTCACCGAGAAATCCTATATGGAATTATATCTATCGTCGGATAGCAGTTCTCAGGTGACACTGGTACAGGTTAGTCTGTAGAACCGAGATCGTTATAGAGTCTTGTGTGTTCTCCCACTGTACTTTGATTGCCACCCTACCATGGCTCCACTGAGTCGTGCAAACAGGTGGTCGTTGGGTACAGTCCCGAGACACACGAAGGCGATGAGCGATAGGAGGGGTTTCGTCTCTCCCGGTATTAGGAGTTGATGCTGTGCTGTGCCCGACTGGCTATATCAGTAAGTCCCTGGATAGGGCTATTGAGATTTACTGATAAGTGTTATCAGTAGTTTCTCGATCTGTTATAGACCATTCATCGGCACGACTTATTGAGTTATTTGGGTCGACGTTACCATCCCTAGACACGATATGCAGCATATCTGACGAAGAGACCGGACTGTACGGTAGTGTTGCCGGTTGGCTCGACGGGAGTTGTAGCAGGTTCGCCTGTTTTCTTCTGATCACTCAATACCCGGGTGGCCGTTACATTTAGTTGACCGCTTGCGGCTTGGGGGGCTTGATATGATCATCACCCACTGCCGGCGTATTGACGAGTCTTAGAGTCCCACAATGGAGTTACCTAATCCAGGGGAAACGTTGTGGTGCGCATATGCGATATGCGCGTGGACCCGGTTAAAATGCGCGTATGAGATACCGTATATTAATCGGGCGGCTTTCTTTTGGTCCGGTCGTATGTGATATGACCGGGTTGCTAAATCAATTGTTGATTTATCATTAACCATTAGTTTTTCACTTGAAATCCTTTCTTGTCTTTATGCATGCATGTATGCATTCATTCTCATTCATGCACATAAGATGTGCATGCACACATACATGCATACATAAAGGTTATCATGGTTGTTTATATAGTAGATGGTGGCAATATAAGACTCACACCTTTGTAAAATATTTATGGATATTATTTATTTGGAAAAAGAAAATTGAAATGGAAATTGTTTCATGGTTTATTGCTTTGACCTTGCATTAACCCTTTCACTAACCATAATTTAATTTCTATGGTCATTTTTACTCCAAACAAAATATGTAAGATATTTTACAACCATGGTTAAAGATGAGAGAGTGAAAGTATATATTTTCATTTTCTCTTTTTTATTTATATGAGGATCATTATCTTGAGCTCTTAGAAAGCCACCATCTTCTTCCTCCTTTCTCTTTTGCTCTCTAGATTTCTTAAGTGAGCAAAATACTTATCAAGTTAGGATTTTGAAGTGAGAAAACCAACCACAACACCATTCTAAACTAGTCTTGCCCATTAGTGATGACTGTTAGCTTCCATTTCTTCTCTTGATCTTGTGAAGTTTCAAGCTTGGACAAAGAGGACTCCGGGTGGATCATCGTGGACCTAGATGTTCTCAAGCTGACTTTTTCCAACCCTCAAGTAGCCAAGGAGTCTAGCATAGAGAGCTACAAAGGTTGTACTCTCAAAACCCTAGCTTTATCTACTTGTGATGATGTGTTTGTTAAGAAACCCTAAATTTCTAGTGTTGATTCTTTGTATGTTCACTTAGCACCTTAAAAAATTTGATTTTGACACATGTGATGCTTCCAAACTCTTCATGAGGTGCTAGGTAAACCTAACATAGAGCGGAACCAACGTTCCCCAGCTCGGTATAATAAGCAGGTTCGGTCAGAACATCCATATTATTATCTTGATTAAGGCATGACATGGTCGCTACCAGGAGAGAGAGACAGCAGAAAACACTCTGCGTATGCTCTTGCATGATCAGATTGGTTATTATTTTATCTAATCAGGATGGCTCCCACTGTTTTTATCAAATCTTCCTTCAAACCCTAAAATGTAAGACTAGCCGGGATTAATTATACCCTACAAGTTCGCCAATCTTTCGGTAAGTCCAGTGTCGGTACTTTGATGGAGGTTCCCCATGCTTTCGCACAGACCTAATTAAAATAAACCTCATTTTCCCACGGGTGTAAACCCGTTAACACCTTTCTATAAACCCACTAGATCGGCTAATTGTAATGTGCAAAACTCTCCCAGAAGTAACTCTTACTCATAGTGGGTATCGGGATCCAACCATCTCATAAAATGTATGCAATCTCTTTGCAAATTTTAATACTTGAAATTCCGGATAAAATTTTTCCCCAAGCGATCTATGACCTTGACAAGGTTAACTGAGCATAAATCTCAAGTCATGTTCAACCCGTACATTTCATGATTGAATAAAACTCACCCGCACGACCTTTGACAAGGTCAACAAGGCCGCACGACTACCCTAATCCAATCGTATCATATGCTTTGCCGATAAGCACTAATCAGCCACCACATACTACGCCTTGACAAGGTCAACAAACGCTGCACGAATACTAAATAGTCCTTATCTGAAATGACAGAGGACTACGACAGGTTTTTAAGATAACCTTTTGCGTAACGAACTTGATATCATTGTAGAATCGAGTGATTTTGAAAAAGAATGTTTTTGAGCCTTTTACTAGTTTTGCTAATGAGGTCACTCACGGTGAAGGGATCTCGGCTCTTTCCTCATCGAATGAGGTGCTGGATATTCATGAATACCACTATGCAAAGCAAGAACTAGAGAAGCAATCAAAAGACAAAACCAAGTGGGTTGTAGCATCTGCTAGTTTTTTTTGCTAAAGAGGTCACTCCCGGTGAAGGGATCTCGGCTCTTTCCTTATCGAATAAGGTGCTGGATATTATACAAGGAATACCGCTATGCAAAGAAAGAACTAGAGCTACAATTTTTTAAAACAAGATTCTACAACATCTTTAGGTTTCTTTTCTTTTCATTAATCTCATTAATGAAGTCCCTATAAGTCCACGGTAGCGCCCCGGCCGTCTAACAGACGCCAAATGCGGAACAAAATCTTTTACATCTGGCGCTATCGCGTACTATAACCCGGATCTGCCATTAAAGCTAAACTAACAAACTACAAAGTGGGTAGAAATGTTATACAGAACGATCCGAGTCCTTCGGTCTTCAACCATCATCCCACGCTTTGTTGCGGCTGCTCCGATCTCCTGAATCTCCAGTCTTCTCGTCCAGGTGGCACCACGTCGACGGATCTTTAAACGGGCTCCCGCCTCTGAGCCGATGCAACTCAGTCGTCAAGTTTGCTAAAAGAGATGACCAATATGATGTAGAGAATAAGTAGAACACTTTGTCTCACTTCGTCCAATGCTATGGACGAACGGTTAAAGAAGTTGCCATTTGAATCGGGTGAAATGAGAATTGTAGCTATCTAATTTCCATGAGTCAAAATACTATCATAATCTTTTCCCTTAAATGAACATCCATCATCCCCACAAGCAAGGGCCGGCTACTTAAAAGGAGGAGGGGTGAGTGTAGGAGAGAGAGGGAGGTGACCATTAGCACATAATGAAAAGCATGAGTCAAAGAACACCTTGCACTAATCATTTAATGAAAGTGATGATACATTAACCTAGTCACCACAAACATTTAATGAACATTAAATACAACCATGAGTCACTAATCCTAGTCATCATCTAGAAACTTCTAGAAGCATGACTCACCCTGATGACATACCCAAGAGACGAAAAGATAAATCCGCATTTAACTGAATGTTAAATGCGGCCGATAGAAAACTGGAAACTGGCAACTTCCAAAAGCGATCCCGAAACGAATTTCAGGATAACCCCGTATCAGTATAAACATACCCGTATTTGTTTTACGACCGAATACAAATGCAACTGAAACAAAGATATTATATCTACACAGTATAATACTCGGATCCGGCTTAGACCAAAGCCGACTGGTATTATCTGCCCGAAATATGACACGTGCGTAAACGCACGTGCATTTTCCGAACCCTGCCATAAAACCATACGGCCTCTACAACGTTTCGCCCTAACTTGGGAAACTATCTGTAGGGGACTCTAATGACTTATCAACACACTGGAACTGGGTATAAATACTAGCACGTCAGAGGTACGAGTTGTACGTAACGTTTGCCTATGTATTGATTGGAAAGGAAGCTAACAAGCGAACTCATCCCTAAACCCTACTAAGCCTGACAGCAACAATATCCGTACACTCCGGTCCGTTCGTCTAAAGAGTATCGCATATCGAGTTTAGGGGGTGGATAAAGTCAGACCCCTAATAACACGATAATTCGTGTCCGCATGAAGCCTATCACCACCTGAGAAACTACTGATCCAAATCAGTAATTCTCCACTATCTCGGCCGAGGATTTCTAGTGATGGCCACCCGTGCACTGTGCGACATCAACGCCTAATACCGGGAGAGACGAATCCCCGACGATCCGCTCACTGCCTCCATGTGGCTCGGGACTGTACCCAAAAAATACCTGTTTGCACGTCTCCTTTGAGCGTGGTAGGGTAGAAATCAAAGCACAGTGGGAACTCAAACGAGACAAATGACGATCTCAGGTCGACAAACTAACCTGTACACATGTCACCAGGGAACTGCTATCTGACGATATGTATAATACCAACTAGCATGTTCCCGGTGAGTCCTGTTCGGTGTACTCATAACCCAATGAGCACCTGTATACATTTTAGGTGAACCAACTGACACCAATGGCTTGTGAGACCGGCCACCACCCCTCGTCGGGGTCTCGACTGTATACACTAGTCTACTCTGGAGTATCGATGCCCTGTCTCGAAACTTCCACGACTAGGGACACTTTAAGGATGTGCTTACAAAACCCAGCTCCCACGTATATGATCGCCATTATACTGCTGGCAGTCAAGCAAGAATCCTATGGGCTCTATCATCATGCAATAGTGAACTAAAGCATGTATACGAGGATAAAGATAAACCAGATAGCATACTATCATCTCGAGCAAGACTGTCATATCGGTATAGGTCATGCCTCAATCATTGCAATCACGTACCTGCGATCCAATAATTGACTTTAAGGGCACTATATCCAACAATCTCCCACTTGCACTTAAGGCTAATTATTGCGATGTCGCATACTCACAGCCCGTGTGATACCGAACACCCAACTCCTCTACTAATCAGTTTCACAAAGCTAGTTTGTAAAACTCTTGTGTTCGAGAAATAGCCTCAGTGAGTGGATCCGCCTTGATGTTTCTTTCTTTATCTCTCTAAATCTCAAGTTCGCGGAGAAAGCCATCTCCCGAATTGAGTAATAGGTGTCTTAGAATATATCTGGATATCTGATGGGATCTAGTTCATAAATGAACTCTAAATCCAAACTTCTTAGACTTTATTGATAACTGAACCTAATCCGTATCCAGCACCATGCCTCCCATAATATCCTCTTGGACCACCTGTCCATAATACTGTCCCTTGTCAGAGGAAAAACTATAACTCTGACAATCAATCTGTCATCCATGTCACCTTGGAAGCCAGGAATGGTAACCGTCTCCCGAAGGAGGCTTCCGTCATCAAATCCGTAGAACATGAACTTATGCTCTAAAACTGCTTCCTTATGTTTCTTCAGGATTGGATTAATATAAACTTATCGCATATAGTGCAAAAACAATATCTGGTGCGGTACTTGACATCTCACGATTGACTCAATTGCCTAAGCAAGTGATCTGCCAATCATGCACATCCTTCTCCCCTTTAGTCTATAAGACACCTTTAGAGAGGGTGACTCCATCACCTGCAGGTACACCACCATGCCAGGAGTCATTTATTCTAAATACCATTTGAATACTGTCAAAATACCCACATCGGGAAACTACCCAAATCTAGATCTAAAACCGTAGATCTAGTAATCAGAGTGTCTGATATTATATCCATAACCTTTGTGGAGAAACAACTGTCCGACGACCAAAGTACAACCGATCGTAGTATAAGAATTTTACTTCCTACTCTGTCTATGTCATCCAAATACCAAGACATCACACCCTACTACCTTCTCAACAGATCCATCCCCTATTCTGATGAAGTCAAAGCCATGACTGTCTCATCAAAATTAGATGATCTGACTCCGCTATAACTGCTGAAGTCTATCAATAGGCATAAGCTACTTGCCCACTATGCTTCCGCTGCTCCCACTGACTACGATAACCCTCTGGCAGAATAATATATACGTACACTTCTAAAGCTGGTTTAGAACGACGCTATACTTATCCTCCTGCCGGGTCTCAAAGTCTGGAACAACGGTAGTGTCAACTCTGGGTAAACAAGAACCTCCTTCTCACCGTCCCTGAAGCTACCGGAGTACCTCTCGGGTGTCTGAGGTTACCCACCATATCTGCAGAGTGGCTACTGGAATGCCTAACCTGATTGAATATATAGGTCCTATTAAATTTCCGTAATCGTTTATGGTTCTGGAATCACTTCCAGTTCTACCATACTCCTACTACTGTTTTTCTAAAAAAATCCATTTTACTAAAACTGTGGCGAGTCAAGAACAATATCACTATTGATCTTCCAGATGGTAGAAAGTCAACCCTCGTCAAAGCCAGGGTCAACCCACAAACTACTATTACAGAAACGTGCCTTGAGTTATCCAGTGTCTGGTTTTAAGCATAAACTGGATAAATCCCCTTAACTTAACATCGTTAAGCTATGAAGCATTCTATATTCAATATAGAAATAGAGGCACTATTTTAACTGGAACCCGATTCAAACCATGCAACTGTCTCCTAGTGCATATCAACTTAATGGAGAGAGGCTAATCAGTATTACTCAACTTAGGATTCCATCCAATTATGAGTAACCTGAAAGAGAAACAAGTTTCTCAGAACTATTACTATCAACTGAATACCAACCATAAGAATTTACATCTTCGATCTCTTTGAAGAATCCCGATACTTGCGACACCTGGTTCGCTACTTTATTCTTATGCCCACAACTTATTAAAACATAGACCTTGTATTTCTATGAAACACTTGTCTAAAATTAGAGAAGTCATAAGTAAATAGAACATAGTACGAGGACCAACCCCTTTGTCCTGATGGACACTGGACAACATACAATACTATGTATAAGTCTTCTGAGTTTAATAACTCAAAACCTGTGCGTCGTAGGTTGAAAACTGTACTCATGTGATTTCCTCAAATATCTCCAATTTCAACGAATTCCAATATAATGAGGATGATCACCTTATTCCTAATAACTTACTCCCACTCGTCATCTGTAAAACCATTCAGATATGAGAATAAAACCTTGTAAATACATACCCTGCAGAAAGTATCTAATCGGGAAATCAGTTTTCTTTTAACAATGCACTGAAACATGAAAATGTTTCGTAGGGGTATCCTGTTATTCCTAGTAATGTCTCTTCCAAAATCCAATTCATGACTGTAACCGTATATTTCTTTGCCATCCCTCCAAATCCCTTTATTTGTCTTTAGTTATTACCTTCTGTACACCATCATTAGGCTAAATGGTTTTCACCCCTCCCTACCGTTCGGCACCAGCCTATGGTTTGGAAGAGGACTATCCAGTAAGCATAATAGGTGTGCCCTCCTTAAGCTAGGAGTACTCACAAATTGAGAGAAGGTGATGATAAAAGACAACTTAATAATACCTTATTCTATTTCTCCCGAACTGGGAAAAAGCAAAGGTGAAATAGGAGTGGCGATGAAGTACGCGGTTTGGTCGTGAATGATAGCAGTCGCAATTTACTTTGTGATCTTTCTAATCCCTTTATTTAGTCGTTAGTTATTATCTTCTGCACACCCTACTTAGGCTAATTGGTTTTCTTCATTCCCTACCTTTCGGCACCTTCCTATGGTTTGGAATAAGACTATCCAATAAGCGTAATAGGTGTACTCTCCTAAACCAAGGAGCCATTGCAATCTGAAAGAAGGTGATAATAAAAGACAACTAAATAAACCAATTCTATTTCTCATGAACCTGGATCCATCCATGAAGAAGTCCCTTCGAGTTCGTATATAACCATACAATGGATCTATCCAATGAAAGTGGATGTCCGTAATAATACGAGGTGTTCTGAGAAATAAAAAGGGTAAAGGAAGGAGCGGCAATGACTTATGCAACTTTAGACAATCCAAAATCCAGTATTTTAAAAAGGTTCGGTCAACTTGGTCACTGAGTCATAGTCTAGGGTCGGTCAAAGGTCACTGCCAAAGAGAGAAAGAGAAAAGAAACACTCTGCGTGCACTCTAACCTAGATCAGAATAGTTATCACTTTATCTAATCAGGAAACCTCCCACTGTAACGTCAAATTCTCCTCCAAACCTAAAAGAAGAATTAGTCGGGATCACCGAGGAGTAAACCAACGCATCAGTGAGAATCGGGATCCAACTATCATCGCATGATAACGTGATGGAATCCACTCACGTTATCACACTCCAGAAGGTATGCGCATACTTGGCAAGTTTCTTTATGTTTCAAACTCCCGATGTTATTTTTACCCCATGCTCTTATGACCTTGACTAAGGACCAACATATCATAAGTCACATGTCAAGTTCTTCCCGTCATTATCCAGGTTGATTTGAACCCACCCGCACATGCCCTTGACTAAGGGCAAAAATGGCAAAACGACTGTCCCAAACCAACTCATCTATCTATGCAACAAATGAATACCCAGCAGCTACCAAACACTATGCCTTGAGTAAGGGCCAAAATACATAGCTTGAATACTACTGAATACCCAAAAGAAATGACGGAGGGCTACGGCTGGTTTTTGGCGAAAAACCTTTAACGTAATGAACTTGATCTCGTTGAATGAACCTGATAGCTTTTTATAAAAATATAGTGGTGAAAACCTTTTGCTAAAGAGGTCACTCCCTGTGAAGGGATCTCGGCTCTTTCCTCGTGGAATGAGGTGCAGGATATTCTAACTGAATACCGTGATGCAAAGCAACTTGTAATCGATTATAGTGAAGTTATTACCCCGACGCAAACTTCTGCCTAAGGGGTCACTCCCGGTGAAGGGATCTCGTCCCTTGCCTCGTCGAATGAGGTGCAGGATATTCTAAACTGAATATCGCTATGCAAAACAAAAGGAAACGTCTTTGTAATATCACTTTTAAAATTTATTCCAACAACATCAAATATAGGTTTGTTTTATCCTTGCATTGATAAGAATCAACACAATCCCATCATTTAATCACACCAGAAAAGAACGAAAAATAAAATGTACGTATATGCCATCCGCATTCGCCACTGGATCCCGTCATCACTCATTAGGTTACTTAACTAACGACAGAGCGGGGACTGGACTAGCGCGAGTGTAAAATATATACAACATCTAATAGTATATATACCAATATACAATAATCGCTCCAGGCGTGATAATTTGCAACATTACAGAAAAGTAATAAGCATCACAGAACAATACAGATAATCTGGGATCCCCGGGTTTCACAGAGCCGCTACTGAAACCCGACGTTCCCCTGGTCATGTGGATAGCCTGTGCAATGAAACCTAGACCCCAACGGATGCGGCAAGTTACCCGCCAAAACCTGAAGCGAGGCAGCCCCCTACAGCATAGTGAATGGACCACCTGGCACTTCACGGAATCCGGTAACTTGAGCACCCCTCCTTGGGTCAACCTGTACCCCCTACGAGTGCGGTGAATAATCTGTCAATTCTAGAGTAAGGCCCCTTTACCTCTCAAAGCCATGAGATACGGACCCGTTGCCCTCCAGAACCCGGCTATCCGTGCACTCCGTTGTGGGGTAATCCTAGTACATAAAAGAAAATATATACAACGGGTAAATCGACCTCACCCCGGTCGTACCCCAAAAGAATATTACACAAACAGGCAGTGACTGTAACGTTTTGAAAATCGTTTCGGTGAAATTTCGTAAAATCGGTAGAATAAGGGGCTTTTCTGTAAAAAGTCAAAATACAAATATCATTATTATAAAATTAAATATGCATATTCTAGCTATGTAATTACTAGTATTTGGTGTTTCTTGGGACACTGGTGAAATTTCAAATTTTCTGAAAAATTTTCCGAAATTAATTATTTTAATATTATTTTAAGCCGTCACCAATACATTTAATTAGGGAAAATTACAAATTTGATTGAGTTGAAACAAATTTTGTACATCATAACACATTAAACAAAATTTTAACATGTTGTTTTTGAAATGAAATGAATCTATAAAACGGTGTTAGAAATATCAAAGAAAAAAGGCTTTAATGGTGAAAAAATAAATTAAATGGAAAGTGGGTTTTTTTTTCTAAACTTGGAACTTTCTTTATATACCCACACACACCCAAATTTCCCACATGGCCGAGCCATACCTACAGCAGCCCCACTCCCCCAAATTCTCATTTCATTTCCACACTTCAAGGTCAAAAGAAATGATATTATATAGGAATTGAATAAACAAAGTTGTATGGGTTAATAAAGTGAGGCATAGGCTTTATTTTTCCTTGCTTCACAACACACCCACACATTTTCTCCCCCCCCTCTCCCATTTCAGCCGAGCCCTATGGCTGCAGCCTCCCCTCATCTTCTCCTTCTCATTTCACTACAAAATTCATCACAAAATGCCTCAACAATCCATATAAAACCTCATTGATCTCCTAATTTAAATCCTACCCATTATTCCTTGACCCATCTAGCATGGATTCATGAAGCAAGAAGCCATTTTGGAGACCAAGATTTTCATGCTAGATCTCTAGTTTTGTGAGGTACAATCTTACTCTAATTGTTACCCTATTAATAATTGTTGTAATCCAAGCTAATTAGGTGTTTTATTATGGGTTTAATTGAAAGTTGAAATCTAAAGAGAGGGTTTTGAAATTCAAGTGAGGGTTTTGATTTGGAGCTAGGGTTTGATCACTTGAGGTTGGTTGTGATGTGTGGTTTCACATCTTAGGTATGCTAAAAACCTAACCTAATTGCTAAATTTCGAATTGTTACAACTAAATTGTCCAAATTGCTTAATTGTTGCAAACTAGGTTTTAGATTTAATTCGAACATATGATATTAAAATATGGTTTGGGTTTTTATCACATTATTAGCTATATAATCTGTAGATTAACATTTTAGAGCATGCAAAACCTAGTCTAGTTGTGGATTTGTGTATTGTTGCTTCGGAATGGTTAAAATTGGGTTAATGTGCAAACTAAAAATTTTGGTTTAATACAATTAGTGTGATAAAATCTAGTTAAAGTTTATGTGGCCTAATTAAGCTAATTAGTGAAAATTGCGGCCGCTAGATTTGTTTAAACAGCAAGTTTTGTACTAAAACGGTTAAATTTTGCTTACTAGAGTTTCGGGAAAATAGCTTTTAAAGCGAATTTGAAGTTTTTATGAAGTAAACCCTATTTTATATATATATTTTGTGGGTTGTGAAACCACGAATGGTGCGTTTGTGTTTTTCTCGATCACTCGGCATTTGCACACCGATGTCAAGGGTTTTGGGTTGATTTGAGAGGGCGAACCATAGGTTTTGACCTATGTGAGATTCTTGTGTCGTTTTGGTCATGAGTCGGATTTTAATGCGATACGGTGCGTTATGATATGTAGGTACCCCATGTGGACTTCGAGACAACAATCAAGCGTGTGGCGACGTCGACACCGGCGAGCGAGAACCAGGTGAGTAGATTTATATCTACGGGGAGAAGTCGGGTGGATGGCGTATAGCACCCCCGCAGTTCGTGGTGATGTATACGAATACGTATACACACATATATTGATTATATATTGTTTGAGTTTATTGATGATAAATATGGATATTTGGTGTGCTCGGATGATTTAGTGTCGCGAAACCCTAGAGTAGTGGTCGCACCACACATACACCCACCCACCCATACTTGCATACATTCTTCTTTCATAAATGCATATAAGGGATTATATATTTATGTGTTCACCTGGGTATAGGACTAGGTGTTCACATACTGGATTGAGGATGATACTTGGGATTGAGATGAGTCGATGAGATTTGAGTTGAGGCCGTGAGATCGGTGATACGGCAGGATTTGTACTTGAGATACGTCCTGATGTTATAGCGGATCTTTGGATGACAATACCATGTGAATAGTGATATTAGTAGTGTACTAGACGTAGGTCAGTACCCCAAATGATGATCTTGATAAAGAGGATACTAGATGAACAGTGTGATGAGTATGATATTGACCCGTACACAGATTTGGGGATGCCGTACGACGGATTTACGTACGAGCTATATATTGATGATTGACCCGCACTCTTGACTTGGGATATCTGATTATAGATATGGTATCGAATATGATATTATTGAGGCGGGATCACCGACTAATATATATACAGGTATGTATATGTATCGACTCAGATGTTAGGCGGTTTCCTTACCTGTAGTTCAGCTTGTTAGTTCAGCCATATAGTTGTGTAGTTGTTAGACTAGATTAGACTCCTACCTATTTCAAAAACTAACGAATTGTGAGTATTTTAAGAGACAGGTCAAGTGATTCTACGGATATTTCAAAAGACGTATCTTTTATTAAAAACACCGTAGCCATTATTTTCAAAACATCGCGATTCGTGTCATTTCAAAAGGCACTATTGTAGCACTTATATTAGGGTAATGCAGTTTAGTTATCGTTGTGTCTAGTATTCAGCTCCCGCTCATTATTGCTGTTTGCTCCGCATCGCATACTTACATTGTTATTTCATATTGCATTGTTGATATTATGCTGTTAGGACACCAGCACCATTACCGATGATGCGTATGTACCACGTACACTTACTTGCCGGCTTACACACATCTTCATCGGTAATTGCCATGTCACGTACACCTTAGAAAATATTATGGCTTAACGTAGCTTGATAGCTAGTAGTTTGACATGATATTAGTGTACTTACCTTATATGCTAGCGTAGATATTGTAGTTATTACTTGTCACTTCATGCATACTGTTATTCATTGTTATGCCGTATTCATGGATTCTCATGCCTATATTCATGGTTTTACATGCTATTGATGATTTGGATTCGGATTTCCATGAGATTTTCTGGATTTGGGGGAAAATCGCAAAACTTTTATAAGCTTCTTTCCTCTCTTTTAATTAAAAAGTGCGATTTTTCCATGATGTATGAGCCGTCCACCATGAGATTGCTGATGGATTTCGAGACCCGATTCGATGAGGTGGATGAACCATTTCGGGTACATGGTGGGCCCGGTGCGGTACCCCGGGGCAAGAAGATCGTGTTGTTGACGTTGAGCCGGTGTAGGAGTGCATGACCGACCGGTGATATTACCCGACGCGTCGGATATCCGGAGGATACTGTCGTGGTCATGAGATGGATGGTAGGGGCCGGCTTGGACTGACGGCGCCCTAGTCATTATGATAGAGACATTGAGATTTCGAGATATTGAGGTACAGAGACTGTTATACAGTGATATTGAGATATTGGGATTACGTTTTCTGCCGATGCTAGGCACTGTTTTATGCTGATTTCATTATGATGCCTCATTTTAAAAATACAGAAATCTCACTAATTTATGAAAGCAGTTTTCTTCAGTTTCATGTATTCTGTTTTCATGCATTCATGCCGCATCCATATGATACATTGCTACCTGAGGCACTGACACGGGCACATGGGATTACCCTTGAGTTAGATATTTGCCCTAGCCATGGTTATGGGTTGCTGGTTATATATTTGAGGATTATATATTATAATCGTATGACCTAGGATTGCGTCATACATGCGATTTCTATTCATAGATGATTTTCTATTCACGAGTTGGCAACTCACCCCCGTTGTGCCCTAATTTCTTGCAGGTTTGCCGTTCAGGTTTCATTACGGCTTTGCGGGCACAGTTTCGTTCGGGTGACTTGCTAGTAGGTGGGTTTTTTTAGGATCGTACCCATCATATTACCGTGTATAATATTATTCAGTTGTATCTAGTAAATTCCATCAACCAAACATGTATTTATTTCAGTGATAGAGACCAGTGATGTTATTCTTTCGACCTTAGAGTCGCGCGTTATATTTCTATGGATTTCTTGTGCTTTTGTGTTTCCTTTTGAGTTTTGATCCTTGCCCTTGGCGTTGTATATTATATTACTTGTGTGGTTGTAACCGTCGATTGACGAAGAGCTAGCTCCCGCTTGGGGATGCCTTTTATTGATTTCGTATACTATTCATGTTGTATCCCATTTGGGAGCCAGTATTTACAACGGAGACTCTGCCGAAATTTTCAGGAAATATTTGAGGTTTTTTTTTAAACCGCATAATTCGGCTTATGCTATTAAAACTATTTGATTTTAAATTGATTTTCCTTCACTCTACTATTTTTCTTAGTTTGGATTTCTGGGTTTTCGGCTTACTTAGATTACGTACGCCTCAAGACGTTTCGTAGTTTAAGTGCCGGTCATGTTCCGTACTTTCGGGACGTGACAGTGACGGCAGTCCACATATTGGACGCTCACCCCGCAATATCAAATGTACAAATAAATCCAAACTGCACTACCATTGCACACTGCTATCCACCACGACATATCAGCAACATCACAGCACAACACAGAACATCAACGCGAATGTCCCGTTCGTAAATCCGTCTAAAAGAGCAATAGCAATTAGACGCAATTTACCTCTCAAATGACATTCCCGGTCGGAGATATAACGTAAATACTGTAAACTAACACGTTTAAAATTTCGATCGACAAAACTTCCCGAAGTGGGCCCCACGTATATCTGCTGTACAGTAACAAAATTTGGGCCCAAAAGAACACTACCAGAAACCACAATTTCCCAATATGAAGCTCTCTGGAAAACTTGGAGCACTGTTCCCACAAAACGGCCGCGGTTCCGCGGTCAAACCCTAGGTTTGACCGCGGATCCGCGGCGGTGATGAGGGATCACGTGCCCAAATTTTCCCAGAATGCTTAGAAAAGCCTGCTCTGTTTTCTGTGATATGTAAAATTATTTTTAGAACCCTTTTAAAATCGACAGAAACTTTAGACTTGGAATTTGCGGTTTTCGAAAATCCGTTCGATCGATGTTTTAAACGCGTTAGCACAGGTTAGTAAAGCTTAATAGTGAGGCTCTGATACCACTGTAAGTCCACGGTAGCACCCCGGTCGTCTAACAGACGCCAAATGCGGAACAAAAATTTTTACAACTGGCGCTATCGCGTACTATAACCCGGATCTGACATCAAAGTTAAACTAATAAACTACAAATTGGGTAGAAATGTTATACCGAACGATCCGAGTCCTTCGGTCTTCAACCATCATCGCACGCTTTGTTGCGGCTGCTCCGATCTCCTGAATCTCCAGTCTTCTCGTCTAGGTGGCACCACGTCGACGGATCGTTAAACGGGCTCCCGCCTCTGAACCGAGGCAACTCGGTCGTCAAGTTTGCTAAAAGAGACGACCAAAATGATGTAGAGAATGAGTAGAACACTTTGTCTCACTTCGTCCAATGCTATGGACGAACAGTTAAGGATGTTGCCATTTGAATCGGGTTAAATGAGAATTGTAGCTATCTAATTTCCATGAGTCAAAATACTATCATAATCTTTACCTCAAATGAACAACCATCATCCCCATAAGGAAGGGCCGGCCACTTAAAAGGAGGAGGGGTGAGTATAGGAGAGAGAGGGAGGTGACCATTAGCACATAATGAAAAGCACGAGTCAAAGAACCCCGTGCACTGATCATTTAATGAAAGTGATGATACATTAACCTAGTCACCACAAACATTTAATGAACATTAAATACAACCATGAGTCACTAATCCTAGTCATCATTTAGAAACTTCTAGAAGCACGACTCACCCTCATGACATACCCAAGAGACGAAAAGATAAATCCGCATTTAACCGAATATTACATACGGCCGATAGAAAACTGGAAACTAGCAACTTCCAAAAGCGATCCCGAAACGAATTTCAGGATAACCCCATATCAGTATAAACATACCCGCATTTGTGTTACGACTGAATACAAATGCAACTGAGACAAAGATATTATATATACACAGTATAATACTCGGATCCGTCTTAAACCAAAGCTGACCGGTATTATCTGCCCAAAATATGACACGTGCGTAAACGCACGTGAATTTTTCGAACCCTGCCATAAAACCATAGGCCTCTACAACATTTCGCCCGAACATGGGAAACTGTCTGTGGGGGACTCTAATGGCTCATCAATACACTGGCACTGGGTATAACCACTAGCACGTTAGAGGTACGAGCAGTACGTAACGTTTGCCTATGTATTGATTTGAAGGGAAGCTGACGAGCGAACTCATCCCTAAACCCTACTGAGCCTGACAGAGACAATATCCATACAGTCCGGTCCGTTCGTCTAAAGAGTATCGCATATCGAGTCTAGGGGGGTAGATAAAGTCAGACCCCTAATAATGCGATAATTCATGTCGGCATGAAGCCCATCACCGCCTGAGAAACTACTGATCTAAATCAGTAATTCTCCACTACCTCGGCCGAGAATTTCTAGTGATGGCCACCCGTGCACTGTGCGACATCAACTCCCAATACCGGGAGAGGCGAATCCCCGACGATCCGTTCACTGCCTCCATGTGGCTCGGTACTGTACCCAGAGAATACCTGTTTGCACGTCTCCTTTGAGCGTGGTAGGGTAGAAATCAAAGCACAGTGGGAACTCACACGAGACAAATGATGATTTCAGGTCAACAAACTAACCTGTACACATGTCACCAGGGAACTGCTATCTGACGATATGTATAATACCAACTAGCATGTTCCCGGCGAGTCCTGTCCGGTGTACTCATAACCCAATGAGCACCTGTATACATCTTAGGTGAACCAACTGACACCAATGGCTTGTGAGACCGGCCACCGCCCCTCGTCGGGGTCTCGACTGTATACACTAGTCTATTCTGGAGTATCGATGCCCTGTCTCGAAACTTCCTCGACTAGGGACACTTTAAGGGTGTGCTTACAAACCCTAGCTCCCACGTATATGATCGCCATCATACTGCTGGCAGTCAAGCAAGAATCCTATGGGCTCTATCATCATGCAATAGTGAACTAAAGCATGTATACGATGATAAAGACAAACCAGATAGCATACTATCATCTCGAGCAAGACTATCATATCGGTATAGGTCCTACCTCAATCATTGCAATCACGTACCTGCGATCCAATAATTGACTTTGAGGGCACAATATCCAACAGTCCCATCATTTATGCTTCGTAAGCATCACAGATAAAGAAACGAAAGTAGAATGTACGCTTATGCCATCCGTTTTCGCCACAGTGTCCCATTATGCACCGTTAGGTTACTTAACTAACGGCATAGCGGGACGGGACTAGCGCGGGTGCAAAACATAAGCAACGTTTATTATATATCATATATATAATAACAACATTCGTCTCATCATATAAAGTGATCACATCCTAGAATATCAGCAGCAGAAGATGACATATGAAATATTGGATCTAATTGGAATTTCGTGTTTTAGATTAAGCCAGTAAAAAACACGGATTCCACGGTTACGATGAATAGCCAAACTCACATCACTAGACCCCTACGAGAGCGACAAGAAACCCTACCAATTCTAGAGTTAGGAGACCCGATCTCAACTCCTCGAGATGGTCTCCCACTAGACTCTAGAACCCGGTTATTTGTGCTCCCCATCTTGGGTCAATCCTAATGCGTAAAAGTAAATAATATGCATCAATGGTGACATCATCCTTAGCCCGGAAGTGCCCGAATAAAAGAATAACACATACAATTTTTTGCATGAATGAAAATGAAAAACTTTCATCTCACATAAAAAACCCCGGTTATTCAAACCCGACGATCCAATATAGTAAAGAAACCGGCGATACAGCACATATTACACTTACGGTCGCAGAGAAGAAAGTGAAAACTACAACAATTGGAATCCGCAACCACCTTAGACATCATAAACCCAATGTATCACATACTTTGGATTTCATGCCTAACCAAATGAATTCTTTAGACATCGCATGCCTAACAATTATAAACCCCGCATTTTAGTCTCGATATTGAAAACACTTTTCAATAATAGTCGGGTAATTCAACAAGACTCCCGACAATCTGATCGAATGCTCGTCGGAAAGTTTAGTAGACGGCCGCACCACCTATGCCATTGACGAAGTGCACTTAGGCGGAACACAGCGGCCGCGAGCACCCGAACGGATTCTTTTGGTGACGGGGTTCTTCTACAGCCACTTGGTCAGGGCTATGGGGCATGGCTATCTAGTAAGGTTACCCGGCGATTATCCGCGTACAATACGTGATTGAGACAGAGTTTTCATCCATATCAAAATCCCGTGGCAACCGATCAAATGAGACTGAATTGCTAGATTTATAAAATTCAAATTAGTTTTCACAAAACTAAATATTTTGGATTCCAAGTATTGTATCACAATTCACATATAGCTAGACGATTCAAAAATTTTCGATCAAATCAACAATCACCCAAAATTTCCCAAAGAGTTCAACACTTGAGCGCAGTTTTAAAAACCCAGAACAAGCCACGGTACCTATGGACCAACCGTAGAAGGGTCAACCCTTGCCTCACCTATGGCGCCGCGGAACTACCACAAACCCTAGGGTTTGGTGGCGGTTCCGGCGGTCACAGAATCGAGTTAGGGTTTCGTTCTTCTAGAGGGTCCATAGAAACACCTACATGATTTTCTGAAGATTTTAAACATGGAAAAATCCAACTCTTGGAAAATTTCCAGCGAGGGAGAAAATGCGTTATTGATATCCGTTCGAACTTTTTAACGTTGTCTATATAGCAGGTAATGATGTTAGAATTACGATTACGAAACACTTTGAATTGCCTTTACAGAAAGATAACATCACATTCAATCTTAGCAAAAACAAGCAACACCTGAAATACCAAAATCCAGAGAATGGAAAACCATAAAAGTTTGAAGCCTAAAGCCAACTAAAATGAAGGTGGGGACGGTTTTCTAGTGAATGTGGCCGGGCAATATCCGGCGAGGAAGGCTCAAATTTCTGAGGTGTTCATGTTACACCTCATATAACATTCTGCAACTGCTTAAAAATTTTTTAGACACACTGAAAATTTTGACAGAAACCAGGTTTTTGTTCGAGTGTTTCAGAGTTGTTTCGGTTTCGTAACTCTACAAATATTGTCTAATTCTCTAGCATGGCTCTGATACAACAGTAGGGTTTCACAGCACCGCCACTTGGTTTCGGGTGGCATCGACCATGCCGTTTTTAAAAAAATTGGCATGTTAAAGAACCCTAACCTAGAATCTTAACTAGAGAATTAGACGAATCAAGAATGTAAACATCTTTACATTTAAGTGAACAAGGAATACAACCTTTGCAGGCCGGTCCTTCACTTCAAAAGCTCCGTGTAGTAGTCCCTTCGCCCAAGTAGTCAACTCCCTGTAAGTCGATGTACAACACCCCACGAGTTGCAGGGAGGCGGAAATATGAAAAACGATCTTGTTCTTTACGCAAACATCGACTAACCGAAGATCTTTACTAAACGATAATTAACAACAACCATAGAAGTTCTTAGCTACTATGAAAAGAGATTAGACCTAGTGAATCGTGTCCTTCTTCTTTTCGTTCTCTTCGTCCTCCTCGGCCTCCTCTACGTGATAGATGATCCACCGGAGAACCTTAATCCAAGCATCACCTCTAGTCTTGAGGTAACTAAGTTTCTCTAGTAGCTAATCAAAGGAACTAAGGTGATATAGAGTTAGGTTATGGATTGTTTAGTGTATTCTAATCCTTGATCTCAACTCATGAGTGGTAGGATTAGGGTTTGAAGAGAGAGTGAGCTTGAGGAGAGAGAAGGTGAACATGATAATGATAATGATATTGTTTCTCACTAGAATATATGAAGCATAATGAATAAACAAAATAAATGAATAAATGTGATTATTCATCATGCTACATTAATTCAATACGAGTGATTCATTATGTGAGTCATTAAGCATTTAATAATGCATTAATGACATGATGAATCACACAAAATGAGTCACAATTGCATTTAATGATAATGCCACCTAAACCATCAAGTCACCATGCTTCTAGAAGCTTCCCGTAAAATTACGAGAACGCCCCTCCTATCCGTGAAAACACGGAAAAACTTTAGACTGTATAAATCCAATAACCTGATACTAGAATCTGGCTTGAACCAAAGCCGGCAAATAAAAACTGTCCGAATGTCGTACGTGCGTTTAAACACGTATGCGTCCGAACCCTTGTCGTAAAACCGTACGACCTCTATATCGTTTCGCCTGGAGGAGTGAAATCTCTATGTGGGACTCTAAAGACTCGACTACTACGCTGGCAGTGGGTGTAAACACAGAACGCAAGCGGTACTAGCTGTACGTAACGGTCCCCAGGTAGATGTCGATAAGAAGGCCGATGAGGAAACCCATCCGAACTCTTACTGAGCCTGTCCGTGACAATATCCGCGCGGTCCGGTCTGTTCGTCTAAGAGTATCGCATGTATGGTCTAGGGAGGTGGTAAATGTCAGACCCCTAATAACCGTACAAGTCGTGTCGGCATGGCTCAAGACCATCAGAGAATCTACTAATCAGTCCATCAGTAATTCTCAATCAGCCCTGGCCAGGGACTTATGCTAATGACCAACCGATCACCGTGCGATATCAACTACCTATACCAGGAGAGACGAATCCCTAACAGTCGCTCACTGCCTCCAAATGGCTCGGGACTGTGCCCAACTAAAAGCTGTTTGCACGACTCCTTTGAACTGTGGTAGAGTAGTAATCAAAGCACAGTAGGAACTCACACGAGACAAATGACGACCTTAAGTCAACGGACTATCTGCACACATGTCACCTGAGAACTGCTATCTGACGTTAGGCATAAATACCATCCAGTTAGTTCTCGGTGAGCCCTGTCCGGTGTACTCACACCCAGTGAGCATCTGTATACAATCTTAGGTGCACATCACCAATGGCTGCGAGACCAATCCGTCGCCCCTCGTCAGGGTCTAGATATGTATAAACTAGTCTATTCTGGAGTATCGATGCCCAGTCTCGATACTCCTGCGACCAGGGACATCTAAGGATGTGCCTATTGACTATCCAGCTCCAACAAGTATGACTGCCATCACAACGCCGGTAGTCAGGCAAACACCCTATGGGCATTATCAACATTTATATATAAATACAGATTAAAATATATCATATGTTAAGATAAAGACAAACCAAATAGCATACTATCATATCAAGCAAGATTGTCATGTACATACATATCCCTTGCATCTTATACAATGAAGGCCTCTAGGGCATATATCCAACAATGTCCCACTTGCACTAAGGCCTATAATTGGCGCATTAAGTACCCACTGTCTGCACTAGATCCAGTTGCTGGCGTACCGCATGCCCAACATCTCAAACAGCCTCTCGAACTGGACTTGAGGGATGGCCTTGGTGAATGGATCTGCCGTGTTGTCTTTTGTGTCCACTCTCCGTACCTCGATCTCCCGACGATCCACGATCTCCCTGATCAGGTAAAACCGCCTTAAGATATGCCTGGATTTCTGATGGGACCTTGGTTCCATCGCTAATGCTATAGCCCCATTGTTATCACAATACAAAGGTATTGGATTGGCAATGGACGGAACCACCTGATGTTCAGAGATGAACTTCCTCATCAAGACAGCCTCTTTTGCGGCTTCACAAGCAGCTATATACTAAGCCTCTATAGTTGGGTCTGCGACGGTATCCTGTTTGAAACTCCTCCAACATACCGCCCCTCCATTGAGGGTAAACACAAAACCCAAAATGGATTTAGAATCATCTTTGTCACTTTGGAAGCCGGAGTCGGTAAAAGCCTCTACCTAGAGGTCCCCATTACCGTAAACTAAGAACATTTCCTTAGTCCTTCTCAGGTACTTGAGAATGTTCTTTACTGCTATCCAATATTTCTCACCTGGATCACATTGATACCTGCTTACCACACTAAGTGCGTAAGCTACATCTGTTCTGGTACATAACATCGCATACATTATAGATCCCACTACCGAAGCGTAGGGTATAATACCCATGCGAGCCCTCTCTTCATCAGTCGTTGGAGACATGTCTTTGGAGAGGGTGATCCCGTGACAAGCGGGCATATTACCGCGCTTGGAATCTTCCATACTAAATCTCTTTAGTATAGTGTCAATATACCTGGACTGTGAAAGTCCCAACATTCTATTAGATCTATCACGATAGATCTTATTGCCCAGAATGTAGGTTGCATCTCCCAAGTCTTTCATGGAGAATTTCTGTGACAAGAAGAGCTTTACTGATTGTAGCATAGGGACATCATTCCCTATCAGTAGTATGTCGTTGACGTACAAAACGAGGAAGACTACTGCTCCTTCTATAATATTCCTATAAAGACATGGTTCATCTACATTTTTGATAAAGTCAAATTCTTTGACTGTCTCATCAAAGCAGATGTTCCAACTCCGCGATGCTTGCTTTAATCCATAGATGGATTTATGCAACTTGCACACTCTTCTGCTGCTCCCACTGTCTAAGAAACCTTCTGGTTGATCCATGTAAACACTCTCTTCTAAATGTCGATTTAGAAAAGCTGTTTTTATGTCCATCTGCTAGATTTCATAGTCATGGAAGGCAAGAATGGCAAGCAGGATCCGAATGGATTTAAGCATAGCTACAGGTGAAAAGGTTTCATCATAGTCCAATCATGCCTTTGACGAAAACCTTTTGCAACGAGTCTAGCTTTGTAGGTTTCCACTTGTCCAAGTGCACTAATCTTCTTTTTGAAGATACATTTGCATCCAACTAGTTTCACCCCAGGAGGAGCAACTTCTAAAGTTCATACTTTATTGGTGTACATGGTTTCCATTTCGGATCTCATAGCATCCAGCCACTTCACCGAGTCAATCTCGTGATAGCCTGCTGAAAACTAGTAGGCTCTTCATCATCGATGATGCAATCCTTTCGATCCCCGTTTAGAAGAAAACCATAGTATCTTTCAGGAGGATGAGACTGCCTACTAGATCTGCGTAGTGGTGTTGGTTCGTCGGGTTCTATTGAAACCTGGGGTTCTACTAAGTCCTCGGCAGCAGTTTGAGGTTCTGGAATTTCGTCCAGCTCTACCACGCTCCCACTAATTTCTTTCGCAAGAAATTCGCTCTCTAAGAAGACAATGTGGCGAGCGACAAAAACCTTTTGTTCTTTAGTGTGGTAGACCATGTACCCCTTGAATGTTTAGGGTATCCTACAAACTTGCACAAAACCGATCATGCCTCGAGCTTGTCCGGACTATGCTTTTTAACATATGCCGGACACCCCCATATCTTGATATACTTGAGATATGGTCTCTTCCCGCTCTACATTTCATATGGAGTGGTAGGCACAGACTTAGTCGGAACTCTATTCAATAACTATGCTGCTGATTCTATAGCAAAACCCCAGAACGAAAGTGGCAACTCAGCACTACTAATCATTGAACGCACCAAATCTAATAGCGTGCAATTCCTCCTTTCTGATACACCATTATGCTGAGGTGTATAAGGTGGAGTAAGCTGAGAGAGAATTCCATTCTCTTTTAAGCAATCAAGGAAACTGGTACTCATGTATTCTCCACCTCGATCAGATCGAAGTGTCTTGATGCTTTTACCAGTCTGTTTCTCTACTTCATTTTTATACTCCTTAAACTTTTCAAAGGCCTCGGATTTATGTTTCATTAAGAACACATGTCCATACCTAGAGAAGTCAACAGTAAAAGTGATGAAGTAGGAGTGACCGCTTCTCGCATGCGTAGACATTGGACCACATACATCACTGTGTACAAGTCCCAAGAGTTCTGTGGCTCTTTCTCCGTGTCCGGTGAACGGAGATTTGGTCATTTTTCCTTTGGTACATGATTGACAAGTTGCATATGATGAATATTCAAACGGATCTAAATATCCATCTTTATGTAACTTAGTCAACCTTGTTTCGTTTATATGACCAAGTCTACAATGCCATAGAAAGGCTTGGTTTGAATTTGGAGCCTTTCTTTTAAGCGTGTTTTGAATATTGAAAATTTGAGGTTGATTAAGTATGTATATGCCGTTTTCCGGTGTGCCATACCTAATCAGTTCTTGATTTAGGAGAATGTTCATGACATTTCGTTTAAGCGCAAAATTATATCCTTCATTAGATAACAAAGATACTGATATAATATTACACAACATACTGGGAATACAAAAACAGCTGTACAACAACAAAATGTGCCCACTAGTCAACCCTAGGTGATATTCCCCTATTGCAATAGCATCTACATGCATTCCATTGCCCATCCGGAGAGTCATATCACCTGTCCCCAGTAGTCTACTATTTCTCAGATCCTACAAAGAATTACAGATGTGAGAAGCAGAACCGGTATCAAGTACCCATGATGTAGAGTTTACTGAAAGACAATTTTCGATTACGAACACACCTGAAGCAGAAGCAACAGCTTGCTTCGTGTCCTTGGCTTTGAAGGCCATACAATCCTTCTTTCAGTGCCCTTGCTTGTGACAATAAAAGCATTCATTTATATCCGCCTTCACCCTTCCTACCTTGTTCGTTCCCTGCACCTTCTTGACCCCACATTTCGGTTTGGTGGCTTTCATCTTCTTCTTCCCTTTAGCTTTCGCTTTAGATTTAGAAGAGGATGATTGGCCAGCATACAGAACGGGGGTCTTCTCCTTTTTTATGGAGCTCTCTACTACCCTCAACATATTGAGGACCTTTGGAAGATCAGCTTCCATTTCGTGCATATTGAAGTTCAGCACGAACTGAGAGAAGGTGTGGGGAACGGACTACAAAATCAAGTCGATGTACAAATCATTCTCTAGCACGCATCCCAGGTTTACGAGTTCCTCAATGAGGATGATCATTTTGAGGACGTGCTCTCCTACAGGTGATCCTGGAGCTAATCTCATCTGGAAGAGTTTCCTTAAGGTCTCGTACCTCGTGATACGAGAGTGCTCCCCATACAAATCCTTGCAATGGAGAAAGATGGATATAACATCCATACTCTCGTGCTGTTTCTGGTGCTCATTGTTCATGGATGCCAGCACGATACACTTAGCTCTCTCACAGTCTAGATCCCAGGTTTTGCGAACTTCCTTGTCCGCAACTGAGGAATCTGTTCCTGGGATAAGGGGAGGAACAGCGGTGGTAACATATGCTACTTTGTCATAAGTCAGTGCAATGTTGACGTCCCTTAGCCATTCTTTATAGTTCTGCCCGGTCAGTATACTTTTTCAAGTAATAGTTTTAGCCCTGTCATGGTAGCTGCCAGAGAGAGAGAAAAGAAAACGCTCAGCATATGCTCTTGCAAGTTTAGATTGGTTATTAGTTTATCTAAACAGGATGGCTCCCACTGTTTTCTCAAATCCTTCTTCAAAACCTAAAAGAAGAACTAGTCAGGATTTAATCACACGTCACAATACTTGCTTAACCTTTTAGCCAGGCCAGTGTTGGTACTTCGAGGGTGGTTTTCCAACGCTTTCGCGAAGTTCCTTAATTAGAGAACCTCTTTTCCCTGGAGGCATAGCCCCTCTAACACCTTTCTAGACACCTACTTGGTTTATAGCATTGCTTGTTAAGTGAGAAAAATTCCCGGGAGTAATCCTACTCATCAGTGGGATCGGGATCTAACTATCATTGCATGATGCCCTAGATGGAAGCCACTCTAGTCACCACACTCCAGAAGGTATGCTAAATCTGCAAGTTTCCATTAAGTTTGAAACTCCCGATGTGATTTTTACCCCAAGCTCTTATGACCTTGACGTAGGCCAACAAATCATAAGACACAAGTCATGTTCTACCCGTCGTTGTCTTGATTAATTTAGGTACATCGTACATGCTCTTGACGTAGGCCAACAAGGCTGCCCGTCTGTCCTAAACTAATGCATCTATCTATTCAACAAAAAAGCAAACACGCTGCTACCATACACTATGCCTTGACGTAGGCCAACAAGCATAGCATGAATACGATGTGCTGTCTATTTGAAACGACGGAAGGTTACGACTGGTTTTTGGCAAAAAACCGTTAACGTAATGAACTTGATATGATCGAAGGAACCAAGATAGCCTTTATTAAAAGGAGTGGTTTAAGCTCCGCATTTAAAATTTGCTTTTTGAAGAAAAGCGAGTGGTTTTGAAATTGTTCCAACGATTCAGTTTAGGTTTTATTTCCTTTCCATTAATAATAATGCGTCCCATCATTAACCTATCATTACAGATAACAACGAAAATACAACGTCCTCTTATGTCATCCGCATTCGCCACGGGGTCCCGTCATCACCCGTTAGGTTACTTAACTGACGGCAGAGCGGGGGCTGGGCTACCGCGGGTGTAAAACATAAGTGGCGTCTAAATAGCTATCATATATAGTTATTGTACATTCGTCAGACGCAATAATAGGCATTCCAGATCACAGATGAACTTTATTGGATATACAAGCAATCCGCGTTTCTTTAGAGCCTGCAACGAAAGACGGATTACACAGTTGTGATGAATAGCCATTACCCCACCCCAGACCCCTACGGGTACGGCAAACTAACCGCCAAGTACCCGATGTGAAGCGGTCTCCCTCAACAACGTGAGCAGGCCACTAAACACTTCGAAATACCCGGTAGTTTGTGCATCCCACCTTGGGTCTATCCTAGGAGAAAAAACAGTAAAAAGAAATAATACAACGGTGGCTACAACCGCAACCTGGATGTACCCCGCAAAATAATATTACAACTTATTACAATTACATCGAATGAATTAATACAATAACCCATCACAAAACCCCGGCTAATCATCACAACAATCCAATACAGTTCATAATCACAAACAGTTAAAATATTACAGATATGTGCAACCCCCTGCCAACCGATATACTAGCAGTTAGGGAAGGTTTACGAACACATAATATAGTTCGCAGATATAATCAAATAAGCAAACATCGTATAATTTGGATCGATCAAACACATTAAATTCTACTCCAAAACTTCTCTGTAAATCTGAAATTTGAGAAAAAAATAAACATTCCAGAAAAGATAAAATATCCACAGAAGAATAACTAGGGAAATATGGGGTGAATCGGTCACAACTCGGCCGCGGATCCGCGGCGGATCGGAGGGATCGGCCGCGGTTCCGCGATGAGTTGGCCGATTCATGCTGTCAAATTTTTCCAGTGTTCTTATAATTTCATGTAGGTTATTCTAGAGGTCCCTGAAAAATTTTTAGGCCTCATTTTAAAATCGACAGAAACTATGTGATATGGTTATAATTTCCGGTTCGTTTTGCGTTCAAAATTCATACGACTTTGCAAATGAGTTAATTATTGTTTAGTGAGGCTCTGATACCACTGTAAGTCAATGTACAACACCCCACGAGTTGCGGGGAGGCGGAAATATGAAAATCGATCTTGTTCTTTATGCAAACATCGTCTAACCGAAGATCTTTACTAAACGATAATTAACAACAACCATAGAAGTTCTTAGCTACAATGAAAAGAGATTATACCTAGTGAATCGTGTCCTTAGTCTTTTCGTTCTCTTCGTCCTCCTCGGCCTCTTCTACGTGATAGATGATCCACCCGAGAACCTTAATCCAAGCTTCACCTCTAGTCTTGAGGTAACTAAGTTTCTGTAGTTGCTAATCAAAGGAACTAAGGTGATATAGAGTTAGGTTATGGATTGTTTAGTCTATTCTAATCCTTGATCTCAACTCATGAGTGGTGGGATTAGGGTTTGTAGAGAGAGTGAGCTTGAGGAGAGAGAAGGTGAACAAGATAATGATAATGATATTGTTTCTCACTTGAATATATGAAGCATAATGAATAAACAAAATAAATGAATAAATGTGATTATCATCATGCTACATTAATTTAATATGAGTGATTCACTATTTGAGTCATTAAGCATTTAATAATGCATTAATGACATGATGAATCACACAAAATGAGTCACAATTGCGTTTAATGATAATGCCACCTAAACCCTCAAGTCACCATGCATCTAGAAGCTTCTCGTAAAATTACAAGAACGCCCCTCCTATCCATGAAAACACGGAAAAACTTTAGACTGTATAAATCCAATAACCTGAAACTAGAATCTGGCTTAAACCAAAGCCGGGTAGTAAAAACTGTCCGAATGTCGTATGTGCGTTTAAACACGTATGCGTCCGAACCCTTGTCATAAAACCGTACGACATCTATATCGTTTTGCCTGGAGTAGGGAAATCTCTGTGTGGGACTCCAAAGACTTGACTACTACATTGGCAGTGGGTTTAACCACAGACCGCAAGCGGCACTAGCTGTACGTAACGGTCTCCAGGTAGATGTCGATAAGAAGGCCGATGAGGAAACCCATCCGAACTCCTACTGAGCATGTCCGTGTCAATATCCACGCAGTCCGGTCTGTTCGTCTAAGAGTATCGCATGTATGGTCTAGGGAGGGGGTAAACGTCAGATCCCTAATAACCGTACAAGTCATTTCGGCATGGCTCAAGACCATCAGAGAATCAACTGATCAGTCCATCAGTAATTCTCAATCTGCCCTGGCCAGGGACTTATGGTAATGACCAACCGATCACCGTACGATATCAACTCCCTATACCAGGAGAGACGAATCCCTAACAGTCGCTCACTGCCTCCACGTGGTTCGGGACTGTGCCCAACTAAAACCTGTTTGCACGACTCCTTTGAACCGTGGTAGGGTAGCAATCAAAGCACAGTGGGAACTCACAGGAGACAAATGACGACCTTAAGTCAACGCACTATCTGCACACATGTCACCTGAGAACTTCTATCTGACGTTAGGTATAAATACCATCCAGTCAGTTCTCGGTGAGTCATGTCCGGTGTACACACACCCAGTGAGCATCTGTATACAATCTTAGGTGCACATCACCAATGGCTGCGGGGCCAATCCATCGCCCCTCGTCAGGGTCTAGATATCTATACACTAGTCTATTCTGGAGTATCGATGCCTAGTCTCGATACTCTTACGACCAGGGACATCTAAGGATGTGCCTATTGACTATCGAGCTCCCACAAGTATGCCATCACAACGCCAGTAGTCAGGCAAACACCCTATAGGCTTTATCAACATTTATATATAAATACAAAGTAAAATATATCATATGTTAAGATAAAGACAAACCAAATAGCGTACTATCATATCAAGTAAGATTGTCTTGTACATACATATCCCTAGCATCCTATACAATAAAGGCCTCTAGGGCATATATATCGAACACTCCCGGACTCTTGAAAGGCTACACAAGGTGAAAGCAACAAGCTTGGTAGAAGTCTTCGAGGCCGAAGATGATCTACGTCAAGGGGACACCAACTCAACCTAGCTCTTCACTAATATGGAATTAGTGAAGCAAACACCCTAATCTAAATCGCTAGTCTAGTAGATGATGATGAAGTAGGAATTTTGCTACCTTTAGTAATAGTTTTCTCACTCATTTTCTTCACCTCCCACAAAACTAGTGAGCTTGAGGAAGGAGACGAAGAAAAGCAACCATGGAAAAAACAAGTGTAGAATGGCAACCATGGGTGGGTTAATATCATTTAGTAACTCATGTAGAGACTAAACCATGGCTAAGATAATGGTTGGGTTAATAAATATATAATGTAAAACAAAATTGTGGACTAAGTCAATGGTCACTACAAGGTTCTCTAACCTTCTAATCATTTAACTAATTTCCAACAAATTTTGATGTACTTTAAAAAAATAAAACCCTTCTTTATTTTAAGCATGGTGTGAGTCTCATACACCCATGTCACATGTATCATCTAGCATAACACACAAAAATGTACATTAATACATATCACATATATTCTAAATGCACAAGTGAGAAAAAGAATTCTTAAGTGAGCTAATATTAGTTAATGTAAATTAATATATCAAATATATAATTATACATTAAATTATTAAATCAACACTTGATTTAATAATCCGGCTATATCACATATAACCGACTAATATCATATATATCAACTTATCGAATCAACACTTGATTCGATAACCCGGCTATATCACATATAACCGACCGATATCACATATCACGAGAATAGAATACGGTATCACATACTCATATTAATCTCGGTCATGAACATATCATATATGTGCTCCTACTTCGTTTCGCCAGAGCCAGGAAACCTCTGTGTAAGACTCTAAAGACTCATCAATACGCCGGCAGTAGGTGATGATCATATCAATCACCCACAAGTCGTCAGCGGTTTGCTAAACGTAACGGCCACCCGGGTATTAAGCGATCAGAAGATCAACAAGCAAGCCTGCTCATACTCCTGCGAATCCAATAAGTAACACTACCGTACAGTCCGATCTCTTCATCTAATATGTCGCATATCTGAGACTAGGGGGTGGTAAATGTCAGACCCCAAGAGCCTGATAAGTCATGCCGATGTGAAGCTCATAACGGTTCGAGAAACTACTGATAACACTTGCCAGTAGATCTCAGCAACCATGGATAGGGATTTCCTTTTATGGGTAATCAAACAAAGCGCAACATCAATCCCCAATACCGGGAGAGACGAAATCCCTTCCTATCGCTCATTGCCTCCATGTGACTCGGGACTGTACCCAAAAACCACCGTTTTGCACGATCACTTGAACGTGGTAAGGTGGAAATCAAAGCACAGTGGGAATCACACAAGACTCTATGACGATCTCAGGTCGACAGACTAACATGTACGAGTATCACCAGAGAACAGCTATCTGACGATAAGTATAATACTATCTAGGAGTTCTCGGCAAGTCCGTTCAGTGTACCCAATCTCCACTGAGCACCCGTATACATTCTATGATGTCAAACACCAATGGATGCGGGATCATCCATCGCCCATCATTTGGGTCAAGAAGCGTATAAGCTAGTCTACTATGGAATATCGATACCCTGTCTCGATACTCCCACGACTTTGAACATTTGACAGATGTACTTACCAACTACCTCTGCCCCACTAGTATGATCTGCATCATAATCTTGATAGTCAAGTACTCATCCTAAGGGCTTTATCAACATATAATAGAGACACAATAAGTGTACATGTTAAGATAAAGAGCAACCAGATAGCATACTATCATGTCGAGCAAGAAAGTTCTCCCTATATATGTCCATGCATCCACTATAATATACATCACATGTATAATAATGGCCTCTAGGGCATTCATATAACTAACAATCCTCACTCTGACCGTCTATGAGAAAACCGTAGAATCTCTTATGTGGATGAAGAAGCCTACTAGATCTACGAAGTTGCTGAGTTTCATCGGGGACTATCGAATCCTTCGGTTCTACCAAATCATCAGCTGTAGATTGTGTAGCTGAAACTTCTTCCAGTTCTACCTCATTGCTATAAATTTCTTTCACGAGAAATTCTATTTCTAAAATGGTGTCATGTTAAGATTAGCCGAGGCATCCCGGTGAGTAGACGCACATATCTATGGGGGGATCGTCTGGATGGCGCGAGCTGCCCGATAGTTAGGATTACTAGGGCGCGGAAAGGAAAGGCTGTAGTTGGATCAGATTAGCCGAAGCATCCCGGTGAGTAGATGCACACATCTATGGGGGGATCGTCTGGATGGCGCGAGCCGCCCGATAGTTAGGATTACTTGTAGTGCTTGTATTTATATGCGTAGTCTCCTAGTCATTCATCTAATTGCATCATCTTATATACATATGATATTATCTCATAGGACACTTGCACCATTACCATTGGTCCATGCCGCACGTGCACTATTTTATGTGAACACACACGCCATTGGTAATTTCAATATCACGAACACTATAGAACTTGCTTTGAATCGGTATTTGTGAATTTGCATCATATATGATATGTAGACTTGTAGTTGTATATTCATTTCAGCAGAATGGTTACGTAGGATTGCTAGTCATATATACATACCTCATTGCATCATGATTCATACATAGTTTCTGGCCATACATCGCATGTGTAGGGTTCCTAGGCACACAAAGGAGGTCTCATAAGGCATCAACCATGCCAATTTCAAATTTTACGGGTGCCGAGAAACCCTAATACGGATCGTTAACTAGATTTTAGGCGAAACAATGAAACTAGTTTACAACTAAACTAAAAGAACGGAAATACAACCTTTGTAGATCCATTTCTCCACCTCCATAGCTCCATGATGAAGTCCTCTCCGCTGTCCAAATCGAACCATGACTCTAGCATCGGCTTCATCGGAGAAAAAGCGGGCTAGGTCATCGACGACGATGCCGAAGATGATCTACGTCGAGGCATCACTAGATCAAGCTCCCACTTCACCAAGTCATGAAACTTGTGAAGAAAACACCCTATACTACTTGGCAAGAGGTAGAGGATGAAGAAATAGGAAGTGGGTTCACTTTAGAATTGGATTTCTCACTTGATTTCTTCACTTGCCATTGATGAGGCAAGCTTTCTTCATGTGAAGAAGAAGAAGAAGATGAAGATAATGATATGATAAGAATTATCAAATAGAAAAGAAAAATTAATTCTTATCATATACCAACCATGGTTTAGTGTAGAGATTTAACTAAGGTTAGATGGAGTGGTTAGGGTTAAGCATGAGACAAAATGGTCACTTAGTCAAAGCTTCATGAAGCTTCAAGATGCAAACAAAGAAAGCCACCATTTTTCTCATTATGCTTTTTATTTTCCAAAAAGAATAAATAAATAAATAAATGAATAAGAAAATAAAACCCTAACCATCCATATAACCATGGTTTAATCTTTACACAAACCCAAGTTATCATGCATCATCAAACATGATACAATCTTGTGCACAAAAATATATCACATATACAATGTGCACAAACAAGTGAGAAAAACCATTTAAAGTGAACCGATACTAGTTAATGCAAAGTAATATATCAAATATATATTTATGCATTAAATCATTAAATCAACACATGATTCAATGATCCGGTCATGTCGCACACAACCGACCTGTATACAATGTATCGTTTTATCGAATCAATCCTTGATTCGATAACTAGGTTATATCGCATATAACCATTCGACACATTCATCGCGAGAATGAAATACGGTATCACATACACGCATTATTCTCGGTCCCGTACATATCTCATATGCGCTCCTATTTCGTTTTGCTTGAGCCAGAAAACCTCTGTGTAGGACTCTAAAGACTCGTCAATACGCCGGCAGCAGGTGATGATCATATCAAACACCCACAAGCCGCAAGCGGTCTGCTAAACGTAACGGCCACCCGGGTATTGAGCGATCAGAAGATCGACGAGCAAGCCCGCTCATACTCCTGTGAATCCAACCAGTAACACTTACCGTACAGTCCGGTCTGATCGTCTGATATGTCGCATATCTTGCCTAGGGGTGGTAAACGTCAGACCCCAATAGCTTTATAAGTCGTGTTGATATGAGGTCTATAACAGTTCGAGAAACTACAGGTAACACTTACCAGTAAATCTCAGCAACCCTGGCCAGGGATTTCCGGTTATAGCCAATCGAACACAGCGCAACATCAACTCCCTATACCGGGAGAGACGAATCCCCTCCTATCGCTCATTGCCTCCATGTGATTCGGGACTGTACCCAAAAACCACCATTTTGCGTGCCCTCTTGGACGTGGTAAGATGGAAATCAAAGCACAGTGGGAACCACACAAGACTCTATGACGATCTCGGGTCAACAGACTACTCTGTACCAGTGTCACCAGAGAACTGCCATCTGACGTAAGGTATAATACCATCTGGGAGTTCTCGGCGAGTCCGTCCAGTGTACCCAGTCTCCACTGAGCACCCGTATATCATCTTTGATGTCAAACACCAATGGATATAGGATCATCCATCGCCCATCTGTATGGGTCGAGAAGGTATACGCTAGTCTACTCTGGTATATCGATGCCCCCGCCTAGATACACCCACGACTAGGGACTTTGAAGGATGTACTTATAGACTATCTGTCCCCACTAGTATGAACTGCATCATAGTCCAGGTAGTCAAGTACACATCCTAAGGGCTTTACCAACATGTAACAGAGAGACAATCAGTATACACGTTAAGGTAAAGAGCAACCAGATAGCATACTATCATGTCGAGCAAGAAAGTCCTCCCTATATATGTCCCAGCATCCACTACAATATACATCCTATGTACAGTAATGGCCTCTAGGGCATACATATAACTAACAATCTCCCACTTGCACTAGGGCCATCTGTAGCAGTGGTTGTAGTATCTCATACTCAACCATCCCATAAAAGTCTCTCTCTGGGAAAATGCCTTTGTGAGTGGATCCGCCGTGTTGTCCTCTGAGTCTACTCTCCTAACCTCGATCACCCTGGAGATCAACCATCTCCATGATTAGGTGATACTGCCTTAGAATATATCTGGATCACTGATGGGACGGACGTTCCTTGGCATAGGCCACAACTCCATTGTCACACAATGGGAGGAACTAAGTTCATTTCATGAACAAATATACATCCAGACTGCCTCTTTGGTAGCATCTTAAGTACTGATGTATCGAGCCTTTATCGTCTAGTATGCCACGGTATCTATCTTAGAACTCTTCCAACATACCGTCCCTTTACTAAGGGTAAAGACAATGCCTGTGACTGACTTTCAGTCGTCCTTATCACCACTGGAACCCTTCCAGTGATTCTCCCCAGGATCGATTGATACCATCTCACTACAACTAGTGAGAATCCTAACATCCAATTAGATCTATCTCATAGATCCAAAACCCAGGATTTAGGAGGTATCACTTTGATCCTATATGGAGAATCATTGTGATAAGCGGAGATTGATCGAGCGTAGCATAGGAAACTCCTTCCCTATAAAGAGCATGTCATCCACGTACTCTACGATGACCGTCACTATACTCCCTACTACCCTTTTTGTTTATACAAGGTTCATCTACCATTTTGATGATGTCAAACTCTTTGACTAATCACATCAAAACAGATGTTCCAACTCCGCGATACCTGCTTTATCCTATAAAGCATCTTGTACACGTTTCCGCTGCTCCCACTGTTTACGAAGCCCTCTGGCTGTGTACTTATAGACGTTCTCTTCTAAAACATCATTTAGAAAAGCAGTCATGGCACCCAACCGCCAGATATCATAGTCATGGTATGTAGCCGTGGCAAGTAGGATCTAGATGGACTTAAGCATAGCCACTTGAAAAGGTTTCATCATTATCCACGCCTGGTCGATGACGAAAAGCTTTGAAAGTCTCAACTTTTCCATCTACACCAAGTAATCTTCTCAGGATATACTTGCTCCTGATGGTGATTTAACCCTTCAGATATAGCAACCAAAGTCTATACTTTGTTGGTGTACATGGATTCCATCTCAGATCGCTAAGCATCCAGCCATTCTTACAGAGTCCCTACTCTCGATGGCCTGCTCGAAGCTAGTTGGGTCATCATTTCATGATGCAATCCTCGCTCCCACTGTCATAGAGAAAACGAAGTATCTCTTAGGTGGGTGAGGAACCCTACTAGATCGGCGGAGAGGCTGAGGTTCGTCGGTAACAATTGAATCCTTTGGTTCCATCAAATCATCAGCTGCAGTTTGTATAGCTGGAACATTTCCAGTTCTACATAACAGATCTTGCCTTGAGCTTTTCCAGATTTTGCTTTTAGACATAGGCCGGACAACCCAAATCTTAACCAACTTAAGATATGGGCTCTTCCCTTATCATATCACATATGAAATAGTAGGCAACTGATTTGATTGGAACCCAATTCAATTGGTATGCAGCTTCTCAAGTGCATAACTCCCAAAAGGAAATAGGTAACTCAGTAGTACTCATCATAGAGCACACCTTATCATATAGGGTGTGATTGCTCCACCTCGATATACCATCGTGCTATGGTGTATACGGAGGAGTAATGCTGAGAGAGAATCTCATTCTCCTTTAGAATAGTCCAGGAATTCCATGCACAAGTATTCTCCTCCCTGATCTCATCATAGGACATAATACTTATACCCGTATTTTGGTTCTCTACTTCTAACTTATATTCTGTGAATATCTCAAAAGGTTCGGACTTGTGTTTCAACAGGAACATAGGCCCGAATCTCGAAAGATCATCAGAGAATGTAATGAAGTATAAAGAACCGGTCTTGGCAAGTGTAGACAGGGGACCTACATACATCAACATGTATCATCCTAAGAGTTCACTAACTCTTTCTCTGTTTCCAGTAAACGGAGCTATGGTCATCTTATCTCTGTGACATGACTGGCAAGTTTCACAAGATGTAAATTCAATCTGATTTAAATATGCATCTTGAATGTGACTTCAGCCAGTCGGATCGCATTGCTATGACCTAGTCTACAATGCCTCAAGAAGGATTCGTTCATTTCTGAACTCTTCCTCTTCTGTGTGTTCCATATACTAAGAACTGTAGTTTGACTCAGAACATCAATGCTTTTAGATAATGTGCCTGAACCGATCAACTTTTGATATAGGAAATGTTCAAAACATTATCCAACTATACAAAATTTTATCATTTCTTTACTAATAAAGAGATTGATATGATTTTGTATATCAGGTTCGGTATCTAATAACATTCGTTCAGAATCAATGTATTTGGAATAAAGGGTGACAGTGACCAACAGACTTGGCTGCAACACTTGCCCCGTTTTCTGCCTCATGAAACTTATCACCGGTTCTCAGTTTTCTACCTTTCTGTAGCCCTATGTAACAGATTACATATCTGGGATCCTGATCTGGTATCATATACCCAGGACGTAAAGGAAACTGCGAAACAGTTCTTTGTAATGAACATACCCGAAGATGATGCATCAGCATGCATTATCTTCGTTTGGGCGGCACGGGAAATCTGGTATTCCCCAATTTCCTGCTCTGTCTTATAATAATTATATGTTGGAGCGGGATCAACGTTCCCCAGCCCCGTATAACAACCGGGTTCGGTCAATGTTCCGTATTATTATCTTGATTAAGACGTGATATGGTCGCTACCTGGAGAGAGAGAGAAGAAAACACTCAGCGTGCGCTATAGGAAGAATAGATTGGTTATTATTTTATCTAATCAGGATGGCTTCCACTGCTTTTTATCAAATCTTCCTTCAAACCCTAAAAGGAAAGACTAACCGGGATTAATTACACACTACAAGTTCGTCAATCTTTCAGCCAGGCCAGTGTCGGTACTTTGAGGGAGGTCCCCCGTGCTTTCGCACAAACCTAATTAATGTAAACCTCGTTTTCCCAGAGGCGTAACCTCGTTAACACCTTTCTAGACACCTACTTGATCGGCTAATTGTAATGTGTAAAACTCTCCCAGGAGTAACTCTTACTCGCAGCGGGTATCGGGATCCAACTATCTCATAGAAGGTATGCAATCTCATTGCAAATTTCAACACTTGAAATTCCCGATAATATTTTGCCCCGAACGATCTATGACCTTGACAAGGTCAACAAACCATAGATCGCAAGTCAAGTTCAACCCGTCATTTCTTGATTGAATCAAACCCACCCGCACGACCCTTGACAAGGTCAACAAGGCCGCACGACTACCCTAACCCAATCTGCATCATATGCATAAGCAGATAAATATTGGATAGCTACCGCACACTGCGCCTTGACAAGGTCAACAAACGCAGCACGAATACTAAACATGACTTATCTGAAATGACGGAGGGCTACGACAGGTTTTTCTGAAAACCTATTGCGTAATGAACTTGATATCGTTGTAGAATCAAATGATTTTTTTAAAATGGAGTGTTTTTGAAGCTTTTCTAGTTTTGCTAAAGGAGTCACTCCCGGTGAAGGGATCGTCGGTCCTTTCCTCGTCGAATGAGGTGCGGGATATATCATATATATCACTGTGCAAAGCAAAAACTCTTAAAAGCAATCAAAAGACAAACCGAGTGTGTAGCATTTGCCAGTTATTGCTAAAGGAGTCACTCCCGGTGAAGGGATCTCGGTCCTTTCCTCATCGAATAAGGTGCAGGATATATCACATATACCGCTGTGCAAAGCAAGAACTGTAGCTACCTGTTTTATTTTGAAATTCGATTCTACAACATCTTAGGTTTCTTTTATTTCATTAATCACATTAATGAATTCCCATTATTTAAGTCACCTAAACATCACAGATAAATACGACGTACACTTATGCCATCCGCATTCGCCTCGATGTCCCCTCGTGCACCGTTAGGTTAGGTAACTAACGGCAGAGCGGGGCAGGGCTAGCGCGGGTGTAAAACATAACTAACGTCTATATAATATATCATATATACTATATACAGTATTCATCACAGAACTTATCACATGATCACATCACAGATATCGCAGCAGAAGAATCATATGAAATATTGGATATACTAGGACGTCCGTGTTTTCAATATGAGCCAGTATAAAACACGGATTCCACGGTCGCGATGAATAGCCAAACCTATACCCCTAGACCCCTACGAGAGCGGCAAGCAACCCTACCAATTCTAGAGTTAGGAGACCCGGACTCGACTCCTCGAGTTGGCCTCCCACTGGACTCCAGAACCCGGTTACTTGTGCTCCCCTCCTTGGGTCTATCCTAGTGCGGAAAAGTAAATAATATACAAACGGTGACATCTTCCGCAACCTGGAAGTGCCCCAATAAAAGAATATTACAAACAAGTTTTTACATGAATGAAAATGAAAAACACTCATCTCACATAAAAACCCCCGGCTATTCAAACGCGACGATCCAATATAACATATCCAGCAACACATAACATCATATGTCATCAACGTAAGTAAATATGCGCATCCCAATTGTCGTTGACATATAGCAACGAAACCGGCGATATCACATATTACACTTACGGTCACAGAAAAGAAAGTGTAAAACTACAACAGTTGGAATCCGCAATCTCTACAGACATCGCATGCCTAATCAAATGAATTCCTTAGACATCACATGCCTAACAATTATAAACCCCGCATTTTAGTCTCATTATCAAAAACACTTTTCAATATCAAGTCGGGCAATTCAACAGGATTCCCGACATCCTGATCGAATGCTCGTCGCAAACTTTAGTAGGCGGCCGCACCCCCTGACGCCGTCGACGAAGTGCACCATGTTAGTTATATGTATGCCCTAGAGGCCATTGCTATACATAGGATGTATATTGTAGTGGATGCTGGGACATATATAGGGAGGACTTTCTTGCTCGACATGATAGTATGCTATCTGGTTGCTCTTTACCTTAACGTGTACACTGATTGTCTCTCTGTTACATGTTGGTAAAGCCCTTAGGATGTGTACTTGACTACCTGGACTATGATGCGGATCATACTAGTGGGGACATGGTAGTCCATAAGTACATCCTTCAAGGTCCCTAGCGTGGGTGTATCGAGACGGGGCATCGATATACCAGAGTAGACTAGCGTATACCTTCTCGACCCATACAGATGGGCGATGGATGATCCCATATCCATTGGTGTTTGACATCAGAGATGATATACGGGTGCTCAGTGGAGACTAGGTACACTGGACGGACTCGCCGAGAACTCCCAGATGGTATTATACCTTACGTCAGATGGAAGTTCTCTGGTGACACTGGTACAGAGTAGTCTGTTGACCCGAGATCGCCATAGAGTCTTGTGTGGTTCCCACTGTGCTTTGATTTCCACCTTACCACGTCCAAGAGGGCGTGCAAAACGGTGGTTTTTGGGTACAGTCCCGAGTCACATGGAGGCAATGAGTGATAGGAGGGGATTCGTCTCTCCCGGTATAGGAGGTTGATGTTGCGCTGTGTTCGATTGGCTATAACCGGAAATCCCTGGCCAGGGTTGCTGAGATTTACTGGTAAGTGTTATCTGTACTTTCTCGAACTGTTATAGACCTCATATCGACATGACTTATCGAGCTATTGGGGTCTGACGTTTACCACCCCTAGGCGAGATATGCGACATATTAGACGACGAGACCGGACTGTACGGTAAGTGTTACTGGTTGGATTCACAGGAGTATGAGAGGGCTTGCTCATCGATCTTCTGATCGCTCAATACCCGGGTGGCCGTTACGTTTAGCAGACCGCTTGCGGCTTGTGGGTGATTGATATGATCATCACCTGCTGCCGGCGTATTGACGAGTCTTTAGAGTCCTACACAGAGGTTTCCTGGCTCAAGCAAAACGAAATAGGTGCGCATATGAGATATGTGCGGGACCGAGAATAATTCGTGTATGTGATACCGTATTTCATTCTCGTGATGAATGTGTCGAATGGTTGTATGCGATATAATCTAGTTATCGAATCAAGGATTGATTCGATAAAACGATACATTGGATACTAGTCGGTTATATGCGATATGACCGGATTGTTAAATCAAGTGTTGATTTAATGATTTAATGTATAATTATATATTTGATATATTACTTTGCAATAACTAGTATCGGTTCACTTAAGATGGATTTGCTCACTCGGATGTGCGCATTGTATATGCGATATATTTTTGTGCACTTGATTGTATCATGTTTGATGATGCATCCAAAATTGGTTTGTGTAAAGAATTAAACCTAGGTTAAGTAAATGGTTAAGGTTTCTATTTATTTGTCAATTCATTTATCTTTTTATTTTGGATTAAAATGAAATGACAAAAGAAAACAAAATGGTTTCATTCTTTCTTTCTTTCTTTCATGAAGCTTGATGAAGCTTCATGAAGCTTTGACCATATGACCATTTTGACTTCAAGCTTAACCCTAACCATTCTTTTAACCTTAGTCATTTCTCTACACCTAACTATAGTTAATGTTATGATAAGTATTCTTTCTCTTTTCTATTCTAATTAACTTATCATAACATTTTCATCATCTTCTTCTTCTTCTTCAAGAAGAAAGCTTGCCTCCATCAATGGCAACTTGGGAAAATGAGTGAGAAATCCAATTCTAAAGTGAACCCAGTTCCTATTTCATCATCCTCTATCTCTTGCCAAGTAGTATAGGGTGTTTCCTTCACAAGTTTTCATGGCTTGGTGAAGGTGGAGCTTGATCTAGTGATGCCTCGGCGTAGATCATCTTCGGCATCGTCGTCGATGACCTAGCCCGCTTTTTCTCCGATGAAGCCGACGCTAGAGCCTGGGATTTGATTTGAACAGCGAGGAGACTTCATCGCGGAGCTATGGAAGTGGAGCACCGGATCTACAAAGGTTGTATTTCCGTTCTTTTAGTTAAATTGTTAACTAGTTTCATTGTTTTGCCTAAATATCTAGTTAACGATCCGTATTAGGGTTTCTCGGCACCTGTAATTTTTGAAATTGGCATGGTTGATGCCTTGTGAGACCTCCTTAGTGTGTCTAGGAACCCTACAGTGGTATCAGAGTCTAGCTAGAGCCTTAGGCGATGCGTAGACGATGTTAGAAACCCGATCGAACCCCGAAACCCTAACTTTTAACCCTCTCTGGACTTTTTCTGAAAAAGTGGTTTTTTTCCAAATTAAAAATGCTTAAAAAATTCAGCAGGAAATTCTAAGAATTACGGTGCAAAAATTACCTAATGATCTGTCTAAAGCGCGGCGGATCCGCGGCATTAGCCGCCTATTGCGGCGGTTCCGCGCCCATTTAGTCTCTTCAGTCAACCATTTTTGCACAGTAACTTCTTTATTTAAATGCTGAATTTTATGGGAATTTTTAAAATTTATTCAAGAGTTGAATTTTCTGGGGTGTATTGGGAGTTCGTAGATTCGATCGGATTATCAGATTTTGTCTATGTGGCTTTATGGATATATTGAATATGTTAAAAAGTTCGACCGAATATAAATACCCACCTTTTCCCCTGTCGGGAAATTTCCAAGTGTTGGATTTTTCCGTGGTTTAAAGACGTTCTAAGTAGTGCAAGTAACGCGATGGACCCTCTAGAAGACAACAAACCTTAACTCGATTATGTGACCGTCTTGAACTGCCCTTTGAACTTTCAGGTTTGGGGCAGTACGGCGTGCCACATGTGAGGCGTTGGCTTGACCCTTCTACGGCTGGACTGTTGGTACTGAGGCACGAAGTGAATGTCTTTGAACTTTTTTCATGAGTTGAGCTGTTTCGGGAAAACTAGGGTGTTCGACTGTTCGATTGGAAAGTTTAACATTTTCTGTTTATCTGGATTGTGATACAACAATTGGAATTCACAATAAGTTATGAGATAACTGAATGAATGTTATAAACATAGCAGTTTAGTCTCACTTGATCGGTTGCCACGGAATTTTGATGT
The DNA here is from genome assembly GCA_030015575.1 of Agapanthus africanus. Lineage (NCBI taxonomy): Eukaryota > Viridiplantae > Streptophyta > Magnoliopsida > Asparagales > Amaryllidaceae > Agapanthus > Agapanthus africanus. The sequence goes on from CM057347.1 coordinate 242,059,144, forward strand.
GATCAAAAGTCCGTCACAATCACGTAGCGTACGCGGATACTCGCCGGGTAAACTTAATAGACAGCCACACTCCATAGCTCCGACCAAGTGACTGTAGGAGAACCCCGTCGCCGAAAGCATCCGTTCGGGTGCTCACGGCAGCGGTGTTCCACCTTGGTGCACTTCGTCGACGGCGTCGGGGGTACGGCCGTCTACTAAAGTTTGCGACGAGCATTCGATCAGAATGTCGGGAATCCTGCTGAATTGTCCGACTTGATATTGAAAAGAGTTTTCGATAATGAGACTAAAATGCGGGGTTTATAATTGTTAGGCATGCGATGTCTAAAGAATTCATTTAGTCAGGCATGCGATGTCTGAGGATGTTGCGGATTCCAACTATTGTAGTTTTACACTTTCTTTTATGTGACCGTAAGTGTAATATGTGATATCGCCGGTTTCGTTGCTATATGTCAACGACAATTGGGATGCGCATATTTACTTACGTTGATGACATGTGATGTTATGTGTTGCTGGATATGTTATATTGGATCGTCGTGTTTGAATAGCCGGGGGTTTTATGTGAGATGAGTGTTTTTCATTTTCATTCATGTAAAAACTTGTATGTAATATTCTTTTATTTGGGGCACTTCCAGGTTGCGGAAGATGTCACCCTTTGTATATTATTTACTTTTCCACACTAGGATAGACCCAAGGAGGGGAGCACAAGTAACCGGGTTCTGGAGTCCAGTGGGAGACCAACTCGAGGAGTCGAGTCCGGGTCTCCTAAGTCTAGAATTGGTAGGGTTGCTTGCTGCTCTCGTAGGGGTCTAGGGGTGTGGGTTTTGCTATTCATCGCGACCGTGGAATCCGTGTTTTATACTGGCTCGTATTGAAAACACGGACGTCCTAGTATATCCAATATTTCATATGATTCTTCTGCTGCGATATCTGTGATGTGATCATGTGTTGTTCTGTGATAGATACAGTATATAGCATATATGATATATTTTATAGATGTTACTTATGTTTTACACCCGCGCTAGCCCTGCCCTGCTCTGCCGTTAGTTACCTAACCTAACGGTGCACGAGGGGACATCGAGGCGAATGCGGATGGCATAAGTGTACGTCGTATTTATCTGTGATGTTTAGGTACTTAAATGATGGGACCTCATTAATGTGATTAATGAAATAAAAGAAACCTAAAGATGTTGTTGAATCGAATTTCTAAATAAAACAGGTACCTACAGTTCTTGCTTTGCACAGCGGTATATGTGATATATCCTGCTCCTTATTCGATTAGGAAAGGACTGAGATCCGTTTACCGGGAGTGACTCCTTTAGCAATAACTGGCAGATGCTACACACTCGGTTTATCTTTTGATAGCTTCTATAATTTCTGCTTTGCACAGTGATATATATGATATATCCCGCACCTCATTCGACGAGGAAAGGACCGACGATCCCTTCACCGGGAGTGACTCCTTTAGCAAAACTTGAAAAGCCTCAAAAGCACTCCATTTCCAAATCATTTGATTCTACAACGATATCAAGTTCATTACGCAATAGGTTTTCAGAAAAACCTGCCGTAGCCCTCCGTCATTTCAGATATGTACTGGTTAGTATTCGTGCTGCGTTTGTTGACCTCTGTCAAGGCGTAGTGTGCGGTAGCTGATTAGTGCTCATCTGTATAAGCATATGATGTGATTGATTTAGGGTAGTCGTGCGACCTTGTTGACCTCTGTCAAGGGTCGTGCGGGTGGGTTTACTTCAATCAAGAAATGATGGGTTGAACTTGACTAGCAGCCTATGGTTTGTTGACCTCTGTCAAGGTCATAGGACGCTAGGGGCAAAATATTATCGGGAATTTCAAGTGTTGAAATTTGCAATGAGATTGCATACCTTCTATGAGATAGTTGGATCCCGATACCCGCTGCGAGTAAGAGTTACTCCTGGGAGAGTTTTATACATTACAATTAGCCGATCAAGTAGGTGTCTAGAATGGTGTTAACGAGGTTACGCCTCTGGAAAAACGAGGTTTACATTAATTAGGTTCGTGCGAAAGCACGGGGGACCTCCCTCAAATTACCGACACTGGCTTGGCTGAAAGATTGGCGAACTTGTAACGTGTAATTAATCCCGGCTAGTCTTTCCTTTTAGGGTTTGAAGGAAGATTTGAAAAAAAGCAGTGGGAGCCATCCTGATTAGATAAAATAATAACCAATCTATTCTTGCAAGAGCGCACGCTGAGTGTTTTCTTCTCTCTCTCTCCAGGTAGCGACCATATCACGCCTTAATTAAGATAATAATACGGAAAATTGACCGAACCCGCTTGTTATACTGATCTGGGGAACGTTGGTCCCGCTCCAACTTATAATTGTTATAAGACAGAGCAGGAAATTAGGGAATACCAGATTTCCCGTGCCGCCCAAACGAAGAGAGTGCATGCTGATGCATCATCTTCGGGTGTGTTCATTACAAAGAACTGTTTCTCAGTATCCTCCGCGTCCTGGGTATGTGATACCAGATCAGGATCCCAGATATGTAATCCGTTACATAGGGCTACAGCTAGGTAGAGGACTAAGAACGGGTGATAAGTTTCATGAGGCAGAAAACGGGGCAAGTGTTGCAGCCAAGTCTGTTGGTCACTATCACCCTGTATTACCAATACATTGATTCTGAACGAATGTTATTAGATACCGAACCTGATATACAAAATCATATCTATCTCTTTATTAGTAAAGAAATGATAAAATTTTGTATAGTTGGATAATGTTTTGAACATTTCCTATATCAAAAGTTGATCGGATCAGGCACGTTATCTAAAAGCGTTGATGTTCTAAATCAAACTACAGTTCTTAGTATATGGAACACACACAAGAGGAAGAGTTCAGAAATGAACGAATCCTTCTTGAGGCATTGTAGACTAGGTCATATCAATGCGACCCGACTAGCTGAAGTTACTTGTAGATGCATATTTAAATCAGTTTGAATTTACATCTTATGAAACTTGCCAGTCATGTCACAGAGATAAGATGACCACAGCTCTGTTTATTGGTAACAGAGAAAGAGTTAGTAAACTCTTGGGATGATACATGTTGATGTATATAAAGGTCCCCTGTCTACACATGCCAAGACCGGTTCTTTGTACTTCATTACATTCTCTGATAATCTCTTTAGATTCAGACATATGTTCTTGTTGAAACACAAGTCCGAACCTTTTGAGATATTCACAGAATATAAGTTAGAAGTAGAGAACCAACACGGGTAAAAGTATTATGTCCTTTGATGAGATCAAGCAGGAGAATACTTGAGCACAAAATTCCTGGACTATTCTAAAGGAGAATGAGATTCTCTCTCAGCATTACTCCTCCGTATACACCATAGCACGATGGTATATCGGGGCGGAGCAATCACACCCTATATGATATGGTGTGCTCTATGATGAGTACTACTGAGTTACCTATTTCCTTTTTGAGAGTTATGCACTTGAGAAGCTGCATACCTATTGAATAGAGTTCAAATCAAATCAGTTGCCTACCACTTCATATTTGATATGATAAAGGAAGAGCCCATCTCTTAAGTTAGTTAAGATTTGGGGTTGTCCGGCCTATGTCTAAAAGTAAAATCCGGACAAGCTCGAGGCAAGATCTGTTATGTAGAACTGGAAAGGTTCCAGCTATACAAACTACAGCTGATGATTTGATAGAACCAAAGGATTCAATAGTTACCAACGAACCTCAGCCTCTCCGCCGATCTAGTAGGGTTCCTCACCCACCTGAGAGATACTTCGGTTTCTCTATGACAGTGGGAGCGAGGATTGCATCATAAGATGATGACCCACCTAGTTTCGAGCTGGCCATCAGGAGTGGGACTCTGTAAGAATGGCTGTATGCTTAGTGATCTGAGATGGAATCCATGTACACCAACAAAGTATGGACTTTGGTTGCTATATCTGAAGGGTTAAATCCCCATCAGGAGCAAGTAAATCTTGAGAAGATTACTTGGTGTAGATGGAAAAGTTGAGACTTTCAAAGCTAGACTTGTTAAAGCTTTCGTCATCGACCAGGCATGGAAAATGATGAAACCTTTTTAAGTGGCTATGCTTAAGTCCATCCATATCCTACTTGCCACAGCTACATACCATGACTACGATATCTGGCGGTTGGGTGCCATGACTGCTTTTCTAAATAAAGTTTTAGAAGAGAACGTCTATAAGTACATAGCCAGAGGGCTTCGTAGACAGTGGGAGCAGCGGAAACATGTACAAGATGCTTTATAGGATAAAGCAGGTATCGCGGAGTTGGAACATCTGTTTTGATGAGTTAGTCAAAGAGTTTGACATCATCAAAATGGTAGATGAACCTTGTATATACAAAAAGATAGTAGAGAGTATAGTGATGATCCTCGTAGAGTACGTGGATAACATACTCTTGTTAGTGTATATGCCCTAAGGGGCCATTATTGTATCATACTAGCATGTATATTACTTAATGGAAGCTTGGGATATTCACAGTTGTATATAACAGTCTTGCTAAACATGGTAGTATGCTACTTGGTTTGAGTCTACTTTAATATGTGCATATGTTTCCGGTAACGTATCACTTATACATATTAGTAGAGCCCATAGGATTTTTGCTTGATTACCAGCGTCGTGATGGCAGTCACACTAGTGGGGGCTGGGTAGTCTGTAAGCACCATCCTATACAGGTCCCTGGTCGTTGGATTATAGAGATAGGGCATCGATATTCAAGAGTAGACTAAGTGTATACGCTTCTCATCCCAGTTGGGGAAATGGTCTGTCCCACAGCCATCAGTACGCCGTACTGGAGATAGTATACAGGTGCTCGTTAGGTTACGGGTACACCGGACAGGACTCGCCGAGGAACTGATTGGTTGGTATTATACCCATCGTCAGTTGTCAGTTCCCAGGTGACATGAGTACAGCATAGTCCGCAGACTTGACACTGCTGCTTCGCCTCGAGTGTGTCCCACTGTTCTTAGATTGCTACCCTACCACGGCTCAAAGGAGTCATGCAAACAGGTAGCAGTTGGGTGCAGTCCCGAGCACTTGGAGGCAGTGGCGGTTAGATAGGATTCGTCTCTCCCGGTATTGGGAGATGATATCGCGATGTGTCAGAGAGCCATTACACAAAGTCCCTGGCCAGGGCAAACGAGATATACTGGTAGGTTCCAGTAGCTTTTTAGGGTGTAATGGGCTTCGCTCCAACACGACTTATACAGCTATTAGGGGACTGACGCTTGCCGCCCCCTAGGCTTGATATGCGATAGTCTTAGACGAACAGACCGGACTGTATGGAGATTGTCACAGCAGGCTCAGTAGGAGTTCGGATGGGTTTCCTTATCGGCCTTCTTATCGACAACTACCTGGGGACCGTTACGTACAGCTAGTGCCGCTTGCGGTCTGTGGTTAAACCCACTACCAGCGTAGTAGTCGAGTCTCTAGAGTCCCACACAGAGAGTTTCCTACTCCAGGCGAAACGATATAGAGGTCGTATGGTTTTACGACAAAGGGTTCGGACGCGTATGTGTGTTTACACACTTACGTCGTCTGGACAGTTTTTACCAGTCGGCTTTGGTTTAAGCCAGTTACTGGTATCCGGTTATTGGATTTATACAGTCTAAAGTTTTTCCGTATTTTTACGGATCGGAGGGGCGTTCTCGTAATTACGCGAGAAGCTTCTAGAAGATGGTGACTAAAGAGGTTTAGGTGGCATATACATTGAATGAGATTAGTGAGTCAAGAGAGTGATTCATCATGGTCATTAATGCATCATAAATGCTTAATGACTCATGATAATGAATCACCACTTGATATTTGTGAAGCATGATTATTCATCACTTATTTTCTTTTCTTGATAAAAGTAAATGCTTCATATATATTATGATAACTTACTATTCTCACTTCATAATATCATTCACATTCTCTCTCCTCAAGCTCACTCTCTTCAAACCCTAATCCTCACCTCTCATGTGTTGAGAACAAGGATTAGTTAGACGAAAAAATCCATAACCCTCACTCTATCTCATCTATCTTCTTTGATTAGCAATCCAAGAAGGTTAGTTGCCTCAAGTTTAGAGGCTAAGCTTGGAGTTTTGCTCTCGGGTGGATCGTCTACTACAAAGAGAAGGCCGAGGAGGACAAGGAGATCGTAAAGACGAAGGAGTTGGTTCATTAGGTATAATCCCTAAACACAGTAGTTTAGAAACACTTTGTGTTTGGTTATTTATAGTTTAGCTTCGATTCAAGCGGTTATTCGATGTTCGTTCACTAAACAAGTTCGTTTTTGAAAATTCCGCCTCCCCACAGGTATTGGGGTGTAGTACATCGACTTACAGTGGTATCAGAGCCTCGCTAAACAACAAATAACTTTTTTGCAAATGTGTATGAATTTCGAACGGAAAAAAATGAAACCGGAAAACCCCAAAATATCATGTTTCTGTCGATTTATAAATGAAGTCCAAAAATTTTCAGGGATGTTCAGAAGTCTTAAAATGATAGTACTAGAACACACAAAAAATTTGGTGCCCTGAATCGTCTACGGAGCCGCGGATCCGCGGCGGATAGCACTGATCCCGCCGCGGATCCGCCGCCGTTTTGACGATTCAGGGAGCCATTTTTCTTATGGTGGTTCTCTGTGATATTTGGGATTTTCTGGAATATTTAATTATTGCTCAGGTTTCAGATTTGCAGAGCAGTTTTGGAGCAAAATTAAAAGTGTTTAATCGATCGAAATTATACAGTATTTGCTTGTTGGATTATATCTGTGTTTGTATAATGTGTTCGTAAACCTCCCCTAACTGCTAATATGTCGGTTGGCAGGGGGTTGCACATTTCTGTAATGGTTTTATCTGTTTGTGCATATGAACTGTATTGGACTGTTGTGGTGTATAGCCGGGGTTTAGCAATGGGTTATTATTTAATTCATTTGTTGTAAATGTAATTTGTTGTAATATTATATTTGCGGGGCACATCCAGGTTGCGGTTGTAGCCACCGTTGTATTATTTCATTTTACTGTTTCTGCTCCTAGGACTGACCCAAGGTGGGGTGCACAAACTGCCGGGCGGGTAGTTTGCCGTACCCGTAGGGGTCGAGGGTGGGGTAATGGCTATTCATCATAACTGTGTTATCCGTCTTTTCTTGCAGGCTCAAAAGAAATACGGATTGCTTGCAAATCCAATTAAGTTCATCTGTGTTCTGGAATGTATATCATTGCGTCAGACGAATGTAAAATATCTATATATATGATAGCTATTTAGACATGACTTATGTTTTACACCCGCGCTAGCCCATCCCCCGCTCTGTCGTTAGTTAAGTAACCTAACGGGTGATGACGGGACCCCGTGGCGAATGCGGATGGTATAAGAGGACGTTGTATTTTCGTTGTTTTCTGCAATGATAGGTTAATGATGGGACGCATTATTATAATGCAAAGAAAATAAACCAAAGTTGAATCGTTGGAACAAATTTAAAAGAAACCGATCGGTTATTTTAAAAGATCAGAATTTTTAATTGCGGAGCTTTAACCACTCCTTTTAAAAAGTATCAGGTTCCTTCGATTATATCAAGTTCACTACGTTCACGGTTTTGCCAAAACCATTCGTAACCCTCCGTCATTTCATATAGATAGTCAATAGTATTCAAGCTGTGTTTGTTGACTAAAGTCAAGGCACAGTGTTTGGTAGCTGTTGGATATTTATATGCAGCATAGATAGATGCGTTGGTTTGGGACAGTCGTATTACCTTGTTGACTAAAGTCAAGGGTATGTACGGGTGGGTTCAAATTAACCTGGACAATGACGGGTAGAACTTGACATGTGACTTATGATTTGTTGACTAAAGTCAAGGTCATAAGAGCATGGGGCAAAAATCCACATCGGGAATTTCTAAAGAAACTGAAATTTGCAGAGAGAGCATACCATTTTGGAGTTTGATGAATGTTGGTAGGATTCCTTCAACATTACCATACGATGATATTTTGGATCCCGATCCTACTGTGAGTACATGCTACTTATCAGGAGATTCGTCACTTAACGATCAATACTATAAACCAAGTAGGTGCCAAGAAAGGTGTCAGTGGGGTTACGCCCCCAGAGAAAAGAAGTTATTTAATTAAGGAACTTCGCGAAAGCGTTGGAAAACCTCCCTCGAAGTATCGACACTAGCCTGGCCGAACGGTTAAGCAAGTATTGTACGGTGAGAATTTTCCTGGCTAATTCTTCTTTTATGGTTTGAGGATGGATTCGAGAAACAATGGGAGCCATCCTGTTTAGATAAACATAGAACCAATCTAAACTTGCAACAGCATCAAGCTAAAATATTTTCTTCTCTCTCTCTTAATTGCAGCAACCTTGTGACCACACATAGGTTACATCTAGATAATAATTTGACTAAATCTGACTTATATGACTGGCAAAAATCTGTCCAGATGTCTATTGCATATGACAAGCTGGACCACCCTATTGAGGGACATTCCTATTGCTATGGGATTGAACATTGGCAGAATGATTGCAGGGCTTTAGAAGCCAGTAACCAGAATGAGAAGCATGTTGTGGCTTCAGCCTCAAGTGTGTTTGTTATTGAGAACTGTATGTCAGTTAACCCTACTTCCTGGGTATTGGATACCGGGTCAGGAACTCACATCTGTAATTCATTACAGACTCTGAGAAACCGTAGGTTATCGGGATAGGTGATATGACCCTTACGGTTGCTAACGGAATGAGCATGAACGCTGAATCCGTAGGGGAATATCATCTTGGACTGACAACTGGGCAGATATTGATTCTGCGTAACTGTTTTTATGTACCAGGTACGAGTTGTAATATCATATCTGTACCCTTACTTTCTAAGGAAGGTTATGATTTTGCTTTTACAAGAGATGTGGTTCACATCCACCTGAATCAAGATTTGATTGGGTCAGGTACATTAGAAAACGGAATATACGTATTAAATCAAGCTCAGGTTTTCAGTGTCCAGAACACACTTAAAAGAAAGTCTCCGGAAACAAATCAGGCTTTCTTATGGCATTGTAGACTAGGTCACATCAATGAGAGAAGGTTGACTAAGTTACATAGAGAAGGATATTTGAATCCGTTCGAATATCAATCTTATGCTACTTGTGAATCTTGTCTCAAAGGAAAGATGACAAAAACTCCATTCACTGGACACGGAGTAAGAGCAAGCGAGCTCTTGGGACTCGTACACAGTGACGTGTGCGGTCCAATGTCTACACATGCGCGAGGTGGTTATTCCTACTTCATTACTTTTACGGATGATTTCTCTAGGTATGGATATATCTTCTTAATGAAGCATAAATCCGAGGCCTTTGAGAAATTCCAAGAATACAAGAATGAAGTAGAAAAACAAACCGGCAAAAGTATCAAGACACTGAGATCTGATCGAGGTGGTGAATACTTAAGTGCCGAGTTCCTAGGTTACTTAAAAGAGAATGGAATTCTCTCTCAGCTTACTCCTCCATACACACCACAACATAACGGTGTATCAGAGAGACGGAACCGAACCCTATTGGATATGGTACGTTCCATGATGAGTAACGCTGAGTTGCCACGATCATTCTGGGGATATGCACTAGAATCAGCTGCATATCTTTTAAACCGAGTTCCAACCAAGACTGTGCCTACCACACCATATCAGATATGGAGTGGGAAGAAACCCTGTCTTAAGTATCTTAAGACATGGGGATGTCCAGCTTTTGTAAAGAAGCAGCATGCGGACAAGCTCGAGGCACGCTCAGTACAGTGTAAGTTTGTGGGATATCCAAAGAACTCCATGGGATATTGTTTCTATTACGCAGATGAACAAAAGGTATTTGTTTCTCAACATGCCCGCTTCTTAGAAACTGAGTTTTTAGAAAATCAGAAGAGTGTGAGCGCAATAGAACTGGAAGAAATTCTAGAACCACAAGCTATTACTGAAACCTTGGCAGAACGAGAAGGTTCAGGAGAACAGGACATCCCGACGCCACTCCGCAAGAGTAGTAGGTCGTCTCATCCGCCTGAGAGATACTACGGTTTTCTCATAGATGGGGATAGAGAGGATTGTGTCATTGATGAAGATGACCCTACTAGCTTCCAGCAAGCCATTCAGAGCAGCGACTCGGTAAAATGGCTGGATGCAATGCGGACCGAAATGGAGTCCATGTACACCAACAAAGTATGGACTTTGGACATTGCTCCAGATGGGGTAAAACCCGTAGGATGCAAATGGATCTTCAAAAAGAAGATTGGTGTAGATAGACAGGTTGAAACCTATAAAGCTAGACTTGTTGCAAAGGGTTTCCGTCAAAGACCTGGTTTGGACTACGATGAAACCTTTTCTCCAGTGGCTATGCTTAAATCTATTCGGGTCCTTCTTGCTATTGCTGCCTTCCACGATTATGAAATCTGGCAGATGGACGTAAAGACGGCCTTTCTAAATGGTAATTTGGAAGAAAGCGTCTATATGGATCAGCCAGAAGGATTCATTCAGAGTGGGAGCAGCGGTAAAGTATGCAAGCTGCTTAAGTCCATTTATGGACTAAAACAGGCATCGCGGAGTTGGAACATCTGTTTTGATGATGCTGTCAAAGAATTTGACTTTATCAAAAATCAAGATGAACCATGCATATACAGTAAGATTGTAGGGAGAGCTATAGTATTCCTCGTCTTGTACGTGGATGACATTCTCCTAATAGGAAATGATATTCCTATATTACAGTCAGTCAAAAGATACTTGTCACATAAATTCTCCATGAAAGACTTGGGTGATGCCACCTACATTCTGGGGATCCGGATCTATCGTGATAGATCAAAGAGGATATTGGGACTTTCACAGTCCAGGTACATAGACACCATAGTAAAGAGATTCAGTATGGACGATTCTAAGCGCGGTAACTTACCGGCTTGTCACGGAATCACCCTCTCCAAAGAGATGTCTCCTAAGACTGATTTGGAAAGGGATCGCATATCTATTATACCCTACGCTTCTGCGGTAGGCTCTATAATTTATGCGATGTTATGTACCAGACCAGATGTAGCATACGCATTGAGCGTAGTAAGCCGGTATCAAGCAAACCCAGGGGAGAAGCACTGGATAGCAGTAAAGAACATTCTCAAGTACCTGAGAAGGACTAAGGAAATGTTCTTAGTATATGGCGGAAAAGACCTCCAGATGGAGGCCTTTGCCGACTCCGGCTTCCAGAGTGACAAAGATGACTCCAAGTCCATGTCGGGTTATGTCTTTACCCTCAATGAAGGGGCGGTCTGTTGGAAGAGTTCCAAACAGGAGACCGTTGCTGACTCAACGATGGAAGCAGAGTACATAGCTGCTTGCGATGCCGCAAAAGAAGCAGTCTGGATGAAGAAGTTCCTCACAGAACTTCAGGTGGTTCCTACCAGTGTTGGTCCAATACCTCTGTATTGTGACAACAACGGCGCTATAGCTTTAGCGAAGGAACCCAGGTCCCATCAGAAGTCCAGACACATCTTAAGGCGGTATCACCTGATCAGGGAGATCATAGATCGCCGGGAGATCGAGGTGAAGAGAGTAAAGACGGAGGATAACATTGCTGACCCATTCACAAAGGCCATTCCTCAGACGCAGTTCGAGAGGCTAATCGAGATGATAGGTCTACGATATGCCAGCTCATGGCCCTAGTGCAAGTGGGAGATTGTTAGTGTATATGCCCTAAGGGGCCATTATTGTATCATACTAGCATGTATATTACTTAATGGAAGCTTGGGATATTCACAGTTGTATATAACAGTCTTGCTAAACATGGTAGTATGCTACTTGGTTTGATTCTACTTTAATATGTGCATATGTTTCTTGTAACGTATCACTTATACATATTAGTAGAGCCCATAGGATCTTTGCTTGATTACCAGCGTCGTGATGGCAGTCACACTAGTGGGGGCTGGGTAGTCTGTAAGCAACATCCTATACAGGTCCCTGGTCGTTGGATTATCGAGATAGGGCATCGATATTCCAGAGTAGACTAAGTGTATACGCTTCTCATCCCAGTTGGGGAAATGGTCTGTCCCACAGCCATCAGTACGCCGTACTGGAGATAGTATACAGGTGCTCGTTAGGTTACGGGTACACCGGACAGGACTCGCCGAGGAACTGATTGGTTGGTATTATACCCATCGTCAGTTGTCAGTTCCCAGGTGACATGATTACAGCATAGTCCGCAGACTTGACACTGCTGCTTCGCCTCGAGTGTGTCCCACTGTTCTTAGATTGCTACCCTACCACGGCTCAAAGGAGTCGTGCAAACAGGTAGCAGTTGGGTGCAGTCCCGAGCACTTGGAGGCAGTGGCGGTTAGATAGGATTCGTCTCTCCCGGTATTGGGAGATGATATCGCGATGTGTCAGAGAGCCATTACACAAAGTCCCTGGCCAGGGCAAACGAGATATACTGGTAGGTTCCAGTAGCTTCCCAGGGTGTAATGGGCTTCGCTCCAACACGACTTATACAGCTATTAGGGGACTGACACTTGCCGCCCCCTAGGCTTGATATGCGATAGTCTTAGGCGAACAGACCGGACTGTATGGAGATTGTCACAGCAGGCTCAGTAGGAGTTCGGATGGGTTTCCTCATCGGCCTTCTTATCGACAATTACCTGGGGACCGTTACGTACAGCTAGTGCCGCTTGCGGTCTGTGGTTAAACCCACTGCCAGCGTAGTAGTCGAGTCTCTAGAGTCCCACACAGAGAGTTTCCTACTCCAGGCGAAACGATATAGAGGTCGTATGGTTTTACGACAAAGGGTTCGGACGCGTATGTGTGTTTACACACTTACGTCGTCTGGACAGTTTTTACCAGTCGGCTTTGGTTTAAGCCAGTTACTGGTATCCGGTTATTGGATTTATACAGTCTAAAGTTTTTCCGTATTTTTACGGATCGGAGGGGCGTTCTCGTAATTACGCGAGAAGCTTCTAGAAGATGGTGACTAAGGAGGTTTAGGTGGCATATACATTGAATGAGATTAGTGAGTCATGAGAGTGATTCATCATGGTCATTAATAAATCATAAATGCTTAATGACTCATGATAATGAATCACCACTTGATATTTGTGAAGCATGATTATTCATCACTTATTTTCTTTTCTTGATAAAAGTAAATGCTTCATATATATTATGATAACTTACTATTCTCACTTCATAATATCATTCACATTCTCTCACCTCAAGCTCACTCTCTTCAAACCCTAATCCTCACCTCTCATGTGTTGAGAACAAGGATTAGTTAGACTAAACAATCCATAACCCTCACTCTATCTCATCTATCTTCTTTGATTAGCAATCCAAGAAGGTTAGTTGCCTCAAGTTTAGAGGCTATGCATGGAGTTTTGCTCTCGGGTGGATCGTCTACTACAAAGAGAAGGCCGAGGAGGACAAGGAGATCGTAAAGATGAAGGAGTTGGTTCATTAGGTATAATCCCTAAACACAGTAGTTTAGAAACACTTTGTGTTTGGTTATTTATAGTTTAGCTTCGATTCAAGCGGTTAGTCGATGTTCATTTACTAAACAAGTTCGTTTTTGAAAATTCCGCCTCCCCACAAGTATTGGGGTGTAGTACATCAAATTACAACTCTTGATGGGGAAGGAGTTTCCTATGCTACGCTCGGTCAATCACCGCTTATCACAAGCATTCTCCATATAGGATCAAAGTGATACCTCCTAAATCCTGGGTTTTTGATCTATGAGATAAATCTAATTGGATGTTAGGATTCTCACTAGTTGTAGTGAGATGGTATCAACCGATCCTGGGGAGAATCACTGGAAGGGTTCCAGGGTGATAAGGACGACTGAAAGTCAGTCACAGGCATTGTCTTTACCCTCAGTAAAGGGACGGTATGTTGGAAGAGTTCCAAGCTAGATACCGTGGCATACTAGAAGATTAAAGGCTGAATATGTCGCTACTTAAGATGCTACCAAAGAACCTGTCTGGGTGTATATTAGTTCATGAGATGAACTTAGTTCCTCCCATTGTGTGACAATGGAGTTGTGGCTTATGCCAAGGAACGTCCGTCCCATCAGTGATCCAGACATATTCTAAGGAAGTACCACCTGATCTTCGAGATGGTTGATTACCAGGGTGATCGAGGTTAGGAGAGAAGACTCAGAGGACAACACGGCGGATCCACTCACAAAGGCCTTTTCCCAGAAAGAGAATTTTATGGGATAGTTGAGTATGAGATACTACAACCACTGCTACAGATGGCCCTAGTGCAAGTGGGAGATTGTTAGTTATATGTATGCCCTAGAGGCCATTGCTATACATAGGATGTATATTGTAGTGGATGCTGGGACATATATAGGGAGGACTTTCTTGCTCGACATGATAGTATGCTATCTGGTTGCTCTTTACCTTAACGTGTACGCTGATTGTCTCTCTGTTACATGTTGGTAAAGCCCTTAGGATGTGTACTTGACTACCTGGACTATGATGCGGATCATACTAGTGGGGACATGGTAGTCCATAAGTACATCCTTCAAGGTCCCTAGTCGTGGGTGTATCGAGAGGGGGCATCGATATACCAGAGTAGACTAGCGTATACCTTCTCGACCCATACAGATGGGCGATGGATGATCCCATATCCATTGGTGTTTGACATAAGAGATGATATACGGGTGCTCAATGGAGACTGGGTATACTGGACGGACTCGCCGAGAACTCCCAGATGGTATTATACCTTACGTCTGATGGCAGTTCTCTGGTGACACTGGTACAGAGTAGTCTGTTGACCCGAGATTGTCATAGAGTCTTATGTGGTTCCCACTGTGCTTTGATTTCCACCTTACCACGTCCAAGAGGGCTTGCAAAACGGTGGTTTTTGGGTACAGTCCCGAGTCACATGGAGGCAATGAGCGATAGGAGGGGATTCGTCTCTCCCAGTATAGGGGGTTGATGTTGCGCTGTGTTCGATTGGCTATAACCGGAAATCCCTGGCCAGGGTTGCTGAGATTTACAGGTAAGTGTTACCTGTAGTTTCTCGAACTGTTATAGACCTCATATCGACACGACTTATCGAGCTATTGGGGTCTGACGTTTACCACCCCAAGGCGAGATATGCGACATATCAGACGACGAGACCGGACTGTACGGTAAGTGTTACTGGTTGGATTCATAGGAGAATGAGCGGGCTTGCTCGTCGATCTTCTGATCGCTCAATACTCGGGTGGCCGTTACGTTTAGCAGACCGCTTGCGGCTTGTGGGTGATTGATATGATCATCACCTGCTGCCGGCGTATTGACGAGTCTTTAGAGTCCTACACAGAGGTTTCCTGGCTCAAGCAAAACGAAATAGGAGCGCATATGAGATATGTGCGGGACCGAGAATAATGCGTGTATGTGATACCGTATTTCATTCTCGTGATGAATGTGTCGAATGGTTGTATGCGATATAACCTAGTTATCGAATCAAGGATTGATTCGATAAAACGATACATTGGATACTAGTCGGTTATATGCGATATGACCGGATCGTTAAATCAAGTGTTGATTTAATGATTTAATGTATAATTATATATTTGATATATTGCTTTGCATTAACTAGTATCGGTTCACTTAAGATGGATTTTCTCACTCGGATGTGCGCATTGTATATGCGATATATTTTTCTGCACTTGATTGTATCATGTTTGATGATGCATGCAAAATTGGTTTGTGTAAAGAATTAAACCTAGGTTAAGTAAATGGTTAAGGTTTCTATTTATTTGTCCATTCATTTATCTTTTTATTTTGGATTAAAATGAAATGACAAAAGAAAACAAAATGGTTTCATTCTTTCTTTCTTTCTTTCATGAAGCTTGATGAAGCTTCATGAAGCTTTGACCATATGACCATTTTGTCTTCAAGCTTAACCCTAACCATTCTTTTAACCTTAGTCATTTCTCTACACCTAACTATAGTTAATGTTATGATAAGTATTCTTTTTCTTTTCTATTCTAATTAACTTATCATAATATTTTCATCTTCTTCTTCTTCTTCTTCAAGAAGAAATCTTGCCTCCATCAATGGCAACTTGGGAAAATGAGTGAGAAATCCAATTCTAAAGTGAACCCACTTCCTATTTCTTCATCCTCTAGCTCTTGCCAAGTAGTATAGGGTGTTTCCTTCACAAGTTTTCATGGCTTGGTGAAGGTGGATCTTGATCTAGTGATGCCTCGACGTAGATCATCTTCGGCATCGTCGTCGATGACCTAGCCCGCTTTTTCTCCGATGAAGCCGACGCTAGAGCCCGGGATTTGATTTGGACAGCGAGGAGACTTCATCGCGGAGCTATGGAGGTGGAGCACCGGATCTACAAAGGTTGTATTTCCGTTCTTTTAGTTAAATTGTTAACTAGTTTCATTGTTTCGCCTAAATATCTAGTTAACGATCCGTATTAGGGTTTCTCGGCACCTGTAATATTTGAAATTGGCATAGTTGATGCCTTGTGAGACCTCCTTAGTGTGCCTAGGAACCCTACACACCAAGGCAGAACACCGCTGCCGCGAGCACCCGAACGGATGCTTTCGGCGACGGGGTTCTCCTACAGTCACTTGGTCGGGGCTATGGAGCGAGGCTGTCTATTAAGTTTACCCGGCGAGTATCCGCGTACGCTACGTGATTGCGACGGACTTTTGATCACATCAAAATTCCGTGGCAACCGATCAAGTGAGACTAATCTGCTATGTTTATAACATTCATTCAGTTATCTCATAACTTATTATGAATTCCAATTATTGTATCACATTCCAGATAATTAGAAAATGTTAAACTTTCCGATCGAACATTCAAACACCCAAGTTTTCCCGATACAGATCAACACATGAAATAAGTCTAAAAACATTCAGTTCATGCCTGAGTACCAACGGTCCAGCCGTAGAAGGGTCAACAAGCCAACGCCTCACATGTGGCACGCCGTACTGCCCCAAACCCTAAGGTTCAAAGGGCAGTTCAAGACGGTCACATAATCGAGTTAAGATTTGTTGTCTTCTAGAGGGTCCATCGAGTTACTTGCACAACTTAGAACGTCTTTAAACCAAGGAAAAATCCAACACTTAGAAATTTCCCGGCAGGGGAAAAAGTGGGTATTTATATGCGGTCGAACTTTTTAACATATTCTAAAATTACCCGGAAAAACACATAGACAAAGTTTGATAATCCGATCGAATATACGAACTCCCAATACGCCCCAGAAAATTCAACTCATGAATAAATTTTAAAAATTCCAAGAAAATCCAGAACCTAAAAATAGAAATTACTGCGCAAAAAATATAAAATAATGTGACAAATTTGCCGCGGAACCGCCGCATAAGCCATGCTTGTGCCGCGGTTCCGCCGCACTATTGATGAATCAATGGATAATTTTTGCACCGTAATTCTTATATTTTCCTGCTGAATTTTTTAGCAATTTTTAATCTGGAAAAATCCCATTTTTTCAAAAAAGTCCAGAGAGCAAATACGGGTTAGGGTTTCGGGTCGATCGGGTTTCAAACTTCGTCTACGCATCGCCTAAGGCTCTAGCTAGGCTTTGATACCACTGTAGGGTTCCTAGGCACACAAAGGATGTCTCTCAAGGCATCAACCATGCCAATTTCAAATTTTACGGGTGCCGAGAAACCCTAATACGGATCGTTAACTAGATTTTAGGCGAAACAATGAAACTAGTTTACAACTAAACTAAAAGAACGGAAATACAACCTTTGTAGATCCGTTTCTCCACCTCCATAGCTCCATTATGAAGTCCTCTCCGCTGTCCAAATCAAACCATGACTCTAGCATCGGCTTCATCGGAGAAAAAGCGGGCTAGGTCATCGACGACGATGCCGAAGATGATCTACGTCGAGGCATCACTAGATCAAGCTCCCACTTCACCAAGTCATGAAAGTTGTGAAGAAAACACCCTATACTACTTGGCAAGAGGTAGAGGATGAAGAAATAGGAAGTGGGTTCACTTTAGAATTGGATTTCTCACTTGATTTCTTCACTTGCCATTGATGAGGCAAGCTTTCTTCATGTGAAGAAGAAGAAGAAGATGAAGATAATGATATGATAAGAATTATCAAATAGAAAAGAAAAATCAATTCTTATCATATACCAACCATGGTTTAGTGTAGAGATTTAACTAAGGTTAGATGGAGTGGTTAGGGTTAAGCATGAGACAAAATAGTCACTTAGTCAAAGCTTCATGAAGCTTCAAGATGCAAACAAAGAAAGCCACCATTTTTCTCATTATGCTTTTTATTTTCCAAAAAGAATAAATAAATAAATAAATGAATAAGAAAATAAAACCCTAACCATCCATATAACCATGGTTTAATCTTTACACAAACCCAAGTTATCATGCATCATCAAACATGATACAATCTTGTGCACAAAAATATATCACATATACAATGTGCACAAACAAGTGAGAAAAACCATTTAAAGTGAACCAATACTATTTAATGCAAAGTAATATATCAAATATATATTTATGCATTAAATCATTAAATCAACACTTGATTCAATGATCCGGTCATGTCGCACACAACCGACCTGTATACAATGTATCGTTTTATCGAATCAATCCTTGATTCGATAACTAGGTTATATCGCATATAACCATTTGACACATTCATCGCGAGAATGAAATACGATATCACATACACGCATTATTCTCGGTCCCGCACATATCTCATATGCGCTCCTATTTCGTTTTGCTTGAGCCAGGAAACCTCTGTGTAGGGCTCTAAAGACTCGTCAATACGCCGGCAGCAGGTGATGATCATATCGAACACCCACAAGCCGCAAGCGGTCTGCTAAACGTAACGGCCACCCGGGTATTGAGCGATCAGAAGATCGACGAGCAAGCCCGCTCATACTCCTGTGAATCCAACCAGTAACACTTACCGTACAGTCCGGTCTGATCGTCTGATATGTCGCATATCTTGCCTAGGGGTGGTAAACGTCAGACCCCAATAGCTCGATAAGTCGTGTTGATATGAGGTCTATAACAGTTCGAGAAACTACTGGTAACACTTACCAGTAAATTTCAGCAACCCAGGCCAGGGATTTCCGGTTATAGCCAATCGAACACAGCGCAACATCAACTCCCTATACCGGGAGAGACGAATCCCCTCCTATCGCTCATTGCCTCCATGTGATTCGGGACTGTACCCAAAAACCACCGTTTTGCACGCCCTCTTGGACATGGTAAGATGGAAATCATAGCACAGTGGGAACCACACAAGACTCTATGACGATCTCGGGTCAACAGACTACTCTGTACCAGTGTCACCAGAGAACTGCCATCTGACGTAAGGTATAATACAATCTGGGAGTTCTCGGCTAGTCCGTCCAGTGTACCAAGTCTCCACTGAGCACCCGTATATCATCTCTGATGTCAAACACCAATGGATATGGGATCATCCATCGCCCATCTGTATGGGTCGAGAAGGTATACGCTAGTCTACTCTGGTATATCGATACCCCGTCTCGATACACCCACGACTAGGGACTTTGAAGGATGTACTTATAGACTATCTGTCCCCACTAGTGTGATCTGCATCATAGTCCAGGTAGTCAAGTACACATCCTAAGGGCTTTACCAACATGTAACAGAGAGACAATCAGTATACACGTTAAGGTAAAGAGCAACCAGATAGCATACTATCATGTCGAGCAAGAAAGTCCTCCCTATATATGTCCCAGCATCCACTACAATATACATCCTATGTACAGTAATGGCCTCTAGGGCATACATATAACTAACAGCATGGTATATACTATCGTATCATAGACATCCATCGTCACCGACTTGTTTACATATTGTGATTCTTATTGATGATTTCAGTACTTATGAGATTTCTGGATTTTGGGAAAACCACAAGGATTTTATGAGCTTATTATCATTCTAAAATTACAAGTTGTGGTTTTCTCGTGATATGATGTATGTGTCGTCCACCATGAGTTTTCTTGATTTCTGTTGGTTTTCGAGACCCGATTCGAGGAGTAGGATGAACTGTCTCGGGTACATGGTGGGCCCGATATGGTACCTCGGGATGAGAAGCTCGAGTTGTAGACGATGAGCCTGGGAGGGGTAAACTACCTACCGGTGATGTCTGGTGCGGCGGATATCCGGAGGATACGGATCGTAGTCGTGAGATTTGATGATATGGGCCGATTCGAACTGACGGAGCCCGAGATATTGAGACTTTGAGACATTGAGACATACATATATTGTGTCGATACTTGACACGGATTTTCTGTTGATTTCATTGATGATACTTCAGTTTATTGCATAAAAGTTTTTCTAAGATAGGAATACGGATTTTCTCATACCAGACATATTCAGGTTTCGTGTTTGATTATGCATTCATGTTGCATTCATACTAGTTCATCACATCATATTGGTATATGTAAGTTGTGACGCATTTGCGTGCATGCGTACAATAACTTTATTAGATGTTACTTACTACTCACGAGTTGCCAACACACCCCGTGGTACCACAGTATCTTGCAGGTCTGACCCGTCAGCACAGTAGCGGTGGGCGTACTTCCTCATTTTGCTTCTTTAGCCTTGACTTGCGGTTTGCTCATAGGTGGGTTGCGAGGATATTTTGTTCCCAACTTATGTATTATTATTGTATCTAGTACACTCCATCTACCTTATCTACCGTTTTCCACCAGTTGTATATAGGACTTAGATGGTGACCTCATGAGATTTGTATGTATTCAATTTCTGGTGTCGATGCTCACTTGAGCCGATGTGGTGTTTTCTTATTTCTTTTTTTCAGATACTTATCTCATATTATGATGATATATATATTGCATGTGGTTGTGACTCCGCCTTTGGCGAAGAGCTACATCCCGCTTGGGGATGCCCTTATTCTTTACTTGTGTATATTCATGTGTTGTACCCATTTGGGGTCAGTATTTACAAAGGAAACTTTGCCGATATTTTCGGGAAAATTTGATGTTTTAAATGTTTTAATGTGACTTTATTTTACTCAAGTTACCTTTTTAAGTTAAGTTTTCCTTCACTCTATTTTTTTAAACGGTTTAGATTTTTGGGCTTTGGCTTACTTGGATTACGTTACGCCTCTGGATGTTTCGTAATTTAAGTGCTAGTCACGTTCCACATATCTGGGTCGTGACAAAGTTGGTATCAAAGAGATAGGTTCTACCTTTCTTAGTGTAGGATGACCCTTGGTAGATGGAGTAGGTGACTTAAGCAGAGTGACGCAGCGTGTGTATTTTCTGCGGCATACTTACGATATGGTACTCCGCCTATGTGACCTTAGGATATATAATTGCTTATATTTCCTTCCTTGATTCCATATGTCCTCTTGTTTCAATCGCAATGTTCCTATCAATCCTGTTTCTTGCTCCAGCCACTATGCCGCCGAAGACTATGAGGGCCAAGAGGGCCGCTGCCATAGGTGAGATTAGAGCGGGCTCGTTTGAGATGAGGACCGATCAGGGCGGTACGCCTACCCCTCGGGGACTGAGTGATCCGCCTTCTCCAGGCTGGATAGCTAGGCTGGAGTCGAGTATTCAGGACTTACGACAGATGATTGGATCGTTAGTTGAGGCTATCCGAGCTCCGAGAGCCGATGATGTCCTTCCTACTGCAGGGACTGTGATTGTACCTGCGGCTCAGACAGTTGTTCCTACTGTTACCGAGACTATCCATGTATCCTTGCAGGAGTTTATGAGGCTGAAGCCTCCAGTTTTTACTGGCACAAATGCAGTAGAGGATCTGCAGACATTCCTCGACAGGATGGCTAGGATTTGTCCTTCTCAGAGATGTTCTGACGAGAGATAGGTTGAGCTTGCCAGTTTTCGTCTAGAAGGTCTTGCTCAAATGTGGTGCGAGTCAGTCGAAGAAGGTCGAGCTGCAGGTCTACCTCCTATGACTTGGGATGAGTTCACAACTGTATTTTTTGCTCGTTTCCTTCAGGAGAGCGTTCGAGATGATCAAGCCCATAGTTTCGAGTCTTTGCGAAAGACTCCTGGGATGACAGTGTCCGAGTACGACATCCAGTTTACTCAGTCGTCCCGCTATGCTCCTTACCTAGTGGACACTGAAGAGAAATGCATAAAGAGGTTCGTACGGGGACTGGACAATAATTTATTTCTTGCTATCGGCACCTAGCATTTTGACACGTACACCGCTGCTATGGACGCGACTATACTATTGGAGGAGCGCATTTCTGAGACTTCAGTCGTTTCTAGACCTAAGCGGATTTGTACTGTTATGCCAGCTCAGAGGCGGTTACGTAGACATCGTGACAGGTATTATTTCAGTATTTTCTTTCGATGCGCGTATTTCTTTTGTTGTTTGAACCTGTATCTATGCACTTTGTACTGAGGTTGGACCGAGAGTCGTCCTTGCTTGATCTGCCGCTGGTTGTTATTACTCCAGTAAGCGAGTATTTTGTCGCTCGATATGTTTTTCGATCATGTTTGTTTTGCTCGTATCGGAGATAGGGATTCTTCTGTCGATTGATTTTTCTCGATATGTTTTACTTCGAAGTTCTTCTGGGCATGGATTGGCTAGCCACGTGTTATGCGTCCATAGACTGCCGCGAGACGGCAGTCAGATTTAGTTTATTTTTTTCCGGGTGAGCCAGTTCTTGTTATTCAGGGAGACCGTAGCGCCGCCCTTCCCAGTTTTATTTCTTCTCTTCGCGCTAGTCAGCACTTGAGGAAAGGATGTCAAGGATTCTTAGCATATGATTGCGATGCTAGACCCGCAGAAGTCCCGTTGGACCAGGTCCCGATTGAGAGGGAACTTCAAGATGTCTTTCTTGTCAAGTTGCCTAGTTTGTCACCAAAGCGCGATATTGAGTTCTACATTGACATGATCCCCGATACAGGGTCTATTTCTATACCGACTTATTGGATGGCCCCGGCGAAGCTTAAAGAGCTGAAGGATCAGTTGCAGGATTTGCTGGATAAAGGGCTTATTCGACCGAGCGTGTCACATCGGGGTGCACCTGTCCTGTTCGTCAAGAAGAAAGATGGCAGTTTGCGATTATGCATCGATTATCGTCAGTTGAATCGGGTTACCGTGCAAAATAGATATCCCCTACAACGTATTGACGATTTGTTTGATCAACTCCACAGTGTGGGCATTTCTCGAAAATTGACTTGCGGTCGGGTTATCATCAGTTGCGTTTTCGGAAGGATGATATTCCAAAAATTGCTTTTCGTACGCGATACGGTCATTACGGGTTCTTAGTGTTGTTGTTCGTTCTCACCAATACCCCGGCAACGTTAATGGACTTGATAAACCGCATATTTTGGCCGTTTCATGATCAGTTTATCATCGTGTTAATTGATGACATCCTAGTATACTTCCGTAGCCGAGAAGAGCATGAGCAGCATTTGAGGATTTCGTTGCAGACCTTGACGGAGTATCAGCTGTTCGTAAAATTCTCCAAGTGTGCCTTCTGGCTTGACATCGATGATTTTTTGGGTCACGTGGTTACGAGAGATGGTATACACGTAGACCCGAAGAAGATCGAGGCCATTCAGCACTGGCCCAGACCCGTATCAGTGACGGAGGTTCGCAAATTTTTGGGTTTGGCCGAATATTATCGACATTTCGTACAGGATTGTTCTCGTATAGCTGCACTGTTGACCAGGTTGACCCGGAAGAGAATTCCTTTTCATTGGACCGAGGCATGCGAGGAAAGCTTTCAGCAGCTGAAGACTCATTTGACTACCACGCCAGTATTATCTTTGCCTTCAGGTTCAGGCAGTTTTGTCGTTTATTGTAATGCTTCTCGAGTGGAGCTAGGCTGTGTATTGATGCAGCATGGTAGGGTCGTCACCTATGCTTCATGGCAGTTGAAGATGCATGAGCAAAACTATCCCACTCATAACTTAGAGATGGCTGCAGTGGTTTTTGCACTCAAGATCTGGAGACACTACTTATACGACGAGTCGTGCCAGATATTTATGGACCATAAGAGTTTAAAGTACATTTTCAGCAGCGAAATCTAAATTTAAGACAGCGCCGATGGATGGAGCTAGTGAAAGACTATGACCGCGAGATTCTTTATCATTCGGGGAAGGCGAATGTTGTCGCAGACGCTTTGAGTCAAAGACCTGGAGGTAGCTTATCTTGTTTCAGCGCAATTCAGAGACAGTCGACGACGAATTCTATGTGACAGCCGAGTACAGTTCGAGTTTACACCGACCGGGGGACAACTTGCCCATGTCCGTGCACGTCCATAGTTACTTGACCGTATCCGCAAGGCACAGCTCGGTGATGCCCTGTTGTCAGAGATCATGGGGTAGGTTCGAAAGGGCAGAGATTCAGAGTTCGTGGTCGATGATCAGGGAGTACTACGATTTTGGACTCGACTATGTGTGCCAGATTCTGAGGGACTGAGACGTGAGATTTTAGAGGAGGCACATCGATCGACATATAATGTTCATCTGGGTTCTACCAAGATGTACCATAACTTGAGAGATGTCTTCTGGTGGGATGTGATGAAAAGGGATTTCACAGATTCTGTTTCGAGATGCCTGACTTGTTAGCAAGTCAAGGCCGAGCATCATAGGCCAGCAGGAGAATTACAGGCTTTGCCCATTCCGGAGTGGAAATGGGAGCAGATCTCTATGGATTTTACTATGGGTCAACCTAGGACCAGTCGAGAGTATGACTCTATTTGAGTGATAGTAGACCGATTGACGAAAGCGGATCACTTTCTGCCAGTTAAGTCCAGTTTCGGATTTGCTCAGTATGCCCAGATATATATTGAAGAGATTGTGCGACTACAGGGAGTTCCGACTAGCATCGTATCCGACAGAAGCACTCAGTTCACCAGTCGCTTTTGGCGGAGACTTCAGGAGGCTTTGGGCACCCGATTGAGTTTCAGTATAGCTTTTCATCTGCAGACCGACGGTCAGTCAGAGCAGACCATTCTAACTATTGAAGGCATGCACTGAGATTGCGTTCTAGATTTCGGTGGTAGTTGGGATCGTCATTTGCTTTTGATATACTTCTCCTACAATAACAGCTTCCAGGAGACGATTCAGATGGCACCCTTCGAGGCTTTATATGTGAGGAGATGTCGATCGCCCGTTTGTTGGAAAAAGCTCAGTGAGTGCAGTATTTTAGGACCGCAGGTTGTGTAGGAGACGACCGAAAAGATCCGGTTGATTCGGGATAGGATGAGAGCGGCCCAGAGCAGGCAGAAATCTTATGCTGATCAACGTCGGCGTAGACTTGAGTTCTCCATGGGTGATCATGTGTTCTTGCAGGTTTCTCCAATGAAGAGCGTGATGAGATTCGTAAAGAAGGGAAGCTTAGTCCCAGATTTGTGGGTCCCTTTAAGATTCTCGAGCATGTCGGCACGGTTGCTTATCGTTTGGCTCTTCCACCCAGCTTCCCTGATGTTCACCCCGTGTTTCACATAGGGATGCTCCGCAAGCACCTTCATGACCCCTCTCACGTGATTCAATATCAGACGATCCAGCTGGAGCGCGATCTTTCCTTCACTGAGCAGCCGATAGTCATTCTGGATCGGCAGGTGATGAAATTGAGGTCAAAGGTCATACCGTCCGTAAAGGTTCTTTGGCGTGGCTCGAACAGCGAGGAGGTCACGTGGGAAGCCGAGGGCAAGATGAGGAAGAAATATCCCCATCTCTTCGAATGTACGCATAGTTAAATTTTAAATTCGCGGACCGAATTTCTTTAAGGGGGGAAGATTGTAACGTTCTGAAAATTCGTTTAGGTTAATTGTCCGATAATTAGTAATACAACTCGTGTTTCTGGTAAAACTTAGTCATAATTATATTTTTCCACATATACTTAAATATACCTATTTTAACTATATAATTGCTTGTATTGGTATTTAATCAGTCACTTATTAATTGCTAGTTTACATAATTATTTTCCTTAATTATTTATTTTTAAATATTATTATAATCTTTCACTTACACACTAAATTAGTGATAATTACAAATTAGTATAGGTTAATACGAGTTTAGTGCACCATGACAACTTAACACTGACTTTATAACATATTCTTTATTTCTAAAATTCTCTCAATGTTTCTAGACAATTCTAGGAAAAGCTTAATTAGAAAATAAAAGGAAATGAAAAGAGTTGTTAATTGAGATGTGGGGGCATGTTGACTTGGGGTATGGTCATCACTCTCACTCACCTTACCTCCCCCCTGTCATTTCGGCAATTAGGCAGCAGCTCTCTGTCTCTCTTTCCAATTCTTCTCTTTTCTTTGCAAAAACCATCATTTACCTCATCAAAATCCACCAAAAATTAACCATAAATTCCTATTAAAATCATCAAAACATCCTTGGTCAAATATAAGCTTGGATCTTGAAGAGAGTTAGCATTTTGGGTGGCCAAAGTTAGCAAGTTGATCTTAAAAATTCTTGAGGTATAAACTTAATCCAATTGTTACTTTTTTCATACTTGTTCTAATTTCATTTGAATTAAGCGGTAATATGGTTTTAATTGAAAGTTAGAAATTTTAAAGATAAGGGTTTGTGTTCGAGTTAGGGTTTTTATCACTAAATTAAATTAACTAAGTGTAGATTAATAACTAGTTGCTTTACAAAATCTAATCTAGTTGTTAACTTGCAAATCCTTATTTTTAAATATCTTAATTAAATGTTCATGCAAACTAATTTCATGTTTAGTCTGTAAAAAGGTGAGATTAAAATTTAGTTAATGTTTGTGTGGCTTAATTAATATATTAAGTGTGAATTGTGGGCACTAGATTTCCTAAAACAAATAGTTTTGCACTAAAATGGTTAATTGTTGCTTACTAGGTTTCTAGAATAAAAAGATTTTAATTAAGTTTGAGATTGGAATGATCTACGACTTATTTCCCATAATATTTAGTATGATGTGAATACACGATAGGTATGATTGGGTTCTAGGATTGGTGGTTGCTGCGCATAGCGACCCCTAGTTGTGGTTTGTGGCGATGTCGTGCGCGTTTTGTGCACCAAGTGCGCGCGCGTCTAGTTAGCGCACGTTAGTTACTTCGTATCGTCTTGACATCGCGTCCATTTAAAAGCTTAACCTCGTATATACTATTTGTGCGATTCTAGGATCAGTTGCGGAGACGTCGGACGCGGCGCGGAAAAGAAAGGCTGTGATTCGATCAGATTAGCCGAGGCGTCCCGGTGAGTAGATGTGCACATCTATGGATGGATCGTCTGGATGGCGCGAGGCGCCCGATAGTTAGGATTACTATTAGTGCTTGTATTTATATGCGTAGTCTTCTAGTCATTCATCGCATCGCATTGCATCATCTTATATACATATGATATTATCTCATAGGACACTTGCACCTTTACCATTGGTCCATACCGCACGTGCACTATTTTATTTGAACACACATATCATTGGTAATTTCTACGTTACGAACACTATAGAACTTCCTTAGAATCGGTATCTGTGCATTTGCATCATATATGATATGTAGACATGTAGTTGTAAATTTATTTCATCAGAATGGTTACGTAGGATTGCTAGTCATATATACATACCTCATTGCATCATGATTCATACATAGTTTCTGGCCATACATCACAAGGTATATACTATCGTATTATAGACATCCATCATCACCGACATGTTTACATATTATGATTCTTCTTAAGGATTTCAGTGCTTATGAGATTTCTGGATTTTGGGAAAACAGCAAGGATTTTATGATCTTATTATCATTTTAAAAATCCAAGTTGCGATTTTCTCGTGATATGAAGTATGTGTCGTCCACCATGAGTTTTCCTGATTTCTGGTTGTTTTCGAGACCTGATTTGAGGAGTAGGATGAAATGTCTTGGGTAAATGGTGGGCCCGGTATGGTACCCCAGTGCGAGAAGCTTGTGTTGTAGACGATGAGCCTGGCAGGGGCAGACTACTTACCGGTGATGTCTGGCGCGGAGGATATCCGGAGGATACCGATCATAGTCGTGAGGTTTGATGATATGGGCCGATCCAGACTGACGGAGCCCGAGATATTGAAACATTGAGATATACATATATTGTGTCGATACTTGACACGGATTTTCTGTTCATTTCATTGATGATACTTTAGTTTGTTGCACAGAAGTTTTTCTAAGATAAGAATAAAGATTTTCTCATACCAGATATATTCAGGTTTCGTATTTGATTATGCATTCATGTTGAATTCATACTAGTGCATCACATCATATTGGTATATGTAGGCTGTGACGCATTTGCGTGCAAGCTTATGATAGCCTTATTAGATGTTACTTACTACTCATGAGTTGCCAACTCACCCCCGTGGTGCCACAGTATCTTGCAGGTCTGACCCGTCAACACAGTAGCGGCAGGCGTACTTCCTCATTTTGCTTCTTTTTCCTTGACTTGTAGCTTGCTCCAAGGTTGGTTGCGAGGATATTTTGTTCCTACTTTTTGTATTAATATTGTATCTAGTACACTCCATCTACCTTATCTACCTTTTTCCACCAGTTGTATATTGGACTTAGTTGGTGAGCTCATGAGATTTGTATGTATTCTATTTCTGGTGTCGATGCTCACTTGAGCCGACGTGGCGTTTTCTTATTTCTTGTTTTCAGATACTTATCTTATATTATGATGATATATATATTGCATGTGGTTGTGATTCCGCCTTTGGCGAAGAGCTATCTCCCGCTTGGGGATGCCCTTATTCTTTACTTGTGTATATTCATGTGTTGTACCCATTTGGGGCCAGTATTTACAAAAAAAACTCTGCCGAAATTTTTGGGAAAATTTGATGTTTTAAATGTTTTAATATGACTTTATTTTACTGAAATTACCTTTTTAAGTTATGTTTTCCTTCACTCTATTTATTTAAATGGTTTAGATTTCTGGGTTTTGGTTTACTTAGATTACGTTACGCTTCTAGACGTTTCGTAATTTATGTGCCAGTCACGTTCCACATATACGGGTCATGACATTGCCTTTGAGACATGACTGACAAGTATCATAAGATATAAATTCGAACGGATTCAAATATCCATCTCTATGCAACTTAGCTAGTCTGGTCGTATTGATATGACCAAGTCTACAATGCCACAAGAAGGCTTTGTTGATTTCCGATTTTTTCCTCTTGTGTATGTTCTGTACATTTAGAACTGTATTTTGATTTAGAACATATATACCGTTACATAAAGTACCAAACCCCATCAACACTTGATTTAGGAAAATGTTCATAACATTTTTATCTAGTGCAAAGTTATATCCTTCTTTATCTAATAAAGAAACAGAAATGATGTTGCACATCATCGACGGTACGTAACAACAGTCGTTCAAAATCAATGTATTACCATTTGGCAATACAAGGTGATATTCGCCGACAGCTTCGGCAGCAGCAACTGCTACGTTCCCTACATTGAGAGACATATCATCCTTTCCCAGTTCTCTACTTCTTCTTAACCCTTCTAACTGATTATTGTTAGTGAGATATTCCTTAGAGGCCATTATTGTATCTGTAAGTCGATGTGCAACACCCCACGACTTGCGGAGAGGCGGAAATATGAAAAACGATCCTGTTCTTTGCTTAAACATCGACTAACCGCATGAATCGAAGCTAAACGATAACTAACAACAATCATAGAAGTTCTAAACTACTATGTGAAGTGATTATACCTTAAGAACCATGTCCTTCGGATCTTCATCGCTGTCCTCCACTCCTCGTAGGCTCCTTCGAACATCGGCACCTCAACGACCTCCTCGAATCAAAGACGATCCACCCGAAAGTTCCTACGCCAAGCTTAATCTCAAACTTGAGATAACTAGTTTGCTCAAATCGCTAATCTAAGCTAACTAGGTGATATAGAGTTAGGTTATGGATGTATTAGTCTAGCTAACCCTTGTACTCAACACATGAGAAGGGAGGATTAGGGTTTGAAGAGAGAGAGCTTGAGGAGAGAGAAGATGAACATGATCATGAGATGAGAAAAATGAGCTATCATAATATATATCAAGCATTATTGTTTTTCAAGAAAAGAAAAGAAAAAGATTTACAACCATGCTTGATAAATATCTTATGGTGATTCATCTCCATGAGTCATTAAGCAATTATGAAGCATTAATGACATGGATGAATCATCCATATGACTCACTAATCTCATTCAATGTATATGCCACCTAAACCTCCTTAGTCACCATCTTCTAGAAGCTTCTCGCGCAATTACGAGAACGCCCCTCCTATCCGTGAAAACATGGAAAAACTTTAGACTGTATAAATCCAATAACCCGATACTAGAATCTGGCTTAAACCAAAGCCAGCTAGTAAAACCTGTCCGAAAAACTCGTACATGCGTAAACACACGTACGCGTTCAAACCCTTGTCGCAAAACCATACGACCTCTATATCGTTTCGCCTGGAGCAGGGAAACTCTCTGTGTGGGACTCTAAAGACTCAACACTACGCTGGCAGTGGGTTTAACCACAGACTTCAAGCGGCACTAGCTGTACGTAACGGTCCCCAGGTAGATGTCGATAAGAAGGCCGATGAGGTAAATCATCCGGACTCCCACTGAGCCTGATGTGACAATCTCCGTACAGTCCGGTCTGTTCGTCTAAGACTATCGCATATCAAGCCTAGGAGGCGGCAAGCGTCAGTCCCCTAACAGCTGTATAAGTCGTGTCGGAGCGAAGCCCATTACGCCCTGAGAAGCTACTGGAACCTACCAGTATATCTCGCTTGCCCTGGCCAGGGACTTTGCGTAATGGCTCTCTGACACAGTGCGATATCAACTCCCAATACCGGGAGAGACGAATCCTATCTAACCGCCACTGCCTCCAAGTGCTCGGGACTGCACCCAACTGCTACCTGTTTGCACGACTCCTTTGAGCCGTGGTAGGGTAGCAATCTAAGAACAGTGGGACACACTCGAGGCGAAGTAGCAGTGTCAAGTCTGTGGACTATGCTGTACTCATGTCACCTGGGAACTGTTAACCGACGATGGGTATAATACCAACCAATCAGTTCCCTGGCGAGTCCTGTCCGGTGTACCCGTAACCTAACGGGCACCTGCATGCTATCTCCAGTACGACGTACTAATGGCTGTGGGACAGACCATTTCCCCAACTGGGATGAGAAGCGTATACACTTAGTCTACTCCGGAATATCGATGCCTTATCTCGATAATCCAACGACCAGGGACATGTATAGGATGTTGCTTACAGACTACCCAGCCCCCACTAGTGTGACTGCCATCACGACGCTGGTAATCAAGCAAAGATCCTATGGGCTCTACTAATATGTATAAGTGATACGTTACAAGAAACATATGCACATATTAAAGTAGACACAAACCAAGTAGCATACTACCATGTTCAGCAAGACTGTTATATACAACTATGAATATCCAAAGCTTCCATTAAGTAGTATACATGCTAGTATGATACAATAATGGACCCTAGGGCATATACACTAACAATCTCCCACTTGCACTAGGGCCATGAGTTGGCATATCGTAGACCTATCATCTCGAATAGCCTATCGAACTGCGTCTGAGGAAGGGGCTTTGTTAATGGATCTGCAATGTTATTCTCTGTCTCTACTCTCTTCACCTCGATCTCCCAGCGATCTACGATCTCCCAGCGATCTACGATCTCCCTGATCAGGTGATACCGCTTTAAGATGTGTCTGGACTTCTGATGGGACCTGGGTTCCTTCGCTAAAGCTATAGCGCCGTTGTTGTCACAATACAGAGGTATTGGACCAACACTGGTAGGAACCACCTGAAGTTCTGTGAGGAACTTCTTCATCAAGACTGCTTCTTTTGCGGCATCGCAAGCAGCTATGTACTCTGCTTCCATCGTTGAGTCAGCAACGGTCTCCTGTTTGGAACTCTTCCAACAGACCGCCCCTCCATTGAGGGTAAAGACATAACCCGACATGGATTTGGTGTCATCTTTGTCACTCTGGAAGCCGGAGTCGGCAAAGGCATCCATCTGGAGGTCTTTTCCGCCATATACTAAGAACATCTCCTTAGTCCTTCTCAGGTACTTGAGAATGTTCTTTACTGCTATCCAGTGCTTCTCCCCTGGGTTTTCCTGATACCGGCTTACAACGCTTAGTGCGTATGCTACATCTGGTCTGGTACATAACATCGCATACATTGTAGAGCCTACCGCAGAAGCGTAGGGTATAATCAACATACGATCCCTTTCCAAATCAGTCTTGGGAGACATCTCTTTGGAGAGGGTGATTCCGTGACAAGCCGGTAAATTACCGCGCTTAGAATCATCCATACTGAATCTCTTCACTATGGTGTCTATGTACCTGGACTGCGAAAGTCCCAATATCCTCTTTGATCTATCACGATAGATCCGGATCCCCAGAATTTAGGTGGCATCACCAAGGTCTTTCATGGATAATTTATGTGATAAGAATCTTTTGACTGACTGTAACATAGAAATATCATTTCCTATTAGGAGAATGTCATCGACGTACAAGACGAGGAATACTACAGCTTTCCCTATAATCTTACTGTATATGCAAGGTTCATCTGGATTTTTGATAAAGTCAAATTCTTTGACAGCATCATCAAAATAGATGTTCCAACTCCGCGATGCCTGCTTTAGTCCATAAATGGACTTAAGCAGCTTGCATACTTTACCGCTGCTTCCACTCTGAATGAATCCTTCTGGCTGATCCATATAGACGCTTTCTTCCAAATTACCATTTAGAAAGGTCGTCTTTACGTCCATCTGCCAGATTTCATAATCGTGGAAGGCAGCAATAGCAAGAAGGACCCGAATAGATTTAAGCATAGCCACTGGAGAAAAGGTTTCGTCATAGTCCAAACCAGGTCTTTGACGGAAACCCTTTGCAACAAGTCTAGCCTTATAGGTTTCAACCTGTCTATCTACACCAATCTTCTTTTTGAAGATCCATTTGCATCCTACGGGTTTTACCCCATCTGGAGCAATGTCCAAAGTCCATACTTTGTTGGTGTACATGGACTCCATTTCGGTCCGCATTGCATCCGGCCATTTTACTGAGTCACCGCTCTGAATGGCTTGCTGGAAGCTAGTAGGCTCATCATAATCAATAGTGCAATCCTCTCTATCCCCGTCTATGAGAAAACCGTAGTATCTCTCGAGCGGATGAGATTGCCTACTACTCCTGCGGAGTGGCGTCGGGATGTCCTGTTCTCCTGAACCCTCTGGCTCTACCATACTTCAGTAACAGTTTGTGGTTCTGGAATTTCTTCCAGTTCTATTGCGCTCCCACACTTCTGATTTTCCAAAAATTCAGTTTCCAAGAAGCAGGCATGAAGAGAAACAAAGACTTTTTGTTCCAGTGCGTAATAGAAATAATATCCCTTGGAATTCTTTGGATATCCCACAAATTTGCATTTTACTGAGCGTGCCTCGAGCTTGTCCGCATGCTGCTTCTTTACAAAAGCTGGACATCCCCATGTCTTAAGATACTTAAGACTAGGTTTCTTCCCACTCCACATCTGATATGGTGTGGTAGGCACAGTCTTGGTTGGAACTCGGTTCAAAAGATATGCAGCTGATTCTAGTGCATATCCCCAGAATGATCGTGGTAACTCAGCATTACTCATCATGGAACGAACCATATCCAATAGGGTTCGATTCCACCTTTCCGATACACCGTTATGTTGTGGTGTGTATGGAGGAGTAAGCTGAGAGAGAATTCCATTCTCTTTTAAGTAACCCAGGAATTCGGTACTTAAGTATTCACCACCTCGATCAGATCTCAGTGTCTTGATACTTTTGCCGGTCTGTTTTTCTACTTCATTTTTGTATTCTTGGAATTTCTCGAAGGCCTCGGATTTATGTTTCATTAAGAAGATATATCCATACCTAGAGAAATCATCTATAAAAGTAATGAAGTAGGAATAACCACCTCACGCATGTGTAGACATCGGACCGCACACGTCACTATATACGAGTCCCAAGAGCTCGCTCGCTCTTACTCCGTGTCCAGTAAACGGAGTCTTTGTCATCTTTCCTATGAGACCAGATTCACAAGTAGCATAAGATTGATATTCGAACGGATTCAAATATCCTTCTCTATGTAACTTAGTCAACCTTCTTTCATTGATGTGACCTAGTCTACAATGCCATAAGAAAGCCTGATTTAATTCCGGAGACTTTCTTTTAAGTGTGTTCTGGACACCGAAAATCTGAGCTTGATTTAATACGTATATTCCGTTTTCTAATGTACCTGACCCAATCAAATCGTGATTTAGGTGGATGTGAACCACATCTCTTTTAAAAGCAAAATCATATCCTTCCTTAGAAAGTAAGGGTACAGATATGATATTACAAGTCGTACCTGGTACATAAAAACAGTTACGCAGAATCAATATCTGCCCAGTTGTCATTCCAAGATGATATTCTCCTACGGATTCAGCGTCCATGCTCATTCCGTTAGCAACTGTGAGGGTCATATCACCTATCCCGATAACTCTACGATTTCTCAGAGCCTGTAATGAATTACAAATGTGAGTTCCTGATCCGGTATCCAATACCCAGGAAGTAGGGTTAACTGACATACAGTTCTCAATAACAAACACACTTGAGGCTGAAGCCACAACAAGCTTCGTATCCTGGTTACTGGCTTCTAAAGCCTTGCAATCATTCTACCAATGTCCAATCCTATAATAATAGGAACTACCCTCTTTTACTACATTAAGTCCCGAAACTTTTTCCGTTCTCTTTCTTCTGCTTCCCTAGTTTCCCTCAGGGTAGGAGGCAGAGACTGTAGAATCAAGTCAGTATCTGACCCGTTTCCCAACGTGGTCTGTAGGTCCTGGAGCTCATCAATACAGCTAGTCATTTTAAGGACGTTGTCCCCTACAGATGATCCATCGCTAGCCTCGCTTGAATTAATTCGTTCGAGGTTTCATATCTTGCGATATGAGATTGCTCTCCAAATAAATTTTTGTTATGGAGAAAGATGGAAACTGAGTCCATCTTCTCGTGCGGCTTCTGGTATACACCATCAGCTGAAGCTAATACGAGGCACTCAGCTTTCGCTTTATCTTTTTCCCTTGTCTGACGGATATCCATATCCGTGACAGTGGAAACTGGACCTGGGACGGCGGGATTTTGAGTAGTAATAGGGTGGTCTAGCTTGTTATAGCCAATGGACATCTGGACAGACCTTTGCCAGTTATATAAGTCAGATTCAGTCAAATTGTTATCTAGATGTAACCTATGTGTGGTCACAAGGTCGCTGCAATTGAGAGAGAGAAGAAAACATTTTAGCTTGATGCTGTTGCAAGTTTAGATTGGTTTTATGTTTATCTAAACAGGATAGCTCCCACTGTTTCTCGAATCCCTCCTCAAACCATAAAAGAAGAATTAGCCAGGACAATTCTCACCGTACAATTCTTGCTTAACCGTTCAGCCAGGCCATGTTGATACTTCGAGGGAGGTTTTCCAACGCTTTCGCGAAGTTCCTTAATTAAATAACCTCTTTTCTCTGGGGGCGTAGCCCCGCTGACACCTTTCTTGGCACCTACTAGGTTTATAGCATTGATCGTTAAGTGATGAATCTCCTGATAAGTAGCGTGTACTCACAGTAGGATCGGGATCCAAAATATCATCGTAAGATAATGTTGAAGGAATCCTACCAACATTCATCAAACTCCAAAATGGTATACATCTCTCTGCAAATTTCAGTTTCTTTTGAAACTCCCGATATGGATTTTTGCCCCATGCTCTTATGACCATGACTTTGGCCAACAAATCATAAGTCACATGTCAAGTTCTACCCGTCATTGTCCAGGTTAATTTGAACCCATCCGTACATAGCCTTGACTTTGGCCAACAAAGCAGTACGACTGTCCCAAACCAATGCATCTATCTATGCTGCATATGAATATTCAATAGCTACCAAACACTGTGCCTTGACTTTGGCCAACAAACACAGCTTGAATACTATTGAATACCCAAATGAAATGATGGAGGGCTACGAATAGTTTTGGCAAAACCGTGAACGTAGTGAACTTGATATAATCGAAGGAACCTGATACTTTTTTTTAAAAGGAGTGGCTAAAGCTCCGCAATTAATAATTCTGCTCTTTTAAAATAACCGAGTGGTTTCTTTTAAATTTGTTCCAACGATTTAAACTTTGGTTTATTTTCTTTGCATTATAATAATGCATCCTATCTTTTAATCTTATCATTGCAGAAAACAACGAAAAATACCACGTCCTCTTATGCCATCCGCATTCGCCACGGGGTCCCGTCATCACCCGTTAGGTTACTTAACTAACGACAGAGCGGGGGCTGGGCTAGCGCGGGTGTAAAACATAAGTGACGTCTAATAGCTATCATATATAGATATTGTACATTCGTCAGACGCAATAATAAGCATTCCAGATCACAGATGAACTTTATTGGATTTATTAGCAATCCGCATTTGCTTTGAGCCTGCAATAAAAGACGGATTACACAGTTGTGATGAATAGCCATTACCCCACCCAAGACCCCTACGGGTACGGCAAACTACCCGCCCGGCAGTTTGTGCACCCCACCTTGGGTCTGTCCTAGGAGCAAAAAACAGTAAAATGAAATAATACAACGGTGGTTACAACCACAACCTGGATGTGCCCGGCAAAATAATATTACAAAAAATTACATTTACATCAAATGAATTAAATAATAACCCATCACTTAACCCCGGCTATACATCACAACAGTCCAACACAGTTCATATACACAAACAGATAAAATCCATTGCAGAAATGTGCAACCCCCTGCCAACCGACATACTAGCAGTTAGGGGAGGTTTACTAACACATTATACAAACACAGATATAATCATATTAGAAAACATCGCAAAATTTCGATCGGAAAAACGCTTTTAGATTCTACTCCAATACTTCTCTGTGAACCTGAGATCTTAGCAGAAAATAAAACATCCTAGAAACATCACTGTTAACACCTATGAGTTACTGAAGAAATTGAGGCTGACTCGGGCCTAACTCGGCCGCGGATCCGCCGCGGATCCTATGGATCCGCCGCGTTTCCGCGGTGAGATAGTCGAGTCACAGGCCCAAATTTCTTCAGTATCCCTAATTTTCCATGCTTGTTATTCTGAAGCACCCTGAAAAATTTTTGGAGCCAGTTTAAAAATCGACAGCAAGTGTGATAATCGGCGATGTTTCTGGTTGCTTTTTGCGTTTGAAATCATTGCGACTTTGCTAATTAGTTATTTATTGTTTAGCGAGGCTCTGATACCACTGTAAGTCGATGTGCAACACCCCATGACTTGCGGGGAGGCGGAAATATGAAAAACGATCTTGTTCTTTGCTTAAACATCGACTAACTGCATGAATCGAAGCTAAACAATAACTAACAAAAATCATAGAAGTTCTAAACTACTATGTGAAGTGATTATACCGTAAGAACCATGTCCTTCGAGTCTCCATCGCTGTCCTCCACTCCTCGTAGGCTCCTTGGAACATCGGCACCTCAACGACCTCCTCGAATCAAAGACGATCCACCCGAAAGTTCCTACGCCAAGCTTAATCTCAAACTTGAGATAACTAGTTTGCTCAAATCGCTAATCTAAGCTAACTAGGTGATATAGAGTGAGGTTATGGATGTATTAGTCTAGCTAACCCTTGTACTCAACACATGAGAGGGGAGGATTAGGGTTTGAAGAAAGAGAGCTTGAGGAGAGAGAAGATGAACATGATCATGAGATGAGAAAAATGAGCTATCATAATATATATCAAGCATTATTGTTTTTCAAGAAAAGAAAAGAAAAAGATTTACAACCATGCTTGATAAATATCTTATGGTGATTCATCTCCATGAGTCATTAAGCAATTATGAAGCATTAATGACATGGATGAATCATCCATATGACTCACTAATCTCATTCAATGTATATGCCACCTAAACCTCCTTAGTCACCATCTTCTAGAAGCTTCTCATGCAATTACGAGAACGCCCCTCCTATCCGTGAAAACACGGAAAAACTTTAGACTGTATAAATCCAATAACCTGATACTAGAATCTGGCTTAAACCAAAGCCGGCTAGTAAAAACTGTCCGAAAAACTCGTACATGCGTAAACACACGTACGCGTTCAAACCCTTGTCGCAAAACCATACGACCTCTATATCGTTTCTCCTGGAGCAGGAAAACTCTCTGTGTGGGACTCTAAAGACTCGACACTACGCTGGCAGTGGGTTTAACCACAGACCGCAAGCGGCACTAGCTGTGCGTAACGGTCCCCAGGTAGATGTCGATAAGAAGGACGATGAGGTAAATCATCCGAACTCCCACTGAGCCTGATGTGACAATCTCCGTACAGTCCGGTCTGTTCGTCTAAGACTATCGCATATCAAGCCTAGGAGGCGGCAAGCGTCAGTCCCGTAACAGCTGTATAAGTCGTGTCGGAGCGAAGCCCATTACGCCCTGAGAAGCTACTGGAACCTACCAGTATATCTCGCTTGCCCTGGCCAGGGACTTTGCGTAATGGCTCTCTGACACAGTGCGATATCAACTCCCAATACTGGGAGAGACGAATCCTATCTAACCGCCACTTCCTCCAAGTGCTCGGGACTGCACCCAACTGCTACCTGTTTGCACGACTCCTTTGAGCCGTGGTAGGGTAGCAATCTAAGAACAGTGGGACACACTCGAGGCGAAGTAGCAGTGTTAAGTCTGCGGACTATGCTGTATTCATGTCACCTGGGAACTGTTAACTGACGATGGGTATAATACCAATCAATCAGTTCCCTGGCGAGTCCTGTCCGGTGTACCCCTAACCTAACGGGCACATGCATACTATCTCCAGTACGACGTACTAATGGCTGTGGGACAGACCATTTCCCCAACTGGGATGAGAAGCATATACACTTAGTCTACTCTGGAAAATCGATGCCCTATCTCGATAATCCAACGACCAGGGACATGTATAGGATGTTGCTTACAGACTACCCAGCCCCCACTAGTGTGACTGCCATCACGACGCTGGCAATCAAGCAAAGATCCTATGGGCTCTACTAATATGTATAAGTGATACGTTACAAGAAACATATGCACATATTAAAGTAGACACAAACCAAGTAGCATACTACCATGTTCAGCAAGACTGTTATATACAACTGTGAATATCCCAAGCTTCCATTAAGTAATATACATGCTAGTATGATACAATAATGGCCTCTAGGGCATGTACACTAACAGTATCATACTTTTTGTATATTACATATTGGAACCTTGGAATATTCACAGTTATAATAACAGTCTTGCTCAAAATAGTAGTATGCTACTTGGTTTGATTTTACCCCAATATGTCCATGTGTTTCTTTTAGCATATTGCTTATACATATTGGTAGAGCCCTTAGAATCTTTGCTTGACTACCAATGTTATGATGGCAATCACACTAGCAGGGGCTGGGTAGTCTATAAGCACATCCTTATATAGGACCCTAGTCGTAGGATTATCGAGACGGGGCATCGATAGTCCAGCGTGGACTAGTGTATACGCATCTCATCCCAGCAGGGGAGATGGTTTGTCCTATAGCCATTAGTGTGTCGTAATGGAGATAGTATATAGGTGCTCATTAGGTTATGAGTTACACTGGACATGATTCGTCGGGAACTGCTAGTTGGTATTATACCTATCTCTAGGTAGCAGTTCCCAGGTGACATGATTACAGCTTAGTCTATTGACTTAACATCGCACTTCATCTTGAGAGTGTTCCCACTGTACTTTGATTAGCACCCTACCATGGCTCAAAGGAGTCATGCAAACAAGTTGTTGTTGGGTGCAGTCCAGAAGCACTTGGAGGCAGTAGCGGTTAGATAGGATTTGTCTATCTCGGTATTGGGGGTTGATATCGCGATGTGTTCGGAAAGCCATTACACAAAGTCCCTGGACAGGGCAAGCGAGATTTACAGGTAGGTACTCCAGTAGTTTCTCAGAGTGTTTTGGACTCTGTCCGGGCATGACTTATTGCGCTATTAGGGGTCTGACGTTTACCATCCCCCTCGGCACAATATGAGAGTATCTTAGATGAACAGATCGGACTGTACGGAGATTGTCACAGATAGGCTCAGTAAGAGTTCGGGTGAGTTTGCTCATCGACCTTCTTATGGAAAGATACCTGGGTAGCCATTACATGTAGCTAGCACCGCTGACGTGCTTTTAGTTAAACCCAAACCAGCGTATTGTCGAGTCTTTAGAGTCCCACACATAGGGTTTTCCAGCTTCGGGCAAAAGATGTAGAGGTCGTATGGTTTTACGGCAGGGCTACGATCACATAAGTGTTCTTGTACACAGATGATGATCGGGCGGAAAATACTAGTGGGCTTTGGTTTAAGACGGGTCCTAGTATTGTATTATTGGATTGTTATCATCTCATTGTATTCGAATTTTTCGGAATACGAATACGGGTATGTATATACGGTGAGTAAATTCTTGTAATTTGGCAAGACATGCTTCTAGAAGGGACACCTCATTATTGATTTATCCATTTTATTTAATGGATTAATGAGGTGGAAAAGGGATAGATATTATTGGTATGGTGTGAATCATGGCTTTGCTATTTGTTTATTAGTTTGGCATTACTATAGAAGTATGGTAAGAATTTCATATTGTGAAAAATTCCATGCTTCAATGAGTAATTGTTGGAGATAGTGCCCTCAGAGTCAATTATTGGATCACAGGCACGTGATTGCAATGATTGAGGGAGGACCTATCCCGGTAGGACAGTCTCACTCGAGATGATAGTATGCTATCTGGTTTATCTTTATCATCGTGTACTGCTTTAAGTGACCTGACATGTCGCTATTACACGTTGATAGAGCCCCTAGGATTCTTGCTTGACTGCCAGCAGTATGATGGCGATCATATACGTGGGAGCTGGTGGTCTATAAGCACATCCTTAAATGGTCCCTAGTCGTAGGAGTTTCGAGACAGGGCATCGATACTCCGTTAGTAGACTAGTGTATACAGTCGAGACCCCGACGAGGGGCGGTGGCCGGTCTCACAAGCCACTGGTGTCAGTTGGTTCACCTAAGATGTATACAGGTGCTCATTGGGTTATGAGTACACCGGACAGGACTCGCCGGGAACCTGCTAGTTGGTCTTATACCAGATGTCAGATAGCAGTTCCCTGGTGACATGTGTACAGGTTAGTTCATCGACCTGAGATCGTCATTTGTCTCGTGTGAGTTCCCACTGTGCTTTGATTACTACCCTACCACGGCTCAAAGGAGTCGTGCAAACAGGTTTTAGTTGGGTACAGTCCCGAGCCACATGGAGGCAGTGAGCGGATCTGCAGGGGTTCGTCTCTCCCGGTATTGGGGGTGAGGTCGCGCTGTGTCTAGGAGAGCCATTACACAAAGCCCTCGGCCGAGGCAGGAGATTTACTGGTAGGTATTCCAGTAGTATCTCAGGGTGTTCTGGGCTACGCTCCGACACGACTTGTACCGCTTTTGGGGGTCTGACTTTTACCAACCCCCTAGGCCCGCCATGCGATACTCATAGACGAACGGACCGGACTGTACGGATATTGTCACTGATAGGCTCAGTTGGGTGTCGGGGTGAGCTTCCTCATCGACGTCCCATTTGGTCAATAGCTGGTGGCCCGTCACGTATTGGCTTATACCTCTGACGTGCCAGTGGTTAAATCCACAGCCATTGTATTGACGAGTCTTTAGAGTCCACCACAGTTACAGTTACTCAAGTTAACGCTGTAGAGGCCGTATGGAGATATGGCAGGGTTCAATCAGATACGTGCGGTATTGCACGGATCGTGATCGGACAGTTTTTACTAGCCGGCTTTGGCTTAAGCCGGATTCTAGTATTTGATAGTGTAGTTTTGTCTCTTTGCATTTGTGTTCAGTGGGAATACAAATGCGGGCATGTATTTGCAGAAGTGGGGTTTTCCTGTAATTTATTACGGGATCGGTTTTCTGAAGTTGCCAGTTTGCATTCCGTTCCGGCCGGTTTTCCTTCATTCCTTCTCGGTCGGACTTTCTTGGTGGAGGGTGTTAATTGCAAGTTTGCAATTAACACTTTGTGAGGGGTTTCTTTGCATATTTGTGGCATCATGATTGCTATTTCATGATGAGATCCTTTTTTGGTCTTCTCA
Source organism: Agapanthus africanus (assembly GCA_030015575.1). NCBI lineage: Eukaryota > Viridiplantae > Streptophyta > Magnoliopsida > Asparagales > Amaryllidaceae > Agapanthus > Agapanthus africanus. The sequence goes on from CM057347.1 coordinate 242,101,235, forward strand.
CTTGCTTTCATTGTGATGGATGATAGAAAGGATTTAGAAATGAAATGAGAGTGACAAATTTCCATGTTGTTGATATATTCTTTCTTGCATTCTTTTTCTCTCTCCAATCTATTCTAGAGGAGAGAGGGGCCGGCCACTTCAAGTAAGAAGGAGAGAGGGTATTATTGTGGTGTGGTATTTTTCTATCTCATTCTTGAGTTGCAAAAGATTAGCTTAAAAAGCTCATTTTCTTTCTCTCCTTCTCTTCTCCATTCCTCCACATCAAGGCAACCCCATAACCCCAAGAGACAAGTTCACTACACTATTCTATAGCAAGCCTTGGACGCGTCGGCTAGCCAACTTCGCGCCCGAGTTGCCTCGGTCAAGAGGCGGGAGCCCGTAAAAGATTCCGGCTACGTGGTGCCCCTTTCCGACGAGCGAGGAGGTGACGGAGATTCCGCAAGAGATCGGAGTGGAGATGAAGACCGAAGGACACGGATCGCTTGGTATAACTTCTCACCCTATCTCTTTAGTTAGCTAGTATAGGTTAATGGTTTCGATCCGGGTAATTGTCCGCGGTAGCGCCGGTTTCCGAGTTAGGAAAAAAATTTTTATTCCGCATTTTGGCCTCGAGTACGAGGCCGGGGCGCTGTCGTGGCGCAACATGGTATCAGAGCCACGCCATTAACCTTACCTAGCTTGTTCTAATGCGTTTTACTTATCCGATCGACCAAAATCTCAAAAAACCGTATTTTGTTCACATCAGTTTTCTGTTTGAATTTTTTGGTGTCTAAAAATTTTTCAGGTTACAGAAAAATAATGTGCACGAAATTATAAGATCACTGTAAAAAATCGACAGTGTCAGTCGTACAGTGGAGCGCGGAAGCGCGGCCAAACCCTACTTTGGGCCGCGCTTCCGCCGCAGTCTACTGTGCTGACACTGTGAAAATTTTACAGTGGGCTTTTGGGCTTATTTTGTGGCTTTTGGGATATTAAATTTGGGCCCAGGTTTTCTGTGACTGCTACAGTATTGGTTTGGGGCCCGCTTGTTAATTGTTTGATCGATCGGATATTTGAAACACATTATTTCACAGTATTTACATTATATCTGCGACCGTGAATGTCACTCGATCGGTAAATCCGGTCTAACTGCTATAGCCTGGTTAGACGGATTTGCGAACGTGACTTTCACGTTGATGTTCTATGTTTATGCTGTGATGTTGCGGATCGGTCGTGGGGGATAGCCTGGTTGCAATATAGTACAGTTTTGTTGTATTATGTACATTTGTTATTGCGGGACGAGCGTCCGACATGTGGACTGCCGTCACTGCCTGTTTGTATTATTCTTTTGGGGCACGGCCTGGTTGCGGTCGATGTACCCGGTGTATGTATATTTTTCTTTCTGTACTAGGATTACCCCGCGGAGGGGTGCACGGATAGCCGGGTTCTGGAGGGCAGCAAGCCCGCATCTCAGGGCATTGAGACGGAGGGGGCTTCAGTCCAGGATTGGCGGGCTATTCGCCGCACTCGTAGGGGGTACAGGTTGACCCAGGAGGGGTGCCCAAGTTACCGGATTCCGTGAAGTGCTGGGTGGTCCATTCACGGTGCTGAAGGGGGCTGCCTCGCTTCAGGTTTTGGCGGGTGACTTGCCGCGCCCGTAGGGGTCTAGGATTTCCATTGCACAGGCTATCCACACGACCAGGGGAACGTCGGGTTTCAGCAGCGGCTCTGTGAAACCCGGGGTTTCCAGATATCTGTATTGTTCTCTGATGCTGTACATTTCTGTGTTGCTGCCTTTTATTCACGCCTTGAGCGAAATACTATATATTGGTATATATATTAGTAGATGTTGTATATGTTTTTCATCCGCGCTAGTCCAGTCCCCGCTCTGCCGTTAGTTAGCTAACCTAACGGGTGATGACGGGACCCAGTGGCGAATGCGGATGGCATATACGTACGTCAGTATATTTTCGTTCTTTGTGGTGTGATTAATTGATGGGAATGCATTGATTCGGATCAATGCAAGATAAACAAACCTAATCTGATGTTGTTGGAACACTTTTTCAAAAAGCTGTTATTGCAAGGACGTTCACTTTTGTTTTGCATCGTGGTATTCATTTGGAATATCCTGCTCCTCAGTCGACGAGGCAAGGGCCGAGATCCCTTCACCGGGAGTGACCCCTTGGACAGAAGTTTGCGTCAGGGCAATAACTTCACTATAGCCGATTACTTTTGCTTTGCATCGTGGTATTCATTTGGAATATCCTGCACCTCATTCTACGGGGAAAGAGCCGAGATCCCTTCACCGGGAGTGACCTCTTTAGTAAAGGTTTTCGTCACTATATTTTATAAAAGGCTATGCAGTTCCTTCAACGATATCAAGTTCATTACGTTAAAGGTTTTTCGCCAAAAACCATTCGTAGCCCTCCGTCATTTCTTATGAGTGTTATTTAGTATTCGTGCTGCGTTTGTTGACTCCGTCAAGGCGTAGTGTACGGTAGCTAAGTAGTGCTTGTTTGTTGCATAAATGGGATTGGTTAGGACAGTCGTGCGGCCTTGTTGACTCCGTCAAGGGCACGTACGGGTGGGTTTAATGCAATCCAGATAATGACGGGATGAACTTGACTAGGACTCTTTGATTTGTTGACTCCGTCAAGGTCACTTGAGTCCTAGGGGTAAAAATCACATCGGGAGTTTCAAAAGAACTGAAACTTGCCAGGCATGCGCATACCTTCTGGAGTGTGGTGACGTGAGTGGATTCCGTCACGTTATCATGCGATGATAGTTGGATCCCGATTCCCACTGATGAGTTGGTTTACTCCTCGGGTGATCCCGACTAATTCTTCTTTCAGGTTTGGAGGAGAATTTGAGGTACAGTGGGAGGTTTCCAGATTAGACAAAGTGGTAACCATTCTGATCTAGGCTAGAGTGCACGCTGAGTGTTTCTTCTCTCTCTCTCTGGCAGCGACCATTGACCCGACCCTGGACTATGACTCAGTGACCAAGTTGACCGAACCTTCTTAACACTGGCTTTTGGATTGTCAGAGTTGCAAACCTCATTGCCACTCCTACTTTTACCCTTTTCTCCAGGACACCCCGTATTACTACGAACGTCCACTTCCATTGGACAAAACCATCGTATGGTTATATACGAACTCGAAGGACTTCGAGGATGGTTTCTGGTTCTGGAGAAAACGGATAGGATTATTCAGTTGTCTTTTCTTTTCACCTTCTCTCAGGTTGCGAGTACTCCTTAGTTTAGGAGTAGTACACCTATTACGCAAATTGGATAGTCTTCTTCCAAACCATAGGCTGGTGCCGACCGGTAGGGAATGAAGAAAACCAGTTAGCCTAAAAAGGTGTACAGAAGGTATTAAGTTCAGACAAAGAAAGGGATTAGTAAAAGGGCAAAGTAAATTGCGACTGATATTCACGACCAAACCAAGTATTTCTTCGCCAATCCTAAATCACCTTTGTTTTTCTCCAGGACACTCCGTATTACTACGAAGATCCCAGTTTATTGGATAATCCATCGTATGGTTATATACGAACTCGAAAGGAACTTGTTCCAGTTCGGGGATGGATTCTGGTTCAGGAGAAATAGGAATAAAGTACATTCAGGTGTCTTTTATCTTCACCTTCTCTCGCATTGCGAGTGTTCCTAGGATTAGGACAGTACACCCTTTATGCTTTTTGGATAGTCTTCTTCCAAACCATAGGCTGGTGCCGAACGGTAGGGAAGGAAGAAAACCATTTGGCCTAAAGGGGTGTGCAGACGGTAATGACTAAAGACATATAAAGGGATTTGGACAGATGGCAAAGAGATATACGGTTACAGTTGTGAATCTGGATAATGGAAAAAGGCATTACTAGGAATACCAGGACTCCCCACAGAAACATTTCAATGTTTCAGCTTCACTGTGTACTGTTAATGGAAAACTGATTTCCCAGTTAGACACTTGCTCCAGGGAATGTATTTACCAGGTTGGATTCTCACATCTGTATGGTTTTACAGATGATGAGTGGGAGTAAGTTATTGGGAATTGGGTGATCATCCTCATTATATCGGGATTCGTTGTAATCGGTGATATTTGAGGAAGTCACCTGGGTTGTTTGCCGGTCGGCAAATATTTGGTTTTGAATATCCGCGGTTATGCACCAATTTCAAATCGATATATCTGTACGTCTATTTTCATAGAGTGAGATATACCTTTTGATATTATGTCGAAGACATTTACCTATATCAGTGGATGGTTAGGTAAGGAGCATTAAACAGCGGTGTAATTCTTCTTAACCATAAGTACAGTTTTCAACCTACGACACACAGTGAAAGAGTTGTTAGACTCAGCGGACTTATACAGAGTATTGTATGTTGTCCAGTGTCCATTAGGACAGAGGGGTTGGTCCTCATACTATATTCTGTTTACTTTTAACTTCTTTAGTTCTTAGACATGTGTTTCGTAGGAACACAGGGTCTAAGTTTTGAGGAGTTATACGTATTTGAATAGAGTAGAGAACCAGGTGTAGCAAGTATCGGGATTCTTCAAAGAGATCGAAGATGTAGATACTTGTGTATGGTATTCAGTTGATAGTAATGATAAAGAGAAATTGCTTCTCTTTCAGGTTACTCATAATTGGATGCATTCCTAAGTTGAGTGACGCTGATTGGCCTCTTTCCATTTAGTTGACATGCACTGGAGACAGCTGCATGATTTGAATCTGGTTCAATTGAATCAGTGCCTCTGTTTCTATATTGGATATAGAACAGTTCATATCTTAACGATGTTAAGGTACGGGGAGTTGTCCGGCTTATGCTTAAAACCAGACTCCGGATAACTCAAGGCACGTTTCTGTAATGGCTGTTTGTGGGTTGACCCAGGCTATGACGAGGGTTGACTTTCTACCATCTGGATGAACTATAGCAATATTGTTCTAGACTCGCCACAGTTTTTATTAAAAATGGATTTTTTCAGAAAAAGTAGTGGGAGTATGGTAGAACTGGAAGTGATTCCAGAACCACAAACGATTACTGAAGATTTGATAAGGAACCTAAAGATTCAATCTGATTTGACATTCCATTGGCCACTCCGCAGATAAGGTGGGTAACTTCAGGCACCCGAGAGGTACTCCGGTAGCCTCAAGGACGGTGACAGGGAAGTTCTTGTTTACCCACACTTGCCATTGCTGTTGTTCCAGGCTGCGAGACCCGGTGAGAGGATGAGTATAGCGTCGTTCTAAACTAGCTTTAGAAGTGCGCGTCTATATGACTCCACCAGAGGGTTGTCGTAGTCCGTGGGAGCAGCGGAAGCATTGGTGGACATCAGGCTTATGTCTATTTATAGACTAAAGCAGATGTAGCGGAGATAGATCATCCATTTCTGATGTGACAGTCATAGGTTTGACGTCATCAGAATAGGGGATGGATCTGTTGAGAAGGCAGTAGGAAGTGATATTCCTATACTACGATCGGTTATACTTTGGTCGTCACACAGTGTTTTCTCCACATGGGACTTGGATATTATATCAGACATACTGGTTACTAGACCTATGGTTTTAGATCTAGATTTGGGTGGTTTCCCAATCAGGGTACCTTGACAGCATTCTATGAGTATTAAGAATGGACGACTCCTGACACGGTAGTACACCTGCAGTTGATGGATTCACCCTCTCTAAAGGTGTCTTATAGACTAAAGGGGAGAGGGATACTCATGATTGGCAGATCACTTGCTTAGGCAATTGAGTCAATCATGAGATGTCAAGTACCACACCAGATGTTGTTCTTGCACTAGATGCAATAAGATGATATTGATCCAATCCTGGAGAAACAGTCGGAAGCAGTGTTAGAACATAAGTGAATGTTCTAGGGATATGATAACGACAGCCTCATTTGGAGACAGTTATCATTCCAGGCTTCCAAGGTGACATGGACGACAAGGAGGTTGTCAGAGTAATAGTTTTCCTTCTGACGAGGGGCAGTATTTTGGACAGGTGGTCCAAGGCAATACTGAGGGAGGCTTGGCGCAGGATACTGATTAAGTTCGGTTGACGATACAGTCTAAGAAGTTTGGATTTGGAGTTCATTTATGAGCTAGGTCCCATCAGATATCCAGACATTCTAAGACAGGTATTGCTCATTTCGGGAGATGGCTTTCTCCGCGAACTTGAGATATAGAGAGACATAGAAAGAAACATCACAGCGGATCCACTCACTGAGGCTATTCCTCGAACGCAATAGTTTCGCAAACGAGCTTTGTGAGACTGACTAGTAGAGGAGTTGGGTGTTCGGTATCACACGGGCTGTGAGTATGCGACATCGCAATAATTAGCCTTGAGTGCAAGTGGGAGATTGTTGGAGATAGTGCCCTCAGAGTCAATTATTGGATCACAGGCACGTGATTGCAATGATTGAGGGAGGACCTATCCCGGTAGGACAGTCTCACTCGAGATGATAGTATGCTATCTGGTTTATCTTTATCATCGTGTACTGCTTTAAGTGACCTGACATGTCGCTATTACACGTTGATAGAGCCCCTAGGATTCTTGCTTGACTGCCAGCAGTATGATGGCGATCATATACGTGGGAGCTGGTGGTCTATAAGCACATCCTTAAATGGTCCCTAGTCGTAGGAGTTTCGAGACAGGGCATCGATACTCCGTTAGTAGACTAGTGTATACAGTCGAGACCCCGACGAGGGGCGGTGGCCGGTCTCACAAGCCACTGGTGTCAGTTGGTTCACCTAAGATGTATACAGGTGCTCATTGGGTTATGAGTACACCGGACAGGACTCGCCGGGAACCTGCTAGTTGGTCTTATACCAGATGTCAGATAGCAGTTCCCTGGTGACATGTGTACAGGTTAGTTCATCGACCTGAGATCGTCATTTGTCTCGTGTGAGTTCCCACTGTGCTTTGATTACTACCCTACCACGGCTCAAAGGAGTCGTGCAAACAGGTTTTAGTTGGGTACAGTCCCGAGCCACATGGAGGCAGTGAGCGGATCTGCAGGGGTTCGTCTCTCCCGGTATTGGGGGTGAGGTCGCGCTGTGTCTAGGAGAGCCATTACACAAAGCCCTCGGCCGAGGCAGGAGATTTACTGGTAGGTATTCCAGTAGTATCTCAGGGTGTTCTGGGCTACGCTCCGACACGACTTGTACCGCTTTTGGGGGTCTGACTTTTACCAACCCCCTAGGCCCGCCATGCGATACTCATAGACGAACGGACCGGACTGTACGGATATTGTCACTGATAGGCTCAGTTGGGTGTCGGGGTGAGCTTCCTCATCGACGTCCCATTTGGTCAATAGCTGGTGGCCCGTCACGTATTGGCTTATACCTCTGACGTGCCAGTGGTTAAATCCACAGCCATTGTATTGACGAGTCTTTAGAGTCCACCACAGTTACAGTTACTCAAGTTTCGGGCGAAACGCTGTAGAGGCCGTATGGAGATATAGCAGGGTTCGATCAGATACGTGCGGTATTGCACGGATCGTGATCGGACAGTTTTTACTAGCCGGCTTTGGCTTAAGCCGGATTCTAGTATTTGATAGTGTAGTTTTGTCTCTTTGCATTTGTGTTCAGTGGGAATACAAATGCGGGCATGTATTTGCAGAAGTGGGGTTTTCCTGTAATTTATTACGGGATCGGTTTTCTGAAGTTGCCAGTTTGCATTCCGTTCCGGCCGGTTTTCCTTCATTCCTTCTCGGTCGGACTTTCTTGGTGGAGGGTGTTAATTGCAAGTTTGTAATTAACACTTTGTGAGGGGTTTCTTTGCATATTTGTGGCATCATGATTGCTATTTCATGATGAGATCCTTTTTTGGTCTTCTCACTTGCTTTCATTGTGATGGATGATAGAAAGGATTTAGAAATGAAATGAGAGTGACAAATTTCCATGTTGTTGATATATTCTTTCTTGCATTCTTTTTCTCTCTCCAATCTATTCTAGAGGAGAGAGGGGCCGGCCACTTCAAGTGAGAAGGAGAGAGGGTATTATTGTGGTGTGGTATTTTTCTATCTCATTCTTGAGTTGCAAAAGATTAGCTTAAAAAGCTCATTTTCTTTCTCTCCTTCTCTTCTCCATTCCTCCACATCAAGGCAACCCCATAACCCCAAGAGACAAGTTCACTACACTATTCTATAGCAAGCCTTGGACGCGTCGGCTAGCCAACTTCGCGCCCGAGTTGCCTCGGTCAAGAGGCGGGAGCCCGTAAAAGATTCCGGCTACGTGGTGCCCCTTTCCGACGAGCGAGGAGGTGACGGAGATTCCGCAAGAGATCGGAGTGGAGATGAAGACCGAAGGACACGGATCGCTTGGTATAACTTCTCACCCTATCTCTTTAGTTAGCTAGTATAGGTTAATGGTTTCGATCCGGGTAATTGTCCGCGGTAGCGCCGGTTTCCGAGTTAGGAAAAAAAATTTTATTCTGCATTTTGGCCTCGAGTACGAGGCCGGGGCGCTGTCGTGGCGCAACAGTAATGAGATATGAGCCATTCTTCACTCATACAACCCCTAGCACATTTGCAAGTTTCTATTCTCTCTCTGGATTTTCTATCCTCCTTCCTCCAGTGATCCTTACCCTCATATATGTTGTGAAACAAAGGATCAGTGAGATAAAACAATCTATTAGACTCTCTACATCATCTAGGATACTTGGATTAGAGATCTAAGTAGCCTACTTACTACGGTTTTGAAGCTGAAGCTTGAAGAACATACTCTCGGTGGATCATCTTTGACGCGAGGAGGCCGACGTTGCAACCTCCATCCGCTCTCCAATGAGCTCAAGACAAGGAGGAGATCAAGACCTGAAGGACAGGTTCTTGGAGGTATAACCATCTATCATAGTAGTTAAACCTCCATAGTTAATTCTTAGTTATGGTTCTTGAATAGATCCTGGAGTTTAGTCGATGTGGCGAGCTTTGTACAAACCGTTTTTGAAAATTCCACCACCCCGCTAATCCGCGGGGTCCGCGACATCGACTTACAGTGGTATCAAAGCCTAGTAAACCTTAACTAACAGATTGGACGATAAGTAGTACTATGAAACCGAAATAACTTCGAAACACGAAACGTGAATCCAAGTTTCTGTCTAAATTTTCAAAGCCTCAAAATTTTTTTAAACAATTGCAGGGTGCTCCTTTAATTGTGATATGAACATAGAACAAAAACGAGACAAATCCTCAAAGTTTTGGCCGGCCAAAAGTAAGAAAAAACCGGCCTGGCCGGTTCTAAGGTGGTGGTTTATCTTGGGTTTTGTTCTGTGTTCATAACACATGGATCTTAACACATGGATTTAGGGTTCAGGTTATGTTTGATTTTGCCCAAGTTGTATATTTAGTTATCTTTCTGTTGGGGCAATTTCGGAATGTTTCGAAGTCGCAGTTTTAACGTTGTTTTCAAGTTTTCAGTTTATATATGTGTTTCAAAACTTCTGCTAATCGCTATACAACAATTAGTGGGGGTTACACATATCTGTGATGCTATGTTGGTTTGTGTATATAGAGTATTGGATCATCATGGATGAATAGCTGGGGATGTGAGAAGTGTGTTTTCTTTTCTTTCATTCATGTAATTTAAAAAAGTGATGTAATATTATTTTGCGGGGCACATCGGGGTTGAGGTTGTAGCCGCCGTTGTATTATTTCATTTACTGTTTTTTGCTCCAAGGATAGACCTAAGGTGCGGTGCCCAAACTACCGGGTTCTTGAAATGCCGAGTGGCCTACTCATTTTATTGTGGGAGGTTGCTTCACTTCGGGAATTTGGCAGGTAGTTTTCCGCGCCCGTAGGGGTTTATGGTAGGGTTTGGCTATTCGTCACGACCGTGGAATCCGTCTTTCGTTATAGGCTAAAACGAAACGCGGAATTCTTAGTATATCCAATATATTCATCTGTGATCTGGAATGCCTATTATTGCGAGAGACGAATGGATATATATCTATATATGATATATAATAAACGTTGCTTATGTTTTGCACCCGCGCTAGTCCATCCCCCGCTCTGCCGTTTGTTAAGTAACCTAACGGTGCGTGACGGGGCCCCGTGGCGAATGCGGATGGCATAAGCATATGTTATGTTTTCGTTTTTTTTCTCCAATGATACGGTTAAATGATGGGACCGCATTAACATTGATTATTGCAAGGAAAAACAATCCAAAGCTTAATTGTTGGAACAATTTCAGAAGCACTCGGTTTTCTTTAAAAAGCAAATTTTAAATGCGGTGCCTAAACCACTCCTTTTAAAAAGCTATCATGGTTCCTTCGAGTATATCAAGTTCATTACGTTCACGGTTTCGCCAAAACCATTCGTAGTCCTCCGTCATTTCATATGGATACTCAGTAGTATTCAGGCTATATATTTTGACCTTCACCAAGGCATAGTGATTGGTAGCTGCTGGATATTCATTTATTGCATAGATAGATGTGTTGGTTTAGGACAGTCGTACTACTATGTTGGCCTTCATCAACGGTATGTACGGCTGTGTTTAAATTAACCTGGACAATGATGGGTAGAACTTGACATGTAACTTATGATCTGTTGGCCTTCGTCAAGGTCATAAGAGCATGGGGCAAAAATCCGCATCGGGAGTTTCTAAGGAAATTGAAACTTGCTAGTGTTGCATACCATTTGGAGTGTGATGATTTTGGTTGGATTCCTTCAAAGTTGTCACACGATGATATTTGGATCTCGATCTTACTGTGAGTATCCGCTACTCTTCGGGTGATTTTCACTAAACAATCAAAGCTATAAACCAAGTAGGTGTCTAGAACAGTATTAGCAGGGCTACGCCTACAGGGAAAAGTGGTTATGTAATTAAGGAACTTCGCGAAAGCGTTGGAAAACCTCCCTCAAAGTACAGACACTAGCCTGGCTGAAAGGTTAAGCAAGAATTGTAAAAGTGAGATTAATCCAGACTAATTCTTATTTTATGGTTTTAGGAAGGATTCGAGGAATAGTGGGAGCAATCCTGTTTAGATAAACTAATAACCAATCCAAACTTGCAAGACCATCATGCTGAGTGTTTCCTCTCTTTCTTAATTGCAGCGACCACAATGACCGGACTTAGGTTACTAGAAAATAATAAATTGACTGGGCCAAACTGTAATGATTGGCTAAGGAATGTCTAGATGGCACTTACATATGACAAGCTGGACTACATCATTACTAAAAAAAACTCGCCGTCCCAGGTCCAGATTCCACCGTCGCGGATGTTGATATCCATAAGACATAGGAAAAGGATTGTGCGAGAGCCAAGTGACTTATGTTAGCCTCAATGGATAGTGAACACCAGAGGCAGCACGAGAAGATGGTCTTAGCTTCCATCTTCCTGCATACAAAAGTTTTATATGGAGAGCAATCTCGTATCGCAAGATATGAGACCTCGAAGAAATTTCTTCAGGCAAGGTTGGTTGTCGGGTCATCTATAGAGTACCACGTCATTACGATGATTAGTTATATTGTAGGGTTACCTAGCACGACAACAAGGTTTCGGGAAGCATCGTCCATGTCATTTTCAAAAAATTTCTATGCTACTTAACCCTAACCCTAGAATATTAACTTGAGAATTAGACAATACGATATGTAAAATACTTTACATCTAAGTGAATATGGAATACAATCTTTGTAGACCTGTCTTTTACTTCAAATTGTCCGTATAGAAGTCCCTTCGCTCCAAGTGGTGGTGATCCGGACTCTCCATAGGCTCCACTAGTCGAAATGAACGAGCTTGCACAATGATCTTCGAGGCCGAAGATGATCTACTTTGAGGAGACACCAACTCAACCTACCTCTTCACTAATTAGGGATTAGTGAAGCTAACACCCTAAACTAAATGGCTAGTCTAGTATAGGATGATGAAGTAGGAATTTTGCACACTTTAGAATTCTTTTTCTCACTCTATTTCTTTTCCTCACCAAAACCTAGAGAGCTTTCTCTTGTTGAAGATGAAGATGAAGAGAAGAATGGATGAGAGAGTGAATGGAAACCATGGGTGAGAAATATCTCATATAACCCTTGTAGAGACATAACCATGGCTAAAGATTAAGGTTAGGTTAATAAATATCTAATGCAAGTCAAATTTAGTGGACTAAGTCATGGGTTTCCACAAGCTTCCAAAGCATGCAACCATGCTTAATTCCCACCAATTTAAATTTGCATTAAATAAATAAAACCCTAATAATCTAATGGCATGGTATAAGTCTCATACACCCATGTAGTATGTATTATCAAGCATGACACAAAAAGGAAAACACAAATAATATATATCACATATATATTAAGTTTGCAGATGTGAGAAAGGAAATGTATAAGTGAGCAAATATTAGTTAATGTAAATTAGCATATCAAATACACAATTATACATTAAATTATCAAACCAACATTTGATTTAATAATCCGGCTATATCATATATAACCGACTAATATAATATGTATCATCTTATCGAATCAACACTTGATTCGATAACCCGGCTATATCATATATAACCGACCGATATCATATAACGCGAGAATAGAATACGGTATCACATACTCGTATTATTCTCAGTCGCACACATATGGCATATGTGCTCCTACTACATTTTTCCTGAGCCAGTAAACCTCTGTGTAGGACTCTAAAGACTCGTCAATACGCAGGCAGTAGGTGGTGATCAAATCAAGCACCCACAAGCCGTCAGCGGTACTGGATAGACATAACGGCTACCCGGGTATTGAGCGATCAGAAGATCAACAAGCAAGGCTGCTCATACTCCTGTATCAACCTATCAGTAACACTACCGTACAGTCCGGTCTCTTCGTCTGATATATCGCATATCTAATCTAGGGGTGGTAATCGTCAGACCCCAGTAACCGATAAGTCATGCCGATGTGAGGCTCATAACGGGTCGAAAAACTACTGATAACACTTACCAGTAGATCTCGATAACAGCCCTGGCCAAGGACTTTCTGTTATAGCCAATCGAGCACAGCGCAGCATTTACCCCCAATAACGGGAGAGACGAAACCCCTCCTATCGCTCATTGCCTCCATGTGATTCGAGACTGTATCCAAAAGCCACCGTTTTGCACGTTCTATTGAATGTGGTAAGGTGGAAATCAAAGCACAGTAGGAATCACACAAGACTCTATGACGATCTTGGGTCTACAGACTAACCTGTATAAGTGTCACCAGAGAACTGCTATCTGACGATAGGTATAATACCAACTAGGAATTCTCGGCGGGTCCGTTCAGTGTACCAAGTCTCCACTGAGCACACGTATACCATTTTTTATGTCGAACACCAATGGATGTGGGATCATCCATCGCCCGTCATATGGGTCAAGAAGCGTATATGCTAGTCTACTCTGGAATATCGATTCCCTGTCTCGATACAATCTCGACTAGGAACAATTAAAGGATGTACTAATCGACTATCCTGGCCCCACTAGTATGATCTCCATCATAGTTCCAGTAGTCAAGTACACATCATAAGGGCTTCATCAACATGTGAGAGCAAGACAGTATCACAATACAAGTCAACATGTTAAGACAAAGTCCAACAAGATAGCATACTATCATGTCGAGCAAGAAAGTCATCACTATATCCAAGCATCCACTATAATATATATCATATGTACAATAATGGCCTCTAGGGCATATACATAACTAACAATCTCCTACTAGCACTAAGGCCGGTTGTTGTAGTATCTCATACCCAAAATCCCAAAGAGTCTCTCAAATTGTATCTGGGGTATGGCCTTCGTGAGTGCATCCTCCGTGTTGTTCTTCGTGTCAACTCTCCTGACCTCGATCTCCCGGCAATCAACTATCTTCCGGATCAGGTGATACCGCCTCAGAATATGCCTGGATCGCTGATGGGACCTTGGTTCCTTGGCCAAAGCCACTGCTCCATTGTTATCACAATACAATGGTATTGGATGCTCGATGGATGGAACCACACCAAGTTCGTTAATGAATTTCTTCATCCTGATAACCACTTTGGCAGCATCATTGGATGTAGCCTCCATCGTCAATTCTGCCACAGTTTCCTGTTTGGAACACTTCCAACAAACTGCCCCTCCATTGAAGGTAAAGACAAATCCCGAGACCGACTTAGAGTCGTCCTTATTACTCTGGAAGCTCGAATCGGTAAGGGACTCCGCTTGGAGTTCACCGTTACCATACACCAAGAACATCTATTTGGTACTTCTCAAGTACTTGAGAATGTTCTTCACAGCTGTCCAGTGACTCTCTCCTGGATCAGCTTGATACCTATTCACTATACGTAGTGAGTATGCTACATCAGGTGTGGTACATAGCATCACGTACATGATAGAGCCTACTGCCGAAGCATAGGGTATCCCTTGCATCCGAGCTCTCACCAAATCAGTCTTGGGAGACATCTCTTTAGAGAGAGTAAGTCCTGTGATCGTGGGTAAATTCCCATGCTTGGATTCTTCCATACTAAACCTCTTTAGTATGGTGTAAATGTATCTGGATTGGGATAATCCCAGTATCCGTTTAGATATATCTCTATAGATCTTAATCCCCAAGATGTAGGGTGCATCACCTAGATCTTTCATTGAGAATCTATGTGATAAGAAGAGCTTGACCAAGTACAGCATAGGAACATCATTTCCTATCAAGAGTATGTCATCCACGTACAATACGAGGATGACAACCTTACTCTCTACCACCTTCTTGTATATACAAGGTTCATCTACGTTCTTGATGAAGTCAAAATCTTTGACTACAACATCAAAAGAGATGTTCCAACTCCGCGATATCTGCTTTAACCCATAGATGGATTTAAGCAGCTTGCACACCTTTCCGCTGCTCCCACTCTCCACGAAGCCCTCTGGCTGAGTCATGTACACGCACTCATATAAATCACCATTTAGAAAGGCGGTCTTAACATCCATTTTCCAGATTTCGTAGTCATGGTATGCAGCGATGGCAAGTAGGATCCGGATGGACATAAGCATAGCCACGGGAGAAAAGGTTTCATCATAAACCACACATGGTCGTTGACGAAAACCTTTTGCAACAAGTCTAGCTTTGAAAGTTTCAACTTTTCCATCTACACCAAGTTTCTTATTAAAGATCCATTTGCTCCCAATACGTGTTACCCCTTCGGGAGCAACTTCCAAAGTCCATACTTTGTTGGTGTACATGGATTCCATCTCAGATCGCATTGCATCCAGCCATTTCATAGAGTCCCCACACTTGATGGCCTGCTCGAAGCTAGTTTGGTCATCATCTTTCATGATGCAATCCTCGCTCCCACCATCAATTAGAAAACCATAGTATCTCTTAGGTGGATGAGGAACCCTACTAGATTGGCGGAGCGGCTGAGGTTCGTCGGGAACCACTAAATCCTCTGGTTCCACCAAATCTTCTGTTGCAGTTTTTGTAGCTGGAACTTCTTCCAGTTCTACCTCATTGCCACTAATTTCTTCCATAAGAAAACTCTTTTCTAAAAAGGTGGCATGTCGAGAAATAAACACCTTTTCTTCCTCGGAGTGGTAGAAGATATACCGTCACGAATGTTTGGGATATCCAATAAACTTGCACAGAACAGAGCTTGCCTCGAGCTTGTCCGGATTTTATGTCTTCACATAGGCCGGACAACCCCATATCTAAATAAAATTAAGATATGGCCTCTTCCCATTCCATATCTCATATTGAGTGGTGGGCACTGATTTGGTTAGAACTCTATTCAATAGATATGCTGCTGTTTCCAGCGCATAAACCCAAAAAGAAATAGGGAACTCAGCGGTGCTCATCATAGAGCGCACCATATCTAATAGGATGCGATTCCTCCGTTCCGATACACCATTGTGATGTGGTGTATACGGAGGAGTAAGCTGAGAGAGAATCTATTTTACTTTTAGATAGTCCAGGAACTCATTGCTCAAGTATTCTCCTCCTTGATCAGATAGTAGGATTTTAATACTTTTACCCGTTTGGTTCTCGACTTCATGCTTATATTCTTTGAATTTCTCAAAAGCTTCAGACTAGTGTTTCATCAGGAACACATGTCAATATCTTGAGAGATCGTCAGTGAATGTAATAAACAACGAGGAACCATCCCTGGCATGTATAGACATGGGACTGCATACATCACTATGTATCAGTCCCAAGAGTTTCGTAACTCTTTCTCCGTGTCCAGTAAACGGAGTTTTGGTCATCTTGCCTTTGAGACATGACTGGCAAGTTTCATAAGATGATATTTTGAACGGATTCAAATATCCATCCTTATGTAACTTAGCTAGTCGTGTCGCATTGATATGACCTAGTCTACAATGCCACAAGAAGGATTCGTTCATTTCTGAACTCTTCCTCTTGTGTGTGTTTTGTACATTAAGAACTGTGGTTTGATTTAGAACGTACAGGCCATTATTTAACGAGCCTGATCCAATCAACTTTTGATTCAGGAAGATATTCATAACATTATCCTGTACTACAAAATTATATCCTTCTTTACTTAATAAAGAAACTTATATAAGATTGCATATGAGGGTCGGTTTGTAATAGCATTCGTTCAGAATCAATGTATTACCATTTGGTAATATAAGGTGATATTCGCCAAGTGCTTTGGCTACAACATTTGCACCATTCCCTACTCTTACGGAATGATCACCCATTCCCAGTCCTCTGCATTTCCTTAGCCCATGCAACATATTAGATATGTGGGATCTCGATCCGGTAAGTAATACCCAGGACGTAGAGTGAACTGAGAAACAGTTCTCGGTAACTAACACACCCGAAGAAGATGCATCAACATGCTTACTCTTCGTTTGGGCTACGTGGGAATCCGGATGTTCCCCTATTTCCTACTCAGTCTTATAACAATTATAAGAAAGAACGGAACCAACATTTCCCTACTCAGTATAACAAGCGGGTTCAGTCAATATATCCATATTATTATCTTGATTAAGGCCTGACATCGTCGCTACCTAGAGAGAGAGAATAAAAACACTTTAGCATATACTCATGCAAGATTAAATTGGTTATTATCTTATCTAATCAGGATGGCTCCCACTGTTTTTATCAAATCTTCCTTCAAACCCTAAAAGGTAAGACTAGCTGGAATTAATTACACCTTATAAGTTCGCCAATCTTTTTGCCAGGCCAGTGTTAGTACTTTGAGGGAGGTTCCCCGTTCATTCGCATGGACCTAATTAAAATAAACCTCGTTTTTCCATGGACGTAACCCCGTTAACACCTTTCTAGACACCGATTTGATCGGCTAATTGTTATGTGTAAAACTCTCCCATGAATAACTCTTACTCGCAATGGGTATCGGGATCCAACTATCTCATAGAAGGTATGCAATCTCATTGGAAATTTCAACACTTCAAATTCCCGATAATTCTTTTTACCCCTAGCATCCTATGACCTTGACGGTGGCCAAACTACCCATAGGGCGCTAGTAAAGTTCAACCCGTTCTCTTCTTGATTGAATTAGACACACCCGCACGACTCTTGACGGAGGCCAAACAACGCCGTACGAATACCCTAATCCAATCGCATCTCATGCTACAGATAAGTGCTAATCAGCTACGGTACACCACGCTTTGACAGAGGCCAAACTACCGTAGCACGAATACTAAATATTACTTATCTGAATTGACGGAGGGCTACGTCAGGTTTTTATGAAAACCTTTTGCGTAATGAACTTGATATCGTTGTAGAAACAAGTGATTTTGAAAAAGAGTGTTTTTGAGGCTTTTACTAGTTTCGATAAAGAGGTCACTCCCGTTGAAGGGATCTCGGCTCTTCCCTTATCGAATAAGGTGCAGGATATTTCACAAATATCACTATGCATAGTAAAAACTAGAGCTATCCTTTTTGAAAATTTGATTCTACAACATCTTTTAGATTTCTTTTCTTTCATTAATCTCATTATTGAAGTCCCATCATTTATGCTTCCTAAGCATCACAGAAGAAACGAATATACAACGTACGCTTATGCCATCAGCATTCGCCTCAGTGTCCCGTTATGCGCCGTTAGGTTACATAACTAACGACATAGCGGGGCGGGACTAGCGCGGGTATAAACATAAGCAACGTTTATTATATATCATATATATAATAATAAGGCATTCGTCTCAAACATATAAAGTGATCACATCACAGATTATCAGCAACAGAAGATAACATATGAAATATTGGATATACTAGGAATTCTGTGTTTTAAATTAAGCCAGCATAAAACACGGATTCCACGATCGCGATGAATAGCCATACCCACATCACTAGACCCCTGCGAGAGCGGCAAGCAACCCTACCAATTCTAGATTTAGGAGACCCGGTCTCCACTATTCAAGATGGTCTCCTACTGGACTCTAGAACTTGGTTACTTGTGCTTCCTTCCATGGGTCTATCCTAATGCGGAAAAGTAAATAATATACATCGATGGTGACAACATCCTCAACCCGGAAGTGCCCCAATAAAAGAATATTACATACAATGAATTTTACATGAATGGAAATAAAAACTCTCATCTCACATAAAACCCCCGGCTATTCAAATCACGTCAATCCAATATAACATATCACAGCAACACATAAGATCGCATGTCATCAACGTAAGTAAATATGCGTATCCCAATTGTCGTTGACATATAGCAACGAAACCGGCGATACACCATATATTATACTTACGGTCGCAGAAAATAAAATGTCAAACTATAAGATTTGGAATCCACAATCACCTTAGACATCATAAACCCGAAATATCATATACCTCGGATTTCATGCCTAACAATATGAATTCGAAATATTGTATCACATTTCAGAAAAAGCTAAACAATGTTAAACATTCCGATCGAATCAACAAACACCCAAAATTTCCCAAAGAGCTCAACACTTGAGCGTAGTTTAAAAATACTCAGTACATGCCACAGTACCTATGGACCAACCGTATAAGGGTCAAGCCTTGCCTCACCTATGGCGCCGCGGAACTACCACAAACCCTAGGGTTTAGCGGCGGTTCTTACGGTCACAGAATCGAGTTAGGGTTTCGTTCTTTTAGAGGGTCCATCGCATTACTTGCATGATTTTTGAATGTTCTTTAACTTGGAAAAAATCCAACTCTTGAAAATTTTCCGTCGAGGGAAAAATTGGGTTATTGATATCCATTCGAAATTTTTAACGCCTTCTAAATAACCCGATTCAATGTTAGAATTACCACTGCAAAACACACCGAATTTCCTTTATAGAAAATTATCATCACATGCAATTTTAGAAAAAAACAAGCAACACCTGAAACACCAAAACCCAGAGACTGGAACACCAAACGAATACGAACCCAAAAAGTGCACTGGGGGTCGGCCAAATCGGAAATTCCATGAACGTCGCCATGTCAAATCAGTCCAAAGGGGTTCGTATTTTTCTAGTGTTCATGTTATATGACATACAACATTCTGCAGTTGCTTAAAAAAATATTAGAGCCCATTTAAATATCGACAGAAACTAGATTTCGTTGTTTCAAGTTTTGGAGTAGTTTCGGTTTCTTAATCTAACAAACATCGTCTAATTCTCTAGCTTGGCTCTGATACCACTGTAGGGTTACCTAGCACGACAACAAGGTTTCGGGAGGCATCGTCCATGCCATTTTCAAAAAATTCTCATGCTACTTTACCCTAACCCTAGAATCTTAACTTCAGAATTAGACAATAGGATATGTAAACTACTTTACATCTGAGTGAATATGGAATACAACCTTTGTAGACCGGTCCTTCACTTCAAATGCTCCGTGTAGAAGTCTGTTCGCTCCAAGAAGTGGTGATCTGGACTCTCCGTAGGCTCCACTAGTCGAAATGAACGAGCTTGCATAATGATCTTCGAGGCCAAAAATGATCTACTTTAAGGAGACACCAACTCAACCTACCTCTAAACTAATTAGGGATTAGTGATGCTAATACCCTAAACAAAATGTCTAATCTAGTAGAGGATGATGAAGTAGGAATTTTGCTCACTTTAGAATTCTTTTTCTTACTCTATTTCTTTTCCTCACCAAAGCCTAGAGAGCTTTCTCTTGTTGAAGATGAAGATGAAGAGAATAATGGATGAGTGAGTGAATGGCAACCATGGATGAGAAATATCTCATATAATCCTTGTAGATACATAACCATGGCTAAAGATTAAGGTTAGGTTAATAAATATCTAATGCAAAACATATTTAGTGGACTAAGTCAAGGGTTTCCACAAGCTTCCGAAGCTTGCAACCATGCTTAATTCCCACCAATTTAAATTTGCATTAAATAAATAAAACCCTAATAATCTAATGGCACGGTATAAGTCTCATACATCCATGTAGTGTGTATCATCAAGCATGACACAAAAAGGAAAACACAAATAATATATATCACATATATATTAAGTGTGCACAAGTGAGAAAAGAAACGTATAAGTGAGCAAATATTAGTTAATATAAATTAGCATATCAATTATACAATTATTGTAATATTTTGGGAAATTATAAATATTAATTTAAAATATTAAATATGAATTTAATAAGTTTACAAAAATGATATCGCTTATGAAATTGGTAACGGAATTATATCCGGAAAATGTAGTTATTTCGATAAATATGAATAAAAGTGTGTGATATCATAAAAATGATATATTAAAATTATTTTAACATGATATTGAATTTTACATTAAGCTAATGACATTTAAGTGATAGATTAATCATTTCATATCTTTTATTTAATATGGATTCAAATTGTAACATGAAAGGTTTTGATATTTGATAATTCTTTTTAAAGATTGATATATCTTAACCTAAGTTAAACCCTCACAACACTACACCCTAAACCATGCCCAACTCCCTCCACCTCCTTCTTCTCAATTTTACACCTCCTTCTTCACATTTGACACATCCTCCTTCACCATGCCAGCTCCACCTCACAACTCTCCACCTCATGCTCTCTCTACACAACACAACACATAGGAACTTCTAAGCTTTCACAACTGAACAAAAATTAACTCTTCAAGCTCCAACACATAAATTCCTATGTTTTCCTCATATCAAAAAAGAAACCCATGATCTCTTTAATAAATTTTGTGCACTTTATCAAGCTTAATACACTACAACCCCTAGATGCTTCCACATGCACTTTATGAGCTGGTGTTTCATTGTACACAATCTCCATAGGTATAATTCCTTACCTCCTTATATGTTCAGTATATTTCCATATCTGTTTTCATGTGCAGTATTATAAAAAGCTACTGTTTTGAGATATTTAGCCTACTGTAATTGAATCTGGAACTAATAGGTGTAACCACTAGAAAATCTAGCAATACCATAAGTATCATAAGACCACTAGGAGACTTTACTCAAAGCCCAAGACCATATCTCCATGATTAACCCGGCGAGAACCCCTTATTGGCCGATGTCGCCTGATTTTTGATGAGGATTAGTGTTGGATTTTCTTCTGTAGCTTTATTTTGGTATTTTATAAGTTACTATATTGTTTGATTTTTCCCAATAATTACACAGTAAAATCTCGGAAAGTTTTAGTAAGAGTTTTATCAAGTTTTCCGACATTTCGATATAAGTTTTTCGTATTTCTGTATTGCGCTTGAACCGTTAACGTTTGTATGTTAACAACAAGAATATATTATCGTTTTTGGGATAAGTATGCTGTAGGTTCTAACCTATGGGTGCCTATCTCATTGTTTTGAGTTTTTATATGATATTTACGTCGATATGATATAACTACGATTATAGGTACGATCGCGAAGGTTTCCGAGACGGAGTTGGCGGACATAGCAATCATGGATTCGATGAGCTCGACATGTTGGTGAGTAGATTTACATCTATGGGGGAAGTCGGGTGGATAGCGTATAGCACCCCCGCAATCTTATAAATAGTTGTATAATATATAGTTAGTTTTAGTATTTATTCAAGATACGGGCATTGGAGTTAATTTGCATCTAGCTGTTACTGTATATGCCCTAGAGGGCACTACTGTATCATACTAGTTTGTATATTACTTAATGGAAGCTTGGGATATTCACAGTTGTATAGAAAATCTTGCTCGAAATGGTAGTATGCTACTTGGTTTGTTTCTAATTTAATGTGTGCATGTGTTTCTTTTAGTATATATCCTATACACATTAGTGGAGCCCTTAGGATCTTTGCTTGATTAGCAGCGTTGTGATGGCAGTCACACTAGTGGGGGCTGGGTAATCTACAAGCACATCTTTATATAGGTCCCAAGTCGTAGGATTATCGATACAGGGCATCGATACTCCAGAGTAGACTAATGTATGCGCTTCTTATCCGAGGAGGGGAGATGGTCTGTCTCACAGCCATCAGTACGTCGTACTGGAGATAGTATGCAGGTGCTCGTTAGGTTACGAGTACATTTGACAGGACTCACTGGGAACTATTGGTTTCGTAGTATACCTATCGTCAGTTATCAGTTCCCAGGCGACATGAGTACAGCATAGTCCGTTGACTTGACACTGTCACTTCGCCTCGAGTGTGTTCCCACTGTTCTTAGATTACTACCCTACTACGGCTCAAATGAGTCGTGCAAACAGGTGGTAGTTGGGTGCAGTCCCGAAGCACTTGGAGGCAGTGATGGTTAGACAGGATTCGTCTCTCCCGGTATTGGGGGTTGATATCGCGCTGTGTCTAGGAGAGCCATTACACATAGTCGTCCCTGGCCAGGGCAAGCGAGAATTACTGGTAGTGTTTCTAGTAGTTTCTCAGGGTGTTCTGGGCTACAATCAGGCATGACTTGTACCGCTATTAGGGGACTGACGTTTACCGCCCCCTAGGCCCGACATGCGATACTCTCAGACGAACAGACTGGACTGTATGGAGATTGTCACATTCAGGCTCAGTAGGAGTTCTGATGGGTTCACCTCATCAATCTTCTTATCGGCATCTACCTGGGGACCATTAGGTACAGCTAGTACCGCTTGCCACCTGTGGTTAAACCCACTGCCAGCGTAGAGTCGAGTCTTTAGAGTCCCATACAGAGAGCTATTCGCCTTTGGGCAAAACAGAGTAGAGGTCGCATGGTTTTGCGACAGGGTTCGTTCACATCCGCTCACTTATGCACGTTTGGTGTCCGGGCAGTTATTACTAGCGGGCTTTGGTTTAAACCAGATCCTAGTATATGTTTTGGGATTGGTTTGATCTCTTTGTATTCGTGTTCCTAGGAACACGGATGCGGGTGTGTATGGACAGTTGACAGAGGCAGAGGCAGAGGCAGAGGATTCTCATTAGGGTTGTTGACTGTTGGCTTTTTCTAAACCCTAATGAGAATAGGAAATATGATTAATAATATTAATTAAGTATTATTGTGACATGGTTGAGTTCAAAGTTTGACTTTTGTTGACTTGTGGACTTTGTTGACCGGTTGACCATTATGGACTTGTTGACCATCATCATTTCATTGCTATGACTTTTGTTTACTTGTTGTTCTTTACAAAATTCATTAAATGCATGAAATGATAATTTCCATTGAAACTAACCATCACAATTCTTAATTATTATTATTTTCATGATTATTTTTCCTTTTGTGAGCGTGGTTGTAAATTATTGGTTTCATTCTATCATTCTCATTCTCTCTCATCCAAAGCCCACCCTCTTCCTCTCTCTCAAGGCACTCATGACTCATGAGTTGAGAAGCATGAGCCATTGAGATAAAACCCTAAAAACACTTCTCTACTCACTTTAGAGTACAAGGTCTAGCAAGACAAGCACTTTAGTTTCCTCTCGGTTGAGGTAGGAGCTTAAGGTAGAGGGTTTCGGGTGGATCCTTCTTCGACAACAAGGGGATTACAAGGTGGAGCCGATCCAACCACACCAAGGAGCAAGAAGAGAAGGAGTTCAAGACCTAGGTATAACCCTCTAACATAGTAGTTAAACTTCTAGTTAGTTTCCTAGGTTTTTGTTTAGCGAAGATCCTCATTTCTAGTCCATGTTGTCTTGTGTCAAAAAATCGTTTTTTACCATTTCCGCCTCCCCGTAAGAACCGAGGTGGGCAACGTGGACTTACAGTGGTATCAGAGACTAGCTAAACACAAACTAGCTTGTTAGCAAAGTATTTAGAATTTCGATCGGAGAAAAAAATCGCAAAACACGTCCGAGAACTGAACTCTCTGCCGATTTTAGAACTGTTCAAAAATTAAATCCATACATCTTAAAAATCGGCTCAGGGTTTTGTATGAACACACAGGAAAAACGTGTCACTGACTCGGTCAACGCGACGCGGAACCGCGGCGAGAACATGCTTCGTGCCGCGTATCCGCGGCCGAGTTGACTCGGCCGTGACTCGTCTTTGCTGCAGTTTCATTAGTGTTCTGTTTTGGGATTTTTAGCATATGTTGTTTCTGCCCAGATTTTCCAGAGAACAAAGTTATGTTTGGGGTACTTACAAATCCGTATTTTTTATCGAAGTTCTGTAGACTTTAGCTAATGGGTTATATCTGTGATGTGATATATGCACTGAACGTCAATTAATCGCTATACGTCGATTAGTGGGGGTTGTGCATATCTGTGATCTGTAATGTTGATGGATTGTGTATATGAACTCGTTAGATTGTCGCGGATGAATAGCCGGGGGTTGTGAGATGAGAGTTTTCTTTATCTTTCATTTGATGTAATATGTAATTTGATGTAATATTATTTCTACGTCCGCACATCCGGGATGAGGTTGTAGCCGCCATTGTATATCATTTCTTTTACTATTTTTGCTCCTAGGATAGACCCAAGGTGGGGTGCACAAACTACCGGGTACCTCGAAGTGACGAGTGGTCTACTCATGTTGTTGAGGGAGGTTGCTTCACTTCGGGTACTTGGTGGGTTGTTTGCCGCACCCATAGGGTTCTAGGGTGGGGTTTGGCTATTCATCGCGACCGTGTAATCCATCTTTCGTTGCAGGCTCGAACGAAACGCGGATTCCTAGTATATCCAATGTGTTCATCTGTGATCTGGAATGGCTATCATTGCATCTGACGAATGAATATATCTATATATGATATCTAGTAGGCGTTGCTTATGTTTTGCATCCGCGCTAGTCCGTCCCCCGCTTTGTCGTTAGTTAAGTAACCTAACGCTTAATGACGAGGCTCTGTGGCGAATGCGGATGGCATAAGCGTATGTCATATTTTCGTTGTTTTCTGCAATGGTAGGATTAAATGATGGGACACATTAAATTAATGCAAGAAAATAAACCAAGGTAAAGTGGTTAGAACAATTTCAAAACCACTCGGTTTCTTCTCAAAGCAGAAAACTTTTAAAACGCGGAGCATGAACCACTCCTTTTAAAAGCTATCACGTTCCTTCGATTATATCAAGTTCACTACATTCACGGTTTCGCCAAAACCATTCGTAGCCCTCCGTCATTTCATATGAATATTCAATAGTATTCAAGCAATGTTTGTTGACCTTCGTCAAGGCATAGTGATTGGTAGCTGTTGAGTGTTCATATATAGCATAGATAGATGCATTGGTTTGGGACAGTCGTATTACCTTGTTGACCTTCGTCAAGGGTATATACGGGTGGGTTCAAATTAACCTGGACAATGATGGGTAGAACTTGACGTGTGACTTATGATTTCTTGACCTTCATCAAGGTCATAAGAGCATGGGGCAAAAATCCACATCGGGAGTTTCTAAAGAAACTGAAACTTGCCAGTGCTGCATACCATTTGGAGTGTGATAATTCTGGTTGGATTCCTTCAGTTTTATCACACGATGTTATTTGGACCCCGATCCTACTGTGAGTATATGGTACTCCTCGGGAACTTTCTCACTTAACGATCAATGCTATAAACCAAGCAGGTGTCTAGAAAGGTGTTAGCAGGGCTACGACCATAGGGAAAAAAGGTTATTTAATTAAGGAATTTCGCGAAAGCATTGGAAAACCTCCCTGGAAGTACCAACACTGGCCTGGCTGAACGGTTAAGCAAGTACTGTAGTATGAGATTGATCCCGACTAATTCTCCCTTTTTGGTTTGAGGAAGGAT
This sequence comes from Agapanthus africanus, assembly GCA_030015575.1. Lineage (NCBI taxonomy): Eukaryota > Viridiplantae > Streptophyta > Magnoliopsida > Asparagales > Amaryllidaceae > Agapanthus > Agapanthus africanus. The sequence goes on from CM057347.1 coordinate 242,127,185, forward strand.
TCGAGAAATAGTGGGAGCCATCCTGTTTAGATAAACTAAAAACCAATCTAAACTTGCAAGAGTATCATGGTGAGTGTTTTCTTCTCTCTCTCTTAATTGCAGCGACCCAATGACCACATATAGGTTACATCTAGATAAATGACTGAATATGACTGTTATGACTGGCAAAGCTCTGTCCAGATGTCCATTGCCCATAACGAGCAGGGACACCTCTCAACTAATCAAACCCCTGCCGTCTCAGGACCAGTTTCCCCTGTCACGGATATTGATATCCGTAAGACATCGGAAAAAGACTGTGTGAATGCTAAGTGCCTCGTGTTGGCCTCAGTTGATGGTGCGTACCAGAGGCAGCATAAGAAGATGGACTTAATATCTATCTTCCTCCATAACAAAGATTTATATGCAGAGCAATCTCGTATCGCAAGATATGAGACCTCGAACGAATTGCTTCAAGCGAGGTTGGCTATCGGGTCATCTGTAGGGGACAACGTCGTTGCAGAGACCGGCTATTTTGATGAGATCACGGACCTGAAGACCACGTTGAAGAAGGGGTCAAGTACTGACTTGATTCTACAGTTTCTGCCCTCTTCTTATACCCTGAAGGAAACCAGGGAAGTAGAAAGGAAGGAAAGGGCAAAAGTTTCGGGACTGGATGTACTAAAGGAGGGACGTTCCTATTGTTATGGGAATGAACTATAAGTCCACGGTAGCGCCCCGGCCGTCTAACAGACGCCAAATGCGGAACAAAAACTTTTTACAACTGGCGCTATCGCGTACTATAACCCGGATCTGCCATTAAATCTAAACTAAGAAACTACAAAGTGGGTAGAAATGTTATACCGAACGATCCGAGTCCTTCGGTCTTCAACCATCATCCCATGCTTTGTTGCGGCTACTCCGATCTCCTGAATCTCCAGTCTTCTCGTCGAGGTGGCACCACGTTGACGGATCTTTAAACGGGCTCCCGCCTCTGAACCGAGGCAACTCGATCGTCAAGTTTGTTTAAAGAGACGACCAAGATGTTGTAGAGAATAAGTAGAACACTTTGTCTCGTTACGTCCAAAGATATGGACGAACTGTTAAGGAAGTTGCCTTTTTGGATCGGGGGGGAATGAGAAATGAGGCTATATTCTTTTATGAACCAAAACTGTCATCTTTTTTTTATCCAAAACGAACCACGCCCCAACCTACAGAGGGGGCCGGCCACTATATAGTCAAGGGGGGTGAGTGTAGGAGGAGGGAAGGTGAGAATAACAAGCACAATACTTATCATAACATTAATGAAAGCATGAGTCATATAACACCTAGTATGAACTCATTTAAAGAAACAATGATTCATAACACATAGTCATCAACCCATAAATGCTCCATTAATGCAACAAGCCCCCTCACCATCCTAGTTACCATCTAGAACCTTCTAGAATCACGACTCACCCTCATGACTCACCCAAGTGACGAAAAGATAAATCCGTATTTAACCGAATGTTAAATACGGCTGATAGAAAACGGGAAACTAGCAACTTCCAAAAGAGATGCTGAAACGAATTTCAGGATAACACCGTATTAGTATAAACATACCCGCATTTGTATTACGACCGAATACAAATGCAACTGAAACAAAGATATTATATCTACACAGCATAATACTCGGATCCGGCTTAAAACAAAGCCGACCAGTATTATCTGCCCAAAAAATGACACGTGCGAAAACGCACGTGCATTTTTCGAACCTTGCCATAAAACCATACGGCCTCTACAACGTTTCGCCCGAACTTAGGAAAGTATCTGTGGGGGACTCTAATGACTCATTAACACACTGGCACTGGGTATAACCACAAGCACGTCAGAGATACTGGCTGTACGTAACGATTGCCTATGTATTGATTGGAAGGGAAGCTGACAAGCGAACTCATCCAGAAACTGTTGGAGTTAGTGCCCTCAGAGTCAATTATTGGATCACAGGCACGTGATTGCAATGATTGAGGGAGGACCTATCCCGGTAGGACAGTCTTACTCGAGATGATAGTATGCTATCTGGTTTATCTTTATCATCGTGTACTGCTTTAGGTGACCTGACATGTCGCTATTACACGTTGATAGAGCCCCTAGGATTCTTGCTTGACTGCCAGCAGTATGATGGCGATCATATACGTGGGAGCTGGTGGTCTATAAGCACATCCTTAAAAGGTCCCTAGTCGTAGGAGTTTCGAGACAGGGCATCGATACTCCGTTAGTAGACTAGTGTATACAGTCGAGACCCCGACGAGGGGCGGTGGCCGGTCTCACAAGCCACTGGTGTCAGTTGGTTCACCTAAGATGTATACAGGTGCTCATTGGGTTATGAGTACACCGGACAGGACTCGCCGGGAACCTGCTAGTTGGTCTTATACCAGATGTCAGATAGCAGTTCCCTGGTGACATGTGTACAGGTTAGTTCATCGACCTGGGATCGTCATTTGTCTCGTGTGAGTTCCCACTGTACTTTGATTACTACCCTACCACGGCTCAAAGGAGTCGTGCAAACAGGTTTTAGTTGGGTACAGTCCCGAGCCACATGGGGGCAGTGAGCGGATCTGCAGGGGTTCGTCTCTCCCGGTATTGGGGGTGAGGTCGCGCTGTGTCTAGGAGAGCCATTACACAAAGCCCTCGGCCGAGGCAGGAGATTTACTGGTAGGTATTCCAGTAGTATCTCAGGGTGTTCTGGGCTACGCTCCGACACGACTTGTACCGCTTTTGGGGGTCTGACTTTTACCAACCCCCTAGGCCCGCCATGCGATACTCATAGACGAACGGACCGGACTGTACGGATATTGTCACTGACAGGCTCAGTTGGGTGTCGGGGTGAGCTTCCTCATCGACGTCCCATTTGGTCAATAGCTGGTGGCCCGTCACGTATTGGCTTATACCTCTGACGTGCCAGTGGTTAAATCCACAGCCATAGTATTGACGAGTCTTTAGAGTCCACCACAGTTACAGTTACTCAAGTTTCGGGCGAAACGCTGTAGAAGCCGTATGGAGATATGGCAGGGTTCGATCAGATACGTGCGGTATTGCACGGATCGTGATCGGACAGTTTTTACTAGCCGGCTTTGGCTTAAGCCGGATTCTAGTATTTAATAGTGTAGTTTTGTCTCTTTGCATTTGTGTTCAGTGGGAATACAAATGCGGGCATGTATTTGCAGTAGCGGGGTTTTCCTGTAATTTATTATGGGATCGGTTTTCTGGGGTTGCCAGTTTGCATTCCGTTCCGTCCGGTTTTCCTTCATTCCTTCTCGGTCGGACTTTCTTGGTGGAGGGTGTTAATTGCAAGTTCGCAATTAACATTTAGTGGAGGGTTTTCTTGCAAGTTTGCATTATGATGAGACTTGTTTCATCATGAGATGCCTTTCTAGTCTATTCTTTTCTTTTCATTTGATGGTTTGAAGAGAAGAAATGAGAGTGACCATTTCCATTATTTGTTTTTCCATTCTTTTATTCTATACAAATTGTGGTGCTTTTGTTTTTCTCTCTCCAATCTATTCTTGAGTGAGAGGGGCCGGCCACATAGGAGAGGGAGAGGGATAATTATTTGGTGTGGCATTTTTCATCTCATTCCATGGTTGTAAAATTAGCTTAAAAGCTCAATTCCTTCTCTCCTTCTCTTCTCCATTCCTCCACGTCAAGGCAACCTCATAACCCCAAGAGACAAGTTCACTACACTATTCTACAGCAAGTCTTGGACGCGTCGGTTAGCCAACTTCGCGCCCGAGTTGCCTCGGTCAAGAGGCGGGAGCCCGTAAAAGATTCCGGCTACGTGGTGCCCTTTCCGACGAGCGAGGAGGTGACGGAGATTCCGCGGGAGATCGGAGTGGAGACGAAGACCGAAGGACACGGATTGCTTGGTATAACTTCTCACCCTATCTCTCTAGATTGCTAGCATTTAGGTTAATGGTTTCGATCCGGGTTTTCTTTGTCCGCGGTAGCGCCGGTTTCCGAGTTAGGAAAAATTTTTTTGTTCCGCATTTTGGCCTCGAGTACGAGGCCGGGGCGCTGCCGTGGCGCAACATGGTATCAGAGCGACGCCATTAACCTAACCTAGCTTGTTCTAATGTGTTTTTCAGTTCCGATCGACCAAAATTCCAAAAACCGTATTTTTCTAGCACATCAGTTTCTGTCGAAATTTTTTGGAGTCTAAAAATTTTTCAGGTGGTCTCAGAATTATGTGCAGGGAGATCTAAGACTACTGCAAAAATTTGATACAGTGATCCTTTATTTTGACCGCGGAAGGGCGGCGTTAGCCCCACATTTGCCGCGCTTCCGCCGCGTGAACAGTAGATCACTTCATCATTTTTTTTCAGTGGGCTTGTGGGCTTAAAATAAGGGTTTTGGGATATTAAATTTGGGCCCAGGTTTTCTGTAACTGCTACAGTATTGGTTTGGGGCCCGCTTGTTAATTGTTTGATCGATCGGATATTTGAAACACATTATTTCACAGTATTTACATTATATCTGCGACCGTGAATGTCACTCGATCGGTAAATCCGGTCTAACTGCTATAGCCCGGTTAGACGGATTTGCGAACGTGATTTTCACGTTGATGTTCTATGTTTATGCTGTGATGTTGCGGATCGGTCGTGGGGGATAGCCTGGATGCAATGCTAGTACAGTTTTATTGTATTATGTACATTTGTTATTGCGGGGCGAGCGTCCGACATGTGGACTGCCGTCACTGCCTGTTTGTATTATTATTCTTTTGGGGCACGGCCTGGTTGCGGTCGATGTACCCGGTGTATGTATATTTTACATTCTGTACTAGGATTACCCCGAGGAGGGGTGCACGGATAGCCGGGTTCTGGAGGGCAACAAGCCCGCATCTCATGGCATTGAGACGGAGGGGGCTTCACTCTGGGATTGGCGGGCTATTCGCCGCACTCGTAGGGGGTATAGGTTGACCCAGGAGGGGTGCCCAAGTTGCCGGATTCCGTGGAGTGCTGGGTGGTCCATTCACGGAGCTGAAGGGGGCTGCCTCGCTTCAGGTTTTGGCGGGTGACTTGCCGCGCCCGTAGGGGTCTAGGATTTCATTGCACAGGCTATCCACACGACCAGGGGAACGTCGGGTTTCAGCAGCGGCTCTGTGAAACCCGGGGTTTCCAGATATCTGTATTGCTCTGTGATGCTGTACATTTCTGTGATGTTGCATTTTATTCACGCCTTGAGCGAAATATAATATATTGGTATATATATTAGTAGACGTTGTATATGTTTTACACCCGCGCTAGTCCAGTCCCCGCTCCGCCGTTAGTTAGCTAACCTAACGGGTGATGACGGGACCCAGTGGCGAATGCAGATGGCATATACGTACGTCAGTATATTTTCGTTCTTTGTGGTGTGATCAATTGATGGGACTGCGTTGATTCGGATCAATGCAAGATAAACAAACCTAATCTGATGTTGTTGGAACATTTTTCAAAAAGCTGTTATTGCAAGGACGTTCACTTTTGTTTTGCATCGTGGTATTCATTTGGAATATCCTGCTCCTCAGTCGACGAGGCAAGGGCCGAGATCCCTTCACCGGGAGTGACCCCTTGGACAGAAGTTTGCGTCAGGGCATTAACTTCACTATAGCCGATTACTTTTGCTTTGCATCGTGGTATTCAGTTGGAATATCCTGCACCTCATTCTATGGGGAAAGAGCCGAGATCCCTTCACCGGGAGTGACCTCTTTAGTAAAGGTTTTCGTCACTATATTTTATAAAAGGCTATGCAGTTCCTTCAACGATATCAAGTTCATTACGTTAAAGGTTTTTCGCCAAAAACCATTCGTAGCCCTCCGTCATTTCTTATGGGTATTATTTAGTATTCGTGCTGCGTTTGTTGACTCCGTCAAGGCGTAGTGTACGGTAGCTAAGTGGTACTTGTTTGTTGCATAAGTGGGATTGGTTAGGACAGTCGTGCGGCCTTGTTGACTCCGTCAAGGGCACGTACGGGTGGGTTTAATGCAATCCAGATAATGACGGGTTGAACTTGACTAGGACTCTTTGATTTGTTGACTCCGTCAAGGTCACTTGAGTCCTAGGGGTAAAAAAAAAAATCACATCGGGAGTTTCAAAAGAACTGAAACTTGCCAGGCATGCGCATACCTTCTGGAGTGTGGTGACGTGAGTGGATTCCGTCACGTTATCATGCGATGATAGTTGGATCCCGATTCCCACTGATGAGTTGGTTTACTCCTCGGGTGTTCCCGACTAATTCTTCTTTCAGGTTTGGAGAAGAATTTGAGGTACAGTGGGAGGTTTCCAGATTAGATAAAGTGATAACCATTCTGATCTAGGATAGAGTGCACGCTGAGTGTTTCTTTTCTCTCTCTCTGGCAGCGACCATTGACCCGACCCTGGACTATGACTCAGTGACCAAGTTGACCGAACCTTCTTAACACAGGCTTTTGGATTGTCAGAGTTGCAGACCTCATTGCCACTCCTACTTTCACCCTTTTCTCCAGGACACCCCGTATTACTACGAACGTCCACTTCCATTGGACAAAACCATCGTATGGTTATATACGAACTCGAAGGACTTCGAGGATGGTTTCTGGTTCTGGAGAAAACGGATAGGATTATTCAGTTGTCTTTTCTTTTCACCTTCTCTCAGGTTGCGAGTACTCCTTGGTTTAGGAGCAGTACACCTATTACGCAAATTGGATAGTCTTCTTCCAAACCATAAGCTGGTGCCGACCGGTAGGGAATGAAGAAAACCAGTTAGCCTAAAACGGTGTACAGAAGGTATTAAGTTAAGACAAAGCAAGGGATTAGTAAAAGGGCAAAGTAAGTTGCAACTGATATTCACGACCAAACCAAGTATTTCTTCGCCAATCCTAAATCACCTTTGTATTTCTCCAGGACACTCCGTATCACTACGAAGATCCCATTTTATTGGATAATCCATCGTATGGTTATATACGAACTCGAAAGGAACTTGTTCCAGTTCGGGGATGGATCCTGGTTCAGGAGAAATAGGAATAAAGTACATTCAGGTGTCTTTTATCTTCACCTTCTCTCGCATTGCGAGTGTTCCTAGGATTAGGACAGTACACCCTTTATGCTTTTTGGATAGTCTTCTTCCAAACCATAGGCTGGTGCCGAACGGTAGGGAAGGAAGAAAACCATTTGGCCTAAAGGGGTGTACAGAAGGTAATGACTAAAGACATATGAAGGGATTTGGAGAGGTGGCAAAGAATTATACGGTTATAGTTGTGAATCTGGATAATGGAAGAGGCATTACTAGGAATACCAGGATACCCCGACGAAACATTTCAATGTTTCAGTTTCACTGTGTACTGTTAATAGAAAACTGATTTCCCGATTAGACACTTACTCCAGGGTATGTATTTGCCAGGTATGATTCTCACATCTGTATGGTTTTACAGATGATGAGTGGGAGTGAGTTATTGGGAATTAGGTGATCATCCTCATTATATCGGGATTCGTTGTAATCGGTGATATTTGAGGAGATCACCTGGGTTGTTTGCCGGTCGGCAAATATTTGGTTTTGAATATCCGCTGTTGTGCACCAATTTCAAATTGATATATCTGTACGTCTATTTTCATAGAGTGAGATATACCTTTTGATATTATGTCGATGACATTTACCTATATCAGTGGATGGTTAGGTAAGGAGCATTAAACAGCGGTGTAATTCTTCTTAACCATAAGTACAGTTTTCAACCTACGACACACAGTGAAAGAGTTGTTAGACTCAGCGGACTTATACAGAGTATTGTATGTTGTCCAGTGTCCATTAGGACAGAGGGGTTGGTCCTCGTACTATATTCTGTTTACTTTTAACTTCTCTAGTTCTTAGACATATGTTTCGTGGAAACACAGGGTCTAAGTTTTGAGGAGTTATGGGTATTTGAATAGAGTAGAGAACCAGGTATAGCAAGTATCGGGATTCTTCAAAGTGATCGAAGATGTAGATACTTGTGTATGGTATTCAGTTGATAGTAATGTTTAAGAGAACTAGCTTCTCTTTCAGGTTACTCATAATTGGAAGCATTCCTAAGTTGAGTAACGCTGATCGGCCTCCTTCCATTTAGTTTACATGCACTGGAGACAGCTGCATGATTTGAATCTGGTTCAATTGAATCAGTGCCTCTGTTTCTATATTGGATATAGAACAGTTCATATCTTAACGATGTTAAGGTACGGGGAGTTGTCCGGCTTATGCTTAAAACCAGACTCCGGATAACTCAAGGCATGTTTCTGTAATGGCTGTTTGTGGGTTGACCCAGGCTATGACGAGGGTTGATTTTCTACCATCTGGCAGATCAATAGAAATATTGTTCTAGACTCGCCACAGTTTTATTAAAAATTGGATTTTTTCAGAAAAAGTAGTGGGAGTATGGTAGAACTGGAAGTAATTCCAGAACCACAAACGATTACTGAAGATTTGATAAGGAACCTAAAGATTCAATCTGATTTGACATTCCATTGGCCACTCCGCAGATAAGGTGGGTAACTTCAGGCACCCGAGAGGTACTCCGGTAGCCTCAAGGACGGTGACAGGGAAGTTCTTGTTTACCCACACTTGCCATTGCTGTTGTTCCAGGCTGCGAGACCCGGTGAGAGGATGAGTATAGCGTCGTTCTAAACTAGCTTTAGAAGTGCGCGTCTATATGACTCCACCAGAGGGTTGTCGTAGTCAGTGGGAGCAGCGGAAGCATTGGTGGACATCAGGCTTATGTCTATTTATAGACTAAAGCAGATGTAGCGGAGATAGATCATCTGTTTCTGATGTGACAGTCATGGGTTTGACGTCATCAGAATAGGGGATGGATCTGTTGAGAAGGTAGTGGGAAGTGATATTCCTATACTACGATCGGTTATACTTTGGTCGTCACACAGTGTTTTCTCCACATGGGACTTGGATATTATATCAAACATACTGGTTACTAGACCTATGGTTTTAGATCTAGATTTGGGTGGTTTCCCAATCAGGGTACCTTGACAGCATTCTATAAGTATTTAGAATGGACGACTCCTGGCATGGTAGTGTACCCGCAGGTAATGGAGTCACCCTCTCTAAAGGTGTCTTATAGACTAAAGGGGAGAGGGATACTCATGATTGGCAGATCACTTGCTTAGGCAATTGAGTCAATCATGAGATGTCAAGTACCACACCAGATGTTGTTCTTGCACTAGATGCAATAAGATGATATTGATCCAATCCTGGAGAAACAGTCGGAAGCAGTGTTAGAACATAAGTGAATGTTCTAGGGATATGATAACGACAGCCTCATTTGGGAGACAGTTATCATTCCAGGCTTCCAAGGTGACATGGACGACAAGGAGGTTGTCAGAGTTATAGTTTTCCTTCTGACGAGGGGCAGTATTTTGGACAGGTGGTCCAAGGCAATACTGAGGGAGGCTTGGCGCAGGATACTGATTAAGTTCGGTTGACGATACAGTCTAAGAAGTTTGGATTTGGAGTTCATTTATGAGCTAGGTCCCATCAGATATCCAGACATTCTAAGACAGGTATTGCTCATTTCGGGAGATGGCTTTCTCCGCGAACTTGAGATATAGAGAGACATAGAAAGAAACATCACAGCGGATCCACTCACTGAGGCTATTGCTCGAACGCAAAAGTTTCACAAACGAGCTTTGTGAGACTGACTAGTAGAGGAGTTGGGTGTTCGGTATCACACGGGCTGTGAGTATGCGACATCGCAATAATTAGCCTTGAGTGCAAGTGGGAGATTGTTGGAGTTAGTGCCCTCAGAGTCAATTATTGGATCACAGGCACGTGATTGCAATGATTGAGGGAGGACCTATCCCGGTAGGACAGTCTTACTCGAGATGATAGTATGCTATCTGGTTTATCTTTATCATCGTGTACTGCTTTAGGTGACCTGACATGTCGCTATTACACGTTGATAGAGCCCCTAGGATTCTTGCTTGACTGCCAGCAGTATGATGGCGATCATATACGTGGGAGCTGGTGGTCTATAAGCACATCCTTAAAAGGTCCCTAGTCGTAGGAGTTTCGAGACAGGGCATCGATACTCCGTTAGTAGACTAGTGTATACAGTCGAGACCCCGACGAGGGGCGGTGGCCGGTCTCACAAGCCACTGGTGTCAGTTGGTTCACCTAAGATGTATACAGGTGCTCATTGGGTTATGAGTACACCGGACAGGACTCGCCGGGAACCTGCTAGTTGGTCTTATACCAGATGTCAGATAGCAGTTCCCTGGTGACATGTGTACAGGTTAGTTCATCGACCTGGGATCGTCATTTGTCTCGTGTGAGTTCCCACTGTACTTTGATTACTACCCTACCACGGCTCAAAGGAGTCGTGCAAACAGGTTTTAGTTGGGTACAGTCCCGAGCCACATGGGGGCAGTGAGCGGATCTGCAGGGGTTCGTCTCTCCCGGTATTGGGGGTGAGGTCGCGCTGTGTCTAGGAGAGCCATTACACAAAGCCCTCGGCCGAGGCAGGAGATTTACTGGTAGGTATTCCAGTAGTATCTCAGGGTGTTCTGGGCTACGCTCCGACACGACTTGTACCGCTTTTGGGGGTCTGACTTTTACCAACCCCCTAGGCCCGCCATGCGATACTCATAGACGAACGGACCGGACTGTACGGATATTGTCACTGACAGGCTCAGTTGGGTGTCGGGGTGAGCTTCCTCATCGACGTCCCATTTGGTCAATAGCTGGTGGCCCGTCACGTATTGGCTTATACCTCTGACGTGCCAGTGGTTAAATCCACAGCCATAGTATTGACGAGTCTTTAGAGTCCACCACAGTTACAGTTACTCAAGTTTCGGGCGAAACGCTGTAGAAGCCGTATGGAGATATGGCAGGGTTCGATCAGATACGTGCGGTATTGCACGGATCGTGATCGGACAGTTTTTACTAGCCGGCTTTGGCTTAAGCCGGATTCTAGTATTTAATAGTGTAGTTTTGTCTCTTTGCATTTGTGTTCAGTGGGAATACAAATGCGGGCATGTATTTGCAGTAGCGGGGTTTTCCTGTAATTTATTATGGGATCGGTTTTCTGGGGTTGCCAGTTTGCATTCCGTTCCGTCCGGTTTTCCTTCATTCCTTCTCGGTCGGACTTTCTTGGTGGAGGGTGTTAATTGCAAGTTCGCAATTAACATTTAGTGGAGGGTTTTCTTGCAAGTTTGCATTATGATGAGACTTGTTTCATCATGAGATGCCTTTCTAGTCTATTCTTTTCTTTTCATTTGATGGTTTGAAGAGAAGAAATGAGAGTGACCATTTCCATTATTTGTTTTTCCATTCTTTTATTCTATACAAATTGTGGTGCTTTTGTTTTTCTCTCTCCAATCTATTCTTGAGTGAGAGGGGCCGGCCACATAGGAGAGGGAGAGGGATAATTATTTGGTGTGGCATTTTTCATCTCATTCCATGGTTGTAAAATTAGCTTAAAAGCTCAATTCCTTCTCTCCTTCTCTTCTCCATTCCTCCACGTCAAGGCAACCTCATAACCCCAAGAGACAAGTTCACTACACTATTCTACAGCAAGTCTTGGACGCGTCGGTTAGCCAACTTCGCGCCCGAGTTGCCTCGGTCAAGAGGCGGGAGCCCGTAAAAGATTCCGGCTACGTGGTGCCCTTTCCGACGAGCGAGGAGGTGACGGAGATTCCGCGGGAGATCGGAGTGGAGACGAAGACCGAAGGACACGGATTGCTTGGTATAACTTCTCACCCTATCTCTCTAGATTGCTAGCATTTAGGTTAATGGTTTCGATCCGGGTTTTCTTTGTCCGCGGTAGCGCCGGTTTCCGAGTTAGGAAAAATTTTTTTGTTCCGCATTTCGGCCTCGAGTACGAGGCCGGGGCGCTGCCGTGGCGCAACAGAAACCCTACTGAGCCTAACAGTGACAATATACTTACAGTCCGGTCCGTTCGTCTATGAGTATCACATATCGGCCTAGGGGCTGGTAACGTCAGACCCCCAATAGCAGTATAAGTCGTGTCAGAGAGTGGCCAAGAACACCCAGAGATACTACTGGAGTACCTACCAGTAAATCTTCTGCCTCTGCCGAGGGCTTTGTGTAATGGCCCTCCTAGACACAGCGCGATCTCACCCCCAATACAGGGAGAGACGAATCCCCTTCCGATCCGCTCACTTGTCTCCATGTGGCTCGGGACTGTACCCAAAAAAAACCTGTTTGCACGACTCTTTTGAGACGTGGTAGGGTAGAAATCAAAGCACAGTGGGAACTCATATGAGACAAATGATGACCTCAGGTCGATGAACTAAACTGTACACATGTCACCAGGGAACTGCTATCTGACGATATGTATAATACCAACTAGCATGTTCCCGGCGAGTCCTGTCCGGTGTACACAAAACCCAATGAGCACCTGTATACATCTTAGGTGAACCAACTAACACCAATGGCTTATGAGACCGGCCATTGCGCCTCGTCAGGGTCTCGACTGTATACACTAGTCTACTCTGGAGTATCGATGCCCTGCCTCGAAACTCCCACGACTAGGGACACTTTTAAGGTTGTGCTTATAGACTCCAGCTCCCACATATATGATCGCCATCATACTGCTGGCAGTCAAGCAAGAATCCTATGGGCTCTATCAACATGCAATAGCGAACTAAAGCATGTAAACTATGATAAAGACAAACCAGATAGCATACTATCATCTCGAGCAAGATTGTCATATCGGTATAGGTCCTGCCTCAATCATTGCAATCACGTACCTGAGATCCAATAATTGACTTTGAGGGCACTATCTCCAACGATCTCCCACTTGCACTCAAGGCTAATTATTGCGATGTCGCATACTCACAGCCCGTGTGATACCGAACATCCAACTTCTCTACTAATCAGTTTCACAAAGCTAGTTTGTAAAACTCTTGTGTTCAAGAAATAGCCTCAGTGAGTGGATCCGTCCTGATGTTTCTTTCTGTGTCTCTCTTAATCTCAAGTTCACGGAGAAGGTCATCTCCCGAATCGAGTAATACCTGTCTTAGAATATGTCTGAATATCTGATGGGACCTATTTCATAAATGAACTCATAATCCAAACTTCTTAGACTGTATCGATAACTGAACCTTATCAGTATCCAGCACCATGCTTCCCACAGTATCCTCTTGGATTACCTGTCCATTATACTGTCCCTCGTCAGAGGGAAAACTATAACTCTGACAATCATTCTGTCATTCATGTCACCCCTGATGCCTGGAATGATAACCGTCACTCGAAGGAGGCTGCCGTCATCAAATCCGTAGAACATGCACTTATGTTCTAAAATTGCTTCCTTATGTTTCTCCAGGATTGGATTAATATAAACTTATCGCATCTAGTGCAAAAACAACATCTGGTGTGGTACTTGACATCTCATGATTGACTCAATTGCGTAAGCAAGTGATATGCCAATCATGCACATCCCTCTCTCCTTTAGTCTTTAAGACACCTTTAGAGAGGGTGACTCCATCACCTGCAGGTACACCACCATGCCAAGAGTCATCTATTCTAAAATACTATTAGAATACTGTCAAAGTACCCACATTGGGAAACTATCCAAATCTTGATCTAAAACCATAGATCTAGAAACCATAATGTCCAATATTATATCCATATCCTTTGTGGAGAAACAACTGTGTGTCGACCAAAGTACAACCGATTGCAGTACAAGAATTTTACTTCCTACTCTGTGTATGTCATCCAAATACCAGGACATCACACCCTACTACCTTCTTAACAGATCCATCCCCTATTCTGATGAAGTCAAACCCATGACTGTCATATCAAAATTAGATGATCTTATCTCCGCTATATCTGCTCAAGCCTATAAATAGAAATAAGCTACTTGCCCACTATGCTTCCGCTGCTCCCACTGACTATGACAACACTCTGGCAGAATAATATCTACGTACACTTCTAAAGCTAGTTTAGAACGACGTTATACTTATCCTCTTGCCGGGTCTCATAGTCTGGAACAACAGTAGTGTCAAGTCAGGGTAAACAAGAACCTCCCTATCACCGCCCTTGAGGCTACCGGAGTACCTCTCGGGTGTCTGAGGTTACCCACCATGTCTGCGGTGTGGCTATTGGAATGTTAAACCTGATTGAATATATAGGTCCTATTTAAATTTTCCGTAATCGTTCGCGGTTCTGGAATCACTTCCAGTTCTACCAAACTCCCACTATTGTTTTCTGAAAAAATCCATTTTACTAAAACTGTGGCGAGTCAACAATAATATCACTATTGATCTTCCAGATGGTAGAAAGTTAACCTTCGACAAAGCCCGGGTCAACCCACAAACATCTATTACAGAAACGTACCTTGAGTTATCCAATGTCTGGTTTTAAGCATAAGCTGGACAACTCCCCTTACCTTAACATCATTAAGATATGAACCATTCTATATACAATATAGAAATAGAGGCACTAATTTAATTGGAACCAGATTCAAATCATGCAGCTATCTCCAGTGCATGTCAACTTAATGGAGAGAAGCTTATCAGCATTACTCAACTTAGAAATCCATCCAATTATGAGTAACCTGAAAGAGAAACAAGTTTCTCAAAACCGTTACTTTCAACTGAATACTACTCACAAGTATCTACATCTTCGATCTCTTTGAAGAATCCTAATACTTGCAACATTTGGTTCTCTACTTTATTCTTATACTCACAACTTCTCAAAACTTAGACATTATATTTCTACGAAACACTTGTCTAAAAACTAGAGAGGTCACAAGTAAACAGAACATAGTACGAAGACCTACCCCTTTGTCCTGATGGACACTGGACAACATACAATACTCTGTATAAGTCCGCTGAGTTGAATAACTCAAAACCTGTGCGTCGTAGGTTGAAAACTGTACCCAGGTGATTTCCTCAAATATCACCAATTACAACGATTTCCGATATAATGAGGATGATTACCTAATTTCCAAATGACTTACTCCCACTCATCATTTGTAAAACTACACAGATGTGAGAATCATACCTGGTAAATATATACCCTGGAGTAAGTATCTAATCGGGAAATCAGTTATCTATTAAAAATGCACTGAAACATAAAAATGTTTCGTAGGGGTATCCTGGAATTCTTAGTAATGCCTCTTCCATAATCCAATTCATGACTTTAACCGTATATTTCATTGACATTTCTCCAAATCCTTTTATTTGTCCTTATTCATTACCTTCTGTACACCAACGTTAGGCTAAATGGTTTTCTTCCTTCCCTACCGTTCGGCACCAGCCTTTGGTTTGGAAGAAGACTATCCAGTAAGTATAATGGGTGTACTCTCCTAATCCTAGGAGTACCCGCAACTTGAGAGAAGGTGATGTTAGAGAAAACTGAATAATACCTTATTCTATTTCTCCCGAACTGGGGAAAAAAGCAAAGGTGAAATAGGAATAGCGATGAAGTACGTGTTTTGGTCGTGAATGATAACAGTCGCAATTTACTTTTCCCTCTTTCTAATCCCTTTATTTTGTCTTTACATATTACCTTCTGCACTCCCTACTTAGGCTAATTGGTTTTTTTCATTCCCTACCTTTCGGCACCTGCCTATGGTTTGAAATAAGACTATCCAATAAGCGTAATAGGTGTACTCTCCTAAACCAAGGTGCCCTCGCAACCTGAGAGAAGGTGATAATAAAGGACAACTGAATAAACCAATTCTATTTCTCCTGAACCTGGATCCATCCCCGAAGAAGTCCCTTCGAGTTCGCATATAACCATACGATGGATCTATCCAATGGAAGTGGATTTCCGTAGTAATATGGGGTGTTCTGAGAAATCGAAAGGGTAAAACAAAGAGCGGCAATGACTTATGCAACTTAGACAATCCAAAAGCCAGTATTTTCAGAAGGTTCGGTGAACTTGGTCACTGAGTCATAGTCTAGGGTCGGTCAAAAGTCGCTGCCAAAGAGAGAGAGAAAAGAAACACTCTGCGTGCACTCTAACCTAGATCAGAATGATTATCACTTTATCTAATCAGGAAACCTCTCACTGTTATCTCAAATTCTTCTCCAAACCTTAAAGAAGAATTAGTCGGGATCACCCGAAGAGTGAACCAACTCATCAGTGAGAATCGGGATCCAACTATCATCGCATGATAACTTGATGGAAGCCACTCAAGTTATCACACTCCAGAAGGTATGCGCATGCCTGACTATTTTCAGTTTCTTTAGAAACTCCCGATATGATTTTTTCCCCATGCTCTTATGATCGTGACTTTGGCCAACCCATCATAAGTCACATGCCAAGGTCTACCCGTCATTATCCAGCTTAATTTGAACCCACCCGTACATACCCTTGACTTTGGCCAACAAGGTAATACGACTGTCCCAAACCAACGCATCTATCTACGCAACAGATGAATACCCAGCAACTACCAAACACTATGCCTTGACTTTGGCCAAACAAACATAGCTTGAATACTACTGACCATCCATAAGACATGACGGAGGGCTACGGCTGGTTTTTGGCGAAAAACCTTTAACGTAATGACCTTGATCACGTTGAAGGAAACTGATAGCTTTTTATAAAAATATAGTGGCGAAAACCTTTTGCTAAAGAGGTCACTCCCGGTGAAGGGATGTCGGCTCTTTCCTCGTGGAATGAGGTTCAGGATATTCCAACCGAATACCGCGATGCAAAGCAACTTGTAATCGACTATATTGAAGTAATTACCCTGACGTAAACTTCATCCCAAGGGGTCACTCCCGGTGAAGGGATCTCGGCCCTTGCCTCGTCGAATGAGGTGCAGTATATTCTAACTGAATATCACTATGCAAAACAAAAGGAAATATCTTTGTAATAACACCTTTTAAAATTTGTTCCAACAACATCAAATATAGGTTTGTTTTATCCTTGCATTGATAAGAATCAATGCAGTCCCATCAATCAATCACACCAGAAAAGAACGAAAATAAAATGTACGTATATGCCATCCGCATTCGTCACTGGGTCCCGTCATCACCCGTTAGGTTACTTAACTAACGACAGAGTGGGGGCTGGACTGGCGCGGGTGTAAAACATATACAACATCTAATAGTATATATACCAATATACAATAATCGCTCCAGGCGTGATAATATGCAACATTAAAGAAAAGTAATAAGTATTACAGAACAATACAGATAATCTGGGATCCCCGGGTTCCACAGAGCCGCTGCTGAAAACCGACGTTTCCCTGGTCGTGTGGATAGCCTGTGCAATGTATTGGAGATAGTGCCCTCAAAATCAATTATTGGATCGCAGGTACGTGATTGCAATGATTCAGGCAGGACCTATACCGATATGACAGTCTTGCTCGAGATGATAGTATGCTATCTGGTTTGTCTTTATCATCGTATGCATGCTTTAGTTCACTATTGCATGATGATAGTGTAGGGTTACTAGGCACACACTAGAGGTTCCACAAGCCATCAACCATGCCAAATTCAAATTTTACAAGTGCCGAGAAACCCTAATGCGAGATCGTAAATTAGAGGTAGGGCGAAACTAAAGCAAGTTTACAACTTAACTCTAAAGTGAACGGAAAATACAACCTTTATAGATCCGGTCCTCCATTTCCTCAGCTCCATGATGATGTCCCTCCACTGCGATCATCGGATCCCGGACTCTAGTGATGGTTTCGTCGAAGAAATGATCGGGCTACGTCGTCGACTTCGATACCGAAGATGATCTACGTCGAGGCAGTTCAAGATCAAGCTCCAACATCACCAAGTCATGAAACTTGTGAAGTAAACAACCTATACTACATGGCAAGTGGTAGATGATGAAGAAATAGGATGTGGGTTCACTTTAGAATTGGATTTCTCACTCTTTTTCTCAAGTCACCAATGAAGCTAGCAAGCTTCTTTCTTCTTGAAGAAAAAGAAGAAGAAGAAAAAGAATATGATAAGATTTTTGAATAAATGGAAATAAAGTCATTCTTATCATTTTAGCAACCATGGTTTAGTGTAGAGAATAAACTATAGTTTAGTTAAAGGTTTAGGGTTAAGGACAAAACAAAAATGGTAGACTTTCTCAAAGATGCTAGAAAAGCTTCAAGAAGCTTCAAGCATAACAACAAAAGAAAGCCACCATTTCCTTTTGCCAAAATAAATAAATAAATGAATAAATAAATAAATCAAACCCTAACCATTAACCTAATCATAGTTTAAAGTATACACACACCCAAGTTTGCATGTATCATCAAACATGATACAAACTAGTGCACAAAACTATATCATATATACAATGTGCACATCAAGTGAGAAAATCCATCTTAAGTGAACCAATACTAGTTAATGTAAAGTAATATATCAAATATATAATTATACATTAAATCATTAAATCAACACTTGATTTAATGATCCGGTCATACTGCTTATAACCGACTAATATCAAGTGTATCATCGTATCGAATCAACACTTGATTCGGTAACCTGGCTATATCACATATAACCTGCCGATGATACAAATCACGAGAATAAAATACAGTATCATATAATGGCATTATTCTCGGTCCCGCACATATCTCATATGCGCTCTTATTTCGTTTCGCTTGTGCCAGGAAACCTCTGTGTAGGACTCTAAAGACTCGTCAATATGCCGGTAGCAGGTGATGATCATATCAAATACCCACAAGCCGGAAGCGGTCTGCTAAACGTAACGGCCACCCGGGTATTGAGCGATCAGAAGATCGACGAGCAAGCCCGCTCACACTCCTGTGAATCCAACCAGTAACACTTACCGTACAGTCCGGTCTGTTCGTCTGATATGTCGCATATCTCGCCTAGGGGTGGTAAACGTCAGACCCCAGCAGCTCGATAAGTCGTGTCGATATGAGGTCTATAACAGTTCGAGAAACTACTGGTAACACTTACCAGTAAATCTCAGCAACCCTGGCCAGGGAATTCTGGTTATAGCCAATCGTACACAGCGCAACATCAAATCCCTATACCGGGAGAGACGAATCCCTTCCTATCGCTCATTGCCTCCATGTGATTCGGGACTGTACCCAAAAACCACCGTTTTGGACGCCTTCTTGGACATGGTAAGATGGAAATCAAAGCATAGTGGGAATCACACAAGACTCTATGACGATCTCGGGTCAACAGACTACTCTGTACCAGGGTCACCAGAGAACTGCCATCTGACGTAAGGTATAATACCATCTGGGAGTTCTCGGTGAGTCCGTCCAGTGTACCCAGGCTCCACTGAGCACCCGTATATCATCTCTGATGTCAAACATCAATGAATATGGGATCATCAATCGCCCATCTGTATGGGTCGAGAAGGTATACGCTAGTCTACACTGGTATATCGATGCCCTGTCTCGATACACCCACGACTAGGGAACTTGAAGGATGTACTTATGGACTACCATGTCCCCACTAGTATGATCTGCATCATAGTCCAGGTAGTCAAGTACACATCCTAAGGGCTTTACCAACATGTAACAGAGTGACAATCAGTATACACGTTAAGGTAAAGATCAACCAGATAGCATACTATTATGTCGAGCAAGAAAGTCCTCCCTATATATGTCCAAGCATCCACTACAATATACATCCTATGTATAGCAATGGCCTCTAGGGCATACATAAAACTAACTATCTCCCAATTGCACTAGGGCCATCTGATAGGAGTGGTTGTAGTATCTCATACTCAACCATCCCATAAAAGTCTCTCTCTGGGAAAATGCCTTTGTGAGTGGATCCGCCGTGTTGTCCTCTGAGTCAACTCTTCTAACCTCGATCTCCTTGGAGATCAACCATCTCCATGATCAGGTGATACTGCCTTAGAATATTTCTGGATCACTGATGGGACGGACGTTCCTTGGCATAAGCCACAACTCCATTGTCACACAATGGGAGGAACGATGTTCATCTCATGAACTAATATACACCCAGACTTCCTCTTTGGTAGCATCTTAAGTAGCGATGTATCCAGCCTTTATCGTCAAGTATGCCACGGTATCTAGATTGGAACCTTTCCAGCATACCGTCCCTCTACTGAGGGTAAAGACAATGCCTGTGACTGACATTCAGTCGTCCTTATCACCTTGGAACACTTCCAGTGGTTCTCCCCCGGATCAATTGATACCATTTCACTATATCTAGTGAGTATCCTAACATCCATTTAGATCTATCTCATAGATCCAAAACCCAGGATTTTGTAGGTATCACTTTGATCCTATATGGATAATCCTTGTGATAAGAGGAGGTTGACTGAGCGAAGCATAGGAAACTCCTTCCCTATCAAGAGTATGTCATCCACGTACTCTAGGAGGATCATCACCATACTCCCTACTACCTTTTTGTATATACAAGGTTCATCTACCATTTTGATGAAGTCAAACTCTTTGACTACCACATCAAAACAGACGTTCCAACTCCGCGATGCCTGCTTTATCACGTAAAACATCTTGCACACGTTTCCGCTGCTCCCACTGTCTACGAAGCCCTCTGACTGTGTACTTACAGACTATCTTTTCTGAAACACCATTTTAGAAAAGAAGTCAAGACACCCAACCACCAGATATCGTAGTCATGGTATGTAGCCATGGCAAGTAGGATCTGGATGGACTTATGCATAGCTACTTAGAAAAGGTTTCATCATAATCCATACCTGATCAATGATGCAAACTTTTAACAAGTCTAGGTTTGAAAGTCTCAACTTTTCCATGTACACCAAGTAATCTTCTCAAGATATACTTGCTTCTGATGTGGATTTAACCCTTCAGATAAAGCAACCAAAGTCCATACTTTGTTGGTGTAAAAGGATTCCATCTCAGATCGCTAAGCATCCAGCCATTCTTACAGAGTCTTAGTCCTGATAGCCAGCTCGAAACTAGTTGGGTCATCATCTCATGATGCAATCCTCACTCCCACTGTCATAGAGAAACCGAAGTATCTCTCAGGTGGGTGAGGAACACTACTAGATCGGCGGAGAGGCTGAGGTTCGTTGGTTACTATTGAATCCTTTGGTTCTATCAAATCATCTGCTGTAGTTTGTATAGCTGGAACCTTTCCAGTTCTACATAACAAACCTGGCCTCGAGCTTGTCCAGATTTTGCTTTTACACATAGGCCGGACAACCCCAAATCTTAACTAGCTTAAGACATGGGCTCTTCCCATACCATATCTCATATGGAGTGGTAGGCTGTGATCTGATTCGAACCTAATTCAATAGGTATGCAGCTTCTCAAGTGCATAACCCCCAAAAGGAAATTGGAAACTCAGAAGTACTCATCATAGAGCACACTGTTAGTTGTATGTATGCCCTAGAGGCCAGTATTGTACAGATGATATATATTATATTGGATTCCTGGACATATATAGAGATGACTTTCTTGCTCGATATGATAGTATGCTATCTGGTTACTCTTTATCTTAACATGTAAACTCGTCTCTTTATACTGTCTTATAGTTACATGTTGGTAAAGCCCTTAGGATGTGTACTTGACTACCTGGACTATGATGCAGATCATACTAGTGGGGACATGGTAGTCCATAAGTACATCCTTCAAGGTCCCTAGTCGTGGGTGTATCGAGACGGGGCATCGATATACCAGAGTAGACTAGCGTATACGCTTCTCGACCCATGTGATGGGCGATGGATGATCCCATATCCATTGGTGTTTGACATCAGAGATGGTATACGGGTGCTCAGTGGAGACTGGGTACACTGGACGGACTCGCCGAGAACTCCCAGATGGTATTATACCTCACGTCAGATGGCAGTTCTCAGGTGACACTTGTACAGGTTAGTCTGTAGACCCGAGATCGTCATAGTGTCTTGTGTGATTCCCACTGTGCTTTGATCTCCACCTTACCACGTCCATGAGGGCGTGCAAAACGGTGGTCTTTAGGCACAGTCCCGAGTCACATGGAGGCAATGAGCGATAGGAGGGGTTTCGTCTCTCCCGGTATTGGGGGTTGATGTTGCGCTGTGCTCGATTGGCCGTAACAGGGAAGTCCCTGGCCAGGGCTGATCAGAGATTTGCTGGTAAGTGTTACCAGTAGTTTCTCGACCCGTTATGAGCCTCACATCGGCACGACTTATCGGGTTATTAGGGTCTGACGTTTACCACCCCTAGACTTGATATGCGACGTATCTGACGAAGAGACCGGACTGTACGGTAAGTGTTACTGGTCGGATTCACAGGAGTGTGAGCGGGCTAGCTCGTCGATCTTCTGATCGCTCAATACCCGGGTGGCCGTTACGTTTAGCAGACCGCATGCGGCTTGTGGGTGCTTGATATGATCATCATCTGCTACCGGCGTATTGACGAGTCTTTAGAGTCCTACACAGAGGTTTCCTGGCTCAAGCGAAACGAAATAGGAGAGCATATGAGATATGTGCAGGACCGAGAATGATGCGTGTATGTGATACCGCATTTCATTCTCGCGATATATGTTTCGATTGGTTATATTCGATATGACCTAGTTATCGAATCATTGATTCGATAAGCCGATACATTGAATACTAGCCGGCCATGTGCGACATGACCGGATCATTAAATCAAGTGTTGATTTAATGATTTAATGTATAATTATATATTTGATATATTGCTTTACATTAACTAGTATTGGTTCACTTTAAACGGATTACTCTCACTTGATGTACATGTTGTATATGTGATATACTTTAGTGCACATCTTTGTATCATGTTTGATGATACTTGATCATTTGGTTAAATGCATAGAATTAAACCATGGTTAATTGGGTCATTAGGGTTTTGCTTTATCATTTATTTATTTGATTATTTATTTAGAAATGAGTTATGATAAGAATGGTGGCTAAGTTTGTTTTATGTTGAAGCTTCATGAAGCCTTGACTTTATGCAACCATTCTTGTCCTCATGCTTAACCCTAACTCTCCAAATGACCATGGTTTATTCTCTACACTTAACCTTGGTTTAGATATGATAAGTATTGATTTAAATTTATTTTTATCACAAGACTTATCATATTCTTTTCTTGAGCTCCATCTTCTTCTTCTTCTTCAAGCTTGCTACTCTAATGGCAACTTGAGATTTAGTGAGAGAAATCCAAATCTAAAGTGAACCCACCTCCTATTTCTTCATCCTCTACCTCTTGCCAAGTGGTTTTGGGTGTTTTCTTCACAAGTTTCACTACTTTGTGAAGTCGGAGCATGAACTAGTGCAACCTCGACGTAGATCGTCTTTGACACGAAGCCGTCGAACTATTCCACTCACTTCTCCGATGAAGCCGTCGCAAGAGTCCGAGGTTCGTGATGGACAGCGAGGGGACGACCACATGGAGCTAAGCAAGTGGATATCCGGATCTACAAAGGTTGTAGCATCTCAACTTCTAGTTAAATAGTTAACTAGTTTTGTATTTCGCCTAGACATCTAGCAACGATCCGTTAACTAGGGTTTCTCGGCACCATAATTTTTAAATTTGGCATGTTCGATGCCTTGTGAGACCTCTATAGGATGCCTAGGAACCCTACAGTGGTATCAGAGCCTAGCTAGAGCCTTAGGCGAAGTCTAGACGGAGTTTGAAACCCGGACGAACCGAAAACCCAACCCCAAAATAGCTCTCTGGAAATTTTCCGAATTTGTGGTTTTTTGTCAATTAAAAATGCCTAAAAAAATCAGCAATAAAATCTAAGAATTACTGTGTAAAAAGTTTCCTGTGAACAGTACAAACTGCGGAACCGCGGCAGAAGCATGGCTTCTGCGGCGGTTCCGCGGCTCCTTGATGACGTCAGCCCCACTTCTTTGCACAGTAATACCTGATTTATTATTCTGAGTTTTCTGGGAATTTTAATTTGGCTCCAGGTTTGAGTATTCTGGGGTTGTATTGGGAATTGTCGATTCGATCGGATTATCGAACTTTGTCTAAGTGTTTTCCGGATATTTTTTTGGGTATGTTAAAAAGTTCGACCGGATATAAATACCCAATATTTCCCCTGCCAAAAATATCCAAGTGTTGGATTATTGTGTGGTTTAAGGACGTTCTGAGTGGTGCAAGTGACGCGATGGTCCCTCTAGAAGACAACAAACCTTAACTCGATTATGTGACCGTCTTGAACTGCCCTTTGAACCTTCGGGTTTGGGGCAGTACGGCGTGCCACATGTGAGGCGTTGGCTTGACCCTTCTACGGCTGGACCGTCGGTACTGAGGCATGAAACGAATGTCTTTGAACCTATCTCATGTGTTGGATGGTTTCGGGAAAACTTGGGTATTCGAATGTTCGATCGGAAAGTTTAATATATTCTATTTATCTGGAATGGGATACAATAATTGGAATTCACAAACAGTTATGTGATAACTGAATGAATGATATAAATCTAGCGGTTTAGTTTCATTTGATATTGAAAAGAGTTTTCGATAATGAGACTAAAATGCGGGATTTATATCTGTTAGGCATGTGATGTCTAAGTATTTCATTTGATTAGGCATGCGATGTCTGAAGAAGTTGCGGATTCCAATTGTTGTAGTTTTACACTTTCTTTTCTGTGACCGTAAGTGTAATATGTGATATCACCGGTTTCGTTGCTATATGTCAACGACAATTGGGATGCACATATTTACTTACGTTGATGACATGTGATGTTATGTGCTGCTGGATATGTTATATTGGATTGTCGTGTTCGAATAGCCGGGGGTTTTTATGTGAGATGAGTGTTTTTCATTTTCATTCATGTAAAAAACTTGTATGTAATATTCTTTTATTTGGGGCACTTCCAGGTAGCGGAAGTTGTCACCCTTTGTATATTATTTACTTTTCCGCATTAGGATAGACCCAAGGAGGGGAGCACAAGTAACCGGGTTCTGGGGTCCAGTGGGAGACCAACTCGAGGAGTCGAGTCCGGGTCTCCTAACCCTAGAATTGGCAGGGTTGCTTGCCGCTCTCGTAGGGGTCTAGGGGTGTGGGATTGGCTATTCATCACGACCGTGGAATCCGTGTTTTATACTGGCTCGTATTGAAAACACGGACGTCCTAGTATATCCAATATTTCATATGTATATTCTGCTGCGATATCTGAGTTGTGACTCTGTGATGGATATAGTATATAGTATATATGATATATTATATAGATGTTACTTATGTTTTACACCCGCGCTAGCCCTGCCCTGCTCTGTCGTTAGTTACCTAACCTAACGGTGCACGAGGGGACATCGAGGCGAATGCGGATGGCATAAGTGTACGTCATATCTATCTGTGATGTTTAGGTATTTAAATGATGGGACTTCATTAATGTGATTAATGAAAGATAAGAAACCTAAGATGTTGTAGAATCAAATTTTAAACAAAACAGGTAGCTACAGTTCTTGCTTTGCATAGCGGTATATATGATATACCCTGCACCTTATTCGATGAGGAAAGGACTGAGATCCCTTCACCGGGAGTGACTCCTTTAGCAATAACTGGCATATGCTACACACTCGGTTTGGCTTTGATTGCTTTTAAGAGTTTTTGCTTTGCACAGCGATATATATGATATATCCCGCACCTCTTTCGACGAGGAAAGGGCCGACGATCCCTTCACCGGGAGTGACCCCTTTAGCAAAACTAGAAAAGCCTCAAAAATCATTCCATTTCAAAACTTCATTTGATTCTACAACGATATAAAGTTCATTACGCAAAGGGTTTTCTTAAAAACCTTACGTAGCCCTCCGTCATTTCAGATAAGTAATAGTTAGTATTCGTGCTGCGTTTGTTGACTCAGTCAAGGCGTAGTGTGCGGTAGCTGATTACTATTTATCTGTTTATGCATATGATGCAGATTGGATTAGGGTAGTCGTGCGGCCTTGTTAACTTAGTCAAGGGTCGTGCGGGTGGGTTTAATTCAATCAGGAAATGACGGGTTGAACTTTACTTGCGGTCTATGGTTTGTTGACTCAGTCAAGGTCATAGATCGCCTGGGGCAAAATTTTATCGGGAATTTCAAGTGTTGAAATTTGCAATGAGATTGCATACCTTCTATGAGATAGTTGGATCCCGATACCCGCTGCGAGTAAGAGTTACTCCTGGGAGAGTTTTACACATTGCAATTAGCCGATCAAGTAGGTGTCTAGAAAGGTGTCAACGGGGTTATGCCTCTGGGAAAACGAGATTTACATTAATTAGGTTCGTGCGAAAGCACGGGGGACCTCCCTCAAAGTACCGACACTGGCCTGGCTGAAAAATTGGCGAACCTGTAGTGTGTAATTAATCCCGGCTAATCTTTCCTTTTAGGGTTTGAAGGAAGATTTGATAAAAAGCAGTGGGAGCCATCCTGATTAGATAAGATAATAACCAATCTGATCTTGCACGAGCTTACGCTAAAGTGTTTTCTTCTTTCTCTCTCCAGGTAGCGACCATTTCATGCCCTAATAAAGATAATAATATGGATGTATTGACCGAACCCGCATGTTATACTGTGCAGGGGAACGTTGAACCCGTTCTATCTTATAAGTGTTATAAGACTGAACAGGAAACAGGAGAATATCTGGATTCTCACACCGCCCAAACGAAGAACATGCATGTTGATGCATCATCTTCGGGTGTGTTTGTCATTGAGAACTGTTTCTCAGTTCACCCTACGTCCTGGGTATTAGATACCGGGTCAGGATCCCACATATGTAAGATGTTACATGGGCTGCGAAAAGGTAGAGAACTGAGAAAAGGTGAACATTCCGTTCATGTAGGGAATGGGGCAAATGTTGCAGCCAAAGCAGTTGGCATATATCACCTGGTATTACCAAATGGTGATACACTAGTCCTGAATGAGTGCTATTATATACCGAACATGATGTGCAACTTTATATCAGTTTCTTTATTAAGTAAAGAAGGTTATAATTTTGTAGTAAAGGATAATGTTATGAACATATTCCTAGATCAAAGGTTGATTGCATCAGGCTCGCTACATAATGGCATATTCATTCTCAATCAAAATACAGTCTTCAATATACAAAACACACACAAAAGGAAAAGCTCAGAAATGAACGAATCCTTCTTGTGGCACTGTAGACTTGGCCATATCAATGAGACACGACTAGCTAAGTTGCATAAGAACGGATATTTGAATTCATTCGAATTATCATCTTATGACACTTGCCATTCATGTCTCAAAGGAAAAATGACCAAAACTCCGTTTACAGGACACGGAGAAAGAGTTACTGAACTCTTGGGACTGGTGCATAGTGATGTATGCGGTCCAATGTCTACACACGCCAGAAATGGTTCTTCCTACTTCATTACATTCACTGACGATCTCTCTAGATACGGGCATGTGTTCCTGTTGAAACACAAGTCTGAAGCTTTTGAGAAATTCAAAAAATATAAGCACGAGGTAGAGAACCAAACGGGCAAAAGTATTAAGGTTCTTCGATCTGATCGAGGAGGTGAATACTTAAGCAGTGAATTCCTGGATTATCTAAAAGAGAATGGGATTCTCTCTCAGCTTACTCCTCCTTATACACCACAGCACAATGGTGTATCGGAACGAAGGAATCGCACCCTATTAGATATGGTGCGTTCAATGATGAGTAATGCTGAGTTACCTATTTCCTTTTGGGGATATGCGCTTGAGACAGCCATATACCTATCGAATCTGGTTCCGTCTAAATCTGTACCTACCACACCATATGAGATATGGAGTGGGAAGAGACCATATTTTAAGCGAATTAAGATATGGGGTTGTCCGGCCTATGTCAAAAAGCAAAATCCGGACAAACTCGAGGCACGATCAGTCCTTTGCAATTTTGTGGGATATCCTAAGAATTCTCAAGGATATTTTTTCTACCAAGCTGAGGAACAAAGAGTGTTTGTTTCTCAACATGCCACCTTTTTGGAAAGGGAATTTCTTGCAAAAGAAATTAATGGCAAAGAGGTAGAGCTAGAAGAGGTTCCAGCACCACAAACTGCAACTGACGATTTAGTAGAACCAGAGGATTCAGTGGTGCCCGACGTACCCCAGCCTCTCCGCCGATCTAGTAGGGTTTCTCGTCCACCTGAGAGATACTATGGTTTTCTCATTGATGGTGGTAGTGAGGATTGCATCATGGAGGATGATGACCCAACTAGCTTCGAGCAGGCCATCACGAGTGGGGACTCTGTGAAATGGCTGGATGCTATGCGGTCCGAGATGGAATCCATATACACCAACAAAGTATGGACTTTGGACGTTGCTCCTGAAGGGGTAAAACCCATTGGGAGCAAGTGGATCTTCAAGAAGAAACTTGGTGTAGATGGGAAAGTGGAGACTCAAAGCTAGACTTGTAGCAAAGGGTTTTCGTCAAAGACCAGGTGTGGACTATGACGAGACCTTTTCTCCAGTGGCTATGCTTAAATCCATCCGGATCTTGCTTGCCATCGCTGCTTATCATGATTACGAAATCTGGCAAATGGATGTTAAGACAGCCTTTCTAAATGGTGATTTAGAAGAGTGCGTGTACATGACTTAGCCAGAGGGCTTCGTAGACAGTGGGAGCAGCGGGAAAGTGTGCAAGCTGTTTAAATCCATTTATGGATTAAAGCAAGCATCGCGGAGTTGGAACATCTGTTTTGACGTCGTTATCAAAGAGTTTGATTTCGTCAAAAACCCAGATGAACCTTGTATCTACAAGAAGGTGGCAGAGAGTAAGGTTGTCTTCCTCGTATTGTACGTAGACGACATACTCTTGATAGGAAATGATATTCCTATGCTGCAATCGGTCAAGCTCTTCTTATCACAAAGATTCTCAATGAAAGATCTTGGTGATGCCTCCTGTATATTGGGAATTAGGATCTATAGAGATAGATCCAAACGGATTTTGGGATTGTCCCAATCCATGTACATTGACACCATACTAAAGAGGTTTAGTATGGAAGAGTCCAAGCGTGGGAACTTGCCCACGATCTCTGGAGTCACTCTCTCCAAAGAGATGTCTCCTAAGACTGATTTGGAGAGAGCTCGCATGCAAGGGATACCCTATGCTTCGGCAGTAGGCTCTATCATGTATGCGATGCTATGTACCAGACCCGATGTAGCATACTCACTAAGTGTAGTGAGCAGGTATCAAGCTGATCCTGGAGAGAGTCACTGGACAGCTGTGAAGAGCATTCTCAAGTACTTGCGAAGGACTAGAGATATGTTCTTGGTGTATGGTAACGGAGAACTCCAAGTGGAGTCCTTTACCGATTCAAGCTTCCAGAGTGATAAGGACGACTCTAAGTCGCAGTCGGGCTTTGTCATTACCCTTTACGGAGGGGCGGTTAGCTGGAAGAGTTCCAAGCAGGAAACCGTGGCAGACTCGACAATGGAGGCTGAATACATCGCTGCCAACGATGCTGCCAAAGAGGCTGTCTGGGTCAAGAAGTTCATTACTGAACTTGGAGTGGTTCCATCCATTGAGCATCCAATACCTTTGTATTGCGATAACAATGGAGCGGTGGCTTTGGCCAAGGAACCCAGGTCCCATCAGCGATCCAGGCATATTCTGAGGCGGTATCACCTGATCCGGGAGATAGTTGATCGCCGGGAGATCGAGGTCAGGAGAGTTGACACGAAGAACAACACGGCGGATCCACTCACGAAGGCCATTCCCCAGATACAGTTTGAGAGACTCTTCGGGATGCTCGGTATGCGATACTACAGCAGCTGGCCCTAGTGCAAGTGGGAGATTGTTAGTTGTATGTATGCCCTAGAGGCCAGTATTGTACAGATGATGTATATTATATTGGATGCTTGGACATATATAGAGATGACTTTCTTGCTCGATATGATAGTATGCTATCTGGTCACTCTTTATCTTAACATGCAAACTAGTCTCTTTATACTGTCTTATAGTTACATGTTGGTAAAGCCCTTAGGATGTGTACTTGACTACCTGGACTATGATGCAGATCATACTAGTGGGGACATGGTAGTCAATAAGTACATCCTTCAAGGTCCCTAGTCGTGGGTGTATCGAGACGGGGCATCGATATACCAGAGTAGACTAGCGTATACGCTTCTCGACCCATGTGATGGGCGATGGATGATCCCATATCCATTGGTGTTTGACATCAGAGATGGTATACGGGTGCTCAGTGGAGACTGGGTACACTGGACGGACTCGCCGAGAACTCCCAGATGGTATTATACCTCACGTCAGATGGCAGTTCTCAGGTGACACTTGTACAGGTTAGTCTGTAGACCCGAGATCGTCATAGAGTCTTGTGTGATTCCCACTGTGCTTTGATCTCCACCTTACCACGTCCATGAGGGCGTGCAAAACGGTGGTCTTTGGGCACAGTCCCGAGTCACATGGAGGCAATGAGCGATAGGAGGGGTTTCGTCTCTCCCGGTATTGGGGGTTGATGTTGCGCTGTGCTCGATTGGCCGTAACAGGGAAGTCCCTGGCCAGGGCTGATCAGAGATTTGCTGGTAAGTGTTACCAGTAGTTTCTCGACCCGTTATGAGCCTCACATCGCCACGACTTATCGGGTTATTGGGGTCTGACGTTTACCACCCCTAGACTTGATATGCGGCGTATCTGACGAAGAGACCGGACTGTACGGTAAGTGTTACTGGTCGGATTCGCAGGAGTGTGAGCGGGCTAGCTCGTCGATCTTCTGATCGCTCAATACCCGGGTGGCCGTTACGTTTAGCAGACCGCTTGCGGCTTGTGGGTGCTTGATATGATCATCATCTGCTACCGGCGTATTGACGAGTCTTTAGAGTCCTACACAGAGGTTTCCTGGCTCAAGCGAAACGAAATAGGAGCGCATATGAGATATGTGCAGGACCGAGAATGATGCGTGTATGTGATACCGCATTTCATTCTCGCGATATATGTTTCGATTGGTTATATTCGATATGACCTAGTTATCGAATCATTGATTCGATAAGCCGATACATTGAATACTAGTCGGCCATGTGCGACATGACCGGATCATTAAATCAAGTGTTGATTTAATGATTTAATGTATAATTATATATTTGATATATTGCTTTACATTAACTAGTATTGGTTCACTTTAAACGGATTACTCTCACTTGATGTACATGTTGTATATGTGATATACTTTAGTGCACATCTTTGTATCATGTTTGATGATACTTGATCATTTGGTTAAATGCATAGAATTAAACCATGGTTAATTGGGTCATTAGGGTTTTTCTTTATCATTTATTTATTTGATTATTTATTTAGAAATGAGTTATGATAAGAATGGTGGCTAAGTTTGTTTTATGTTGAAGCTTCATGAAGCCTTGACTTTATGCAACCATTCTTGTCCTCATGCTTAACCCTAACTCTCCAAATGACCATGGTTTATTCTCTACACTTAACCTTGGTTTAGATATGATAAGTATTGATTTAAATTCATTTTTATCACAAGACTTATCATATTCTTTTCTTGAGCTCCATCTTCTTCTTCTTCTTCAAGCTTGCTACTCTAATGGCAACTTGAGATTTAGTGAGAGAAATCCAAATCTAAAGTGAACCCACCTCCTATTTCTTCATCCTCTACCTCTTTCCAAGTGGTTTTGGGTGTTTTCTTCACAAGTTTCACTACTTTGTGAAGTCGGAGCATGAACTAGTGTAACCTCGACGTAGATCGTTTTTGACACGAAGCCGTCGAACTATTCCGCTCACTTCTCCGATGAAGCCGTCGCAAGAGTCCGAGGTTCGTGATGGACAGCGAGGGGACGACCACATGGAGCTAAGCAAGTGGATATCCGGATCTACAAAGGTTGTAGCATCTCAACTTCTAGTTAAATAGTTAACTAGTTTTGTATTTCGCCTAGACATCTAGCAACGATCCGTTAACTAGGGTTTCTCGGCACCATAATTTTTAAATTTGGCATGTTCGATGCCTTGTGAGACCTCTATAGGATGCCTAGGAACCCTACACACACCATATCACATAGGGTGTTATTGCCCCGCCCCGATATACCATCGTGCTATGGTGTATACGGAGGAGTAATGCTGAGAGAGAATCTCATTCGCCTTTAGAATAGTCCAGGAATTCTATGCACAAGTATTCTCCTCCTTGATCTCATCAAAGGACATAATACTTATACCCGTATTGGTTCTCTACTTCTAACATATATTTTGTGAATATCTCAAAAGGTTTGGACTTGTGTTTCAACAGGAACATATGACTGAATCTTAAGAGATCATCAGAGAATGTAATGAAGTACAAAGAACCGGTCCTGACATGTGTAGACGGGGGACCTTACATACATCAACATGTATCAATCCCAAGAGTTTACAAACTCTTTCTCTGTTTCCAGTAAATGGAGCTATGGTCATCTTATCTTTGTGACATGACTGGCAAGTTTCACAAGATGTAAATTCAAACTGATTTAAATATGCATCTATATGTAACTTCAGCTAGTCGGGGCGCATTAATATGACCTAGTCTACAATACCTCAAGAAGAATTCGTTAATTTCTGAACTCTTCCTCTTGTGTGTGTTCTGTATACTAAGAACTGTAGTTTGATTTAGAACGTCAATGCTTTTAGATAACGTGCCTGAACCGATCAACTTTTGATATAGGAAATGTTCAAAACATCATCCAACAATACAAAATTTTATCATTTCTTTACTAATAAAGAGACTGATATGATTTTGTATATCAGGTTCGGTATCTAATAAAATTTGTTCAGAATCAATGTATTTGGAATACTGGGTGACAGTGACCAACAGACTTGGCTGCAACACTTGCACCGTTTTCTGTCTCATGAAACTTATCACCCGTTCTGAGTTCTCTACCTTTCTGTAGCCCTATGTAACTGATTACATATTTGGGATCCTGATCCGGTATCAAATACCCAGGACGTAGAGGATACAGAGAAACAGTTCTTTGTTAAGAACACACCCGAAGATGATGCATCATATGCACTTTCTTCGTTTGGGCGGCATAGGAATTCTGGTATTCCCCTATTTCCTGCTCTGTCTTATAACAATTATAAGTTGGAGCGGGACCAACATTCCCCATCCCAGTATAACAAGCGGGTTCGGTCAATACATCCGTATTATTATCTTGATTAAGGCGTGATAAGGTCGCTACCTAGAGAGAGAGAGAAGAAAACACTCTGCGTGCGCTCTTGCAAGAATAGATTGGTTATTATTTTATCTAATCAGGATGGCTCCCACTGTTTTTATCAAATCTTCCTTCAAACCCTAAACAGAAAGACTAGCCGGGATTAATTACAGAGTACAAGTTCGCCAATCTTTCAGCCAGGCCAGTGTCGGTACTTTGAGGGAGGTCCCCCGTGCTTTCGCACGAACCTAATTACAGTAAACCTCGTTTTCCCAGAGGCGTAACCCCGTTGACACCTTTCTAGACACCTACTTGATCGGCTAATTGTAATGTGTAAAACTATCCCAGGAGTAACAATTACTCGCAGTGGGTATCGGGATCCCACTATCTCATAGAAGGTATGCAATCTCATTGCAAATTTC
The DNA here is from genome assembly GCA_030015575.1 of Agapanthus africanus. Classification (NCBI taxonomy): domain Eukaryota; kingdom Viridiplantae; phylum Streptophyta; class Magnoliopsida; order Asparagales; family Amaryllidaceae; genus Agapanthus; species Agapanthus africanus. The sequence goes on from CM057347.1 coordinate 242,160,557, forward strand.
AACCCTTGAAATTCCCGATAATATTTTGCCCCTAGCGTCCTATGACCTTGACGCAGGCCAACAAACCATAGTCCGCTAGTCAAGTTCAACCCGTCATTTCTTGATTGAATTAAACCCACCCGCACGACCCTTGACGCAGGCCAACAAAGTCGCACGACTACCCTAATCCAATCTGCATCATATGCATAAACAGATAAATACTAGTTAGCTACCGCACACTACGTCTTGACGCAGGCCAACAAACGTAGCACGAATACTAAGTAGAACTTATCTGAAATGACGGAGGGCTACGACAGGTTTTTCTGAAAACCTATTGTGTAATGAACTAGATATCGTTGTAGAATCAAATGATTTTAAAATGGAGTGTTTTTTAGGCTTCTCTCGTTTTGCTAAAGGGGTTACTCCCGGTGAAGGGATCGTCGGCCCTTTCCTCGTCGAATGAGGTGCGGGATATTTCATATATATCACTGTGCAAAGCAAAAACTATAGAAACAATCAAAAGACAAACCGAGTTTGTAGCATTTGCCAGTTATTGCTAAAGGGGTCACTCCCGGTGAAGGGATCGTCGGCCCTTTCCTCATTGAATAAGGTGCAGGATATATCATATATACCTCTGTGCAAAGCAAGAACTGTAACTACCTGTTTTATTTTTGAAATTGGATTCCACAACATCTTTAGGTTTCTTTTACTTTCATTAATCATATTAATGAAGTCCCATCATTTAAAACACCTAAACATCAGAGATAAATACGACGTACACTTATGCCATCCGCATTGGCCTCGATATCCTCTCGTGCACCGTTAGGTTAGGTAACTAACGACAGAGCGGGGCAGGGCTAGCGCGGGTGTAAAACATAAGCATCGTCTATATAATATATCATATATACTATATATAGTATTTATCACAGAACATCACATGATCACATCACAGATATCACAGCTGAAGAAACATATGAAATATTGGATATACTAGGACGTCCGTGTTTTCAATACGAGCCTGTATAAAACACGGATTCCATGGTCGCGATGAATAGCCAAACCCACACCCCTAGACCCCTACGAGAGCGGCAAGCAACCCTACCAATTCTGGAGTTAGGAGACCCGGACACGACTCCTCGAGTTGGTCTCCCACTGGACTCCAGAACCCGATTACTTGTGCTCTCCTCCTTAGGTCTATCCTAGTGCGGAAAAGGAAATAATATACAAAAGGTGACATCTTCCGCAACCTGGAAGTGCCCCAATAAAAGAATGTTACATACAAATTTTTACTTGAATGAAAATGAAAAACACTCATCTCACATAAAAAACCCCGGCTATTCAAACACGACGATCCAATATAACATATCCAAAAAGACATAACATCACATGTCATCAACGTAAGTAAATATGTGCATCCCAATTGTCGTTGACATATAGCAACGAAACCGGCAATATCACATATTACACTTACGGTCGTAGAAAAGAAAGTGTAAAACTACAACAGTTGGAATCCGCAACACCCATAGACATCGCATGCCTAATCAAATGAATTACTTAGACATCACATGCCTAACAATTATAAACCCCGCATTTTAGTCTCATTATCGAAAACTCTTTTCAATACCAAGTCGGGCAATTCAACAAGATTCCCGACATCCTGATCGAATGCTCGTCACAAACTTTAGTAAACGGCCGCACCCCCGACGCTGCCGACGAAGTGCACCAAGGCGGAACACCGCTGCCGCAAGCACCCGAACAGATGCTTTCGCGACGGGGTTCTCCTACAGTCATATGGTCGGGGCTATGGAGTGAGGCTGTCTATTAAGTTTACCCGGCGAGTATCCGCGTACGCTACGTGATTGCGACAGACTTTTGATCACATCAAAATTCCGTGGCAACCAATCAAGTGAGACTAAACCGCTAGATTTATAACATTCATTCAGTTATCTCATAACTACTTGTGAATTCCAATTGTTGTATCACATTTCGGATAAATAGAAAATGTCAAACTTTCCGATCGAACAATCGAACACCCAAGTTTTCCCGAAACAGCTCACCACATGAAACAAGTTTAAAAACATTCACTTCATGCCTCGGTACCAACGGTCCAGCCGTAGAAGGGTCAAGCCAATGCCTCACATGTGGCACGCCGTACTGCCCCAAACCCTAAGGTTCAAAGGGCGGTTCAAGACGGTCACATAATCGAGTTAAGGTTTGTTGTCTTCTAGAGGGACCATCGCGTTACTTGCACTACTTAGAACGTCATTAAACTACGGAAAAATCCAACACTTGGAAATTTCCCGACAGAGGAAAAATTGGGTATTTATATCTGTCGAACTTTTCAAGATTTTCTAAAATTATCCGGAAAAACACAGACGAAGTTAAACTCCCCGATCGAAACACCGAGTCCCCAATACAACCCAGAAAACTCAACTCTTGAGTAAATATTAAAAATTCCCAGAAAATACAGCACTAAAAGAAACAAATTACTGTGCAAAAATCATTAAATGATGGGACTGTTTTGCCGCGGAACCGCCGCATGAGCCATGCTCTTGCCGCGGTGCCGCCGCACTTTAGTAGAATCAGACGCTTGTTTTGCACAGTAACCCTTAGAAAACCCTGCTGATTTTTCTGCATATTTTTAATTCACAAAAATCCACGTTTTGAAAAATTGTACAGAGAAGGTATATGGATTAGGGTTTCGGTTCGATCGGACTTCTAACATCGTCTACACTTCACCTAAAGCTCTAGCTAGGCTCCGATACCACTGTAGGGTTACTAGGCACACACTAGAGGTTCGACAAGGCATCAACCATGCCAAATTCGAATTTTACAAGTGCCGAGAAACCCTAATGCGAGATCGTAAACTAGAGGTAAGGCGAAACTAAAGCAAGTTAACAACTTAACTCTAAAGTGAACGGAAAATAAAACCTCTGTAGATCCGGTCCCCCACTTCCTCAGCTCCATGATGATGTCCTTCCGCTGCGATCATCGGATCCCGGACTCTAGCGATGGTTTCGTCGAAGAAATGATCGGGCTAGGTCGTCGACTTCGTTGCCGAAGATGATCTACGTTGAGGCAACTCAAGATCAAGCTCCAACTTCACCAAGTCATGAAACTTGTGAAGTAAACACCGTATACTACATGACAAGTGGTTGAGAATGAAGAAATAGGAAGTGGGTTCACTTTAGAATTGGATTTCTCACCCTATTTCTCAAGTCACCATTGAAGCTAGCAAGCTTCTTTCTTCTTGAAGAAGAAGAAGAAGAAGAAGAAAAAAAATAAGATAAGATTTTTGAATAAATGGAAATAAAGTCATTCTTATCATTTTAGCAACCATTGTTTAGTGTAGAGAATAAACTATAGTTTAGTTAAAGGGTTATGGTTAAGGACAAAACAAAAATGGTAGACTTTTTCAAAGATGCTAGAAAAGCTTCAATAAGCATCAAGCATAACAACAAAAGAAAGCCATCATTTCCTTTTGCCAAAATAAATAAATAAATGAATAAATAAATAAATCAAACCCTAACCATTAACCTAATCATAGTTTAAAGTATACACACACCCAAGTTTGCATGTATCATCAAACATGATACAAACTAGTGCACAAAACTATATCATATATACAATGTGCACATCAAGTGAGAAAATCCATCTTAAGTGAACCAATACTAGTTAATGTAAAGTAATATATCAAATATATAATTATACATTAAATCATTAAATCAACACTTGATTTAATGATCCGGTCATACTGCTTACAACCGACTAATATCAAGTGTATCATTGTATCGAATCAACACTTGATTCGGTAACCTGGCTATATCACATATAACCTGCCGATGATACAAATCGCGAGAATAAAATATAGTATAACATACTGGTATTATTCTCGGTCTCGCACATATCTCATATGCGCTCCTATTTCGTTTCGCTTGAGCCAGGAAACCTCTGTGTAGGACTCTAAAGACTCGTTAATACGCCGGCAGCAGGTGATGATCATATCAGACACCCACAAGCCGCAAGCTGTCTGCTAAACGTAACGGCCACCCGGGTATTGAGCGATCAGAAGATCGACAAGCAAGCCCGCTCACATTCCTGTGAATCCAACCAGTAACACTTACCGTACAGTCTGGTCTGTTCTTCTGATATGTCGCATATCTCACTTAGGAGTGGTAAACGTCAGACCCCAGCAGCTCAATAAGTCCTGTCGATATGAGGTCTATAACAGTTCGAGAAACTACTGGTAACACTTACCAGTAAATCTCAGCAACCCTGGCCAGGGATTTCCGGCTATAGCCAATCGAACACAGCGCAACATCAACTCCCTATACTCGGAGAGACGAATCCCCTCCTATCGCTCATTGCCTCCATGTGATTCAGGACTGTACCCAAAAACCACCGTTTTGCATGCCCTCTTGGACATGGTAAGGTGGAAATCAAAGCACAGTGGGAATCACACAAGAATCTATGACGATCTCGGGTCAACAGACTACTCTGTACCAGTGTCACCAGAGAACTGCCATTTGACATAAGGTATAATACCATCTTGGAGTTTTCGGCGAGTCCGTCCAGTGTACCCAGTCTCCACTGAGCACCCTATATCATCTCCGATGTCAAACACCAATGGATATGGGATCATCTATCGCCCATTTGAATGGGTCGAGAAGGTATACGCTAGTCTACACTGGTATATCGATGCGCTGTCTCGATACACCCACGACTAGGGGCCTTAAAGGATGTACTTATGGACTACCATCCCCACTAGTATGATCCGCATCATAGTCCAGGTGGTCAAGTACACATCCTAAGGGCTTTACCAACATGTAACAGAGAACAATCAGTGTACACGTAAAGGTAAAGATCAACCAGATAGCATACTATCATGTCGAGCAAGAAAGTCCTCCCTATATATGTCCAAGCATCCACTACAATATACATCGTATGTATAGCAATGGCCTCTAGGGCATACATATAACTAACAGATAGAGCCCATAGGATTCTTGCTTGACTACCAGCAGTATGATGGAGATCATATACGTGGGAGCTGGGGTCTGTAAGCACATCCTTAATGTGTCCCTAGTCGTAGGAGTTTCGAGACAGGGCATCGATACTCCAGAGTAGACTAGTGTATACAGTCGAGACCCCAACGAGGGGCGATGGCCGGTCTGACAAGCCTTTGGTGTCAGTTGGTTCACCTAAGATGTATACAGGTGCTCATTGGGTTATCAGTACACCGGACAGGACTCGCCGGGAACATGCTAGTTGGTATATACATATCGTCAGATAGCAGTTCCCTGGTGACTTGTGTACAGGTTAGTTCATCGACCTGAGGTCGTCATTTGTCTCGTGTGAGTTCCCACTGTGCTTTGATTTCTACCCTACCACGGCTCAAAGGAGTCGTGCAAACAGGTCTTTTTTGGATACAGTCCCGAGCCACATGGAGGCAAGTGAGCGGATCGGCAGGGGATTCGTCTCTCCCGGTATTGGGGGTGAGATCGCGCTGTGTCTAGGAGAGCCATTACACAAAGCCCTCGGCCAAGGCAGGAGATTTACTGGTAGGTACTCCAGTAGTATCTCAGGGTGTTCTGGGCCACTCTCTGTCACGACTTTTACCGCTGATGGGGGTCTGACGTTACCATCCCCTAGGCAGATATGCGATACACATAGACGAACGTACCGGACTGTATGTATATTGTCACTGTTAGGCTCAGTAGGGTTTATGAGATGAGTTCGCTCGTCAGCTTCCCTTCCAATCAATACATAGGCAACCGTCATGTACAGCTCGTACTTCTGACGTGCTAGTGGTTATACCCAGTGCCAGTATGTTGATAAGTCATTGAGTCCCCCACAGACACTTTTCCAAGTTCGGGCGAAACGTTGTAGAGGCCGTATGGTTTTATGGCAGGGTTCGGAAAATGCACGTGCGTTTTCGCACGTGTCATTTTTCGGGCAGATAATACTGGTCGGCTTTGGTTTAAGCCGGATCCGAGTATTATACTGTGTAGATATAATATCTTTGTCTCAGATGCATTTGTATTCGGTCGTAATACAAATGCGGGTATGTTTATACCATTACGGGGTTATCCTGAAATTCGTTTCAGGATCACTTTTGGAAGTTGCCAGTTTCCAGTTTTCTATCAGCCGTATTTAACATTCGGTTAAATGCGGATTTATCTTTTCTTGGGTGAGTCAAGATTCTAGAAGTTTCTAGATGATGACTAGGATGGTGAGGTGGCTTATGACTCATTATTTCATTAATTGTGCATTTAATGGATGATGACTAGGTTTATATGATTCATTGTTTTCATTAATGGTTTGCAAGGTGTCTAAATGACTCATTCATCTCTTTATGGTTGTGGTCACCCTCTCCCTTGCTCCTACACTCACCCCCCACCTTATAAGTGCACGGCCATATCATTTGGAGGCTAAGAAAGTTTTGGGAAAAAGATTATGATAGCTTTTGGTACATACAAATTAGAAGTGATCAATTTCAAATTTACCCGATTCCAAATAGCAACTTCATTAACCGTTCGTCCATAGCCTTGGACGTAATGAGACAAAGTGTTCTACTCATTCTCTACTTCATCTTGGTCATCCTTTTTGGCAAACTTGACGATCGAGTTATCTCGGTTCAGAGGCGGGAGCCCGTTTAAAGATCCGTCGACGTGGTGCCACCTGGACGACGAGACTGGAGATCGAGGAGATCGGAGCAGCCGCAACAAGCGTGGGATGATGGTTGAAAACTGGAGGACTCGAATCGTTTGGTATAACTCTTCTACCCACTTTGTAGTTTGTTAGTTTAGCTTTAATGGAAGATCCGGGTTATAGTACTCGATAGCGCCAGTTGTAAAAAGTTTTTGTTCCGCATTTGGCGTCTGTTAGACGGCCGGGGCGCTACCGTGGACTTACAGTGGTATCAGAGCCTCACAATTAAGCTATACTAACTTGTGCTAACGCGTTTAAAAGATCGATCGAACAGAATTTCCGAAATCACAATTTTCAACTGCTTAAGTTTCTGTCGATTTTAAACAGGGTCTAAAAATAATTTTACATGTCACAGAATATTAAGCAAGGTTTTTTAAGCATACGGATGAAAATTGGGCACGTGATCCCACAAGGGCACCGCGGATCCACGGTCAATCCTTGAGTTTGACCGCGGAACCGCGGCGCTTTAGTGGGAACAGCGCATCAATTTTTCCAGATAGCTTCATTTTTGGAAATTGTGGTTTTTGGTATATATCTTTTGGGCCCAGATTTTGTTACTGTACAGCAGATGTACGTGGGGCCCACTTCGGGAAATTTGGTCGGTCGAAATTTTAAACTTGTTAGTATGCAGTACTTACTTTATATCTCCGACCGGGAATGTCATTTGATCGGTAAACTGTGTCGAATTACTGTAGTTCTTTTAGACGGGTTTGCGAACGTGACATTCGCGTTGATGTTCTGTGCTGTGCTGTGATGTTGCGGATATGTCGTGGTGGTTAGCAGTGTGCAATGGTAGTGCAGTTTGGATTTATTTGTACATTTGATATTGCAGGGTGAGCGTCCAACATGTGGACTGCCGTTACTGCCTGTTGTATAATATTCTTTTGGGGCACGACCGGGTTGAGGTTGATGTACCCGTTGTACATATTTTTATTTCTGTACTAGGTTTATCCCGCGAAGGAGTGCACGGATAGCCGGGTTCCGGAGGGCAACGGGTCCGTATCTTATGGCTTTGAGAGGCAAAGGGACCTCACTCTAGAATTGGCAGACTATTAGCTGCATTCGTAGGGGGTACAGGTTGACCCAAGGAGGGGTGCTCAATTTACCGGATTCCGTGAAGTGCCGGGTGTTCCATTCACTATGCTGTGGGGGACTACCACGCTTCAGGTTTTGGCGGGTAACTTGCCGCACCCGTAAGGGTCTAGGTTTCATTGCACAGGCTATCCACACGACCAGGAAAACGTCAGGTTTCAGCAGCGGCTCTGTGAAACCCGGGGATCCCAGATTATCTGTTTTGTTCTGTGATGCTTATTACTTTTCTATAATGTTGCATATTATCACGCCTGGAGCGATTATTGTATATTGGTATATATACTATTAGATGTTGTATATGTTTTGCACCCTTGCTAGTCCAGCCACCGCTCCGTCGTTAGTTAAGTGACCTAACGGGTGATGACGGGACCCAATGGCGAATGCTGATGGTATATACGTACATTATATTTTTTTTCTTTTCTGGTGTGATTGATTGACGGGACTGCGTTGATTCTTATCAATGCAAAGAAAAAACAAACCTATATTTGATGTTGTTGGAACAAATTTTAAAAAAGTATTGTTACAAACATGTTTACTTTTGTTTGCATAGTGATATTCAGTTAGAATATCCCGCACCTCATTCGACGAGGCAAGTGCCGAGATCCCTTCACCGGGAGTGACCCCTTGGGCATAAGTTTATGTCAGGGTAATAACTTCACTATAGTCGATTACAAGTTGCTTTGCATCGCGGTATTCAGTTGGAATATCCTGCATCTCATTCCATGAGGAAAGAGCCGAGATCCCTTCACCGGGAGTGACCTCTTTAGCAAAACGTTTTCGTCACTATATTTTATAAAAAGCTATCAGGTTCCTTCAACGAGATCAAGTTCATTACGTTAAAGGTTTTATCGCCAAAAACCAGCCGTAGCCCTCCGTCATTTCTTATGGATAGTCAGTAGTATTCAAGCTATGCATTTGACCAACGCCAGGGCATAGTGTTTGGTAGCTGCTGGGGTATTCATCTGTTGCAAAGATAAATGAGTTGGTTTGGGACGGTCGTTCTGCCATTAGGCCAACGGCAGGGGCATGTATGGGTGGGTTCAAATTGACCAGGACAATGAAGGGCAAAACTTGACATGTGACTTATGATATTTTGACCAAAGCCAAAGTCATAAGAGCATGGGGCAAAAATCACATCGGGAGTTTCAAATATAAAGCAAACTTGCCAGGCATGCGCATACCTTCTGGAGTGTGATAACTTGAGTGGCTTCCATCAAGTTATCATACGATGATAGTTGGATCCCGATTCTCACTGATAAGTTGGTTTACTCTTCGGGTGATCCCAACTAATTCTTCTTTCAGGTTTGGAGGAGAATTTGAGATTACAGTGGGAGGTTTCCTGATTAGATAAAGTGATAACCATTCTAATCTAGGTTAGAGTACACGCAGAGTGTTTCTTTTCTCTCTCTCTTTGGCAGCGACCTTTGACCGGCCCTAGACTATGACTCAGTCACCAAGTTGACCGAACCTTCTTAAAATACTGGCTTTTGGATTGTCTATGTTGCATAAGTCATTCCCACTCCTTCTTTTACCCTTTGCATTTCTCATAACACCCCATATTACTACGGATATCCACTTCCATTGGATAGATCCATCGTATGGTTATATACGAACTCGAAGAGACTTCTTCGAGGATGGATCCAGGTTCAGGAGAAATAGAATTAGTTTATTCAGTTGTTTTTTATTATCACCTTCTCTCAGGTTGAGAGGGCTCCTTAGTCTAGGAGAGTACACCTATTACGCTTATTGGATAGTCTTATTCCAAACCATAGGCTGGTGCCGAAAGGTAGGGAATAAAGAAAACCAATTAGCCTAAGTAGGGTGTGGAGAAGGTAATACGTAAAGACAAAATAAAGGGATTAGAAAGAGGGCAAAGTAAATTGCGACTGTTATCATTCACGACCAAACCGCGAACTTCATCGCCACTCCTATTTTCACCTTTAATAGAATAAGGTATTATTCTGTTGTCTTTTATTATCACCTTCTCTCAAGTTGCGAGTACTCCTAGGTTGAGGAGAGTACACCTATTATGCTTACTGGATAGTCTTCTTCCAAACCATAAGCAGTGCCGAACGGTAAGGAAGGAAGAAAACCACTTAGTCTAACGATGGTGTACAGAAGGTAATGAATAAAGACAAATAAAGGGATTTGGAAGAAGGCAAAGAAATATACGGTTAAAGTCATGAATTGGATTATGGAAGAGGCATTACTAGGAATACCAGGATATCCCTACGAAACATTTTCATGTTTCAGTGCATTATTAAAAGAAAACTGATTTCCCGATTAAATACTTACTCCAGGGTATGTATTTACCAGGATTCATTCTCATATCTGTATGGTTTTACCGATGATGGGTGGGAGTAATTTATTGGGAATTAGGTGATCATCCTCATTATATCGGAATTCGTTGTAATTGGTGATATTTGAGGAAATCGCCTGGGTACAGTTTTCGACCTACGATGCACAGATTTTGAGTTATTCAACTCAGCGGACTTATACAGAGTATTCTATGTTGTCCAGTGTCCGTCAGGAAAAAGAGGCAGGTCCTCGTACTATGTTCTGTTTACTTATAACTTCTTTAGTTTTTAGACAAGTGTTTCGTAGAAATACAATGTCTAAGTTTTGAGAAGTTGTAGGTATAAGAATAAAGTAGAGAACCAGGTATCGCAAGTATTGGAATTCTTCAAGGAGATCGAAGATATAGATTGTTGTGATTGGTATTCTGTTGATAGTAATGGTTTTGAGAAACTTGTTTCTATTTCAGCTTACTCATAATTGGATGGATTCCTAAGTTGAGTAATGTTGATTAGCCTCTCTCCATTCAGTTGATATGCACTGGAAACAGCTGCATGGTTTGAATCTGGGTCCAATTAAATTAGTGCCTCTGTTTCTATATTGGATATAGAATGGTACATATCTTAACTATTTTAAGAAACGGGGAGTTGTCCAACTTATGCTTAAAACCAGACACTGGATAAATCAAGGCACGTTTCTGTAATGGCTGTTTGTTGGTTGACCCTGGCTTTGACGAGGGTTGACATTTCTACCATCTGGAAGATCAATAGTGATATTGTTCTTGACTCACCACAGTTTTAGTAAAACGGATTTTTTCAGAAAATAGCAGTGGGAGTATGGTAGACCTGGAAGTGATTCCAGAACCGCAAACGATTACGGAAAATTTAATAGTACCTATATATTCAATCAGGTTTGACATTCCAATAGCCACTCCGCAGATATGGTGTGTAACCTCAGACACCCGAGAGGTACTCCGGAACTCTCAATGACGGTGATAGGGAGGTTCTTGTTTATCCAGACTTGACACTACTGTTGTTCCAGACTATGAGACTCGGCAGAAGGATAAGTATAGCGTCGTTCTAAACTAGCTTTAGGAGTGTACGTATATATATTATTCTGCCAGAGGGTTGTTATGGTCAGTAGGAGCAGCGGATGCATTGTGGACAAGTAGCTTATGTCTATTTATAGGCTTGAGCAGTTATAGCGGAGATAAATCATCTAATTTTGATGAGACAGTCATGGCTTTGACTTCATCAGAATAGGGGATGGATATGTTAAGAAGGTAGTAGGGTGTGATGTCCTTGTATTTGGATGACATACACAGAGTAGGAAATAAAAATCCTATACTACGATCGGTTGTACTTTGGTCGTCACACAGTTGTTTCTCCACAAAGGATATGGATCTAATATCTAGCATTCTGGTTACTGGATCTATGGTTTTAGATCTAGATTTGGGTAGTTTCCCAATGTGGGTACTTTGACAGTATTCTAATAGTATTTTAGAATAGGTTACTCCTGGCATGGTGGTGTACCTGCAGATGATGGAGTCATCCTCTCGAAAGGTGTCTTAAAGAATAATGGGGAGAGGGATGTGCATGATTGACAGATCACTTGCTTAGGCAATTGAGTCAATCATGAGAGGTCAAGTACCACACCAGATGTTGTTTTTGCACTAGATGCGATAAGTTTATATTAATCCAATCCTGGAGAAACATAAGGAAGCAGTTTTAGAACATGAGTGAATGTTCTACGGAATTGATGACGGCAGCCTCCTTCGGGTGACGGTTATCATTCCAGGCTTCAAAGGTGACATGGATGACAGAGTGATTGTCAGAGTTATAGTTTTCCCTCTGACGAGGGACAGTATTATGGACAAGTGGTCCAAGAGGATACTGTGGGATGCTTGATGCTGGATACTGATTAGGTTCAGTTATCGATACAGTCTAAGAAGTTTGGATTTGGAGTTCATTTATGAACTAGGTCCCATCAGATATCCAGACATATTCTAAGACAGGTATTACTCGATTCGGGAGATGGCTTTCTCTGCGAACTTGAGATTTTGAGAGATATAGAAAGAAACATCAGGTCGGATCCACTCACTGAGGCTATTTCTCGAACACAAAAGTTTTTCAAACTAACTTCGTGAAACTGATTAGTAGAGGAGTTGGATGTTCGGTATCACACGGGCTTTAAGTATGCGTCATCGCAATAATTAGCCATAAGTGGAAGTGGGAGATTGTTGGAGATAGTGCCCTCAAAGTCAATTATTGGATCGCAGGTACGTGATTGCAATGATTGAGGCAGGACCAATACCGATATGACAGTCTTGCTCGAGATGATAGTATGCTATCTGGTTTGTCTTTATCATCTTATACATGCTTTAGTTCACTATTGCATGATGATAGAGTCTATAGGATTCTTGCTTGACTACCAGCAGTATGATGGCGATCATATACGTTGGAGCTGGGGTCTGTAAGCACATCCTTAATGTGTCCCTAGTCGTTGGAGTTTCGTGACAGGGCATCGATACTCAAGAGTAGACTAGTGTATACAGTCGAGACCCCGACGAGGGGCGATGGCCGGTCTCATAAGCCATTGGTGTCAGTTGGTTTACCTAAGATATATACAGGTGCTCATTGGGTTATGAGTACATCGGACAAGACTCGCTGGGAACATGCTAGTTGGTATTATACATATCGTCAGAGAGCAGTTCATCGACCTGAGGTCCTCATTTGTCTCGTGTGAGTTCCCACAGTGCTTTGATTTCAACCCTACCACGGCTCAAAGGAATCGTGCAAACAGGTCTTTTTTGGGTACAGTCCCGAGCCACATGGAGGCAAGTGAGCGGATCGGCAGAGGATTCGTCTCTTCCGGTATTGGGGGTGAGATCGCGCTGTGTCTAGGAAAGTATTGCACAAAGCCCTCGGCCGAGGCAGGAGATTTACTGGTAGGTACTCCAGTAGTATCTCTGGGTGTTCTGGGCCACTCTCTGACACGACTTATACCGCTAATGGGGGTCTGACGTTACCAGCCTACTAGACAGATATGCGATACTCATAGACGAACGGACCGGACCGTATGTTTATTGTCACTGTTAGGCTCAGTAGGGTTTATGAGATGAGTTCGCTCGTTAGCTTCCCTTCCAATCAATACATAGGCAACCGTCACGTAGAGCTCGTACCTCTGACGTGCTAGTAGTTATACCGAGTGCCAGTGTGTTGATAAGTCATTAGAGTCCCCAATAGACACTTTCCCAAGTTCGGGCGAAACGTTGTAGAGGCCGTATGGTTTTATGGAAGGGTTTGGAAAATGCACGTGCGTTTTCGCACGTGTCATTTTTCAGGCAGATTATACTGGTCAGCTTTGGTTTAAGCCGGATCCGAGTATTATACTATGTAGATATAATATCTTTTTCTCAGATGCATTTGTATTCGGTCGTAATACAAATGCGGGTATGTTTATACCAATACGGGGTTATCCTGAAATTCGTTTCAGGATCACTTTTGGAAGTTGCCAGTTTCCAGTTTTCTATCAGCCATATTTAATATTCGGTTAAATGCGGATTTAACTTTTCTTGGGTGAGTCATGGTTCTAGAAGTTTCTAGATGATGACTAGGATGGTGAGGTGGCTTATGACTCAATAGTTCATTTAATGGATGATGACTAGGTTTATATGATTCATTGTTTTCATTAATGGTTTGCAAGGTGTCTAAATGACTCATTCTTCTCTTTATGGTTGTGGTCACCCTCCCCCTTGCTCCTACACTCACCCCCCACCTTATAAGTTGCCGGCCATATCATTTGGAGGCTAAGAAAGTTTTGGGAAAAAGATTATGATAGCTTTTGGTGCATACAAATTAGAAGTGATCAATTTCCAATTTACCCGATTCCGAAAGGCAACTTCATTAACCGTTCGTCCATAGCCTTGGACGTAACGAGACAAAGTGTTCTACTCATTCTCTACTTCATCTTTGTCATCTCTTTTAGCAAACTTGACGATCGAGTTGCCTCGGTTCAGAGGCGGAAGCCCGTTTAAAGATCCGTCGACGTGGTGCCACCTGGACGAAGAGACTGGAGATCGAGGAGATCGGAGCAGCCGCAACAAGCGTGGGATGATGGTTGAAGACCGAAGGACTCGGATCGTTCGGTATAACTCTTCTACCCACTTTGTAGTTTGTTAGTTTAGCTTTAATGGCAGATCCGGGTTATAGGACTCGATAGCGCCAGTTGTAAAAACTTTTTGTTCCGCATTTGGCGTCTGTTAGACGGCCGGGACGCTACCGTAGACTTACACAATGAAACCTAGACCCCTACAGGTGCGGCAAGTTACCCGCTAAAACCTGAAGCGAGGCAGCCCCCTACAGCAAAATGAATGGACCACCCGGCAGTTCACGGAATCCGGCAACTTGAGCACCCCTCTTTGGGTCAACCTGTACCCCCTACGAGTACGGCGAATAGTCTGCCAATTCTAGAGTGAGGTCCCTTTGCCTCTCAAAGCCATGAGATACGGACCCGTTGCCCTCCAGAACCCGGCTATCTGTGCATTTCTTCGCGGGATAAACCTAGTACAGAAAATAAAATGTGTACAACGGGTACATCGACCTCAACCCGGTCGTGCCCTAAAAGAATATTATACAACAGGCAGTGACGACAGTCCACATATTGGACGCTCGCCCCGCAATATCAAATGTCAAATAAATCCAAACTGCACTATCATTGCACCCTGCTATCCACCACGACAAATCCACAACATCACATCACAACACAGAACATCAACGCGAATGTCATGTTCGCAAACCCATCTAAAAGAACTATAGGAATCAGACGCGGTTTACCGATCAAATGACATTCCCGGTCGGAGATATAATGTAAATACTGCATACTAACAAATTTAAAATTTCGATCGACCAAATTCCCGAAGTGGGCCCCACGTACATCTGCTGTACAGTAACAAAATCTGAGCCCAAAAGAACAGTACCAAACACCATAATTTCCAATTTAGAATCAACAAGAGAAATACTGCCAACTGAGTCACCAAATGCGCCGCGGTTCCGCAGTCAAAGCCAAGCTTTGACCGCGTTTCCATGGCCATACGGTCGACGCAGTTGGTCGTTTTTCTCCAGTATTCTATAAAAGCCCTGCTTGATATTCTGGCATATGTAAAATTATTTTTAGACATCATTTAAAATTAACAGAAACACAGAACTTGGAATTTGCGGTTTTCGAAAATCCGTTCGATCAATGTTTTGAACGCGTTAGCACAAGTTAGTATAGCTTAATGGTGAGGCTCTGATACCACTGTAAGTCCACTGTAGCGCCCCGGCCGTCTAACAGACGCCAAATGCGGAACAAAAATTTTTTACAACTGGCGCTATCGCGTATTATAACCCGGATCTGCCATTAAAGCTAAACTAACAAACTACAAAGTGGGTAGAAATGTTATACCGAACGATCCGAGTCCTTCGGTCTTCAACAATCATCCCACGCTTTGTTGCGGCTTCTCCGATCTCCTGAATCTCCAGTCTTCTCGTCCAGGTGGCACCACGTTGATGGATCTTTAAACGGACTCCCGCCTCTGAACCGAGGCAACTCGATCGTCAAGTTTGCTAAAAGAGACGACCAAGATATTGTAGAGAATGAGTAGAATACTTTGTCTCGTTACGTCCAAATCTATGGACGAACGGTTATGGAAGTTGCCTTTTTGGATCGGGTGGAATGAAAAATGAGGCTATATCCTTTTATGAACTAAAACTATCATCTTTTTTTTATCCAAAATGAACCACACCCCAACCAAGAGAGGGGGCCGGCCACTATATCGGCAGGGGGGTGAGTGTAGGAGGAGGGAAGGTGAGAATAACAAGCACAATACTTATCATAACATTAATGAAAGCATGAGTCATATAACACATAGTATGAACTCATTTAAAGAAACAATGATTCATAACACATAGTCATCAACCCATAAATGCTCCATTAATGTAATAAGCCACCTCACCATCCTAGTCACCATCTAGAACCTTCTAGAATCACGACTCACCCTCATGACTCACCCAAGTGACGAAAACATAAATCCGTATTTAACCGAATGTTAAATACGGCTGATAGAAAACTGGAAACTGACAACTTCCAAAAGCGATCCTGAAACGAATTTCAGAATAACCACGTATCAGTATAAATATACCCGCATTTGTATTACGACCGAATACAAATGCAACTGAGACAAAGATATTATATCTACACGGCATAATACTCGGATCCTGCTTAAACCAAAGCCGACCAGTATTATCTGCCCAAAAAATGACACGTGCGAAAACGCACGTGCATTTTCCGAACCATGCCATAAAACCATATGGCCTCTACAACGTTTCGCCCCAACTTGGGAAAGTGTCTGTGGGGGACTCTAATGACTCATCAATACACTGGCACCGGGTATAACCACTAGCAATGGTTGCCTATGTATTGATTGGAAAGGAAGCTGACGAGTGAACTCATCCAGAAACCCTACTAAGCCTAACAGTGACTATATACATATAGTCCGGTCCGTTCGTCTATGAGTATCGCATATCGGCCTAGGGGCTGGTAACGTCAGACCCCCAATAGCAGTATAAGTCATGTCAGAGAGTGGCCCAGAACACCCTGAGATACTACTGGAGTACCTACCAGTAAATCTCCTGCCTCGGCCGAGGGCTTTGTGTAATGCCTCTCCTAGACACAGCGCGATCTCACCACCAATACCGGGAGAGACGAATCTCCTGCCGATCCCCTCACTTGCCTCCATGTGGCTCGGGACTGTACCCAAAAAAGACCTGTTTGCACGACTCCTTTGAGCCCTGGTA
This sequence comes from Agapanthus africanus, assembly GCA_030015575.1. Classification (NCBI taxonomy): domain Eukaryota; kingdom Viridiplantae; phylum Streptophyta; class Magnoliopsida; order Asparagales; family Amaryllidaceae; genus Agapanthus; species Agapanthus africanus. The sequence continues at coordinate 242,177,467 of CM057347.1, forward strand.
GGGTAGAAATCAAAGCCCAGTGGGAACTCACACGAGACAAATGACGACCTAAGGTCGATGAACTAACCTGTACACATGTCACCAGGGAACTGCTATCTGACGATATGTATAATACCAACTAGTATGTTCCCGGCGAGTCCTGTCCGGTGTACTCATAATCCAATGAGCACCTGTATACATCTTAGGTGAACCAACTGACACCAATGGCTTATGAGAATGGCCATTGCCCCTCGTCGGGGTCTCGACTGTATACACTAGTCTACTTTAGAGTATCGATGCCCTGTCTCGAAACTCCCACGACTAGGGACACTTTTAAGGATTTGCTTATGGACTCCAGCTCCCACGTATATGATCGCCATCATACTGCTGGCAGTCATGTAAGAATCCTATAGGCTCTATCAACATGAAACAACGAACTAAAGCATGTAAACTATGATAAAGACAAACCAGATAGCATACTATCATCTCGAGCAAGACTATCATATCGATATAGGTCCTGCCTCAATAATTGCAATCAGGTACCGGAGATCTAATAATTGAATTTGAGGGCACTATCTCCCACATGAACATTGGCAGAAGGATTGCAGGGCTAGCAAAGCCAGTAGCCAGGATTCGAAGCATGTTGTGGTTTCGGCTTCTGGTGTGTTTGTAGTTGAAAACTGTATGTCAGTTAACCCTACTTCCTAGGTATTGGATACCGGATCAGGATCTCACATCTGTAATTCATTACAGGCTCTGAGAAACCGTAGGATTATCAGGATAGGTGATATAACTCTCAGGGTTGCCAACGGAATGAGCATGGACGCTGAATCCATAGGGGAATATCATCTTGGACTTACAACTGGGCAGATATTGATTCTGCGTAACAGTTTGCATGTACCTAGTGCGACTTGTAATATCATATCTGTATCCTTACTTTCTAAGGAAGGATATGATTTTACTTTTGTAAGCGATGTGGTCCACATCCACCTAAATCATGTTTTGATTCGGTCAGGTAGATTAGAAAACGGGATATACGTATTGAATCAAGCTCAGACTTTCAGTGTCCACAACACACATAAAAGAAAGTCTCCAGAAACAAATCAGGCTTTCTTATGGCATTGTAGACCGGGTCACATTAATGAGATACGGTAAACAATGTTACATAAAGATGGATACTTGAATCCGTTCGAGTATCAGTCTTATGCTACTTGTGAATCTTGTCTCATAGGAAAGATGACAAAGACTCCGTTCACTTGGCACGGAGTAAGAGCGGGCGAGCTCTTGGGACTCATACACAGTGACGTGTGTGGTCCAATGTCTGCACATGCGCGAAGTGGTTATTCATACTTCATTACTTTTACGGATGATTTCTCTAGGTATGGACATGTCTTCCTGATGAAGCATAAATCCGAGGCCTTTGAGGAATTTCAGGAATACAAGAATGAAGTTTAAAATCAAACAGGTAGAAGTATAAAGACACTTAAATCTGATCGAGATGGTGAATACTTGAGTGCCGAGTTTCTGGACTACTTAAAAGAGAATGGGATTCACTCTCAGCTTACTCCTCATTACACACCACAACACAACGGTGTATCTGAAAGGCGGAATCGAACCCTATTGGATATGGTTCGTTCCATGAAGAGTAAGGCTGAGTTACCGCGATCTTTCTAGGGTTATGCACTAGAAACAGCTGCATATCTTTTGAACAAGGCTCCAACCAAGACTGTACCTACCACCCCATATCAGATGTGGAGTGGGAAGAAACCTTGTCTTAAGTATCTTAAGACATAAGGATGTCCAGCTTTTGTAAAGAAGTGGCATGCGGACAAGCTCGAGGCACGCTCAGTAATGTGTAAGTTTGTGGGATACCCCAAGAACTCCAGGGGATATCTTTTCTATTCCGCAGAGGAACAAAAGGTTTTTGTTTCTCAGCATGCCCACTTCTTGGAAACTGAATTTTTAGAAAGTCAGATAAGTGGGAGCGCAATAGAACTGGAAGAAATTCCAGAACCATAAGCTATTACTGAATGCTTGGAAGAACCAGATGTTTCAGGAGAACCGGACATCCCAGCGCTACTCCGCAGGAGTAGTAGGCAGTCTCATCCGTCCGAGAGATACTATGGTTTTCTCATAGATGGGGATCGAGAGGATTGCGTCATTTAAAGTAATGAGCCTAGTAGCTTCCAGCACGCCATTCAGAGAGCTGACTCGGTAAAATGGCTGGATGCAATGCTGACCGAGATGGAGTCTATGTACACCAACAAAGTTTGGATTTTGGAATTTTCTCCAAAACGGGTAAAACCCGTGGGCAGCAAATGGATCTTCAGAAAGAAGACTGGTGTAGATGGGAAGGTTGAAACCAATAAAGCTAGAATTGTTGCAAAGGGTTTTCGTCAAAAACCTGGTTTAGACTATGACTAGACCTTTTCTCCAGTGGCTCTGCTCAAATCCATTCGGATCCTTCTTGCTATTGCTGCCTTCCACGATTATAAGATGTGGCAAATGGATGCAAAGACGGCTTTCCTAAATGGAAATTTGGAATAGTGCGTCTATATGGATCAGCCGGAGGGATTAATTCAGAGTGGGAGCAGCGGTAAAGTGTACAAGTTGCTTAAGTCCATCTGTGGACTGAAGCAGGCATCGCGGAGTTGGAACATCTGCTTTGATGATACCGTTAAATAATTCGACTTTATCAAAAACCCAGATGAACCATTCATTTACAGTAAGATTTTAGGGAGAACTGTGGAATTCATCATCTTGTACGTGGATGACATTCTCCTAATAGGAAATGATATTCCTATGCCACAGTCAGTCAAAGGATTCTTATCACAGAGGTTCTCCATGAAGGACCTGGCCGATGCCAACTACATTCTGGGGATCCAGCTCTATCGTGATAGATCTAAGAGGATGTTGGGGCTTTCGCAGTCCAGGTACATAGACACCATACTGAAACGATTCAGATTGGAAGATTCAAAGCGCGGTAATCTACCGGCTTGTCACGGAATCACCCTCTCCATAGATATGTCCCTCAAGGCTGATTTAGAAAGGGCTCGCATGTCATCTATGCCCTATGCATCAGCGGTAGGCTCTATAATGTATGCGATGTTGTGTACCAGACTAGATGAAGCATACGCATTGAGCGTTGTAAGCCGGTATCTGTCGGACCCAGGGGAGAAACATTGGATAGCAATAAAGAACAATCTCAAGTACCTGAGAAGGACTAAGGAGAAGTTCTTGGTGTATGGCGGAAAAGACCTCCAGATCGAGGCCTTTGCTGACTCCAGCTTCCAAAGTGACAAGGATGACTCCAAGTCCATGTCGGGTTATGTCTTTACCCTCAATGGAGGGGCTGTTCGCTGGAAGAGTTCCAAGCAGAAGACCGTTGCTGACTCAACTATGGAAGCGGAGTACATAGTTGCTTGCGATGCCGCAAAGGAAGCTGTCTGGATGAAGAAGTTCCTCACGGAGCTTCAGGTGGTTCCTACCATTGTTGATCCAATACAGCTGTATTGTGACAACAACGGCGCTATAGCTTTAGCGAAAGAACCCAGGTCCCATCTGAAGTCCAGGCACATTTTGAGGCGGTACCACCTGATCAGGAAGATCGTTGATCGCCGGGAGATCGAGGTGAAGACAGTAAATTCGGAGAATAACACTGCAGATCCATTCGCGAAGGCGATACCCCGGACTTAGTTCGAGCGGCTGTTCGAGATGATAGGTCTTCGATACGCCAGTACATGGCCTTAGTGCAAGTGGGAGATTGTTAGTGTATATGCCCTAGAGGCCATTACTGTATCATACTAGTTTGTATATTAATTAATGGAAGCTTGGGATATTCACAGTTGTATAGATAATCTTGCTCGAAATGGTAGTATGCTACTTGGTTTCTTTCTACTTTAATGTGTGCATGTGTTTCTTTTAGCATATCGCCTATACACATTAGTGGAGCCCTTAGGATCTTTGCTTGATTACCAGCGTTGTAATGGTAGTCACACTAGTGGGGGCTGGGTAATCTACAAGCACATCCTTATACAGGTCCTTAGTCGTAGGATTATCGATACAGGGCATCGATACTCCAGAGTAGACTAGTGTATACGCTTCTTGTCCCAAGAGGGGAGATGGTCTGTCCCACAGCCATCAGTACGTCGTACTGGAGATAGTATGCAGGTGCTCGTTAGGTTACGAGTTCACTGGACAGGACTTACTGAGAACTATTGATTTGGTAGTATACCTATCGTCGGTTATCAGTTCCCAGGTGACATGAGTACAGCATAGTCCGTTGACTTGACACTGTCACTTTGCCTTGAGTGTGTTCCCACCGTTCTTAGATTAATACCCTACCACGGCTCGAATGAGTCGTGCAAACAGGTGGTTGTTGGGTGCAGTCCCGAAGCACTTGGAGGCAGTGACGGTTAGACAGGATTCGTCTCTCCCGGTATTGGGGGTTGATATCGCGCTGTGTCTAGGAGAGCCATTACACATAGTCGTCCCTGGCCAGGGTAAGCGAGAATTACTGGTAGTGTTTCTAGTAGTTTCTCAGGGTGTTCTGTGCTACACTCCATCATGACTTGTACCGCTATTAGGGGACAAACGTTTACCGCCGCCTAGGCCCAACATGCGATACTCTCAGACAAACAAACCGGACTGTATGGAGATTGTCACATTCAGGCTCAGTAGGAGTTCGGATGAGTTCACCTCATCAGTCTTCTTATCGGCATCTACCTGGGGACCGTTACGTACAGCTAGTACCGCTTGCAGCCTGTGGTTAAACCCACTGCCAGCGTAGTGTCAAGTCTTTAGAGTCCCACAAAGAGAGCTATTCGCCTTTGGACGAAACAGAGTAGAGGTCGCATGGTTTTGCGACAGGGTTCGTTCACATCCAAGCCTTTATGCACGTTTGGTGTTCGGGCAGTTATAACTAGCGGGCTTTGGTTTAAGCCAGATCCTAGTATATGTTTTGGGATTGGTTTTATCTTTTTGTATTCGTGTTCATAGGAACACGGATGCAGGTGTGTATGCACAGTTGACAGAGGCAGAGGCAGAGGATTCTCATTAGGGTTGTTGACTGTTGACTTTTTCTAAACCCTAATGACAATAAGAAATATGATTAATAATATTAATTAAGTATTATTGTGCCATGGTTGAGTTGAAAGTTTGACTTTTGTTGACTTGTTGACTTTTTTGAACGGTTGACCATTGTGGACATGTTGACAATCATCATTTCATTGCTATGACTTTTGTTTACTTGTTGTTCTTTACAAAATGCATGAAATGTTAATGGTCTTTGAAACTAACCATCACAATTCTTAATTATTATTATTTTCAAGATTATTTTTCCTTTTGTGAGCATGATTGTAAATTATTGGTTTCATTCTATCATTCTCATTCTCTCTCATCCAATGCTCACCCTCTTCCTCTCTCTCAAGGCTTTCATGTCTCATGAGTTGAGAAGCATGAGCCATTGAGATAAAACCCTAAAAACACTTCTCTACTCACTCAAGAGTACAAGGTCTAGCAAGCCAAGCACTTTAGTTTCCTCTCGGTTGAAGTAGGAGCTCAAGGTAGAGGCTTTCGGGTGGATCCTTCTTCGACAACAAGGGGACTACGAGGTGGAGCCGATCCAACAACTCCAAGGAGCAACAAGAGAAGGAGTTCAAGACTTAGGTATAACCCTCTAACATAGTAGTTAAACTTCTAGTTAGTTTGCTAGGTTTTTGTTTAGCAAAGATCCTCATTTCTAGTCCATGTTGCCTTGTGTCAAAAAATCGTTTTTTACCGTTTCCGCCTCCCCGTAAGAACCGGGGTGGGCAACGTGGACTTACACTAGCATGATACTCATTTGCATGTATTTTACTTATGGTTTGGTAAATTGTACGAAGGATCATGCCGTACTAGAGATGATTTAGATATAGTGATAATGTGAGATATTATACGAGGAATTATACCGTATTGGTGGGGATGAGTTCGTATTTCGAATAACTGCCCAGTTCCTTTAGACTCGTAAAATAATGTTTTATTTTGTTTTATAACGTAATACTTGAGTGAGCTATACTCTTTTAAAAACTAACGATTCGTTTCCCTTTTTTATGATAAAAGACAAAGATGCAATGCCAATTTCCAAAATATCCATTTTCAATCCGAGGCAGCTTCCTATTTTCAAAACCAACGTTTCTTTCATTTTCAAAGAAAATGGTATAGTGTTGGATATAGTGCCCTCAGAGTCAATTATTGGATCACAGGCACGTGATTGCAATGATTGAGAGAGGACCTATGCCGGTAGGACAGTCTTACTCGAGATGATAGTATGCCATCTGGTTTATCTCTATCATCGTGTACTGCTTTAGGTGACCTGACAGGTCGCTATTATACGTTGATAGAGCCCCTAGGATTCTTTCTTGACTACCAGCAGTATGAGGGCGATCATATACGTGGGAGCTGGTAGTCTATAAGCACATCCTTAAAAGGTCCCTAGTCGTGGGAGTTTCGAGACAGGGCATCGATACTCCAGAGTAGACTAGTGTATACAGTCGAGACCCCGACGAGGGGTGGTGGCCGGTCTTACAAGCCACTGGTGTCAGTTGGTTCACCTAAGATGTATACAGGTGCTCATTGGGTTATGAGTACACCGGACAGGACTCGTCGGGAACATGCTAGTTGGTCTTATACCTGACGCCAGATGGCAGTTCCCTGGTGACATGTGTACAGGTTAGTTCATCGACCTGAGGATCGTCATTTGTCTCGTATGAGTTCCCACTGTACTTTGATTACTACCCTACCACGCTCAATGGAGACGTGCAAACAGGTTTTAGTTGGGTACAGTCCCGAGCCACATGGAGGCAGTGAGCGGATATTCAGGGGTTCGTCTCTCCCGGTATTAGGGGTGAGGTCGCGCTGTGTCTAGGAGAGACAGTACACGAAGCCCTCGGCCGAGGCAGGAGATTTACTGGTAGGTATTCCAGTAGTATCTCAGGGTGTTCTGGGCTACACTCCGACACGACTTGTACCGCTTTTGGGGGTCTGACTATTACCAACCCCCTAGGCCCGCCATGCGATAATCATAGACGAACGGACCGGACTGTACGGATATTGTCACTGACAGGCTCAGTAGTGTGTCAGGATGAGTTCGCTCATCGACGTCCCTTTTAGTCAATAGCTGGTAGCCCGTCACGTATGGCTAATACCTCTGACGTGCTAGTGGTTAAATCTACAGCCATAGTATTGACGAGTCTTTAGTGTCCCCCACATTCAGTTGCTCAAGTTTTCGGGCGAAAAGCTGTAGAGGCCGTATGGAGATATGGCAGGGTTCGATCAGATACGTGTGGTATTGCACTGATCAGGATTGGACGGTTAATACTAGCGCGCTTTGGTTTAAGCCGGATCCTAGTATTGCATAGTGTAGATTTTGTCTCAGTGCAATTGTATTCGGTCGGAATACAAATACGGGTATGTATATACAGTAGCGGAGTTTTCCTGTAATTAATTACGGGATCAGTTTTTGGAGTTGCCAGTTTGTTTTCCGTTTCGGCCATATTTCTTTGTATCTTTCATTGGCCGAAGATTGGTGGAGGAGGGCTTATTTGCATTTGTGCAAATAAGCATTTGTGGAGGGTGTTATTTGCATCTTGTAGTGTCATGATGGTTGCACCATCCCTTGAGCATTTGACTTCTTCTTTCATGATGGCTTGACCTTTGTTATGATGATGATGGTTGGTGGAGTGTGGCTTTGTTTATAATGATTTCTTTTCATGATCACATATGATTCTCTCTTGCATTATTGGCTCACTCCTTTGTGATACACATCCTCCCTCTCTCATTCTCTCCTCTCCCACCATGCATGGCTGGCCAAGTATGGGGCTGTCCAAATTTTTTAGGGTGAGGCTTTGTTCTCATGGTGGTTGCAAAATTCCATTTTTCATCACAAAACTCCAAGTATCATTCCTCTACTTAAAAGGCAACATCAACTACCCCAAAATGAGACATGGCTTACTACACTATTCTACAGCAAACCATGGGCACGTCGGCTCGCCAACTTCGTGCTCGAGTTGCCTCGGTATAGAGGCGGGAGCCCGTAAAAGAAGCCGGCGACGTGGTGCCCTTCCGGCGACGAGGTGGAGACCGGAGATTCCGCGGGGAGATCGGGACGATGACGAGAAGACCAGAGGACACGGATCACTCGGTATATCTCTCTACCCCCTCTCTAGATAGCTAGGACTAGTTTAATGGCATGATCCGGGTTTATAGTGCGCTGTTGTGCCAGTTTGAAAAGTTAAAATAAATCACCGCTTCTGCATTCCGGCGTCGGATTGACGTCCGGGGTGCCGCCGTGCACTTACATAGGTATCAGATCCTCGCCATTAACCTAGTCTAGCTTTGTCTAGTGTGTTTACATTTCCGATCGAACAAATATTCCAAAACCGTGTTTTTCCATGCAACAGTTCTCTGTCGAAATTTTTTTGTCTGGAAAATTTTTTCAGGTACTTGCAGAATGATGTACAGAGAAAGATAAGACTTCTGTGAAAATTTGGTAAGCTGATACTGTAGGATGACCGCGGAACCGCGGCCAAACACCCCTTCTGGCCGCGGTTCCGCCGCAGTACAGTGCCTTCAGTGCAGCAATTTTTCACAGTGATCTTTTTGCAGGGAAATAGGGGTTTTGGAACATTCTTTTTGGGCCCAGAATTTCTTGAGTGCTACAGTAGTGCTTGGGGCCCACTTGATAAAATTTAATCGATCGGATATTTTAAACACATTTGTTCACAGTATTTACATTATATCTGCGACCGTGAATGTCACTTGATCGGTAAATCCTGTCTAACTGCTATAGCCCGGTTAGACGGATTTGTGAACGTGACTTTCACGTTGATATTCTGTGATTGTGCTGTGAAGTTACGGATTGGTCGTGGGGGATAGCCTGGATGCAATGCTAATACAGTTTTTGTTGTATTATGTACATTTGATATTGCGGGACGAGCGTCCGACATGTGGACTGCAGTCACTGCCTGTTTGTATATTATTCTTTTGGGCCACGACCAGGTTGCGGTCGATGTAACCGTTGTATGTATATTTTACTTTCTGTACTAGGATTGCCCCGCGGAGGGGTGCACGGATAGCCGGGTTCTAGAGGGCAAAAAGCCCGCATCTCATGGCATTGAGACGGAGGGGGCTTCACACTAGAATTGGCGGTCTATTCGCCACACTCGTAGGGGGTATTGGTTGACGCAGGATGGGTGCCCAAGTTACCGGATTCCGTGAAGTGCTGGGTGGTCCATTTACCTTGCTGAAAGGGGCTGCCTCGCTTAGGGTTTTGGCGGGTGACTTGCCGCGCCCGTAGGGGTCTAGGATTTTCATTGCACAGGCTATCCACACGACCAGGGGAACGTCGGGTTTCAGTAGCGGCTCTGTGAAACCTGGGGATCCCAGATATCTGTATTGTTCTGTGATGCTGTACATTTCTGTGATGTTGCATTTTATCACGCCTTGAGCGAAATATTATATATTGATATATATATTAGTAGATGTTGTATATGTTTTGCATCCGCGCTAGTCCAGTCCCCGCTCTGTCGTTAGTTAGTAACCTAACGGGTAATGACGGGACCCAGTGGAGAATGCGGATGGCATATACGTACGTCATTATTTTCGTTCTTTATTGGTGTGATCAATTGATGGGACTGCGTTGATTCGGATCAATGCAAGTTAAAAACAAACCTAATCTGATGTTGTTGGAACATTTTTCAAAAAGCTGTTATTTGCAAGGACATTCACTTTTGTTTTGCACAGTGGTATTCAGTTGGAATATCCTGCTCCTCAGTCGACAAGGCAAGGGCCGAGATCCCTTCACCGGGAGTGACCCCTTGGACAAAAGTTTGCGTCATGGCAATAACTTCACTATAGCCGATTACTTTTACTTTGCGTCGTGGAATTCAGTTGGAATATTCTGCACCTCATTCTACGGGGAAAGAGCCGAGATCCCTTCACCGGGAGTGACCTCTTTAGCAAAGGTTTTCGTCACTATATTTTTATAAAGCTATTCGGTTCCTTCAACGATATCAAGTTCATTACGTTAAAGGTTTTCGTCAGAAACCATTCGTAGCCCTCCGTCGTTTCATATGGGTGTTCAATAGTATTCAAGCTATGTTTGTTGGCCAAAGTCAAGGCATAGTGATTGGTAGCTTTTGGGTATTCAGGTGCGGCATAGATAGATGCGTTGGTTTGGGACAGTCGTATAGCCTTGTTGACCTTCGTCAAGGGCTTGTACGGGTGGGTTCAAATTAACCTGGACAATGACGGGTGGAACTTGACATGTGACTTATGATTTGTTGACCTTCGTCAAGGTCATAAGAGCATGGAGCAAAAATCACATCGGGAGTTTCTAAAGAAACCGAAACTTGCCAGATATGAGCATACCTTCTGGAGTATGATAGCGTGAGCGGATTCCGTCACGTTATCATGCGGTGATAGTTGGATCCCGATTCCCACTGATGAGTTGGTTTACTCCTCGGGACATCCCGACTAATTCTTCTTTTAGGTTTGGAGGAGAATTTGACGGTACAGTGGGAGGTTTCCAGATTAGATAAATTGGTAAACATTATGATCTATGTTTGTCACGACCCGAAAGAGCACGTGACTGGCCCTTGAATCCTATAAAGTCTATAGGACTCCATCTGATCCAAGTAAGCCAAAAGCCCAGAAATCTAAAACCATTTAAGGAGTAAATAGGGAAAACTAGTTTTAAGAGGTAAAGAAAAAATGTTTGAAAATCAAGTTTTTAAATAACTAAGCCGAATATGAATTTTTAAAATGTGTAATTTTTCCTGAAAATTTCGGCAGAGTTTCCTTTGTAAAAACTGGCCCGAACGGGGTACAACAAGAATAATATATATGACATGATAAAAGGCATCCCCAAGCGGGAGCTAGCTCTTCGTCAATCGACGGTCACAACCACATAAGCAATAACAATATACAACGCCAAAGGGCGAGGATCTAAACTGAAAAGAAACTCAAAAACAGCCAGAAAACCGCAATACTACAATCGCGACTCTAAGGTCGAAATAACACAACACTGTTTTCTAAGTCTGAAACAATATACAATTTTTGGTTGATGGAAATTCTAGATACAATAAATAATACATGAACAATGGCGGTTCTGATACAAAAGAACCCACCTATCCAAGCAAGTTACCCATGAGGAAGCAGTGTGCCAGAAATGCCGCTATGGAATCTGTACGGCAAACCTGCAAGAACTGGGGCACAACGGGGGTGAGTTGCGAACTCGTGAATAGAAAATATCTACAAGCAGAGATCGAGTGTATGACCTATCCTAGATCAAAACGATCAGATATAAATAAACCTCAAGATGAATAAAGCTGAAGCATGCTAAACTGGCAATGTAATCTCTATACATGAGTGTAGTGCTAAGTGCTAGTGCCTCAGGTAATATCATGTCATGAATATGAGGTATAAACAATGTAGTCAAATCTGCACACACGTAGATTCCGTCCACTCGTCACCCACTGACAATAACCACCATGCATGTAAATATCATGAATCATATGCATGGGAATAATATGAGGATATAACCATCTGTGTCCCTCGCGACACGTCAAAATCATGGAACCAGAGCGCCCAGCATCGGCACTCGAAAACATCATGAAAACGGTGCCCAGCATCGGCACGTAAATCCTCATATATCGGGCTCCGTCAGTCCGGATCGGCCCTCGGGCTCTGTCTGCGGTATCGGCCCTCGGCCCCGGCAGTAGGCCCAAACCATCTATCGACTCTGGTCGGTGTCCTCCGGATAACCGCCAGGTCCATCCAATCACCGGTAGGTACTCGCCCGCCTCCAGGCTCAATCGGCAAAGCTCATCGATCATCTTGCCGAGGGGAACCATACCGGGTCCACCATGTACCCGCAATCGGCTTGTCCACTCCTCGATTCGGGTTTCACATGTCGCTCTCAGCACCGAGAAAACACATGGTGGACGCACTGAAATATCATATCAAGGGTAACCGGGTTTTTAAAACAATTACATATTCTCTTTTGAAACACCCTCGGTTCCCAAATCCAGAAATATCATAGAAACAACATATCTCAATGCGTATAGTCAAAAGCATGAAGTATGCGACATGTAAGGGAAAGTATGCATATCATCATGTCACACAAGGATCATATACTGAATGCAATAGTACTACAGTGTAGTGACATGGCAATTATCGATGATGAGTGTGTGAGCCGGCAACAAGTGTACGTGGAACATATGCATCATCGATAATGGTGCTGGTGTCCTAGCAGCATGATGTTCATATCAGAATACTGCATTTTATACCACCCATTCTTACGCTCGTGTGTTTATAGGTAAGTGCTTTTTATCCGTGTTTATCACATATTTGCAGAATACAGGTTCTCGGTTCTAAAACGGTGAAATTCATGGAAAACACGACAAAATCCGGGTTCCTGCCAACCACAGATAAAACACGGTCTCCGCTCTTCATCCGTATGCTGCCAGATACCAGTTTAGGAAGACAAAATGTCAAATCAATGTCATCCTCATGCACAAGGCTCAATGGTAGCACAAGATCCAAGAGATCTACGCGGAGCTCGAGGCAATCATGACAAAAACATCCACAAAAAGTCCACCTTTCCTCAACAGAAATTCTGGAAGAAATGTGAAAGTAATTTCAGAAACTACATGTATCAGACAACAGGGGACACCAAACCAGGAACCCACAGAAAAGACCACTGCCCAACTCCACCAAACGGCCGCGGAAGCGCGGCCAAATGGGGGTTTTGGCCGCCCTTCCGCGGCCATGTGGGGCCCACTTGCCGACGGTTTTTGGGGGTATTCTTGGAACTTCATCTCTGGTCTGCTGGTTGCCCTAGAACCATATTTCCCTGCCTATAAATACAGCAGAACTTGCCAAAGCCAAGGGTCATTCTTTGCATTCTTTTTGTTCCTCTTTTGTAGTGTTTTGTATAGTTGTTCTTCTTCTTCTTCATTCCTCTTCCATGAATTGTAGTGAGAGCTTTTTGTGGATATGAATAAAGATGAGGGTTTTGTATCATTCTCTTGTGCTTCTTCTTCCACTTTGAGATTTTTGCTTTCTCTTGCTCATTCAACCTCTTCATTGAGCTTGAATGGTTAAGGGTTAGTTATTGATCTCAAAGGTCGTATTTTCTCCCGGGACTAGTTCTTCACTTCACATGCGTTCTCTACCCTTCCCTTGATCTTGCAACCTCTTCATTGAGCTTGCAAGTTTAAGGGTTGGCTATTGAGCACATGCTTGGCTTGGGTTCTACTTCCGTGTTCTTTTCTTGTTCTTTTTATTACTCGCTTTTTATTACTTGTCTTTCTATTTCATGCAATTTTATTCATGCTCTTTATTACTTGTATCTTTTCCTTTCTTTGTTCTTTTCTTTTTGTTCTCTTTTGTTCATTTTGTGAATGTTGTAATTATTATTGTTAAGAAGAAATACGGTATTGTAAGTTAACACATTTCTTTGCCAATTCCTTTTCCCGTTATTTTCCATTTGAACTTCGCCCAAACCATACGCAAGCGCTCCGTTAGGCACCGTACCCTGACAAGGTAACGGTGATTCCTAACCACGACCGGTTGCGTTCGGTTTGGCCGGAGGCGAAAGCAAGAGACAAGAACGGAAGGACAAGGGTAAATAAGCCGGATTCCACGAATACCGCGCTTAATCCCCTAATCCACGTTGTTGCCGATTGCTTAGCTTCAATTGGTCAAGACTCGGCTCAAAGGTTTTGAGTACGGATTTCTTAGCTTACAATTTCGTATCTTTTCTTAACAACTTTATACTTGCAGATAAACACATAGGTTAGAACAAACAAACATACAAGATTCTTTATTGACTCGTCTAAAGCAAGAAGGTAAGATAACACCATCTCCCTGTGGACCGACCCGTGCTCACCGGCTAGCTGCATAGCGACACCGTCCTGATCGCGGTAAACTTTAATTCTTTCATCCGACACGCCAAAAGCGTGCGATCAAATGGCGCCGTTGCCGGGGAGACGGTAGCGTATTTTCTTTCTTGTTATTCGGGTTGATATTCTTTTTGTACATATATATCAAAAAAAATATATATATATATTCTTTTTTGGACAATATTTTTGTGGGCAAGAGTGCAGATTTTTGCAAGTTTGCAAACTGCAATTGTGGGAGCAAAGTGTGCATTCAAGGCAAAGGTGATTACGAAGTACAGTGCCAAAGATCCGGGTAGTTTGACCCGCGCAAGCGAACCTTTCAAGCTTACCGGATTTGATTCAACGGGGGTTTCCTAACCCAAAACTTAACGGTACGTACTTTACTAACACCTTCTTCTCAAATCCGACGCTTCCAATATACTATTCTTTGCAGGATTCTTTGCAAGTTCGCTAGCAAACGCTAAAAAAATTGACTAACCCGTATTTGTTGCAGCGCCGCGCTTAAACTAAAAAACGATTGTTTGATTCTTTATAGAATTTTTGAATTGCGCATTGCATACATTAATACGGACTTAAGGGCAAGCGAACCCCACAACATATGGTAAAGGATTTCATCACCTTTTTCCGTGGCCCACAAATCACGAACTTGAGCATAACGTTTACCCGCACAAATTTAAAAGAAACTAGACTTTAAGCCTTAAGGACTTCGCGCTCACTAGGAGAAGTTAACTGTATTTAGAAGCTTGCTTAACAGTATATTGTTTACGGGGTGTCTAGGAAAGTGTTAACGGCGAAACCGCCAAAAGAGAAAGGGTTATTTAATTAAGGAACTTCGCGAAAGCGTTGGAAAACCTCCCCTTATCTCTGCACTTACCTGGCCTCGTGATCAGTGTATCTTGAGCCTGTTTCTCGACACAGTTTTACTTCGACAATCAAGTTCTCGAGCAGGTCTAGTTGACCTAGGTGAACCATAGAACGATTAGGTGTGTGGTATTTTTGTGTCGTGATTTTTGTCCATATTCTTTTTTGTGTATACTTCATTCTTTTGCTAACAACTAACTAAATAAAAAAAAAAATCACATTCTTTTTCCCCTCCTTTTCTCTTCCTTTCTTTCACTCTCTCTTCATATCATGGGTACTCCACCTCGCAAAACTCTTGCCGAACTTTGGTACCCACAACCGGACATAACTTCTTACGGTTCTTGCTTTGGCCGAACATCGAACGACCCCTCCATGCCAAAAATTTCTTTGAAAGATCGGATAGACGCGTCTAGGACAAACAATTTGACTCCGCAATCCACTTCATATCAACCATTTCAAACAGTCACCCCTTCTTACGTTGATACCCCTTCTTCGAGTCATGTTGCAATTCCAAGACCTATGTCTATTGCAGAACGTATTGAACAATCTCGTAGCCGATCTTTCACTCCTTTCACCACTTCAAATTCTTGGGATCAACAATTCCATTCACCTTCTTATCCCAATGTTGATCCCACTCCTGTCCAGCCATTCAATTCCTTCCAATCCTACCCTACTTATGCACCTTCCCTAGACATTGCTTCAGAACCGCCTTTTGGGAGTTTTCAGTATCCATACAACTGTGAATCTTTCACTGAAACCCCTTCACAACCAATGTCTAGTCTAGAGCAGTCGTTGGAAGACTTTAGGGTAGCGTCAAGCCAGCAAATGATGGATTTGAATGCGTCCATGGCCGCCCTCATACAACCTAGTGATCCGGTAGCTAGTTTTCAACTAGCTCCAAATTTTTCAATGTATGATGAGGCGGCAGGACAGGCTGTGAATTTGAGTGGAGAAAGTGAGATGTACCCCTTCCAAATCAAACCTACCCGTTTCAAATTGAATCCCACAACTCCTGTGTTGAAACTCTATCAAGCGTCCCAAATGAATTATCGGTTGAAGATAGAATGTTTAATGAGTTGTGCGACTTTATAATGTTTGATTTTCCCGATTGTGAAGGGTCCCTTTTGAGTGAAACCATACCCAATCCTCTCGACCTCTACACCTTCACTCTAGAACCTGAATTGATTGATATCCATGCTTTTGTTGAGGTGTCTGAGAATATAGATTTTCACTTGATTGAGGATATCGACGCTGAGAATATTTTGGATGATGAAACCGTAGATTTGGCTGAGTTTATCTCTTCAAATCATCATCCCGAGTCATTAAATGTTTTTCCCGAACTTCATATGCGTCTGGATTTTGAAGAAATGTGCATGGATGTGTTAAATTTTGAGGAGAATATTGAGGATAGTTTTGAGGATGAACCAGTTTTAATTGATGAGTCGGATTTTCCAATTCATCCTGTTCCTTCCACTGACTGTGTACACCCTCCCGAAACCTTAACCGATACCCCTCCTCAACCACTTCCCTCTACCCTTTCCATCGTTCCGACCTTGCAAGAACCCATCTCACTTTCCTTTACTATGTCTGGTTTACCAAGTTCGGCGTACCCATGGTTGCTTACGAATCTTGAGGGATTTGACCCAATCTCTCGACGGGTTAATAGAATAGCACAATCGCTGTTTACACATCACTCATCACAAATTGTGCTAATTTATTCACTCCATTTGCACCCTCAAGTTCGTAATCCACTTCTTTTTCCCTTCCGCCATTCTTCTTCTTCTCATCTACCGAGACCGCATTCCACTTCTCTCCACAAGCGGTCTCGCGTATTTTCCATCTCTTTTCTCTACGCTTTCTTCCACCAGCCACCGCTCTACAGAGATATGATTTTTGAATGGTTGGTGCTAACTTTTGGCCTGTGTAAGGCCTTGTATAGATGGATACTGTTCTTTCCCCCCTAATCCTGAATTTCAACGCTTAACAGTGGAAACACTGTTTTACTTAAGTTTGGGGGGGACATTTTTTTTTGTATATATTTTTGGTTTTCTTTTTTTTGTTTTGTATATAATTTGTTTTTAGGAAGCGCCGGCAATTTTGACCCTCTTGGTATAGCCTGACAGTGAGGGCACTGTCAAGTTTAAGTTTGGGGGTGTGCTCGGTAAGCTTTCTTCCTTCGCATTCATATGTATATTTTGCATCTGCATATTAAATCCATAAAATCCAAAAAAATCTGAAAATTTTCTAAAAATATAAAAACTTTTTTGTCAAGTTAGCTTGTGGAAGAACTCTGATTCAACATTCGACGGTTTTTGTTTGAAAAGATAGGAATAACTAAATCTTATGTTTAGATTTTGAAAACCTGAAAGATAACTCTCCTTTGAAGTTAACTATAGTTGATATACGTCTTTACATCACACTACACGTGTTGTGAGTCTTGGAAATTAGATGACAAGTCTTTTATGTTTAAAAAACTTTTAAACAGATAAATGATTTTCTGAGGATCAAATAGGTTTGTTCTGAAATAAGTAAAATATCAAGAATAGTTTATGAAGTAAGTGAATATGAAGGAATGTTATTGATGCCTTAATTGGAACTAAATCTGAAAAATAACCCATCTGAAACTTGATTGGAATGATTACACACCGAATCCACTAAACACGTCTTTTATCCAAAAAATAATTGAACTGCCGGTTATATCTCCGTTCGTATTGAATCATCATATTTTTCCCGCCAAACTGTCTTTTTTTTTTGGACCTAGGTAACTTGAGTAATTAAGTCCGCTGGGGTGTTTCTACACCTAATGCCCTAAAACCAACTGGTTTGGGTGCATTGGCCCAAAGCTCGCTAAGAAGCCTAGAAAGTCCAGTTTTAAAACAAAATCAAGCAAGTGTTCTCTCCGAGTTAAAATTCCTAACGGTTCTTTGTGTGAGAATAATCTTGATAAAAGACAAGCTTTTATAAAAAAAAATTTAACGGAGATATGAAGGTTTTACTCTATGATAAAGACTATTGCACGTTCACAGAGGTGTGTATGAAATGAAAACAAGAAAAAGGTGGAGTGAAGAATAAGACCTAGTTTCCTGTTAGGGAAGATAGAAATTCTGAAGTTGAAACTTTACTGGAAAACGAAACTTGAAAAATGCTTAACTCTTTATAAAACTTATGTGATCCTTTTAAAATTGTTATCTGGGCTTTATTGTGTGACATAATGACTTTATTCGACCTTTCGGGAACTTAACGACACTATTTTGCACTGCACGTAAAGACATATAAAATCTGTAGTTGAATAAGAAGTGAGGTGTGAAAAATAAAGGTTCGATAATCTAGACTTAGGATCATAGAATTGTTATTTTCTAAAACAAAACTTTAGGGGCTTGAATCTTAGTATTTTACAAAACTAGCTTGACCGGATTTTGTGGGTAGTATCCGCTGAAAACCCTCAGGAGACAACACTCCTCCTACTAGGGACACCTAGAGGTTTAACGGCTTGTTGCACGCGCTCAGTGCAATCGCGTTCCCTGCGAAAGTGCGGTTATCATTTTTGTGAATAATTGGTTTTGCTCGGGACGAGCAAAAGTTAAGTTTGGGGGTATTTGTTCATATCAGAATACTGCATTTTATACCACCCATTCTTACGCTCGTGTGTTTATAGGTAAGTGCTTTTTATCCGTGTTTATCACATATTTGCAGAATACAGGTTCTCGGTTCTAAAACGGTGAAATTCATGGAAAACAAGACAAAATCCGGGTTCCTGCCAACCACAGATAAAACACGGTCTCCGCTCTTCATCCGTATGCTGCCAGATACCAGTTTAGGAAGACAAAATGTCAAATCAATGTCATCCTCATGCACAAGGCTCAATGGTAGCACAAGATCCAAGAGATCTACGCGGAGCTCGAGGCAATCATGACAAAAACATCCACAAAAAGTCCACCTTTCCTCAACAGAAATTCTGGAAGAAATGTGAAAGTAATTTCAGAAACTACATGTATCAGACAACAGGGGACACCAAACCAGGAACCCACAGAAAAGACCACTGCCCAACTCCACCAAACGGCCGCGGAAGCGCGGCCAAATGGGGGTTTTGGCCGCCCTTCCGCGGCCATGTGGGGCCCACTTGCCGACGGTTTTTGGGGGTATTCTTGGAACTTCATCTCTGGTCTGCTGGTTGCCCTAGAACCATATTTCCCTGCCTATAAATACAGCAGAACTTGCCAAAGCCAAGGGTCATTCTTTGCATTCTTTTTGTTCCTCTTTTGTAGTGTTTTGTATAGTTGTTCTTCTTCTTCTTCATTCCTCTTCCATGAATTGTAGTGAGAGCTTTTTGTGGATATGAATAAAGATGAGGGTTTTGTATCATTCTCTTGTGCTTCTTCTTCCCCTTTGAGATTTTTGCTTTCTCTTGCTCATTCAACCTCTTCATTGAGCTTGAATGGTTAAGGGTTAGTTATTGATCTCAAAGGTCGTATTTTCTCCCGGGACTAGTTCTTCACTTCACATGCGTTCTCTACCCTTCCCATGATCTTGCAACCTCTTCATTGAGCTTGCAAGTTTAAGGGTTGGCTATTGAGCACATGCTTGGCTTGGGTTCTACTTCCGTGTTCTTTTCTTGTTCTTTTTATTACTCGCTTTTTATTACTTGTCTTTCTATTTCATGCAATTTTATTCATGCTCTTTATTACTTGTATCTTTTCCTTTCTTTGTTCTTTTCTTTTTGTTCTCTTTTGTTCATTTTGTGAATGTTGTAATTATTATTGTTAAGAAGAAATACGGTATTGTAAGTTAACACATTTCTTTGCCAATTCCTTTTCCCGTTATTTTCCATTTGAACTTCGCCCAAACCATACGCAAGCGCTCCGTTAGGCACCGTACCCTGACAAGGTAACGGTGATTCCTAACCACGACCGGTTGCGTTCGGTTTGGCCGGAGGCGAAAGCAAGAGACAAGAACGGAAGGACAAGGGTAAATAAGCCGGATTCCACGAATACCGCGCTTAATCCCCTAATCCACGTTGTTGCCGATTGCTTAGCTTCAATTGGTCAAGACTCGGCTCAAAGGTTTTGAGTACGGATTTCTTAGCTTACAATTTCGTATCTTTTCTTAACAACTTTATACTTGCAGATAAACACATAGGTTAGAACAAACAAACATACAAGATTCTTTATTGACTCGTCTAAAGCAAGAAGGTAAGATAACACCATCTCCCTGTGGACCGACCCGTGCTCACCGGCTAGCTGCATAGCGACACCGTCCTGATCGCGGTAAACTTTAATTCTTTCATCCGACACGCCAAAAGCGTGCGATCACATGACTGAAATATAACTACAGTACAAGCGACGCAATGCAAATAGCATGAATATGCGGAAACTAACAATCAACGCAAAAGTACAGAACCTGCCCCAAAAGATATGTCATGCAACCTTGCCTTTTGGAATAAGAAGAATCAAGGCTTTTAGTAAAATAAGGGCTACAGTGTTTTAAGAAAAGATGCATCATTTGAAAATATCCATATAACCCTTCGGCCTATCTTTAAAATATCCCCGATTCGTTAGTTTGAAATAGGTATGACTCGGTCTAATCTAATGTCTACCAAGTAATCTAGATAGGAGGGGTATGAAACCACCTAATCTGAGTCAATGTATATAGATATGATAGTCGGTGATCTCGCCTCAATATCATATCGTAAGATATCCTCGAGTCATGAGTGCGGATCTATCATCAATATCGGCTCGTACGGTAGATCGTCGTACGGCATCCCAATAACTGGGTAGGGGCCAATATCACATTATCTCATCACATATCAGGTATCACTTATCATCAGATCGCACAATCTGGGGTACTACTCTAAGTCTAGTACAAATCGATACCATCTATAAAAATATGAATGCGGGTAAAGCACATGTCCAAAGGCCCGCTAAAACTATCATATCGCACCTCAAAGACAACTATGTCGCATCGCCGATCTCACGGCCTCACATCAAATATCATCTCAAATCCACGTATCATCCTCAAATCCCGTATATAAACACATAGTCCCATACCCACGTGTAGATATACGCACCATCATATGCACACAATAAATGGAAGCATGAATGCAAGAATGTGTGTAAGTATATGTGTGAGTGCAACCACTACTCTAGGGTTCGGACTATACTAAACCAATATATTCTTATCACCAAAAATACCATTATTACTATCAATAATCCTAAACAACACATAATAAATATACGTGTGTATACGTATTCGTATACAGCACCACGGACTGTGGGGGTGCTATACGCCATCCACCCGACTTCTCCCCGTAGATATAATCTACTCACCTGTATCCTGTGTGTCGGTGTTGATAACGCCATGCTCCGTCGCCTCGGAATCCACGTGAAGGTACCTACAGTGATCAACCATAGCAAAGCGTATGAAAATCAAGGCAGAAAACCGATACAGCGCAAAGTGTGCTCATAGGTTGGAACCTATGGCCCAAACATGCAAATCCAACAAACAACCCCTGTTGTCGATGTATGAACACCCGACAACCAAATACAAATCCAAATACTAAGAAAGTGCATTTTAAAATACAGAAAACATCGCCTAAAACACCCCAAAATGCCTCCAGATTTTCCCCAGATGACCATTAGCCAAAACTATATATAGGAGGGGTCTAATCTAGTGCTAAATGAGCCCTGGAACAAAAATGGAACCATTCCCCTCTACTCTGGCCGCAAATTGCGGCCAGAATGATGAAATTGGCGGCCACGGTTTGGAGTTAGGGGCTCGGGTCTTGGTGGTAGCTTCCTAGGTGCCTGCACGACTCACTGTCAGCTCAATTTCATTTTTGGTGCCCCCGGGTTGCTCCAGATTCCAGAACACCTTCACAGATCATACAAACCGACATGAAAAGTTCCATAATTCTGTATTTTTGGGTATCAGGTTGTGCTAGGTCAGGGTCTTGGTCAATATAGGGTCTAAGGTTACCATTTAAGTCCAATTGCAAAGCCACAACTCAAAATCACCCTAATCCTCTCTAAGGTTAACCAAAGTGCACAAAACTACACGATATCGATATGAAACTTGAATTGAAGCTTAAGCATAAGAATTAACACTCTAATTGTGAAGAAATTACCTCATAAGACCCTCAAGAATCCTCAACAGCGCCAAAACGAAAGCTTGCTTGGTCCATTGTGTAGATCTTGGGCTTGTGTGCATTTTTTGTGAAATGAGTGTGAGGTTTTAGTGATATTTTAGAGGTGAAATGAGGGCTTGAAGGTGGAGGAAGAGAGAGGAAGCAGCAGCTGCAGGAGATGGGAGAGGAGAGGGAGAGAAATGAGTGTGGGGATTTAGCCAAATGGCTAAGTCAAGGGGGTCAAAAAGGGACCATACCTCTCTCTCTCACCATACCTCATTATCTTATTCCTTTCTCTTTTCTTTTTCTTTTCCTTTCTCTTTTCCTCCAAAACCCTTCTCACAACAATAGTAGCCCCAAATAACATGAAAGAAAATGCATTAGTGTGATAAAAAATGATATGTGCAAGTTTTGCACAAAAAGCCAAAAATCCGATTAGCGATTTTTAATCGCGATTAGCACTAAATTAGTATATAAATGCTCATAAAAACTTAAAAATGACAAAATTCCATAGAATACATTATTTTAGAATTTTCCAAAATTTTCCATAATTTTTCTCCATTTATTTGTATTTAATTATGCCGGAATATTAAAATATTCATTAAAATAATATTAAATTATAAAAATTCCCAAAATAATATTTTATTATTTTGAAACGTTACAATCTACCCTCCTTAAAGAAATTCGGTCCTCGAATTTAAATTTAAACCCCAAATACTAAAACATTTCGATACAAATCCAAGTTGTCGGGGCTCCGAAATCATCAATACATAAAACATCATATCGCAATGCATGCGCATGAGTACTGAGAAGATAACTCAAAAGCAAAACTCCATCAAGTATCCCGCAATCATCGGAGTCATGGTAAAGACACGAATGTCAAATCCAATACAAAACCAATATGATATGGACCAGAACTATACATGTAAACATCCAACCTTTACATGTGAATAGCTGATGTAAAAGCATGCCAAATCTTTTTTAAGTCGCTGTGCGATGCGCGTAACACCGCACAGTGGCGGACGTTTTTCATAAGAAAAATAACTATATACGTATACATATATCCTTTGTTTAAAAGGTACGTTCCGCCGTTTTGAAAGCAATTTAGAAGGGTTTCCTTGTTTTTCAAACGTTTCGTGTCATAAGGGACACGTAAGTATATATATATATATCGAGACTATAGCTCGCTCCTTGAAAATCCCTTCAAACTATCAATGCATGCAAAATACATCCA
Source organism: Agapanthus africanus (assembly GCA_030015575.1). Taxonomy (NCBI): domain Eukaryota; kingdom Viridiplantae; phylum Streptophyta; class Magnoliopsida; order Asparagales; family Amaryllidaceae; genus Agapanthus; species Agapanthus africanus. The sequence continues at coordinate 242,200,604 of CM057347.1, forward strand.
GGTACTGTCCTCTGACTAGTCCTGCTCAGTATGGATACAAATATCCGATATCATAAAAATGTACAGCTCCAAAAGGGATAAATCCCAAAAATGCACATAACACAATCCTGTGCGCCTGGTGCGCACGGAAATCAAAATCCATATATGTGCCAAACAGGTGCACAAAACAACATCTAGGTGCAACGGGTGTGCCCGAAGCATCTGTCATAGGCAATAGGTGTGCCTGATAGCCAGAAATCCGGTGCATCTGACATGCACGAAGAATCTCGATTTAGTGCATCGGGTGTGCACCAAAATCGTATCTTAACATATGCGCCCAACATGCGCGAAAATCCAAATCGGTGCATCTATCGTGCACGAATGAAAATCTAAATCCTGCGCACTCAACATGCACGGAATCGCGAAATCCAATAGCAAACGTCGAACATGCGTAAGTCCAGTCGAAAACGGAGTGCAAGAATCAATCATCAATATCAGGGTCAAAATCAACGATATAATGCGGCTCAATCAAAATCAAGTGTACCGCGATGGAAAGTCTCACAACCGTGTGCATCAGCGTGCACAAATCAAATCAAAACACTAAACGCACATGAAAACTATGCTGGAAGCGTAAATCAAATCACCGGCATTAAATAGGCATGAAATCACAATCAATACCTCAAGAGTCATAACTCCGCACAAAATATGAACACCCAGTAAGTGCAACCATAGTGCACAAAATCAAATATCATGGAACTCGGTCATCAGGAATAAATCATGCAATTAGAACGCCTAACACCGAAATCCAAGATGACGGATACGTGATAATCAAATCACAAATCATGAATACCGTCGTCGGTATATCCTCCTTTGAAGTCGAGAAGGTGCCGGTACATCCAATGCTAGCGGCGCAAGATATCTACTTGCCTCTTGCTTGCGGCTGGCGTCCTCTGCCTCTGGTTCCTGATCTTTCCTGTAGATCACCAATCTCGCAATCCATCGGCTCATCGGCCCGGTCAAGTGTGCTAACGGGGACGATTCTGTTCTGGCACTTCTCTGGTCATCTCTCGATCAATCCTCATGACCACTCGTAAAGCAGCATGTCTCTGGCGTCGGCCTTTGGCTCTCCGAATGCACATCACACATCTAATCCTGGGTGCAAACATCATTGCAGCAATGTCCTGGAAGGAATCCTGCTCAAGGTCTCTTTCGATCTTGCCTAAGCCGAACTGTACGGAGGCTAGCTCTCCTGCACTATCTCTTCTCGCTTGATAGGCATCTGTGTCCTCAGCACAACATTTCCCGGAAACTGGTCGCATCCCAATGCCTCTGTAAGCACATTACGTCTCTGGTCTCGACGGAAAGTAATGACAGCTCGTCAGTGAGTCACACGAACCTCTGGTTCCACTTATCTCTATCGTCGACCAATATGACGTCACGCCATGCTATCTACGCACTGCACTGTTCTCGGCCACGGTCAATCCGAAATCTCTCACACGGACTCGAAATCACGTACTCTGTAGCTTCATTATTCTGTATAAGATGTCTGGCCAAACAGGTCCTCAGGAACGCGTCCCAACCATCGGAGGAATTCAGAATACTCGTCCGTCCTTGATCAATTCGCAACGCATCTGGGTAAGTTCCTTTATCCGAACCTGGTCAACTACCTCGTCGACGATGCCGAACTCTGGCCTGCTGGGTGTGCGCAACATGACCACCCCTGGGTTTAGGTCTTCTCGTATCGTTTTTCCAGAAGGTCCTGTCGAGGTCTCTCTCTCAAATCTCAATCCTGCCGAATTGCCCGGAAGTCATCATCCACTGCTGAAGCAATTTCTCATTCCGGAACGGCTGCATACTTATCGCGCTTCTTTCTAGAAGATATATCCATATACCACGCCTCTGGGTGTGTATCACATCTCTGATGTCAGCGGAATGGGACGTCATCTCGTCGAAATATCTTGCGAACTCCTTTCTTCACTCTGCTTCACTGTCGACTGATTCGGACTCGTCTCATCATGGCTGCATGGACTGTGCTCCAACGGCTATGCTCGCATCTGGAGTCTCCCAAGCAGTGTCACATCACATGATATCCGAATGATGTCAAATCATCCGATCGACTCGTCAGAACCTCACAATCCCCCAAGAGCTCAACATCTCGGGTACAGTTTAATAGTATCGAGTACATGTCACAACGTCGGTGGTCCAGCCGTAGAAGGGCAAACCCAAGCCTCACTAATGGCGCCGCGGAACCGCCGCAAACCCTAAGGTTCAAAGGCTTTCACACGGTCATTAAGTCGAGTTAGGGTTTCATTCTTCTAGAGGGTCCATAGAATCACCTGCATGTCTTTCCGTATACTTTAAACTTGGAAAATAGGCTCCTGACATTCGATCGTCTCAATCGACTCTCAACGAACCTGCGTGAAGTCGCCTCTAGCTGGAATCAATCTACCTGATGACCTCGCATCGGGGTAAGCGAACGAACCACATGTCCTAGTCATTCATATTCGGTGGCTAGCGACTCACTATCATATCTCCAAGAACATGCCCATGCTGCAATAGCTCCAATCGTCTGGGCGATATCTCATCATTAGCAGCAACAACTGGCTCCTTCGTCTATACGCTAAACAGTGCCTCAATCACCCTGGATAAGCGATAATATCAACGGTCATCACAACTTGGCTGGCCTCTATCAGTGGCTCAATCCTCTGGTACCGACCGGTACGTCCTAGAAATCTCGCAACAGCGATCTGTCAAATGCCCAAAGTGCAGAAACACAATATGTTAGTTATATGTATGCCCTAGAGGCCATTACTATACATAGGATGTATATTGTAGTGGATGCTTGGACATATATAGGGAGGACTTTCTTGCTCGACATGATAGTATGCTATCTGGTTACTCTTTACCTTAACGTGTATACTGATTGTCTCTCTGTTACATGTTGGTAAAGCCCCTAGGATGTGTACTTGACTACCTGGACTATGATGCGGATCATACTAGTGGGGACATGGTAGTCCATAAGTACATCCTTCAAAGTCCCTAGTCGAGGGTGTATCGAGACGGGGCATCGATATACCAGAGTAGACTAGCGTATACCTTCTCGACCCATACAGATGGGCGATGGATGATCCCATATCCATTGGTGTTTGACATCAGAGATGATATACGGGTGCTCAGTAGAGACTGGGTACACTGGACTGACTCGCCGAGAACTCCCAGATGGTATTATACCTTACGTCAGATGGCAGTTCTCTGGTGACACTGGTACAGAGTAGTCTGTTGACCCGAGATCGTCATAGAGTCTTGTGTGGTTCCTACTGTGCTTTGATTTCCATCTTACCACGTCCAAGGGGGCGTGCAAAACGGTGGTTTTTGGGTACAGTCCCGAATCACATGGAGGCAATGAGCGATAGGAGGGGATTCGTCTCTCCCGGTATAGGGAGTTGATGTTGCGCTGTGTTCGATTGGCTATAACAGGAAATCCCTGGCCAGGGTTGCTAAGATTTACTGGTAAGTGTTACCAGTAGTTTCTCGAATTGTTATAGACCTCATCGACACGACTTATCGAGCTATTGGGGTCTGACGTTTACCACCCCTAGGCGAGATATGCGACATATCAGACGATCAGACCGGACTGTGCGGTTGTGTTACTGGTTGTATTCACTGGAGTGTGAGCGGGCTTGCTCGTCGATCTTCAGATCGCTCAATACCCGGGTGGCCGTTACGTTTGGCAGACCGCTTGCGGCTTGTGGATGCTTGATATGATCATCATCTGCTACCGGCGTATTGACGAGTCTTTAGAGTCCTACACAGAGGTTTCCTGGCTCAAGCGAAACGAAATAGGAGCGCATATGAGATATGTGCGGGACCGAGAATAATTCGTGTATATGATACCGTATTTTATTCTCAGGATGAATGTATCGATTGGTTGTATGCGATATAACCTAGTTATCGATTCAAGCGTTGATTCGATAAGCCGATACATTGATATTAGTCGGTTATATGCGATATGACCGGATCGTTAAATCAAGTGTTGATTTAATGATTTAATGCATAATTATATATTTGATATATTACTTTGCACTAACTAGTAATGGTTCACTTTAAATGGATTTTCTCACTTGATTTGTGCACATTGTATATGTGATATATTTTTTTGCACTTGATTGTATCATGTTTGATGATATATGTTAACTTGGATTTGTGTGAAGATTAAACCATGGTTGTGAGAGTGGTTAGGGTTTTGTTTATTCTCTTATTATCTATTTATATATTCATTTTGGATAGTTTTAAGGATGGTGGCTTGTTTTGTTTTTTATGTTGAAGCTTCTTGAAGCTTTGATCAAGTCAACCATTCTTATCTCATCCTTAACCCTAACCATTCCCACTAACCCTAGTTTAGTCTCTACACATAACCATGGTTGGATTATGAAAAGTTTTGATTTTCTTTTTTATTTAAAATTAACTTATCATAATACTTATCATCTTCTTGCTTTCTTCTTCTTCTTCACTTCATGAAGAAAGCTTCACTTCATCAATGGTGATTGATGAATTAGAGTGAGAAATCCAATTCTAAAGTCTACCCACTTCCTATTTCTTCATCCTCTACCTTTAGCCAAGTAGTAGAGTGTGTTTCCTTCACAAGTTTCTTGACTTGGTGAAGTGAGAGCTTGATCTAGTGATGCCTCGACGTAGATCATCTTCGGCATGGACATCGACGACCTAGCTCACCATTTCTCCGACGAAGCCGACGCTAGAGCCCGGGAATTCATTTGGACAGCGAGGGGACTTCGTTGCGGAGCTATGGAGGTGGAGCACCGGATCTACAAAGGTTGTATTTCCGTTTAAACTTTAGTTAAGTGTTAACTAGTTTACTTTTCGCCTAGATTTCTAGCCAACGATCCGTAGTCGGGTTTCTCGGCACCTAGATTTTTTAAAATTGGCATGGTTGATGCCTTGTGAGACCTCATTAGGGTGCCTAGGAACCCTACAGTGGTATCAGAGCCTAGCTAGAGCCTTAGGCGAAGTCTAGACGGAATTTGAAGTCCGAACGACCCGAAAACCCAAACCTAAACTTGCTCTTTGTACTTTTTCTAAAATCGTGGATTTTTCTAAATTAAAAATATGCAGAAAACTCAGCAGGGAAATCTAAGAATTACGGCGCAAAAAGTTTTGAATGAACAGTGGAAACGACGGCGGAACCGCGGCATAAGCCTAGCTTATGCTGCGGTTCCGCGGCAGAATCATGACGTCAGCCCTAACTGTTGCACAGTAATTCATTGTTTCAGGTGCTGAGTTCTCTGGGTATTTTTAAAATTTATTCAAGAGTTGAATTTTCTGCAGTTGTTTTGGGGATTCGGTGTTTCGATCGGGATATCAGATTTTGTCTATGTGGCTTTCCGGATAAATTTTAGAATATGTTAAAAAGTTCGACCGGATATAAATACCCAATTTTTCCCCTGTCGGGAAATTTCCAAGTGTTGGATTTTTCCGTAGTTTAATGACGTTCTAAGTAGTGCAAGTAACGCGATGGTCCCTCTAGAAGACAACAAACCTTAACTCGATTATGTGACCGTCTTGAACTGCCCTTTGAACCTTCGGGTTTGGGGCAGTACGGCGTCCACATGTGAGGCGTTGGCTTGACCCTTCTACGGCTGGATCATTGGTACTGAGGCACGAACTGAATGTTGTTAGACTTGTTTCATGTGTTGATCTGTATCGGGAAAACTTGGGTGTTCGAATGTTCGATCGGAAAGTTTAACATTTTCTATTTATCCGGAATGTGATACAATAATTGGAATTCACAAATAGTTATGTGATAACTGAATGAATATTATAAACATAGCAGTTTAGTCTCACTTGATCGGTTGCCACGGAATTTTGATGTGATCAAAAGTCCGTCGCAATCACGTAGCGTACGCGGATACTCGCCGGGTAAACTTAATCCACAGCCTCACTCCATAGCCACGACCAAGTGACTGTAGGAGAACCCCGTCGCCGAAAGCATCCGTTCGGGTGCTCGCGGTAGCGGTGTTCCGCCTTGGTGCACTTCGTCGACGGTATCGGGGGTGCGGCCGCCTACTAAAGTTTGCGACGAGTATTCGATCAGGATGTCGGGAATCTTGTTGAATTGCCCGACTTTATATTGAAAAGAGTTTTCGATAATGAGACTAAAATGCGGGGTTTATAATTGTTAGGCATGCGATGTCTAAGGAATTCATTTGGTCTGGCATGCGATGTCTGAGGTGGTTGCGGATTCCAACTGTTGTAGTTTTACACTTTCTTTTCTGTGACCATAAGTGTAATATGTGATATCGCCGGTTTCGTTGCTATATGTCAACGACAATTGGGATGCGCATATTTACTTACGTTGATGACATGTGATGTTATGTGTTGCTGGATATGTTATATTGGATCGTCGTGTTTGAATAGCCGGGGGTTTTTATGTGAGATGAGTGTTTTTCATTTTCATTCATGTAAAAACTTGTATGTAATATTCTTTTATTGGGGCACTTCCAGGTTGCGGAAGTTGTCACCCTTTGTATATTATTTACTTTTCCGCACTAGGATAGACCCATGGAGGGGAGCACAAGTAACCGGGTTCTAGAGTCAAGTGGGAGACCAACTCGAGGAGTCGAGTCCGGGTCTCCTAACTCTAGAATTGGTAGGGTTGCTTGCTGCTCTCGTAGGGGTCTAGGGGTGTGGGTTTGGCTATTCATCGCGACCGTGGAATCCGTGTTTTATACTGGCTCGTATTGAAAACACGGACGTCCTAGTATATCCAATATTTCATATGATTCTTCTGCTGCGATATCTGTGATGTGATCATGTGATGTTCTATGATAGATACTGTATATATGATATATTATATAGACGTTACTTATGTTTTACACCCGCGCTAGCCCTGCCCCGCTCTGCCGTTAGTTACCTAACCTAACGGTGCACGAGGGGACATCGAGGCGAATGCGGATGGCATAAGTGTACGTCGTATTTATCTGTGATGTTTAGGTAATTAAATGATGGGACTTCATTAATGTGATTAATGAAATAAAAGAAACCTAAGATGTTGTAGAATCGAATTTCAAAATAAAACAGATAGCTACAGTTTTTGCTTTGCACAGCGGTATATGAGATATATCCTGCACCTTATTCGATGAGGAAAGGACCGAGATCCCTTCACCGGGAGTGACTCCTTTAGCAATAACTGGCAGATGCTACACATTCGGTTTGTCTTTTGATTGCTTTTAAGAGTTTTTGCTTTGCACAGTGATATATATGATATATCCCGCACCTCATTTGATGAGGAAAGGACCGACGATCCCTTCACCGGGAGTGACTCCTTTAGCAAAACTAGAAAAGCCTCAAAAGCACTTCATTTTAAAATCATTTGATTCTACAACGATATCAAGTTCATTACGCAATAGGTTTTCAGAAAAACCTGTCGTAGCCCTCCGTCATTTCAGATAAGTCCTATTTAGTATTCGTGCTACGTTTGTTGACCTCCGTCAAGGCGTAGTGTGCGGTAGCTAACTAGTATTTATCTGCTTATGCATATGATGCAGATTGGATTAGGATAGTCGTGCGGCCTTGTTGACCTCCGTCAAGGGTCGTGCGGGTGGGTTTAATTCGATCAAGAAATGACGGGTTGAACTTGACTAGTAGCCTATGGTTTGTTGACCTCCGTCAACGTCATAGGACGCTAGGGGCAAAATATTATCGGGAATTTCAAGTGTTGAAATTTGCAATGAGATTGCATACCTTCTATGAGATAGTTGGATCCCGATACCCGCTGTGAGTAAGAGTTACTCCTGGGAGAGTTTTACACATTACAATTAGCGGATCAAGTAGGTTTCTAGAAAGGTGTTAACGAGGTTACGCCTTTGGGAAAACGAGGTTTACATTAATTAGGTCCGTGCGAAAGCACGGGGCACCTCCCTCAAAGTACCGACACTGACCTGGCTGAAAGATTGGCGAACTTGTAGTGTGTAATTAATCCCGGCTAGTCTTTCCTTTTAGGGTTTGAAGGAAGATTTGATAAAAAGCAGTGGGAGCCATCCTGATTAGATAAAATAAAAACCAATCTATTCTTGCAAGAGCGCACGCTGAGTGTTTTCTTCTCTCTCTCTCCAGGTAGCGACCATATCACGCCTTAATCAAGATAATAATACGGAAAATTGACCGAACCCGCTTGTTATACTGAGCTGGGGAACGTTGGTCCCGCTCCAACTTATAATTGTTATAAGACAGAGCAGGAATTGGGGATTACCAGAATTCCCGTGCCGCCCAAACGAAGAGAGTGCATGCTGATGCATCATCTTCGGGTGTGTTCATTATACAGAACTGTTTCTCAGTATCCTTTACGTCCTGGGCATGTGATACCAGATCAGGATCCCAGATATGTAATCTGTTACATAGGGCTACAGAAAGGTAGAAAAACTGAGAACGGGTGATAAGTTTCATGAGACAGAAAACGGAGCAAGAGTTGCAGCCAAGTCTGTTGGTCACTGTCACCCTGTATTACTAGAATACATTGATTCTGAACGAATGTTATTAGATAACGAACCTGATATACAAAATCATATCAGTCTCTTTATAAGTAAAGAAATGATAAAATTTTGTATAGTTGGATAATGTTTTGAACATTTCCTATATCAAAAGTTGATCGGTTCAGGCACGTTATCTAAAAGCATTGATGTTCTAAATCAAACTACAGTTCTTAGTATATGGAACACACATAAGAGGAAGAGTTCAGAAATGAACGGATCCTTCTTAAGGTATTGTAGAATAGGTCAGATCAATGTGACCCGACTAGCTGAAGTTACATGTAGATGCATATTTAAATCAGTTTGAATCTACATCTTGTGAAACTTACCAGTCATGTCACAATGATATAATGACACTAGCTCTGTTTATTGGAAACAGAGAAAGAGTTAGTAAACTCTTGGGATGATACATGTTGATGTATGTAGGTCCCCTGTCTACACATGCCAGGACTGATTCTTTATACTTCATTACATTCTCTGATGATCTCTTTAGATTCAGACATATGTTCCTGTTGAAACACAAGTCAGAACCTTTTGAGATATTCACAGAATATAAGTTAGAAGTAGAGAACCAAAATACGGGTATAAGTATTATGTCCTTTGATGTGATCGAGGAGGAGAATACTTGAGCACGAAAATCCTGGATTATTCTAAAGGAGAATGAGATTCTCTCTCAGCATTACTCCTCCGTATACACCATAGCACGATGGTATATCGGGGCGGAGCAAATACACCCTATTTGATATGGTGTGCTCTATGATGAGTACTGCTGAGTTACCTTTTTCCTTTTTGGGAGTTATGCACTTATGAAGTTGCATACCTATTGAATAGGGTTCCGATCAAATCAGTTGCCTACCACTTCATATTTGATATGGAAAGGGAAGAGCCCATATCTTAAGTTGGTTAAGATATGGGGTTGTCTGGCCTATGTCTAAAAGCAAAATCGGGACAAGCTCGAGGCAAGATCTGTTATGGAGAACTGGAAATGTTCCAGCTATACAAACTGCAGCTGATGATTGGATAGAACCAAAGAATTCAATAGTTACCAACGAACCTCGGCCTCTCTGCCGATCTAGTAGGGTTCCTCACCCACCTGAGAGATACTTTGGTTTCTCGATGACAGTGGGAGCGAGGATTGCATCATGAGATGATGACCTAACTATTTTCGAGCTGGCCATCTGGAGTGAGACTCTATAAGAATGGCTGGATGCTTAGCGATCTGAGATGGAATCCTTATACACCAACAAAGTATGGACTTTAGTTGCTATATCTGAAGGGTTAAATCCCCATCAGGAGCAAGTATATCTTGAGAAGATTACTTGGTGTAGATGGAAAAGTTGAGACTTTCAAAGCTAGACTTGTTAAAGCTTTTCGTCATCGACCAGGCATGGATAATGATGAAACCTTTTCAAGTGGCTATGCTTAAGTCCATCCAGATCCTACTTGCCACGGCTGCATACCATGACTACGATATCTGGAGGTTGGGTGTCATGACTGCTTTTCTAAATGATGTTTTGGAAGAGTGCGTCTATAAGTACACAGCCAGAGGGCTTCGTAGACAGTGGGAGCAGCGGAAACGTGTGCAAAATGCTTTATAGGATAAAGCAGGCATCGCGGAGTTGGAACGTCTGTTTTGATGAGTTAGTCAAAGAGTTTGACATCATCAAAATGGTAGATGAACCTTGTATAAACAAAAGGGTTGTAGGGAGTATGGTGATGATCCTCGTAGAGTACGTGGATGACATACTCTTGATAGGGAAGGAGTTTCCTATGCTACGCTCAGTCAATCTCCACTTATCACAATGATTCTCCATATAGGATCAAAATGATACCTCCTAAATCCTGAGTTTTAGATCTATGAGATAGATTTAATTGGATGTTAGGATTCTCACTAGTTGTAGTGAGATGATATCAGTTGATCCTGGGAAGAATCACTGGAAGTGTTCCAGGGTGATAATGACGACTGAGTGTCAGTCACAGGCATTGTCTTTACCCTCAGTAAAGGGACGGTATGTTGGAAGAATTCCATGCTAGATACCGTGACATACTAGACGATAAAGGCTGGATACATCGCTACATAAGATGCTACCAAAGAGGCAGTCTGGGTGTATATTGGTTCATGAGATGAACTTTGTTCCTCCCATTGTGTGACAATGGAGTTGTGGCTTTTGCCAAGGAACGCCGGTCCCATCAGTGATCCAGACATATTCTAAGGCAGTGTCACCTGATCATGGAGATGGTTGATCTCCAGGGTGATCGAGGTTTGGAGAGAAGACTCAGAGGACAACACAGCGGATCCACTCACAAAGGCCTGTTCCGAGAGAGAGACTTTTATGGGATGGTTGAGTATGAGATACTACAACCACTGCTATCAGATGGCCCTAGTGCAAGTGGGAGATTGTTAGTTATATGTATGCCCTAGAGGCCATTACTATACATAGGATGTATATTGTAGTGGATGCTTGGACATATATAGGGAGGACTTTCTTGCTCGACATGATAGTATGCTATCTGGTTACTCTTTACCTTAACGTGTATACTGATTGTCTCTCTGTTACATGTTGGTAAAGCCCCTAGGATGTGTACTTGACTACCTGGACTATGATGCGGATCATACTAGTGGGGACATGGTAGTCCATAAGTACATCCTTCAAAGTCCCTAGTCGAGGGTGTATCGAGACGGGGCATCGATATACCAGAGTAGACTAGCGTATACCTTCTCGACCCATACAGATGGGTGATGGATGATCCCATATCCATTGGTGTTTGACATCAGAGATGATATATGGGTGCTCAGTAGAGACTGCGTATACTGGACGGACTCGCCGAGAACTCCCAGATGGTATTATACCTTACGTCAGATTGCAGTTCTCTGGTGACACTGGTACAGAGTAGTCTGTTGACCCGAGATCGTCATAGAGTCTTGTGTGGTTCCCACTGTGCTTTGATTTCCATCTTACCACGTCCAAGAGGGCGTGCAAAACGGTGGTTTTTGGGTACAGTCCCGAATCACATGGAGGCAATGAGCGATAGGAGGGGATTCGTCTCTCCCGGTATAGGGAGTTGATGTTGCGCTGTGTTCGATTGGCTATAACAGGAAATCCCTGGCCAGGGTTGCTAAGATTTAATTGTAAGTGTTACCAGTAGTTTCTCGAATTGTTATAGACCTCATATCGACACGACTTATCGAGCTATTGGGGTCTGACGTTTACCACCCCTAGGCGAGATATGCGACATATCAGACGATCAGACCGGACTGTGCGGTAGTGTTACTGGTTGGATTCACTGGAGTGTGAGCGGGCTTGCTCGTCGATCTTCAGATCGCTCAATACCCGGGTGGCCGTTACGTTTGGCAGACCGCTTGCGGCTTGTGGATGCTTGATATGATCATCATCTGCTACCGGCGTATTGACGAGTCTTTAGAGTCCTACACAGAGGTTTCCTGGCTCAAGCGAAACGAAATAGGAGCGCATATGAGATATGTGCGGGACCGAGAATAATTCGTGTATATGATACCGTATTTTATTCTCAGGATGAATGTATCGATTGGTTGTATGCGATATAACCTAGTTATCAATTCAAGCGTTGATTCGATAAGCCGATACATTGATATTAGTCGGTTATATGCGATATGACCGGATCGTTAAATCAAGTGTTGATATAATGATTTAATGCATAATTATATATTTGATATATTACTTTGCATTAACTAGTAATGGTTCACTTTAAATGGATTTTCTCACTTGATTTGTGCACATTGTATATGTGATATATTTTTTTGCACTTGATTGTATCATGTTTGATGATATATGTTAACTTGGATTTGTGTGAAGATTAAACCATGGTTGTGAGAGTGGTTAGGGTTTTGTTTATTCTCTTATTATCTATTTATATATTCATTTTGGATAGTTTTAAGGATGGTGGCTTGTTTTGTTTTTTATGTTGAAGCTTCTTGAAGCTTTGATCAAGTCAACCATTCTTATCTCATCCTTAACCCTAACCATTCCCACTAACCCTAGTTTAGTCTCTACACATAACCATGGTTGGATTATGATAAGTTTTGATTTTCTTTTTTATTTAAAATTAACTTATCATAATACTTATCATCTTCTTGCTTTCTTCTTCTTCTTCACTTCATGAAGAAAGCTTCACTTCATCAATGGTGATTGATGAATTAGAGTGAGAAATCCAATTCTAAAGTCTACCCACTTCCTATTTCTTCATCCTCTACCTCTTGCCAAGTAGTAGAGTGTGTTTCCTTCACAAGTTTCTTGACTTGGTGAAGTGAGAGCTTGATCTAGTGATGCCTCGACGTAGATCATCTTCGGCATGGACATCGACGACCTAGCTCGCCATTTCTCCGACGAAGCCGACGCTAGAGCCCGGGAATTCATTTGGACAGCGAGGGGACTTCGTTGCGGAGCTATGGAGGTGGAGCACCGGATCTACAAAGGTTGTATTTCCGTTTAAACTTTAGTTAAGTGTTAACTAGTTTACTTTTCGCCTAGATTTCTAGCCAACGATCCGTAGTCGGGTTTCTCGGCACCTAGATTTTTTGAAATTGGCATGGTTGATGCCTTGTGAGACCTCATTAGGGTGCCTAGGAACCCTACACAATAAGACGACGCCTCAATATGCAATCGTATGCCTCGGGAATCACGCCCAGGTCAGTCCTCGTCCACGACGAGCTCATGCTGACAACTCGAGCCGTAGCTCACTCTGCCCGTGCAATCGCGGCAGCAAAACCATAACCAGTATCGGTGAAGATAGATCATAGGAAGGAATATAATACAGTGGAAGGAAATGTACAACCTAAGGTTTCTTAAGCGGAGTGGCGTGTCGTAAGTATGCCGCGGAACATACCAACGGTACGTCACTCTACTTTAGTCACCTATTCCATCAACCAAGGGTCATCCTACGCGAAGAAAATTCGGGTCTAATACCCCCTCGACCAATTCTAAGTTCCGTAAGGTCAAGCCTAAGTTCCGTATATAGATAACGCCCTAGGCTCCACATAGTCAAACTTAGACTCGAACCAAGGTCAACCTCTCGCTCTGATACCAACTTTGTCACGACCCGAAAGAGCACGTGACTGGCCCTTGAATCCTATGAAGTCTATAGGACTTCATCTGATCCAAGTAAGCCAAAAGCCCAGAAATCTAAAACCATTTAAGGAGTAAATAGGGAAAACTAGTTTTAAGAGGTAAAGAAAACATGTTTGAAAATCAAGTTTTTAAATAACTAAGCCGAATATGAATTTTTAAAATGTGTAATTTTTCCTGAAAATTTCGGCAGAGTTTCCTTTGTAAAAACTGGCCCGAACGGGGTACAACAAGAATAATATATATGACATGATAAAAGGCATCCCCAAGCGGGAGCTAGCTCTTCGTCAATCGACGGTCACAACCACATAAGCAATAACAATATACAACGCCAAAGGGCGAGGATCTAAACTGAAAAGAAACCCAAAAACAGCCAGAAAACCGCAATACTACAAGCGCGACTCTAAGATCGAAATAATACAACACTGTTTTCTAAGTCTGAAACAATATACAATTTTTGGTTGATGGAAATTCTAGATACAATAAATAATACATGAACAATGGCGGTTCTGATACAAAAGAACTCACCTATCCAAGCAAGTTACCCATGAGGAAGCAGTGTGCCAGAAATGCCGCTATTGAATCTGTACGGCAAACCTGCAAGAACTGGGGCACAACGGGGGTGAGTTGCCAACTCGTGAATAGAAAATATCTACAAGCAGAGATCGAGTGTATGACCCATCCTAGGTCAAAACTATCAGATATAAATAAACCTCAAGATGAATAAAGCTGAAGCATGCTAAACTGGCAATGTAATCTCTATACATGAGTGTAGTGCCAAGTGCTAGTGCCTCAGGTAATAGCATGTCATGAATATGAGGTATAAACAATGTAGTCAAATCTGCACACACGTGGATCTCGTCCACTCATCACCCACTGACAATAACCACCATGCATGTAAATATCATGAATCATGTGCATGGGAATAATATGAGGATATAACCATCTGTGTCCCTCGCGACACGTCAAAATCATGGAACCAGAGCGCCCAGCATCGGCACTCGAAAACATCATGAAAACGGTGCCCAGCGTCGGCACGTAAATCCTCATATATCGGGCTCCGTCAGTCCGGATCGGCCCTCGGGCTCTGTCTGCGGTATCGGCCCTCGGCCCCGGCAGTATGCCCAAACCATCTATCGACTCTGGTCGGTGTCCTCCGGATAACCGCCAGGTCCAACCAATCACCGGTAGGTACTCGCCCGCCTCCAGGCTCAATCGGCAAAGCTCATCGATCATCTTGCCGAGGGGAACCATACCGGGTCCACCATGTACCCGCAATCGGCTCGTCCACTCCTCGATTCGGGTTTCAGATGTCGCTCTCAGCACCGAGAAAACACATGGTGGACGCACTGAAATATCATATCAAGGGTAACCGGGTTTTTAAAACAATTACATATTCTCTTTTGAAACACCCTCGGTTCCCAAATCCAGAAATATCATAGAAACAACATATCTCAATGCGTATAGTCAAAAGCATGAAGTATGCGACATGTAAGGGAAAGTATGCATATCATCATGTCACACAAGGATCATATACTGAATGCAATAGTACTACAGTGTAGTGACATGGCAATTATCGATGATGAGTGTGTGAGCCGGCAACAAGTGTACGTGGAACATATGCATCATCGATAATGGTGCTGGTGTCCTAGCAGCATGACTGAAATATAACCACAGTACAAGCGACGCAATGCAAATAGCATGAATATGCGGAAACTAACAATCAACGCAAAAGTACAGAACCTGCCCCAAAAGATATGTCATGCAACCTTGCCTTTTGGAATAAGACGAATCAGGGCTTTTAGTAAAATAAGGGCTACAGCGTTTTAAGAAAAGATGCATCATTTGAAAATATCCGTATAACTCTTCGGCCTATCTTTAAAATATCCCCGATTCGTTAGTTTGAAATAGGTATGACTCGGTCTAGTCTAATGTCTACCAAGTAATCTAAATAGGAGGGGTATGAAACCACCTAATCTGAGTCAATGTATATAGATATGATAGTCGGTGATCTCGCCTCAATATCATATCGTAAGATATCCTCGAGTCATGAGTGCGGATCTATCATCAATATCGGCTCGTACGGTAGATCGTCGTACGGCATCCCAATAACTGGGTAGGGGCCAATATCACATTATCTCATCACATATCAGGTATCACTTATCATCAGATCGCACAATCTGGGGTACTACTCTAAGTCTAGTACAAATCGATACCATCTATAAAAATATGAATGCGGGTAAAGCACATGTCCAAAGGCCCGCTAAAACTATCATATCGCACCTCAAAGACAACTATGTCGCATCGCCGATCTCACGGCCTCACATCAAATATCATCTCAAATCCACGTATCATCCTCAAATCCCGTATATAAACACATAGTCCCATACCAACGTGTAGATATACGCACCATCATATGCACACAATAAATGGAAGCATGAATGCAAGAATGTGTGTAAGTATATGTGTGAGTGCAACCACTACTCTAGGGTTCGCACTATACTAAACCAATATATTCTTATCACCAAAAATACCATTATTACTATCAATAATCCTAAACAACACATAATAAATATACGTGTGTATACGTATTCGTATACAGCACCACGGACTGCGGGGGTGCTATACGCCATCCACCCGACTTCTCCCCGTAGATATAATCTACTCACCTGTATCCTGCGTATCGGTGTCAATAACGCCATGCTCCGTCGCCTCGGAATCCACATGATGGTACCTACAGTGATCAACCATAGCAAAGCGTATGAAAATCAAGGCAGAAAACCGATACAGCGCACAGTGTGCTCATAGGTTGGAACCTATGGCCCAAACATGCAAATCCTACAAACAACCCCTGTTGTCGATGTATGAACACCCGACAACCAAATACAAATCCAAACACCAAGAAAGTGCATTTAAAAATACGGAAAACATCGCCTAAAACACCCCAAAATGCCTCCAGATTTTTCCCAGATGACCATTAGCCAAAACTATATATAGGAGGGGTCTAATCTAGTGCTAAATGAGCCCTGGAACAAAAATGGAACCATTCCCCTCTACTCTGGCCGCAAATTGCGGCCAGAATGATGAAATTGGCGGCCACGGTTTGGAGTTAGGGGCTCGGGTCTTTGTGGTAGCTTCCTAGGTGCCTGCACGACTTACTGTCAGCTCAATTTCATTTTTGGTGCCCCCGGGTTGCTCCAGATTCCAGAACACCTTCACAGATCACACAAACCGACATGAAAAGTTCCATAATTCCGTATTTTTGGGTTTCAGGTTGTGCTAGGTCAGGATCTTGGTCAATATAGGGTCTAAGGTTACCATTTAAGTCCAATTGCAAAGCCACAATTCAAAATCACCCTAATCCTCTCTAAGGTTAACCAAAGTGCACAAAACGACACGATATCGATATGAAACTTGAATTGAAGCTTAAGCATAAGAATTAACACTCTAATTGTGAAGAAATTACCTCATAAGACCCTCAAGAATCCTCAACAGCGCCAAAACGAAAGCTTGCTTGGTCCATTGGGTAGATCTTGGGCTTGTGTGCATTTTTTGTGAAATGAGTGTGAGGTTTTAGTGATATTTTAGAGGTGAAATGAGGGCTTGAAGGTGGAGGAAGGGAGAGGAAGCAGCAGCTGCAGGAGATGGGAGTGGAGAGGGAGAGAAATGAGTGTGGGGATCTAGCCAAATGGCTAAGTCAAGGGGTCAAAAAGGGACCATACCTCTTTCTCTCTCACCATACCTCATTATCTTATTCCTTTCTCTTTTCTTTTTCTTTTCCTTTCTCTTTTCCTCCAAAACCCTTCTCACAACAATATTAGCCCCAAATAACATGAAAGAAAATGCATAAGTGTGATAAAGAATGATATGTGCAAGTTTTGCACAAAAAGCCAAAAATCCGATTAGCGATTTTTAATCGCGATTAGCACTAAATTAGTATATAAATGCTCATAAGGACTTAAAAATGACAAAATTCCATAGAATACATTATTTTAGAATTTTCCAAAATTTTCCATAATTTTTCTCCATTTATTTGTATTTAATTATGCCGGAATATTAAAATATTCATTAAAATAATATTAAATTATAAAAATTCCCAAAATAATATTTTATTATTTTGAAACGTTACAATGTTAGAGTGCACGCTGAGTGTTTCTTTTCTCTCTCTCTTTGGCAGCGACCATTGACCTGACCTTAGACTATGACTCAGAGACCAAGTTGACCGAACCTTCTTATAAGACTGGCTTTTGGATTGTCAGAGTTGCGCACCTCATTGCCACTCTTACTTTTACCCTTTTCTCCAGGACACCCCGTATTACTACGAACGTCCACTTCCATTGGACAAAACCATGATATGGTTATATACGAACTCGAAAGAATTTATTCGAGGATGGTTTCTGGTTCTGGAGAAAGCGAATATGACTATTCAGTTGTCTTTTCCTTTTTACCTTCTCTCAAGTTTCGAGTACTACTTGGTTTAGGAGATAGTACACCTATTACGCAAATTGGATAGTCTTCTTCCAAACCATAGGCAGGTGCCGAACGGTAGGGAATGAAGAAAACCAATTAGCCTAAATGGTGTACATAAGGTATTATGTAAAGACAAAGAAATGGATTAGAAGGAGGGCAAAGTAAATTGCGACTGCTATTCACGACCAAACCAAGTATTTCTTTACCACTCCCACTTCACCTTTGTATTTCTCCAGAACACTCCGTATCACTACGAAGATCCACAGTTTATTTTATACTGCATCGTATGGTTATATACTAACTCGAAAGGAACTTGTTCCAGTTCGGGGATGGATTCTGGTTCAGGACAAATAGGAATAAGGTTTATTCAGGTGTCTTTTATCTTCACCTTCTCTCGCATTGCGAGTGTTCCTAGGATTGGGACAGTACACCCATTATGCTTATTGGATAGTCTTCTTCCAAACCATAGGCTGGTCGAACGGTAGGGAAGGAAGAAAACCATTTGGCCTAAAGGGGTGTACATAAGGTAATAACTAAAGACATATGAAGGGATTTGGAGAGGTGGCAGAGATTTATACGGTTACAGTTGTGAATCTGGAAGAGGCATTACTAGGAATAGCAGGATACCCCTACAAAATATTTCAATGTTTCAGCTTCACTGTGTACAGTTAAAGGAAAACTGATTTCCCGATTAGATACTTACTCCAGGGTATTATTTACCAGGTATGATTCTAACATCTGTATAGTTTTACAGATGATGAGTGTGACTAAGCTATTGGAAATTGGGTGATCATCCTCATTATATCGGGATTCGTTGTAATCGGTGATATTTGAGGAATTCACCTTTGTTGTTTGCCGGACGGCGAATATTTGGTTTTGAATATCCGTTATAATGCACCAATTTCAAATTGATATATCTGTACGTCTATTTTTATAGAGTGAGATATACCTTTTTGAAATTATGTCGATGACATTTACCTATATCAGTTGATGGTTAGGTAAGGAGCATTAAACAGCGGTGTAATTCTTCTTAACCATAAGTACAGTTTTCAACCTACAACACACAGGGAGTGAGTTTTTAGACTCAAGGGACTTGTACAGAATATTGTATATTGTCCAGTGTCCATTAGGACAGAGGGGTTGGTCCTCGTACTGTAATCGGTTTACTTATGACTTCTCTAGTTTTTAGACAGGTGTTTCGTAGAAACACAAGGTCCGAATTTTGAGAAGTTATAGGTATATATGAATAAAGTAGAGAACCAGGTATGGCAAGTATCGGGATTCTTCAAGGTGATCGAATATGTAGATACTTGTGTGTGGTATTCAGTTGATAGAAATGATTAAGAGAACTTGCTTCTTTTTCAGGTTACTCATAATTGGAAGCATTCCTAAGTTGAGTAACGCTGATCGGCCTCCTTCCATTTAGTTGACATGCACTGGAGACAGCTACATGATTTGAATCTGGTTCAATTAAATCAGTGCCTCTGTTTCTATATTGGATATCGAACAGTTCATATCTTGACATTGTTAAGGTACGGGGAGTTGTCCAGCTTATGCTTAAAACCAGACTCTGGATGACTCAAGGCACGTTTCTGTAATGGCTGTTTGTGGGTTGACCCAGGCTATGACGAGGGTTGACTTTCTACCATCTGGAAGATCAATAGTGATATTATTCTTGACTCGCCATAGTTTTAATAAAAATGGATTTTTTTCAGAAAACAGTAGTGGGAGTATGGTAGAACTGGAAGTGATTCCAGAACCGCAAACGATTACTGAAGATTTGATAAGAACCTAAAGATTCAATCTGGTTTGACATTCCATTGGCCACTCCACAGATACGGTGGGTAACCTCAGGCACCCGAGAGGTACTTCGGTATGCTCAAGGACGGTGGCAGGGAGGTTCTTGTTTACCCACACTTACCATTGTTGTTGTTCCAGGCTGCGAGACCCGGCGGGAGGATGAGTATAGCGTCGTTCTAAACTGGCTTTAGATGTGTACGTCTATATGACTCTGCCAGAGGGTTGTCGTGGTCAGTGGGAGCAGCGGAAGCATGGTGGACAAGTGGCTTATGTCTATTTATAGACTAAAGCAGATATAGCGGAGATAGATCATCAATTTCTGATATGACAGTCATAGATTTGACTTCATCAGAATAGGGGATGGATCTGTTGAGAAGGTAGTAGGGTATGAAGTCATGTTATTTGGATGACATACACAGAGTAGGAAGTGAAATTCCTATACTACGATCGGTTATACTTTGGTAGTCACACAGTGGTTTCTCCACAAGGGACTTGGACATTTTATCAAACATACTGGTTACTAGATCTATGGTTTTAGATCTAGATTTGGGTGGTTTCCCAATTAAGGGTACTTAGACAGCATTCTAAGAGTATTTAGAATGGACGATTCCTGGCACGGTAGTGTACCTACAGGTGATGGAGTCACCCTCTCTAAAGCTGTCTTACAGACTAAAGGGGAGAGGGATGTGCATTATTGGCAGATCACTTGCTTAGGAAATTGAGTCAATCATGAGATGTCAAGTACCGCACCAGATGTTGTTCTTGCAGTAGATGCAATAAGTTGATATTAATCGAATCCTGGAGAAACAGTCAGAAGCAGTTTTAGAACATAAGTTGATGTTCTAGGGATATGATAACGACAGCCTCATTCGGGAGACTGTTATCCTTCCAGGCTTCCAAGGTGACTTGGACGACAGGGAGGTTGTCAGAGTTATAGTTTACCTTCTGACAAGAGGCAGTATTTTGGACAGGCGGTCCAAGGCAATACTGAGGGAGGCATGGCGCAGGATACTGATTAAGTTCTGTTGACGATACAGTCTAAGAAGTTTGGATTTGGAGTTCATTTATGAGCTAGGTCCCATCAGACATCCAGACACATTCTAAGACAAGTATTGCTCATTTCGGAAGATGGCTTTCTCCGCGAACTTGAGATATAGAGAGACATAGAAAGAAACATCAGAGCGGATCCACTAACTAAGGCTATTCCTTGAACGCAATATTTTCGCAAACGAGCTTTGTGAGACTGACAAGTAGAGGAGTTGGGTGTTCGGTATCACACGGGCTGTGAGTATGCGACATCGCAATAATTAGCCTTGAGTGCAAGTGGGAGATTATTGGATATAGTGCCCTCAGAGTCAATTATTGGATCACAGGCACATGATTGCAATGATTGAGGGAAGACCTATGCCGGTAGGACAGTCTTACTCGAGATGATAGTATGATATCTGGTTTATCTCTATCATCGTGTACTGCTATAGGTGACCTGACAGGTCGCTATTACACGTTGATAGAGACCCTAGGATTCTTGCTTGACTAGCAACAGTATAAGGGCGATCATATACGTGGGAGCTGGTAGTCTATAAGCACATCCTTAAAAGGTCCCTAGTCGTGGGAGTTTCGAGACAGGGCATCGATACTCCAGAGTACAAAAGTGTATACAGTCGAGACTCCGACGAGAGGCGGTGGCCGGTCTCACAAGCCACTGGTGTCAGTTGGTTCACCTAAGATGTATATAGGTGCTCATTGGGTTATGAGTACACCGGACAGGACTCGCCGGGAACATGCTAGTTGGTCTTATAACTGACGTAAGATGGCAGTTCCCTGGTGACATGTGTACAGCTTAGTTCATCGACCTGAGGATCGTCATTTGTCTCGTATGAGTTCTCACTGTACTTTGATTACTACCCTACCACGCTCAAAGGAGACATGCAAACAGGTTTTAGTTGGGTACCGTCCCGAGCCACATGGAGGCAGTGAGCGGATCTTCAGGGGTTCGTCTCTCCTGGTATTGGGGGTGAGGTCACGCTGTGTCTAGGAGAGCCATTACACGAAGCCCTCGGCCGAGGCAGGAGATTTACTGGTAGGTATTCCAGTAGTATCTCAGGGTATTCTGGGCTACACTCCGACACGACTTGTACCGCTTTTGGGGGTCTGACTTTTACCAACCCCCTAGGCCCGCCATGCGATACTCATAGACGAACGGACCGGACTGTACGGATATTGTCACTAACAGGCTTAGTAGGGTGTCAAGATGAGTTCTCTCATCGACGACCCTTTTGGTCAATAGCTGGTAGCCCGTCACGTATGGCTAATACCTCTGACGTGCTAGTAGTTAAATCCACCGCCATAGTATTGACGAGTCTTTAGAGTCCCCCGCATTCAGTTGCTCAAGTTCTCGGGCGAAACGCTGTAGAGGCCGTATGGAGATATGGCAGGGTTCGATCAGATACGTGCGGTATTGCACGGATCAGGATCGGACGGTTAATACTACCGGGCTTTGGTTTAAGCCGGATCCTAGTATTGCACAATGTAGATTTTGTCTTAGTGCATTTGTATTCGGTCGGAATACAAATACGGGTATGTATATACAGTAGCGGGGTTTTCCTGTAATTTATTACGGGATCCGTTTTTGGAGTTGCCAGTTTGTTTTCCGTTTCGGCCATATTTCTTTGTATCTTTCATTGGCCGAAGATTGGTGGAGGTGGGCTTATTTGCATTTGTGCAAATAAGCATTTGTGGAGGGTGTTATTTGCATCTTGTAGTGTCATGATGGTTGCACCATCCCTTGAGCATTTGACTTCTTCTTCCATGATGGCTTGACCTTTGTTATGATGATGATGGTTGGTGGAGTGTGGCTTTGTTTATAATGATTTCTTTTCATGATCACATATGATTCTCTCTTGCATTATTGGCTCACTCTTTTGTGATACACATCCTTCCTCTCTCATTCTCTCCTCTCCCACCATGCATGGCCTGCCAAGTATGGGGCTGTCCAAATTTTTTGGGGTGAGGCTTTGTTCTCCTGGTGCTTGCAAAATTCCATTTTTCATCACAAAACTCCAAGTATCATTCCTCCACTTAAAAGGCAACATCCACTACCCCAAAATGAGACATAGCTCACTACACTATTCTACAGCAAACCTTAGGCACGTCGGCTCGCCAATTTCGTGCCCGAGTTGCTTCGGTATAGAGGTGGGAGCCCGTAAAAGAAGCCGGCGACGTGGTGCCCTTCCGGCGACGAGGTGGAGACCGGAGATTCCGCGGGGAGATCAGGATGACGACGAGAATACCGGAGGATACGGATCACTCGGTATATCTCTCTACCCCCTCTCTAGATAGCTAGGACTAGTTTAATGGCACGATCCGGGTTTATAGTGCGCGGTGGTGCCGGTTTGAAAAGTTAAAGTAAATCACCGCTTCCGCATTCCGGCGTCGGATTGACGGCCGGGGCGCCACCGTGCACTTACATATAGGTCATTGCAAGTAGTTACATTTATTAGTTACGCTTAGATTTACTTTACATGTTCGCGTTATAATTATCAATGTTATACGTTTCGGTAATACGAACACTCTGATAGAACACTGCACAACTACCAATGAGTACTATGTTGCACAAGCACGTACACATATGTTACACTACACCTCATTGGTACTGCCATGTCATTGTAGAACCGTTATGTTATGTAATACGTATATAGATGTTGATATGAGTAGGTTATTACACCTTTAGAACACTTGCACAAATACTAATGATTGCCATGCTGCATGAGCACAGACGCGTATGCTACACTACTCATTATTAGTAGTGCCATGACACAGTTGAATTGATATCTTTGTGCTTGTATGATTATTTACGCAGGCTTCCTTTATTACCTGTTGCGAATTGCAAATACCAGTGCCATGGATGTTTATATTTGATTCTTATGGGTTTTCTGGATGTTTTACTTTTGGTGATATATATCAGTAATATGGGACGCTGTTATATATGTATATGTATAATATATCATCAGAATGATCTATGAAAGTATTCTGATTCTTAATTGATATTTCTGGATATGATGAGTTGATGTCCACCATGAGTTTGATATTTTCTGATTGTTTTATTCCGAACCGAATGGGGGAGCTATACGATTTCGGACATGTTACTTATCCGGGCTGAGTGGGCGAGATATAAAGTCGGATACATGGTGGACCCGGATCGAGACCTAGGGGAAGGATAGCCGCAGTTGAGGTGGGGAACCTAACAAGGATACTTGATACCGGAGATAGAGATAAGCACGGCAGATATCCAGGGGATACTGACCGGGGTTCGATTTGTGCACAGCGGATATCCAGTGGATACCGACCGGGGCGAGGGTTATCGGGTGGCGATCATCTGTTGAGATGGTGTCGACGGTATCTTCATTTGCGTGTCGGTGATGGACACGAGAAATTTGAGGATATGCGTGTCGGTGATGGACACGGGGGATTTCTGATTTCGGGTGTCGATTCTGGACATCTATATATATTGATATGTTTCTATCATGAGGTACACGGTTATGTTATAAGTTTTGTAGCCGACCAGGATTGATCCGGGGGACAGTACCTGCATACTTTTTTACGAGTAGTTGAATACAATAGGAATTCAAAAATCGAACTATAGTCTTATTATTTTGGCATGTCTGGTATGACACTGATATCTTTTAAATTGTAAAGCTCTTAACACTATGCACTAAAATAGCAGGACGTATATCTTAAATAAGTTACCAATTACATTTCATACTATCACGTCTGCTATTTTGAAAAAGAGGTTTTACATATATATTTTCGGCTACTTATGGGTTTTTACCAAGATATAGGTCATTTATATAATATGTTCTACTTTAGGATCGCATGATAGATAGTGTTACATTTACATGTCATATATTATATTAGTACAGGATATGATAGTACTATACTTATGACCTAGGTATTGATTGTTGAGTTTTTGCGTATGCATTTTGAAATCAAAGATTAAGAATATACCGCAATGAATAACGGTGTCGCTTGGTAGCTAGCCGGTTGAGTACGGGTTGGTCCACAGGGAGATAGATTTATTTTCTTTATGTTCTAACGAGTTAAGTCAAAAAATTGGTGGTTTTGTTGTAGATCTATGCATGAAAATAAATTGATATAAAGGCTTGCTAGGGTTAGGATTAGGTTAGTTCAAAAAAGGGATTCTTCTCGCTTCTATCAATACCCTAATTAAGAATATAAGTGTTAGGGTAATAGTCAACAACGGGGATTAGCACGACTAGGAAGAAACTAAGTTTCTTTCCTTTGGTCCTTGTCCGTCCGTTCTTGGCTCTTAGCCCTAACCTCTGGTTAATTTAACCACAACCGGTCTAACTAGGGAATCATCACAATCTTGTAGGACAAGGTGCCATAGTAAGCGGATTATGGTTGATTTAAAAAGAGTCCTTTCAATAAAATTATTTGGGCAAAGAAAAGAGAGAGAGATTTTCTTCTCTCAAACCTTCCCTATTCTAACCCTAACAAGTGAGGAATTACTCACTCATTAGGAAGGTGATAATCAAATTCATTTTTATAATTTTTAATATTAGAAAACTAAATTGTTGATAATAAAAGAACAGGTAAAAATTGCAGATAAAAAGAATGCAAGATAAAACTAAAAAAATACCTTTATTGATGACCTCTCAATGATTCATTACAAAATGAGAATTAAATCTAGAAATTTAAAAGAGATTAAGAACTAAAGAGAGGCATCTCAAAAGAGGCACCCAAAAAGAGGCATAAAAACTAAAGAGAGGCATCCTTCCTATTTATAAATAGGAAAAACCCTAGGTTACATTCTGATCCAAACATAAAATTACAAAACAACTCCAAAGACCGAGTCAAAGCACCGACACCCTACCAACACGTGCATTGCACGGCCGCGGAACCGCGGCAGAAAGGCCCATTTGGCCGTGGATCCGCGGCCATTTGGTGGGCTCATGGGCCCATTTCTTTAGGGTTTCTCTGTGTTGCTTTTATCTTCTGTTTTCTTTACTTGGTTTCTCAGAATTTTTTCTACTTTCTTCCATATTTCCAACAGAGCAGAATTTGTGGACTTTTACCGTAAGCTTCGCTTTGAATTCTTGTAAATTATGCGGCCCTTTAACTGTCTTGTGCATGGAATTGTTTACTGATCTTCATTTGTTCCTTGAACTGTTAGGCAGCATCATACGGATTCATCTTTTGTTGGTCGTAGTCTCACTTTTGTAACGTCTTTTCATGAATTTCACTGTATTGTTCTGAGAACCTGTAACCTGCAACTATTTAGCAGACATGGATCAAAAACACCTATTTATTTGAAATATGATTAAGAATGGGTGATATAATAATGCAAAATTCTGATGTGAACAAACACCCCCAAACTTATCTTTTGCTCGTCCCGAGCAGAGGCAATTTATTCTCAAAAAAATCCTAACCACACTTTCGCAGGGAATCGCGATTGCACTGAGCTCGTGCAACAAGCCGTTAAATCTCTAGGTGCCCCTAGTAGGAGGAGTGTTGTTTCCTGATGGTTTTCAGCGGATACTACCAATAAAATCCGATAAATTTGGTTTATTGACTTTCATTATTCAATTCGGTGTTCTAACAAGAAATTCTATTATCTTGAACTTAGGAATTATCAACCCGTATTTTTCACACTCACTTATCATTTAACTTAAGATCGTATATGTTTTGCAAATTTATTAAGCTTTCAGCATCATTTGAATTTTCCTTCTAATGTTCCATCTCAACTTAGTAATTTTTATCATCTCTACTGAAGGTATGAGCCCTATTTTTCGTTCCTATCTCTCATCCAAACCTCAATCGTATACCCCTACGTGTGTGTAATTTTTTTGACCCCTACACTTGGAAATTCAGTTCTAGCTATCATACTTTTGCCCATCTTCCAAAATACTTTTAGTTGGTCAATTTTAGATGAAATTGTAAGTCCATGCTACCTCTCCCGGTACTTTCGTGCATGCGGAATTTGGTGAAAAACAATTTTCTAGAGGCGGTAACATGGACTCAAAACCGGATCTTGGTTAAACATCTAACTAACAACCTAATTAGGAGTTGTTAACTACTTGGTTAGGGGGTTATACCTTTCTTTCTTGAACTCCTTCGTCTTCAAGCCTTGATGGTTGTCCGGATCGGCTTCACCCCGTCGTCTTCTTGCGCCGAAGATCGATCCACCTGAAAGCTTCTACCTTTGGCTTCTTCTTCGTACTTTGAAGAAACTAGTTCACTCGGTTTGCTAAACCTTGTGAACTAGAGTGAGTAGAGGGGAGTGTGTTGGGATTTTCTCTATGGTTCTTAGTTCTCAACACATGAGACAAGTGAACCATAGACTAAAGAGAGGGAGAGCAAGGGGAAGGAGATGAGAGCTCAAGAACACAAGAGAGAGAATGAAAATGATAGAATGAGCAAGACTTTTCTCACTTGGCTCTCATAATCCAAAACCATCATCACAAAAATTGTAATCAAGTATTGTGTAAATGGTTTAAGTCAAAATGGCTATATCATTTCATGCACTCATATTGCACAAGAGAACAAGCAAGTGAAAAGTCTTTGCCATGAAATGATAGCCATTGTCATCATGATGGTCAACTAGTCCAACCTAGTCCACCGGTCAACAAAGTCAACAAGTCAACAAAGTCAACCCCTCAACAACCATGTCACCACAATACTTAATTAATATTATTGTTAATCATATATCATATTCTCATTAGGGTTGAGCAAAAAGTCAATAGTCAACAGTCAACGGTCAACAACCCTAATGAGAATCCTATGCCTCTGTCTCTCCGTCAACTGTGCATACACACCAGCATCTGCGTTTCGAGGAACACGAATACAAACTGGATAAAACCAATCCCAAAACGTACACTAGGATCTGGCTAAAACCAAAGCCCGCTAGTGTTAACTGTCCGGACACTGTACGTGCATAAGTGCACGGACCCTGTCGCAAAACCATGCGACAACTACTCTTTTGCCTAAAGGCGAATAGCTTTCTGTGTGGGACTCTAAAGACTCGATACTACGCTGGAAGTGGGTTTAACCACAGACCGCAAGCGGCACTAGCTGTGCGTAACGGTCCCCAGGTAGATGCCGACAAGAAGACTGACGAGGTGAAACCCATCTGAACTCCTACTGAGCCTGAATGTGACATTCTCCATACAGTCCGGTCTGTTCGTCTGATACATCGCATGGCGGGCCTAGGGGGCGGTAAACGTCAGTCCCCCAATAGCGGTACAAGTCGTGTCGGAGTGAAGCCCAAAACACCCTGAGATAACACTGGAAGCCTACCAGTATATCTCGTTTGCCCTGGCCAGGGACTACTCGTGTAATGGCTCTCCTAGACACAGCGCGATGTCAACCCCCAATACCGGGAGAGACGATTCCTGTCTAACCGTCACTGCCTCCAAGTGCTTCGGGACTGCACCCAACAACCACCTGTTTGCACGACTCCTTTGAGCCGTGGTAGGGTAGTAATCAAAGTACAGTGGGAACACACTCGAGGCGAAGTGACAGTGTCAAGTCAGCGGACTAAGCTGTATTCATGTCACCTGGGAACTGATAACTGACGATAGGCATAATACCAACTAGTCAGTTCCCGACGAGTCCTGTCCAGTGTACTCGTAACCCAACGAGCACCCGCATACTATCTCAAGTACGACGTACCGACGGCTGTGGGACAGACCGTCTCCCACACTGGGATGAGAAGAGCATGCGCTAGTCTACTCCGGAGTATCGATGCCCTGTCTCGATAGTCCTGCGACCAGGGACCTGCATAAGGATGTGCTTATAGATTACTCAGCCCCATTAGTGTGACTGCCATCACAACGCTGGTAATCAAGCAAAAATCCTAAGGGCTACACTAATGTGTATAGGCTATTTACTAAAATAAACACATGTACACATTGAAGTAGAAACAAACCAAGTAGCATACTACTATTTTGAGCAAGATTGTATACACAAGGTGAATATCCCAAGATTCCATTAAATAATATACAAACTAGTATGATACAGTAATGGCCTCTAGGGCATATACACTAACAATCTCCCACTTGCACTAAGGCCATGTACTGGCGTATCGAAGACCTATCATCTCGATCAGCCGCTCGAACTGAGTCTGGGGCAAGGCCTTGGTGAATGGATCTGCAGGGTTATCTTCTGAAGCGACTCTCCGAACCTCGATCTCCTGGCGATCCACGATCTCCCTGATCAGGTGATACCGCCTCAAGATGTGTCTGGATCTCTAATGGGACCTGGGTTCCTTCGCTAAAGCTATAGCCCCGTTGTTGTCGCAATACAGAGGTATTGGATCAACAATGGACGGAACCACCTGAAGCTCTTTCAAGAACTTCCTCATCCAAACAGCTTCTTTTGCGGCATCAGATGCAGCGATGTATTCCGCTTCCATCGTCGAGTCTGCAATGGTTTCCTGTTTGGAACTCTTCCAACACACTGCCCCTCCATTGAGGGTAAAGACAAAACCCGACATGGACTTGGAATCATCCTTGTCACTCTGGAAGCTGGAGTCAGCAAAGGCCTCGATCTGGAGGTCTTTTCCGCCATACACCAAGAACATCTCCTTAGTCCTTCTCAGGTATTTGAGAATGTTCTTTACTGCTATCCAGTGTTTCTCCCCAGGGTTTGAATGATACCGGCTTACCACACTCAGTGCATAAGCTACATCCGGTCTGGTACACAACATCGCATACATTATAGAGCCTACCGCAGAAGCGTAGGGTATAATAGACATGCGATCCCTCTCCAAATCAGTCTTGGGAGACATCTCTTTAGAGAGGGTGATCCCGTGACAAGCCGGTAGGTTACCGCGGTTGGAATCTTCCATACTGAATCTTTTCAGTATGGTGTCGATGTACCTGGACTGTGAAAGTCCTAATATCCTCTTGGATCTATCACGATTGATCCGGATCCCCAGGATGTATGAGGCATCACCCAGGTCTTTCATGGAGAACCTGTGCGACAAGAACCCCTTGACAGATTGTAGCATAGGAATGTCATTTCCTATTAAGAGAATATCATCCACGTACAAAACGAGGAATACTACAGTTCTCGCTACAAATCTGTAGGGTTCCTAGGCATACTAATGAAATCTCACAAGTGATCAAGCATGGCTAATTTAAATTTTACAAGTGCCTACAAACCCTAATACAGATCGTTAACTAGATATATAGGCGATGCAAGCAAGTAAACGGAAATATAGCTAAAGGGAAGGGGCTACAACCTTTGTAGATCCGGTCCTCCACCTCCTAGGCTCCACGATGAAGTCCCCTCGCTGTCCAAATCGGATTCCGACTCAAGCATCGGCTTCATCGAAGAAATGGGCGTGCTTGGTCGTCGGCTTCGATGCCGAAGATGATCTACGTCGAGGCATCACTAGATCAAGCTCCACCTTCACAAAGCCATGAAAACTTGTGAAGGAAACACCCTATACTACATGGCAAGAGGTAGAGGATGAAGAAATAGGAGGTAGGTTCACTTTAGAATTGGATTTCTCACTCATATGCTCAACTTGCCATTGATGAAGACAAGCTTTTCTTCATGGAAGAAGAAGATGATTAAGAAGAAGAAGATATGATAAGTTATTTAAAAAAGGAAATAAAATGAATACTTATCATGTATTCAACCATGGTTTAGTGTAGAGATTTAACCAAGGTTAGATGAATGGTTAGGGTTTGACATGAGACAAGAATGGTGGACTTGTTCAAAGTTTCAAGAAGCTTCAACAAAAAACAAACTACGCCACCATTTCTTTTTCTCTTTATCTTTTCCAAAACAATAATAAATAGATAAATAAATAAGAGAAAAGAAACCCTAACCATTCACTAAACATGGTTTAATCTTTACACAAACCCAAATGAGCAAGTATCATCAAACATGATACAAACAAATGCACAAAAATATATCACATATACAATGTGCATTTCAAGTTAGAAAATCCTTTTAAAGTGAACCAATACTAGTTAATGTAAAGTAATATATCAAATATATAATTATACATTAAATCATTAAATCAACACTTGATCTAACGATCCGGTCATATCGCATATAACCGACTAGTATCCAATGTATCGGCTTACCGAATCAATCCTTGATTCGATAACCAGGTTATATCGCATACAACCAATCGATACATTCATCCCGAGAATGGAATACGGTATCACATGCACGCATTATTCTCGGTCCCGCACATATCTCATATGCGCTCCTATTTCGTTTCGCTTGAGCCTGGAAACCTCTGTGTATGACTCTAAAGACTCGTCAATACGCCGGTAGCAGATGATGATCATATCAAGCATCCACAAGCCGCAAGCGGTCTGCTAAACGTAACGGCCACCCGGGTATTGAGCGATCAGAAGATCGACGAGCAAGTCCGCTCATACTCCTGTGAATCCAACCAGTAACACTTACCGTACAGTCCGGTCTGTTCGTCTGATATGTCGCATATCTCGCCTAGGGGTGGTAAACGTCAGACCCCAGTAGCTCGATAAGTCATGCCGACTTGAGGTCCATAACATTCGTGAAACTATTGATAACTCTTACCAGTATATCACTGCAACCCTGGCCAGGGATTTCCTGTTATGGCCAGTCGAGCATAGCGCAACATCAACCCCAATACCGAGAGAGACGAATCCCGTCCTATCGCTCATTGCCTCCATGTGAATCGGGACTGTACCCAAAAACCACCTGTTTGCACGACTCTGTAGAGCCGTGGTAGGGTGGAAATCAAAGCACAGTGGGAGACACACAAGACTCTATGACGATCTCGGGTCAACTGACTAAGCTGTACCAGTGTCACCAGAGAACTGCCATCTGACGTGAGGTATAATACCATCTGGGAGTTCTCGGCGAGTCCGTTCAGTGTACCCGGTCTCCACTGAGCACCCGTATACCATCTCTGATGTCAAAACACCAATGGATATGGGATCATCCATCGCCCATCACATGGGTCGAGAAGATACACGTTAAGTCTACTCTGGAATATCGATGCCCCATCTCGATATTCCCACGACTAGGAACAATGAAGGATGTACTCATTGACTACCCAGGCCCCACTAGTATGATCTGCATCATAATCCTGGAAGTCGAGTACTCATCCTAAGGGATTTATCAACATGTAATCAGAGAGACAGAAAGTATACATGTTAAGACAAAGAGCAACCAGATAGCGTACTATCATGTCGAGCAAGAAAGTCCTACCTATATATGTCCCAGCATCCACTACAATATACATCCAATGTACAGTAATGGCCTCTAGGGCATACATATAACTAACAATCTCCCACTTGCACTAGGGCCATCTGTAGCAGTGGTTGTAGTATCTAATACTCAACCATCCCCTAAAAGTCTCTCTTTGGGAAAAGGCCTTCGTGAGTGGATCCGCCGTGTTGTCCTCTGAGTCTACTCTCCCAACCTCGATCATCTTGGAGATCAACCATCTCCATGATCAGGTGATGCTGCCTCAGAATATGTCTGGGTCACTGATGGGACCAGGGTTTCTTTGGCCAAAGCCATAGTTCCATTGTCACACAATGGTAGGAACCTAGTTCATCTTATGAACCAATATACACCCAAACTGTCTCTTTGGTAGTATCTTTAATAGCGATGTTACCAGCCTTTATCGTCTAGTTTGCCATGGTATCTAGTCTTGGAACTTTTCCAACATACCGTCACTTTACTGAGGGTAAAGACAATGCCTGCGACTGACATTCAGTCGTCCTTATCACTCTGGAACTTTTCCAGCGATTCTCCCCAGGATCGAGAAGGTATCACCTTTATCCTATTTAGAGAATCCATGTGATAATAGGAGATTGACCGATCGTAGTATAGGAAACTCTTTTCCTATCTAGAGTATGTTGTCTACGTACAATACGAAGATCATCACCATACTCCCTACTGCCCCTTTTGTATATACAAGGTTCATCTACAATTTTGATGAAGTCAAACACTTTGACTATCATATCAAAACAGACGTTCCAACTCCGCGATGCTTGCTTCATTATCTAAAGCAACTTGCGCACGTTTCCGCTGCTCCCACTGTTTACGAAGCCCTCTGGCTGTGTTCTTATAGACGTTCTCTTCTAAATCAATATTTAGAAAAGTAGTCATGGCACCCAACCACCAGATATCGTAGTCATGGTATGTAGCAATGGCAAGTAGGATCTAGATGGACTTAAGCATAGTCCCTAGAAAAGGTTTCATCATTATACACACCTGGTTGATTACTAAAACCTTTAACAAGTCTAGCTTTGAAAGTCTCAACTTTTCCATCTACACCAAGTAATCTTCTCAAGATATACTTGCTCCTGATGGGGATTTAACCCTTCAGATATAGCAACCAAAGTCCATACTTTGTTGGTGTATAAGGATTCCATCTCAGATCGCTAAGCATCCAGCCATTCTTACAGAGTCCCTACTCTCGATGGCCTGCTCGAAACTAGTTGGGTCATCATCTCATGATGCATTCCTCGCTCCCACTGTCATCGAGAAGCCGAGGTATCTCTCAGGCAGATGAGGAACCCTACCAGATCGGCGGAGAGGCTGAGGTTCGTCGGAAACTATTGAATCCTTTGGTTCTGTCAAATCATTAGCAGTTTTGTACAGCTGGAACCTTTCCAGTTATACAGAACTGATCTTGCCTCGATCTTGTCCGGATTTTGCTTTAGACATAGGCCGGACAATCCTAAATCTTAACTCACTTAAGAGATAGGTTCTTCCCATACCATATCTTATATGGAGTGGTAGGCACTGATTTGATTCGAACCTAATTCAATAGGTATGCAGCTTCATAAGTGCATAACTCCAAAAGGAAATAGGTAACTCAGTAATACTCATCATAGAGCACACCATATCTAATATTGTGCGATTGCTCCACCCCGATACACCGTTGTGCTGTGGTGTATTCAGAGGAGTAACACTGAGAGAGAATCACATTCTCCTTTAGAATAGTCCAGGAATGCGATGCACAAGTATTCTACTCCCTGATCTTATCATAGGACATAATACTTATACCCGGTTTTTGGTTCTCTACTACTAACTTATATTCTGTGAATATCTCAAAAGGTTCGGACTTGTGTTTCAACAGGAACATATGTCAGAATCTTGAGAGATCATCAGAGAACGTAATGAAGTATAAAGAACCAGTCCTGGCATGTGTAGACAGGAGACCTTACATACATCATAATGTATCAGTCCAAAGAGTTTACTAACTCTTTCTCTGTTTCCAACAAACAGAGCTATGGTCATCTTATCTTTGTGACATGACTGGCAAGTTTCATAAGATGTAAATTCAAACTGATTTAAATATGCATATAAAATGTAACTTCAGCCAGTCGGGTCGCATTGATATGACCTAGTATACAATGCCTCAAGAATGATTCGTTCATTTCTGAACTCTTCCTCTTGTGTGTGTTCCGTATACTAGGAACTGTAGTTTGATTTAGAACATCAATGCTTTTAGATGACGTGCCTGAACTGATCAACTTTTGATATAGGAAATGTTCAAAACATTATCCAACAATACAAAATTGTATCATTTCTTTACTTGTAAAGAGAGTGATATGATTTTGTATATCAGGTTCGATATCTAATAACATTCGTTCAGAATCAATGTATTGGTAATAC
The DNA here is from genome assembly GCA_030015575.1 of Agapanthus africanus. Taxonomy (NCBI): domain Eukaryota; kingdom Viridiplantae; phylum Streptophyta; class Magnoliopsida; order Asparagales; family Amaryllidaceae; genus Agapanthus; species Agapanthus africanus. The sequence continues at coordinate 242,235,162 of CM057347.1, forward strand.
AGGGTGACAGTGACCAACAGACTTGGCTGCAACACTTGCCCCGTTTTCTGTCTCATGAAACTTATCACCCGTTCTCAGTTTTTCTACCCTTTTTGTAGCCCTATGTAACAGATTACATATCTGGGATCCTGATCCGGTATTATATAATACCCAGGATGCAGAGGATACTGAGAAACAGTTCTTTGTAATGAACACACCCGAAGAAGATGCATCATATGCACTTTCTTCGTTTGGGCGGCATAGGAATTCTGGTATTCCCCTATTTCCTGCTCTGTCTTATAACTATTATAAGTTGGAGCGGGACCAACGTTCCCCAGCTCAGTATAACAAGCGGGTTCGGTCAATACATCCATTTTATTATCTTGATTAAGGCGTGATATGGTCGCTACCAGGAGAGAGAGAGAAGAAAACACTTTGCGTGCGCTCTTACAAGATTAGATTGGTTATATATTTTATCTAATCAGGATGGCTCCCACTGGTTTTATCAAATCTTCCTTCAAACCTTAAAAGGAAAGACTAGCCGGGATTAATTACACTCTACAAGTTCGCCAATCTTTCAGCCAGGCTGGTGTCGGTACTTTGAGGGAGGTTTCCCGTGCTTTCGCACGGACCTAATTACAGTAAACCTCATTTTCCCAGAGGCGTAACCCCGTTGACACCTTTCTAGACACCTACTTGATCGGCTAATTGCAAAGTGCAAAACTCTCCCAGGAGTAACAATTACTCGCAGTGGGTATCGGGATCCAACTATCACATAGAAGGTATGCAATCTCATTGCAAATTTCAACACTTGAATCTCCCGATAATGGTTTTTACCCCTAGCACCTATGACCTTGGCTAAGGTCAATAAATCATAGGTACTAGTCAAGTTCTACCCGTCATTTCGTGATTAATTACACCCACCCACATGACCCTTGGCTAAGGTCAACAAAGCCACATGACTGTCCTAACTAATCGCATCATATGCTGTGTAGGAAGACATCACTTAGCTACTGCACACTACGCCTCGGCTATGGTCGACAAACGTAGCACGAATACTAAGTACTCTACTTCCTAAAATGACGAAGGGTTGCGAATGGTTTTTATGAAAACCTTTAACGCTTTGATCTTGATCTCGTTGCGGAATCAAATGGTTTTTAAATTGAATGTTTTCGAGGCTTTTCTAGTTTTGCTAAAGGGGTCACTCCCGGTGAAGGGATCGTCGGCCCTTTCCTCGTCGAATGAGGTGCTGGATATATCATATATATCACTGTCCAAAGCGGAAACTTTAGAAGCGATCAAAGACAAACCGAGGGCTGTAGCATCTGCCAGTTATTGCTAAAGGAGTCACTCCCGGTGAAGGGATCTCGGTCCTTTCCTCATCGAACAAGGTGCAGGATGTTCTATAATGAACACCGCGATGCAAAGCAAGAACTGTAGCTACCTGTTTTATTTTGAAATTCGATTCCACAACATCAATTAGGTTTATTTTCTTTCATTAATCTCATTAATGAATATCCCATCATTTAAATCCACCTAAACATCACAGATAAATATAACGTACGCTTATGCCATCCGCATTCGCCACGATGTCCCGTCTGCACCGTTAGGTTAGGTAACTAACGCCAGACGAGGCAGGGCTAGCGCGGGTGTAAAACATAAGCAACGTCTATATAATATATCATATATACTATATATAATATCTGTCACAGAACATCACATGATCACATCACAGATAACGCAGCAGAAAATATCATATGAAATATTGGATATACTAGGACGTCCGTGTTTTCAATACGAGCCAGTATAAAACACGGATTCCACGGTCGTGATGAATAGCCAATCCCACACCCCTAGACCCCTACGAGAGCGGCAAGCAACCCTACCAATTCTAGGGTTAGGAGACCCGGACTCGACTCCTGGAGATGGTCTCCCTCTGGACCCTAGAACCCGGTTACTTATGCTCCCCTCCTTGGGTCTATCCTAATGCGGAAAAGTAAATAATATACATCAACGGTGACAACTTCCGCAACCTGGAAGTGCCCCAATAAAAGAATATTACATACAAGTTTTTATATGAATGAAAATGAAAAACACTCATCTCACATAAATACCCCCCGGCTATTCAAACACGACGATCCAATATAACATATCCAGCAACACATAACATCACATGTCATCAACGTAAGTAAATATGCGCATCCCAATTGTCGTTGACATATAGCAACGAAACCGACGATATCACATATTACACTTACGGTCACAGAAAAGAAAGTGTAAAACTATAACAGTTGGAATCCGCAACCTCTTTAGACATCGCATGCCTAATCAAATGAATTCCTTAGACATCGCATGCCTCACAATTATAAACCCCGCATTTTAGTCTCAAAATCGAAAACACTTTTCAATATAAAAGTCGGGCAATTCAACAGGATTCCCGACATTCAGATCGAATGCTCGTCGCAAACTTTAGTAGGCGGCCGCACCCCCGATACCGTCGACGAAGTGCACTAAGGCGGAACACCGCTGCCGCGAGCACCCGAACGGATGCTTTCGGCGACGGGGTTCTCCTACAGTCACTTGGTCGGGGCAATGGAGTGAGGCTGTCTATTAAGTTTACCCGGCGAGTATCCGCGTACGCTACGTGATTGCGACGGACTTTTGATCACATCAAAATTCCGTGGCAACCGATCAAGTGAGACTAAACTACTAGATTTATAACATTCATTCAGTTATCTCATAACTACTTGTGAATTCCAAATGTTGTATCACATTCCGGATAAGACAGAAAATGTTAAACTTTCCGATCGAACAATCGAACACCAAAGTTTTCCCGATACAGTCCAACACATGAAATAAGTCTAAAGACATTCAGTTCATGCCTCAGTACCAACGGTCCAGCCGTAGAAGGGTCAAGCCAACGCCTCACATGTGGCACGCCGTACTGCCCCAAACCCGAAGGTTCAAAGGGCAGTTCAAGACGGTCACATAATCGAGTTAAGGTTTGTTGTCTTCTAGAGGGACCATCGCGTTACTTGCACTACTTAGAACGTCTTTAAACCTCGGAAAAATCAAACACCTGAAAATTTTCCGGCAGGGGAAAAAATTGGGTAACTACATCCGGTCGAACTTTTTAACATATTCAAAAATTACCCGGAAAGCCACATAGACAAAGTTAGACAATCCGATCGAAACACCGAGTACCCAATACAACCCAGAAAATTCAACTCTTGAATAAATATTAAAAAATCCCATAAAATCAAACACCAGAAAATAGGAATTACTGTGCAAGATTTATTGGGTAATGGGACCATATGGCCGCGGAACCGCGGCAGAAGCCATGCTTCTGCCGCTGTTCCGCGGCGGTTTAGATGAGTTAGGTCCTCATTTTGCACAATAATTCTTAGGTCTTCCTGCTGAATTTTTTAGGAATTTTTAATCTGGAAAAAACCCATTTTTTCAAAAAAGTCCAGAGAGCAAATTACGATTAGGGTTTCGGGACAATCGGACTTCTAACTCCGTCTACGCATCGCCTAAGGCTCTAACTAGGCTCTGATACCACTGTAGGGTTCCTAGGCATACTAATGAAGTCTCACAAGTGATCAAGCATGGCTAATTCAAATTTTACAAGTGCCTACAAACCCTAATACGGATCGTTAACTAGATATATAGGCGATGCAAGCAAGTAAACGGAAATATAGCTAAAGGGAAGGGGCTACAACCTTTGTAGATCCGGTCCTCCACCTCTTAGGCTCCACGATGAACTCCCCTCGCTGTCCAAATCGGATTCCGGACTCAAGCATCGGCTTCATCGAAGAAATGGGCGTGCTTGGTCGTCGGCTTCGATGCCGAAGATGATCTACGTCGAGGCATCACTAGATCAAGCTCCACCTTCACAAAGCCATGAAAACTTATGAAGGAAACAGCCTATACCACATGGCAAGAGGTAGAGGATGAAGAAATAGGAGGTGGGTTCACTTTAGAATTTGATTTCTCACTCATATGCTCAACTTGCCACTGATGAAGACAAGCTTTTCTTCATGGAAGAAGAAGATGATTAATAAGAAGAAGATATGATAAGTTATTTAAAAAAGAAAATAAAATGAATACTTATCATGTATTCAACCATGGTTTAGTGTAGAGATTTAACCAAGGTTAGCTGAATGGTTAGGGTTTGACATGAGACAAGAATGGTGGACTTGTTCAAAGTTTCAAGAAGCTTCAACAAAAAACAAACTAAGCCACCATTTCTTTTTCTCTTTATCTTTTCCAAAACAATAATAAATAGATAAATAAATAAGATAAAAGAAACCCTAACCATTCACTAAACATTGTTTAATCTTTACACAAACCCAAATGAGCAAGTATCATCAAACATGATACAAACAAATGCATAAAAATATATCACATATACAATGTGCATTTCAAGTGAAAAAATCCTTTTAAAGTGAACCAATACTAGTTAATGTAAAGTAATATATCAAATATATAATTATACATTAAATCATTAAATCAACACTTGATCTAACGATCCGGTCATATCGCATATAACCGACTAGTATCCAATGTATCGGCTTACCGAATCAATCCTTGATTCGATAACCTGGTTATATCGCATACAACCAATCGATACATTCATCCCGATAATGGAATACGGTATCACATGCACGCATTATTCTCGGTCCTGCACATATCTCATATGCGCTCCTATTTCATTTCGCTTGAGCCAGGAAACCTCTGTGTAGGACTCTAAAGACTCGTTAATACGCCGGTAGCAGATGATGATCATATCAAGCATCCACAAGCCGCAAGCGGTCTGCTAAACGTAACGGCCACCCGGGTATTGAACGATCAGAAGATCGACGAGCAAGTCCGCTCATACTCCTGTGAATCCAACCAGTAACACTTACCGTACAGTCCGGTCTGTTCGTCTGATATGTCGCATATCTCGCCTAGGGGTGGTAAACATCAGACCCCAGTAGCTCGATAAGTCATGCCGACTTGAGGTCCATAACATTCGTGAAACTACTGATAACTCTTACCAGTATATCACTACAACCCTGGCCAGGGATTTCTTGTTATGGCCAGTCGAGCATAGCGCAACATCAACCCCCAATACCGGGAGAGACGAATCCCCTCCTATCGCTCATTGCCTCCATGTGAATCGGGACTGTACCCAAAAACCACCTGTTTGCACGACTCAGTAGAGCCGTGGTAGGGTGGAAATCAAAGCACAGTGGGAGACACACAAGACTCTATGACGATCTCGGGTCAACAGACTAAGCTGTACCAGTGTCACCAGAGAACTGCCATCTGACGTGAGGTATAATACCATCTGGGAGTTCTCGGCGAGTCCGTTCAGTGTATCCAGTCTCCACTGAGCACCCGTATACCATCTCTGATGTCAAAACACAAATGGTTATGGGATCATCCATCGCCCATCACATGGGTCGAGACGATACATGCTAGTCTACTCTGGAATATCGATGCCCCGTCTCGATATTCCCATGACTAGGAATAATGAAGGATGTACTCATTGACTACCCAGGCCCCACTAGTATGATCTGCATCATAGTCCTGGAAGTCGAGTACTCATCCTAAGGGCTTTATCAATATGTAATCAGAGAGACAGAAAGTATACATGTTAAGACAAAGAGCAACTAGATAGCGTACTATCATGTCGAGCAAGAAAGTCCTACCTATATATGTCCCAGCATCCACTACAATATACATCCAATGTACAGTAATGGCCTCTAGGGCATACATATAACTAGCAAAATCTACTATGGATGCATGGTTCATCTGGATTTTTGATAAAGCCAAATTCCTTAACCGTCTCATCAAAACAGATGTTCCAACTCCGCGATGCCTGCTTTAGTCCATAGATGGACTTAAGCAACTTGCACACCTTTCCGCTGCTCCCACTCTGAATGAAACCCTCTGGTTGGTACATATAGACACACTCCTCTAAATTTCCACTTAGAAAAACGGTCTTTGTAAGTCGATGTACAACACCCCACGACTTGCGGGGAGGCGGAAATATGAAAAACGATCTTGTTCTTTGCTTAAACATCGACTAACCGCATGAATCGAAGCTAAACGATAACTAACATCAAACATAGAAGTTAACAACTACTATGTAAAGGGATTATACCTAACGAATCGTGTCCTTCGTCTTTACGAACTCCACCTCCTTCCTCGGCCTTCTCGAAGTAGTAGACGATCCACCCGAGAGCTTTACTCCAAGCTTAGCCTCTAAACTTGAGGCAACTAAACTTCTTTAGGTGCTAATCAAAGAAGCTAGGTGATACAGAGTGAGGGTTATGGTTTAATTAGTCTAACTAATCCTTGTACTCAACACATGAGAAGAGAGGATTAGGGTTTGAAGAGGGAGAGCTTGAGGAGAGAGAAGGTGAAGATAATAATGAATTGAGAATAATGAGTTATGATAATATATATCAAGCATTTCTTTTATCAAGAAAAGAAAAGAAATAAATTTAACAACCATGCTTGATAATATCTAGTGATGATTCACATCCATGAGTCATTAAGCATTTATGATGCATTAATGACATGGATGAATCATCCATAAGACTCACTAGTCACATTCATTGTATATGCCACCTAAACCTCCTTAGTCACCATCTTCTAGAAGCTTCTCGCGCAATTACGAGAACGCCCCTCCTTTCCGCAAAAATACGGAAAAACTTTAGACTGTATAAATCCAATAACCGGATACCAGTAACTGGCTTAAACCAAAGCCGACTGGTAAAAACTATCCGAAAGTCGTACGTGTGTAAACACACGTATGCGTCCGAACCCTTGTCGTAAAACCATACGACCTCTATATCGTTTCGCCTGGAGTAGGGAAACTCTCTGTGTGGGACTCTAGAGACTCGACTACTACGCTGGCAGTGGGTTTAACCACAGACCGCAAGCGGCACTAGCTGTACGTAACGGCCCCCAGGTAGATGTCGATAAGAAGGCCGATGAGGAAACCCATCCGAACTCCTACTGAGTCTGATGTGACAATCTCCGTACAGTCCGGTTCGTTCGTCTAAGACTATCGCATATCGGGCCTAGGGGGCGGCAAGCGTCAGTCCCCTAATAGCGGTATAAGTCGTGTCGGAGTGAAGCCCATTACACCCTGAGAAACTACTGGAACCTACCAGCAAATCTCGCTTGCCCTGGCCAGGGACTTTGCATAATGGCTCTCTGACACAGCGCGATATCAACTCCCAATACCGGGAGAGACGAATCCTGTCTAACCGCCACTGCCTCCAAGTGCTTGGGACAGCACCCAACTGCTACCTGTTTGCACAACTCCTTTGAGCCGTGGTAGGGTAGCAATCTAAGAACAGTGGGACACACTCGAGGCGAAGTAGCAGTGTCAAGTCTGCGGACTATGCTGTACTCATGTCACTTGGGAACTGTTCACTGATGACTGGTATAAAACCAACCAACAGTTCCCTGTGAGTCCTGACCGGTGTACCCGTAACCTAACGAGCACCTGCATACTATCTCCAGTACGACGTACTGACGGCTGTGGGACAGACCATCTCCCCAACTGGGATGAGAAGCGTATACACTAGTCTACTCCGGAGTATCGATGCTCTGTCTCGATAATCCAACGACCAGGGACCTGAATAAGGATGTGCTTGTAGACTACCCAGCCCCCCACTAGTGTGACTGCCATCACTACGCTGGTAGTCAAGCAAGATCCTAAGAGCTCTATCAATACGTATACTCACATATTAAGATAGAAAAACCAAGTAGCATACTACCATGTTTAGCAAGACTGTTATATACATGTGAATATCCTAAACTTCCATTAAGTAATATACAAACTAGTATGATATAGTAATGGCCTTCTAGGGCATAAACACTAACAATCTCCCACTTGCACTAGGGCCATGTACTGGCGTATCGAAGACCGATGATCTCGAGTAGCCTCTCGAACTGAATCTGAGGTAGGGCCTTCGTTAATGGATCAGCAATGTTCTCTTCAGAAGCAACTCTCCGAACCTCGATCTCCTGACGATCAATGATCTCCCTGATCAGGTGATACCGCCTTAAGATGTTTCTAGACTTCTGATGGGACTTGGTTCCTTTGCTAAAGCTATAGCTCCATTGTTGTCGCAATACAGAGGTATTGGATCAACTATGGTAGGAACCACCTGAAGTTCTGTTATGAACTTCTTCATCCAGACTGCTTCTTTTGCGGCATCGCAAGCAGCTATATACTCCGCTTCCATCGTTGAGTCAGCAACGGTGTCCTGCTTGGAGCTCTTCCATCACACCGCCCCTCCATTGAGGGTAAAGACATAACCCGACATGGACTTGGAATCGTTTTTATCACTCTGGAAGCCGGAATCAGCAAATGCCTCCAACCTGAGGTTTTTTCCGCCGTAAACCAAGAACATCTCCTTAGTCCTTCTCAGGTACTTGAGAATGTTCTTTACTGCTATCCAGTGCTTTTCCCCTAGGTCTGACTGATACCGGCTTACCACGCTCAGTGCGTAAGCTACATCTGGTCTGGTGCACAACATCGCATACATTATAGAGCCTACCGCGGAAGCGTAGGGTATAATAGACATGCGTTCCCTTTCCAAAGCAGTCTTGGGAGACATCTCTTTGGAGAGGGTGATTCCGTGACAAGCCGGTAGATTACCGCGCTTAGAATCTTCCATACTGAATCTTTTCAGTACAGTGTCGATATACCTGGACTGCGAAAGTCCCAACATCCTCTTGGATCTATCACGATAGATCCGGATCCCCAGAATGTAAGAGGCATCACCCAGGTCTTTCATGGAGAACTTGTGTGACAAGAATCCTTTGACAGATTATAGCATAGGAATGTCATTTCCTATCAATAGAATGTCATCTACGTACAAGACGAGGAATACGACACTTCTGGCTACAACTTTACTATATATACACGGTTCATCTGGATTTTTGATAAAGTCATATTCTTTGACTGTCTCATCAAAACAGATGTTCCAACTCCGTGATGCCTGCTTTAGTCCATAAATGGACTTAAGCAGCTTGCATACTTTCCCGCTGCTCCCACTCTGATTGAAACCCTCTGGCTGATCCATATAGACGCACTCTTCTAAATTTCCATTAAGAAAAGCCGTCTTTACGTCCATCTGCCAGATTTCATAATCATGGAAGGCAGCAATAGCAAGAAGGACCCGAATGGATTTGAGCATAGCCACTGGAGAAAAAGTTTCGTCATAGTCCAAACCAGGTCTTTGACGAAAACCCTTTGCAACAAGTCTAGCCTTATAGGTTTCTACCTGTCCATCTACACCATTCTTTTTCTTGAAGATCCATTTGCATCCTATGGGTTTTACCCCATCTGGAGCAAAGTCCAAAGTCCATACTTTGTTCGTGTACATGGACTCCATTTCGGTCCGCATTGCATCTAGCCATCGTACCGAGTCGCCGCTCTGGATGGCCTGCCGGAAGTCAGTAGGTTCATCATCATCTATGATGCAATCCTCTCTATCCCCATCTATGAGAAAACCGTAGTATCTCTCAGGCGGATGAGACGGCCTACTACTCCTGCGGAGGGGTACGGGAATGTCCTGTTCTTCTTGAACCACCGGTTCTACCAAACTTTCAGTATTAGTTTGTGGTTCTGGAATTTCTTCCAGTTCTATTTCACTCCCACTTGATTCCTTTTCTAAAAACTGATGTTCTAGAAAATGGTCATTACGAGAAACAAATAACTTTTGTTCCTCTGCGTAATAGAATAGATATCCCCTGGAGTTCTTTGGATATCCCACAAACTTACACTTTACTGATCGTGCCTCGAGCTTGTCCACATGCTGCTTTTTAACAAAAGCTGGACATCCCCAAATCTTTATATACTGTAGATGGGGTTTCTTCCCGCTCCACATCTGATATGGAGTGGTAGGCACAGTCTTGGTAGGAACCATGTTCAAAAGATATGCCGCTGATTCTAGCGCATAACCCCAGAAAGATCGCGGTAACTCAGCATTACTCATCATGGATCGTACCATATCCAATAGGGTTCGATTTCGTCTCTCCGATACACCGTTATGCTGTGGAGTGTATGGAGGAGTAAGCTGAGAGAGAATTCCTTTCTCTTTTAGGTAACCTACGAACTCGGCACTTAAGTATTCTCCACCTCGATCAGATCTCAGTGTCTTAATACTTTTGCCTGTTTGGTTTTCTACTTCATTCTTATACTCTCGGAATTTCTCAAAAGCGTCGGATTTATGTTTCATCAGATAAATGAATCTGTATCTTGAGTAATCATCCGTGAAAGTAATGAAATAGGAAAAACCACCTCTTGCATGTGTAGACATTGGACCGCATACATCGCTGTGTATGAGTCCTAAGAGCTCGCTCGCTCTTACTCCATGTCCAGTAAATGGAGTCTTTGTCATCTTTTCTTTGAGACAAGATTGACAAGTGTCATAAGTTTGATATTCGAACGAGTCCAAATATCCTTCTTTATGCAACTTAGTCAACCTTCTCTCATTGATGTGACCCAGTCTACAATGCCATAAGAAAGCTTTATTTAAATCTGGAGACTTTCTTTTTAGTATGTTCTGGACATTGAAAATTTGGAGTTGGTTTAAAACATATATACCGTTATTTAGTGTACCGGACCCAATCAAACCATGATTAAGGTGGATGTTAACAACATCTCTTACAAACGTGAAATCATAACCTTTATTTGATAACAAGGAAACTGATATGATATTACACGTTAAGCTTGCTACAAAAAAACAGTTATGTAAAACCAAAATGTGTCCACTCGTCAATCCTAGATGATAATCCCCGACGGACGCAGCCCCTACGCTAGCTCCGTTAGCAACCTTTAGGGTCATATCACCTTCCTTCAGCACTCTACGGTTTCTCAGTGCCTGCAATGAATTGCAAATATGAGATCCTGATCCGGTATCCAATACCCAGGAAGTAGAGTTGATCGATAGACAATTCTCAATTACAAACACACCTAAAGTCGAAGCCACAGCTTGCTTCGGTTCCTGGTTCTTGGCGTTCCACGCCTTGCAATCCTTCTTCCAGTGCCCTTTCCTGTGACAATGGAAGCACTCATCCTGGCCAACTACCGGTACCGCAAACTTTTTCTTTCCCTTCCCTCCCACCTTACTAACACCTCCTCTAGGTTTGGTGGCGGCCTTCTTCTTCCTTCCTTTGGCCCTAGCCTTGGACCCGGAAGAAGATGCACCGCTAACAAACATAGCGGGTGTTTCCCTTGCTTTCTGCAAGGTGCCCTCTGCACTCCTTAACATGTTCAGGAGTTCCGGAAGTTCAACTTCTTTTCTTTGAAGGTTGAAGTTCAGGATAAACTGGGCGTAGGTGTGAGGAAGGGACTGGAGAATAAGGTCTGTATAGAGCTCATTATCCAAAGTCGTCCCAAGGTCTGCGAGCTCTTCAATATAGCCGATCATCTTTAGGACATGTTCTCCTACCGATGACCCGACAGCCAACCTCGCTCGAAACAAGTTCTTAGAGGTCTCGTATCTTGCTATACGAGATTGCTCTCCATAAAGTTCCTTTGTATGGAGAAATATGCCATCTATGGTCATATCCTCGTGCCTCCTCTGATGTTCATTGTTCATTGAGGCAAGCACGATGCACTTGGCTTTCACGCAATCCAAATCCCAGGTTTTGCGGATTTCCTTATCCGCATTGCTGGATTTGGGACCAGGGACAGCAGGTGCCGTAGCGGTGAGGACGTACCCCAATTTGTCATAGGTCAAAGCCATTTTGACATTCCGCAGCCAATCTTTATAGTTTGGCCCTGTCAGTAAATTTTTCTTTAAAAGTAACTTAAGTCCAGTCATTTTCAGGGTCGCTGCAATTAGGAGAGAGAGAAGAAAACTCTTTAGCATGATGCTCTTGCAAGTTTAGAGTGGTTTTTAGTTTATCTAAACTGGATGGCTCCCACTGTTTCTCGAATCCTTCCTCAAACCATAAAAGAAGAATTAGCCAGGACTATTCTCACCGTACAATACTTGCTTAGCCGTTCAGCCAGGCCAGTGTCGATACTTCGAGTGAGGTTTTCCAACGCTTTCGCGAAGTTCCTTAATTAAATAACCTTTTTTCTCTGGGGGCGTAACCCCGCTGACACCTTTCTTGACACCTACTTGGTTTATAGCATTGATCGTTAAGTGACGAATCTCCTGATAAGTAGCATATACTCACAGTAGAATCAGGATCCAAATATCATCGTATGATAATGTTGAAGGAATCCTACCAACATTCATCAAACTCCAAATGGTATGCATCTCTTTGCAAATTTCAGTTTCTTTAGAAATTCCCGATATATATTTTTGCCCCATGCTCTTATGACCTTGGCGTTAGGTCAAAATGTCATAAGTCGCATGTCAAGTTCTACCCATCATTATCTTGTCAATTTGAACCCATCCGTATATATCCTTGACGTTCGGCCAAAATGATAATACGACCGTCCCAAATTAACTCATCTATCTTATGCAACAAATGAATACCCAGTAGCTACCAAACACTATGCCTTGGCGTTAGGTCAAAATACATAGCTTGAATACTACTGAATACCCAGATGAAATGACGGAGGGCTACGAATGGTTTTACCGAAACCGTGAACGTAGTGAACTTGATATAACCGAAGGAACCTGATAGCTTTTAAAAGGAGTGGTTAAAGCTCCGCATTTAAAAATATCTGTTTTTAAAATTAACCGAGTGGTTTCTTTTAAATTGTTCCAACGATTAAACTTTTTGGTTTATTTGCTTTGCATTATAAATAATGCGTCCCATCATTAACCTATCATTGCAGAAAACAACGAAAATACAACGTCCTCTTATGCCATCCGCATTCGCCACGGGGTCCCGTCATCACCCGTTAGGTTACTTAACTAACGATAGAGCGGGGGCTGGGCTAGCGCGGGTGTAAAACATAAGTGACGTCTAAATAGCTATCATATATAGATATTGTACATTCGTCAGACGCAATAATAGGCATTCCAGATCACAGATGAACTTTATTGGATTTGCAAGTAATCCGTGTTTGTTTTGAGCCTGCAACAAAAGACGGATTACACAGTTGTGATTAATAGCCATTACCCCACCCAAGACCCCAACGGGTACGGCAAACTACCCGCCCGACAGTTTGTGCACCCCACCTTGGGTCTGTCCTAGGAGCAAAAACGGTAAAATGAAATAATACAACGGTGGCTACAACCGCAACCTGGATGTGCCCCGCAAAATAATATTACAACAAATTACATTTACATCAAATGAATTAAATAATAACCCATCACATAACCCCGGCTATACATCACAACAGTCCAACACAGTTCATATCCACAAAGAGTAAAAACCATTACAGAAATGTGCAACCCCCTGCCAACCGACATACTAGCAGTTAGGGGAGGTTTACGAACACATTATACAAACACAGATATAATCCAACAAGCAAATACTGTATAATTTCGATCGATTAAACACTTTTAATTTTGCTCCAATACTTCTCTGTAAATCTGAAACCTGAGCAAAAATAAAAACTTCCAGAAAATACCAAATATCACAGAGAAGCAACACAGGAAATTTGGGTTCCTGAATCGCCAACTCGGCGGCGGAAGCGCGGCGGATCGGTGCGATCCGCCGCGGTTCCGCGGCGCTTTAGGCGATTCAGGGGCCTAAATTTCTTGGGTGTTCTTCTACTGCCTTTTTAAGCATTCTGAACCTCCCTGAAAAATTTTTGGACTTCATTTAAAATTCGACAGAAACTTGTGATTTCGGGGTTTTCCGGTTTCGTTTTTTCCGTTCGAAATTCATACAAATTTGCAAGTAAGTTATTTATTGTTTAGCGAGGCTCTGATACCACTGTAAGTCGATGTACAACACCCCACGACTTGCGGGGAGGCGGAAATATGAAAAACGATCTTGTTCTTTGCTTAAACATCGACTAACCGCATGAATCGAAGCTAAACGATAACTAACATCAAACATAGAAGTTAACAACTACTATGTAAAGGGATTATACCTAACGAATCGTGTCCTTTGTGTTTACGAACTCCACCTCCTTGCTCGGCCTTCTCGAAGTAGTAGACGATCCACCCGAGAGCTTTACTCCAAGCTTAGCCTCTAAACTTGAGGCAACTAAACTTCTTTAGGTGCTAATCAAAGAAGCTAGGTGATATAGAGTGAGGGTTATGGTTTAATTAGTCTAACTAATCCTTGTACTCAACACATGAGAGGGGAGGATTAAGGTTTGAAGAGGGAGAGCTTGAGGAGAGAGAAGGTGAAGATAATAATGAATTTAGAATAATGAGTTATGATAATATATATCAAGCATTTCTTTTATCAAGAAAAGAAAAGAAATGAATTTAACAACCATGCTTGATAATATCTAGTGATGATTCACATCCATGAGTCATTAAGCATTTATGATGCATTAATGACATGGATGAATCATCCATATGACTCACTAATCACATTTATTGTATATGCCACCTAAACCTCCTTAGTCACCATCTTCTAGAAGCTTCTCGCGCAATTACGAGAACGCCCCTCCTTTCCGCAAAAATACGGAAAAACTTTAGACTGTATAAATCCAATAACCGGATACCGGTAACTCGCTTAAACCAAAGCCGACTGGTAAAAACTGTCCGAAAGTCGTACGTGTGTAAACACACGTATGCGTCCGAACCCTTGTCGTAAAACCATACGACCTCTATATCGTTTCGCCTGGAGTAGGGAAACTATCTGTGTGGGACTCTAGAGACTCGACTACTACGCTGGCAGTGGGTTTAACCACAGACCGCAAGCGGCACTAGCTGTACGTAACGGTCCCCAGGTAGATGTCGATAAGAAGGCCGATGAGGAAACCCATCCGAACTCCTACTGAGTCTGGTGTGACAATCTCCGTACAGTCCGGTCCGTTCGTCTAAGACTATCGCATATCGGGCCTAGGGGGCGGCAAGCGTCAGTCCCCTAATATCGGTATAAGTCGTGTCGGAGCGAAGCCCATTACACCCTGAGAAACTACTGGAACCTACCAGCAAATCTCGCTTGCCCTGGCCAGGGACTTTGCGTAATGGCTCTCTGACACAGCGCGATATCAACTCCCAATACCGGGAGAGACGAATCCTGTCTAACCGCCACTGCCTCCAAGTGCTCGGGATTGCACCCAACTGCTACTTGTTTGCACGACTCCTTTGAGCCGTGGTAGGGTAGCAATCTAAAAACAGTGGGACACACTCGAGGCGAAGTAGCAGTGTCAAGTCTGCGGACTATGCAGTACTCATGTCACTTGGGAACTGTTCACTGACGACTGGTATAAAACCAACCAACAGTTCCCTGTGAGTCCTGTCCGGTGTACCCGTAACCTAACGAGCACCTGCATACTATCTCCAGTATGACGTACTGACGGCTGTGGGACAGACCATCTCCCCAACTGGGATGAGAAGCGTATACACTAGTCTACACCGGAGTATCGATGCTCTGTCTCGATAATCCAACGACCACGGACCTGAATAAGGATGTGCTTGTAGACTACCCAGCCCCCACTAGTGTGACTGCCATCACAACGCTGGTAGTCAAGCAAGATCCTAAGAGCTCTATCAATACGTATACTCACATATTAAGATAGAAAAACTAAGTAGCATACTACCATGTTTAGCAAGACTGTTATATACATGTGAATATCCCAAGCTTCCATTAAGTAATATACAAACTAGTATGATACAGTAATGGCCTTCTAGGGCATAAACACTAATAGTCTTTACGTCCATCTGCCAGATCTCATAATCGTGGAAGGAAGCAATGGCAAGAAGGATCCGAATGGATTTCAGTATAGCCACTGGAGAAAAGGTTTCTCCATAGTCCAAACCAGGTCTTTGACGAAAACCCTTCGCAACAAGTTTAGCTTTATAGGTCTCAACCTGTCCATCTACACCAATCTTCCTTTTGAAGATCCACTTGCATCCTACGGGTTTTACCCCGTCTGGAGCAATGTCCAACGTCCATACCTTGTTGGTGTACATAGACTCCATTTCGGTCCGCATTGCATCCAGCCATTTTACTGAGTCAACGCTCTGAACGGCCTGCTGGAAGCTAGTAGGCTCATCATAATCTATGATGCAACCCTCTCTATCCCCGTCTATGAGAAAACCGTAGTATCTCTCGGGCGGATGAGACTGCCTACTACTCCTGCGGAGCGGCGTAGGAATGTCCTGTTCTTTTGAACCCTCTGGTTCCACTAAGCTCGTGGTTCTGGAATTTCTTCCAGTTCTACTGCGCTCCCACTAATTTCCTTTTCTAAGAACTGGTGTTCTAGAAAGTGGGCATTACGAGAAACAATGACTTTTTGTTCTTCTGCGTGGTAGAAAAGATACCCCCTGGTGTTCTTTGGGTATCCCACAAACTTGCACAGTACCGAGCGTGCCTCGAGTTTGTCCGCATGCTGCTTTTTGACAAAAGCTGGACATCCCCAGATCTTCAGATATTGAAGATAGGGTTTCTTCCCACTCCATAACTCATAAGGTGTGGTAGGCACAGTCTTAGTGGGAACTCGGTTCAAAAGGTATGCAGCTGATTCTAGCGCATACCCCCAGAATGATCGCGGTAACTCAGCGTTATTCATCATGGACCGTACCATATCCAATAGGGTTCGGTTCCGTCTCTCCGATACACCGTTATGTTGTGGAGTGTATGGAGGAGTAAGCTGAGAGAGAATTCCGTTCTCTTTTAAATAGTCTAGGAACTCGGCACTCAAGTATTCACCACCTCGATCCGATCTTAGAATCTTGATACTTTTTCCAGTCTGGTTTTCTACTTCATTCTTATATTCCTGGAATTTTCCAAAGGCTTCGGACTTATGTTTCATTAAGAAGACATAACCGTACCTTGAGAAGTCATCCGTAAAAGTAATGAAGTAAGAATAACCGCTTCGCGCATGTGTAGACATTGGATCGCACACGTCGCTGTGTACGAGTCCCAAGAGCTCGCTCGCTCTTACTCCGTGTCCAGTGAACGGAGACTTTGTCATCTTTCCTTTGAGACAGGATTGACAACTGGCATACGATTGATATTCGAACGGATTTAAATATCCTTCTGTATGTAACTTCGTCAACCTTCTCTCATTGATGTCACCCAGTCTACAATGCCATAAGAAGGTCTGATTGATTTACGGAGACTTTCTTTTGTGTGTATTTTGGACATTGAAAATCTGTGGTTGGTTTAATACGTATATACCATTGCTCAATGTACCTGACCCAATCAGAACTTGATTAAGGTGAATGTTTACAACATTGCTTACAAACGCAAATTCATAACCTTCTTTAGAAACTAAAGATATAGAAATGATATTACAAGTTGCGTTGGGTACAAAAAAGCAATTACGCAAAACCAAAACATGTCCATCTGACATTCCCAGGTGATAGTCCCCCACGGCTTTAGCATCCATGCTAGCTCCGTTAGATACTATGAGGGTCATGTCACCTGCTTTCAAAACACTACGGTTTCTTAACGCCTGCAAAGAATTACAGATATGAGATCCTGATCCGGTATCCAATACCCAGGAAGTAGAGTTTATTGAAAGACGGTTTTCAATAACATACACACCTGAAGCTGAAGCTGCAACCTGCTTCAATTCCTGTGTTCTGGCCTTCCAGGCCTTGCAATCATTCTTCCAGTGTCCTTTCTTATGACAATAGAAGCATTCTTCCTTATCCACAAGCTTCCCCGCTTTCTTTGTTGCTTTAGCTTTTCCCTTCGTATCCACTTTACTAACACCGCCCCTTGGTTTGGCTGGGGCTTTCTTCTTCTTTCCCTTGGCTTTCACCTTGGACCTAGAAGAAGATGATCCTCCTACAAACAAAGTGGATGTTTCCCTACCTTTCTGTAGGGTGCCCTCTGCGCTCCTCAGCATGTTGAGGAGCTCTGAAAGTTCAACTTGTTTTTCTTGTAAGTTGAAGTTCAGTATAAACTGGGCGTAAGTGGAAGGAAGGGACTGGAGAACTAAGTCCGTATAGAGCTCACTCTCCAATGTTGTCCCTAGGTCCGCGAGCTCCTCAATGTAGCCGATCATCTTAAGCACGTATTCTGCTACTGATGATCCGACTGCTATCCTTGCCGAAAATAACTTTTTCGACGCTTCGTATCTTACGATACGAGATTGCTCTCCATAAAGTTCTTTTGTATGAAGAAATATGGATTCCAAGTCCATATTCTCGTGCTTCCTCTGATGTTCATTGTCCATAGAGGCAAGTACGAGGCACTTGGCCTTCGCGCTATCAATCTCCCAAGTCTTACGGATTTCCTTATCCGCGACGCTGGAAGTGGGACCAGGGACAGGGGGAGCTTTGGTGGTAAGAAGATACCCCAGCTTGTCGTAAGTGATTGCTATCTTGACATTCCTGAGCCAATCTTTGTAGTTTGGCCCTGTCAGTAGGTTTTTATCTAGAAGTAACTTAAGTCCAGTCATGTCGAATGGTCGCTGCAATTAGGAGAGAGAGAATAAACACTCAGCATGATGCTCTTGCAAGTTTAGAGTGATTTTTAGTTTGTCTAAACAGGATGGCTCCCACTGTTTCTCGAATCCCTCCTCAAACCATAAAGGAAGAATTAGTCGGGATCAATCCCACCGCACAATACTTGCTTAACCGTTCAGCCAGGCCAGTGTCAGTACTTCGAGGGAGGTTTTCCAACGCTTTCGCAAAGTTCCTTAATTCAAGAACCTCTTTTCCCTGGGGGCGTAGCCCCGCTAACACCTTTCTAGGCACCTACTAGGTTTATAGCATTGATCGTTTAGTGAGAAATTTCCCGAGGAGTAGCATATACTCACAGTAGGATCGGGATCCAAATATCATCGCGTGACGAAACTGAAGGAATCCTACCAGAATCATCACACTCCAAGTGGTATGCAAATCTAGCAAGTTTCAGTACTTATGAAACTCCCGATGTGGATTTTTTGCCCCATGCTCTTATGACCTTGGCGTGAGGTCAAAATGTCATAAGTCACATGTCAAGTTCTTCCCATCATTATCCGGGTTAATTTGAATCCACCTGTACCTACCCTTGACAAAGGCCAAAATGGTAGTACGGCTGTCCCAAACCAACGCATTCTATCTATGCAACAGATAAATATCCGGCAGCTACCAATCACTATGCCTTGGCGTGAGGTCAAAACACATAGCTTGAATACTACCGAATATTTAACTGAAATGATGGAGGGCTACGAATGGTTTTGGCAAAACCGTGAACGTAGTGAACTTGATATAATCGATGGAACGAGATAGCTTTTAAAAGGAGTGGCTCATGCTCCGCATTTAAAAGTTAGTTTTGAAAAGAACCGAGTGGTTTTTCGAAAGTGTTCCAACGACTTTTGCTTGGTTTATTATCTTGCATTAGTTCTTTTAATGCGTGATATTCTTGCATTAGTTCTTTTAATGCGTCCCATCATTTAATCCTACCATTGCAGAAAACAACCAAAATATGACGTACGCTTATGCCATTCGCATCCGCCACGGGGCCCCGTCATTACCCGTTAGGTTACTTAACTAACGACAGAGCGGGGGCTGGGCTAGCGCGGCTGTAAAACATAAGCAACGCCTAAATAATATCATATATAGATATATTGCAATGATAGACATTTCAGATCACAGATGAACACATTGGATATACTAGGAATCCGCAATTCGTACGAGCCTGTAACGAAAAGCAGATTACACGGTCGCGGTGAATAGCCAATACCCCATCCAAGACCCCTACGGGTGCGGAAAACTACCCGCCAAGTACCCGAAGCGAAGCAACCTCCCTCAACTCCGTGAGTAGGCCACTCGGCACTTCGGCATACCCGGTAGTTTGTGCACCCCCTCCATGGGTCTATCCTAGGAGCAAAAATAGTAAAAAGAAATTATACAATGACGGCTACAACCCCGACCCGGTTGTGCGGCCATACAAATAATTATTACATCAATTTATAAATTTACATGAATTGAAAGAAAAGAAAACTCTCGTCTCACAACCCCCGGCTATTCACCCGCGACAATCCAACATATACATATACACATTCCAATAACATTACAGATCACAGATTTGTATAACCCCCACTAATCGACATATAGCGATTAGTAGACGTTCAATACAAATATCACATCACAGAAAAACCCGTCAGCTTAAGTCTTTTAGAAGTTCGATCAAAAATACGGATTTTCAGGACCCCCAAAATAAAATTTTCGTTCTGGAAAATCTGGACAGAAAATACATATTCCAAAAATCCCAAAATACCCCTATGAGCAAACTGCAAAGAAGAAACCCCATGACCGAGTCAACTCGGCCGCGGTTCCGCGGCGGGAGCAAGCTCCCGCCGCGGAACCACAGCTCTTTGATCGAGTTAGGGGGTCAAATTTTTGCAGTTTCTTCAGAAAACCCTGAGTCTATTTTTGGTGTATCTCAAAAAAAATTTCCAGCACTTTTAAAATCGACAGAAAGTTTAAAAACCGGGGTTCGTTTTGCGACTTTTTCTTTGATCGATCTTCTAGCTACTTTGCTAACATGTTAGATAGAGTTTAACTAGGCACTGATACCACTGTAAGTCCATGCTACCTCTCCCGGTACTTTCGGGCATGCGGAATTTGGTGAAAAACAATTTTCTAGAGACGGTAACATGGACTCAAAACCGGATCTTGGTTAAACGTCTAACTAACAACCTAACTAGGAGTTGTTAACAACTCGGTTAGGGGGTTATACCTTTCTTTCTTGAACTCCTTTGTCTTCAAGCCTCGATGGTTGTCCGGATCGGCTTCACCCCGTCGTCTTCTTGCGCCGAAGATCGATCCACCTGAAAGCTTTTACCTTTGGCTTCTTCTTCGTACTTTGAAGAAACTAGTTCACTCGGTTTGCTAAACCTTGTGAACTAGAGTGAGTAGAGGAGAGTGTGTTGGGATTTTCTCTATGGTTCTTGGTTCTCAACACATGAGACAAGTGAACCATAGACTAAAGAGAGGGAGAGCAAGAGGAAGGAGATGAGAGCTCAAGAACACAAGAGAGAGAATGAAAATGATAGAATGAGCAAGACTTTTCTCACTTGGCTCTCATAATCCAAAACCATCATCACAAAAATAGTAATCAAGTATTGTGTAAATGGTTTAAGTCAAAATGGCTACATCATTTCATGCACTCATATTGCACAAGAGAACAAGCAAGTGAAAAGTCTTTGCCATGAAATGATAGCCATTGTCATCATGATGGTCAACTAGTCCAACCTAGTCAACCGGTCCACAAAGTCAACAAGTCAACAAAGTCAACCCCTCAACAACCATGTCACCTCAATACTTAATTAATATTATTGTTAATCATATATCATATTCTCATTAGGGTTGAGTAAAAAGTCAATAGTCAACAGTCAACGGTTAACAACCCTAATGAGAATCCTCTGCCTCTGTCTCTCCGTCAACTGTGCATACACACCCGCATCCGCGTTCCGAGGAACACGAATACAAACTGGATAAAACCAATCCCAAAACGTACACTAGGATCTGGCTTAAACCAAAGCCCACTAGTGTTAACTGTCCGGACACTGTACGTGCACAAGTGCACGGATGTGACCGGACCCTGTCGCAAAACCATGCTACAACTACTCTTTTGCCTAAAGGCGAATAGCTTTCTGTGTGGGACTCTAAAGACTCGACACTACGCTGGCAGTGGGTTTAACCACAGACCGCAAGCGGCACTAGCTGTGCGTAACGGTCCCCAGGTAGATGCCGACAAGAAGACTGACGAGGTGAAACCCATCTGAACTCCTACTGAGCCTGAATGTGACAATCTCCGTACAGTCCGGTCTGTTCGTCTGATACATCGCATGGCGGGCTTAGGGGGCGGTAAACGTCAGTCCCCCAATAGCGGTACAAGTCGTGTCGGAGTGAAGCCCAAAACACCCTGAGATAACACTGGAAGCCTACCAGTATATCTCGTTTGCCCTGGCCAGGGACTACTCGTGTAATGGCTCTCCTGGACACAGCGCGATGTCAACCCCCAATACCGGGAGAGACGAATCCTGTCTAACCGTCACTGCCTCCAAGTGCTTCGGGACTGCACCCAACTACCACCTGTTTGCACGACTCCTTTGAGCCGTGGTAGGGTAGTAATCAAAGTACAGTAGGAACACACTCAAGGCGAAGTGACAGTGTCAAGTCAGCGGACTAAGCTGTACTCATGTCACCTGGGAACTGATAACTGACGATAGGCATAATACCAACTAGTCAGTTCCCGACGAGTCCTGTCCAGTGTACTCGTAACCCAACGAGAACCCGCATACTATCTCAAGTACGACGTACCGACGGCTGTGGGACAAACCGTCTCCCACACTGGGATGAGAAGCGCATGCGCTAGTCTACTCCGGAGTATCGATGCTCTGTCTCGATAGTCCTGCGACCAGGGACCTGCATAAGGATGTGCTTATAGATTACTCAGCCCCACTAGTGTGACTGCCATCACAACGCTGGTAATCAAGCAAAGATCCTAAGGGCTCCACTAATGTGTATAGGCGATATACTAAAATAAACACATGTACACATTGAAGTAGAAACAAACCAAGTAGCATACTACTATTTTGAGCAAGATTGTATATACAAGGTGAATATCCCAAGCTTCCATTAAGTAATATAAAACTAGTATGATACAGTAATGGCCTCTAAGGCATATACACTAACAGAAATTGCTCATACATCCTTCATGCGACCGTTAATACATCTTGAGGTACTGAACGACCGATTACAAAATGTGTTTGCGGATTTAGGTGTAAATCCTCGTCTTGCAATACCTAAGGCTTAGCAGTGACTCCCAAACCAGTTGGTCTAAGGCACTAGGTGATAAAGCACCCTCACTATATTTTTTTTATTTCTGCAACCTTAAGTAATTATAAAACCAGTGTTCTTTTTTTTATCTCTTTATTTTCCACTTATACTTTTATTTTATTTTCTTCATACTAAGGATTTTAGACAAGAGCATTTCAAGGTATCCTCTACTATCCCAAGTTTCAAGATGTGTGTGAGTGCGTATAGTTGGGTATATATTTTCCGAATTTGAACTTAAGGTTCAGAATTATTTTTCAGACTTATACTTCAGATAAAAATTTCAATACTCTTCCCTTATTTTGACTTAGCCCAAAAACTGAACTCAAAAATTGCCTATTTCTAAATAATCTACAAGGGCATATATTTTCTACGGTTAAACTTTAAGAATGGTTATTTTTATGGTTTTTAATTTACTAAGTTTAGGATCTAGTTTTTCCCTACTATTCAACCGTCATGTTGAACTTAAATCAAATATGGCCAAAATTGAACTTTTCAATTTTTATAATTTAAATTTTTTTAAATTTTTAATGGTTTTAAAATAAATATGCAAATGCAAAAATATACACATGAATGCGAAGGAAGAAAGCTTACTGAGCACACCCCCAAACTTAAACTTGACAGTGCCCTCACTGTCAGGCTATACCAAGAGGGTCAAAATTTCCGGCCCTCCCCCTTTTTTTATATATATTTTTCTTATTATTATTAACAGAAAAAATAAAACAAAATATATATACAAAAATGTCTCCCCCAACCTTAAGGGAAACAGTGTTTCCACTTTTAAAGTTCAGAGTTAGGGGGGAGAAAAACACAGTATCAAGCTATATAAGGCCTTACACAGGCCAAAGGTTAGCACCAACTATTCAAAAAATTTATCGTTATAATGGTGTGGTGGGTGAAAGAATGGAGTGTAGAGAAAAGAAATGAGAAACACACGAGACTGTGTGGAGATAGAAGCAGTATATGGTCTCGGTAGGGGAGAAGAATGGCAGAAGGGAAAAAGAAATGGTGGTGGTGGTTCGACTTCTTCAGGTGGAGGTTGATTAATCACAAAATTCGTGTCGTTTAGGAATGCGAGTTCGTCGGCGAAAATATCTTCGAAACTTCCATCGATGGTCCGATTGAACGTTTCAATGTTAATAAGTGTCGTGCCAGAATTCAACATACTTAATTTTTCAAAAATTATGAAGGTAGGATAGTCGTGAGGCTCGTTTACCTTATTTTCAAAAGAGTCTAAATCAAGTTGTTTTTCTAGAATTATTGAACTCAAAATATCGGATTGTGATTCATTAATACTCGCTATCGTCAAAGGAAGATTAGAAGAAGAATCAGAGAAAGTAGGAGAAAGAAGTGGAATGCGAACTTGAGGGTGGAGATGGAGTGTATAAATTAACACAATTTGTAATGACCGATATGTAAAAAGCGATTGTGCTAATCTATCAACCCACTGAGAAATGAGGTCAAATCCCTCAAGATTCGTGAGAAAACATGTGTACGTTGAACTTGGTAAACCAAACATTGAAAATGAAAGTGTAACGGTTTCTTGCAAAGTCGGAATAGGGATGCAGGGAAGTGATTGAGGAAAGGTATCGGTTAAAGATTCAGGAGGGTGTGCGCAGTCAATGAAAGGGATAGAATGAATTGGAAAATCCGACTCCTCAAGTAAAACTGCTTCATCCTAAATAATTTCCTCAATACTCTCCTTAAATTTTAGCTTATCCATGTAATTCTCATCAAAATCAAGACGGATATAATGTTTGGGAAAAAACATTTAATGACTCGGGATGATGAATTTTAGAGAAAAATTCAGTCAAATCTGCTGGTTGATCATCCAAAATATTCCCAGCGTCGCAATTCTCAATCAAGTGAAAAACAATTTTTTCAGACACCTCATCAAAAGCATGGATATTTATCAATTCGGGTTCTAAAGTGGAGGTGTAGAGGTCAAAATGATTGGTGATGTTTTCACTCGAAAGGGACCCTTCACAATCTGGCAAATCAAACACTACAAACTCGCACAACTCATTAAACGTTTTATCTTCAACTGGTGAATCATTTGGAATACTTGATAGACATTCAAAACCAGAATTGTGGGATTCAATTGGGGATGGGTAGGTTTGATTTGGAAGGATGTACAGCTCGTTCTCACAACTCAAATTCTCAATCTGTCCAACCGCCTCATCATACATTGTAATTTTTGGAGCTAGTTAGAAACTAACTACTGGGTCACTAGGTTGTATAAGGGCGGCCATGGACGCATTCAAATCAATTATATTTTTTCTTGACGTCACCATAAAATCTTCCAACAACTATTCCAGACTAGACATGGGTTGTGAAGGGGTTTCAGTAAAAGATTCAAAGTTGATTGGATACTGGAAACTCCCAAATGGCTGTGTAGAAGCAATGTCTAGTGAAGGTGCCAAAGTCGGGTAGGACTGGTAGGAATTGAATGGTTGGAGAGGAGTATGATCAACTTTTGGATAAGAAGGTGAATGAAAATGTTGATCCGAAGAATTCACAGTGGTGAAAGGAGTGAAAGATCGGTTACATGATTGTGCAATATGTTCAGCAATAGACATGGGTTTCGGGGTTACAACAGGACTCGAAAAAGGAGTATCAATGTAAGAAGGTAGTGAAGGTTGATACAAGGTGGATTGCGGAGTCCAACAGGATGCCCTAGACGCGTCTATTCGATCTTTTAAAGAAATTTTGGGCATGGAGGGGTCGTCCGAAATTCGACCAAAACAATGAGCGTAGGAAGTAATGTCTGGTTGAGGGTACCAAAGATCGGCAAGAGTTTTGCGAGGTGGGGTACCCATGATGTGAGAAAAGAAAGGAAAAAGAATATGATTTTTTTTAGTTTTTTTTATATTTTGTTTTTAAAAAAATTGTTTGTTTTTGGAGTTTTGTAATTTTTGAAAGTGTTTTTTTTAGAAAGAGTTTTTGCAAAATTTGTACGGAACTACGATACAATTTCAAACAACCACAGTTTAAACATCCACAATCAAACCTAGAGCTGAGGTCTCCTAAGTCAACTAGACTGCTCCTAACTGTTCCAAAGCGACAAATTGTGAGATATCCCTCAAATCGCCTCTTCACCGCCAATTGTGGCCAGGGAAGCACATATGAAGAAAGGATGGTTCCGCTCACGAATCACCGTGAGAAGGGCCTTTTAAAGTTACCTTTCTCACTTGTCAAGCCTAGGCACCACAAAGTCAGTTTTAGATAAATGACTGAATGCCCACAACCTTCCTCTGTCCTAATGAGCACGACAGTCCTTAGTTTACTGAGTCTAGATATTTTTTAATTAACTAAAGGGTGATGCATATGGTTTTAGTGATTTTTGGGGTCTTAAGGAGGGTAATAAAATCCCTACCCAATCCGGATTGGTGTTATAGCCCCTTAAAATTCCGTTTTAAATATGCAAAGTAATTAACACACAAAATCCAAAACACTTTGAATTTTTTTTAATTGGCAGCGCAAAGAATCCTGCACAAAATCAATTTATTGGATAGGAAGAAGAAGTTGCTGTGCAAAGAATACCTGCAGGAAAAAAAAATTTAGTGGAGTGCAGAGGAAAGGAGAAAAGAGATACTCACGGAGAATTTTTAACTGCTGACGTCACAGGTTGACCGCGGTTCCGCGGTCAACTGCTTGAATCTGCCGTGGTTCTGCGGCGGTTTAGTTGGTTTAGATCTCCAAATTTTTTCTCTGTGTTGTTTGGACTCTCCCCAGTCTGTTCAGATCCTCTGTTTCCTGATTTGTTCACTGGCTTACTCCAGATCTGAAATAGAGTTTGCTTCAAGCCTGCACACTTGCACAAAAACCTTTCAAAAAGAACAAGACGATTTTTATTTTTATTTTATTTTATTTTATTTGTTAATTCATTTTTTTTAAATTTCAATTTTTATAATAATTTTTTTAATAATATATTATTATTATTATTAACCCGAAATTACACAAAGAAAGAGACTATCGTCTCTCTGGCAACGGCGCTATTTGATTGCTAGAGATTTAGTGCGTATGCGTTTTGTAATCAAAGATTAAGAATATACCGCAATCAATAACGGTGTCGCTTGGTAGCTAGCCGATTGAGTACGGGTCGGTCAACAAGGAGATGCATTCCTTTTCTTTATGTTCTAACGAGTTAAGTCAAAAAATTGGTGGTTTTGTTATAGATCTTTGAATGATAATAAACTGATAAAAAGGCTTGTTCGGGTTATGATTAGGTTAGTTCGAAAAAGGGATTCTTCTCGCTTCTATCAATGCCCTAATTATGAATATAGGTGTTAGGGTAATAGTCAACAGCGGGGATTAGCACGACTAGGAAGAAACTAAGTTTCTTCCATTTGGTCCTTGTCCGTCCGTTCTTGGCTCTTAGACCTAACCTCTGGTTAATTCAACCACAACCGGTCTAACTAGGGAATCACCACTATCTTGTTGGATAAGGTACGGTAGTGACCGGATTATGGTTGATTTAAAGAGAGTCCTTTCAATAAAATTATTTGGGTAAAGAAAGGAAGGAGAGAGATTTCCTTCGCTCAAACCTTCCCTATCCTAACCCTAACAAGTGATGAAGTACTCACTCATTAGGAAGGTGAAAATTAAATTCGTTTTTATAATTTTTAATACTAGAAAACTAAATTGCAGATAATAAAAGAACAGGTAAAAATTGCAGGAATTAAAATTGCAGATAAAAAGAATGCAAGATAAAAATAAAAAAATACCTTTATTGATGACCTCTCAACGATTCATTACAAAATGAGAATTAAATCTAGAAATTGAAAAGAGATTAAGAACTAAAGAGAGGCATCTCAAAAGAGGAACCCAAAAAGAGGCACAAAAACTAAAGAGAGGCATCCTTCCTATTTATAGATAGAAAAAACCCTAGGTTATATTCTGATCCATACATGAAATTACAAAACAACCCCAAAGACCGAGTCAAATCACCGACACCCCACCGACACGTGCATTGCACGGCCGCGGAACCGCCGCAGAAAAGCCTGTTTGGCCGTGGATCCGCGGCCATTTGGTGGGCTCATGGGCCTATCTCTTTAGGGTTTCTCTGTGTTGCTTTTATCTTCTGTTTTCTTTACTTGGTTTCTCAGATTTTTTTCTACTTTCTTCCAGATTTCCAACAGTCCAGAATTTGTGGACTTTTACCGTAAGCTTCACTTTGAAGTCTTGTATCTTGTGCTGCCCTTGAACTGTCTTGTGCATGGAACTGTTTACCGATCTTCATTTGTTCCTTGAACTGTTAGGAGGGATCATACGGATTCATCTTTTGTTGGTCGTAGTCTCACTTTTGTAACGTCTTTTCATGAATTTCAGTTTATTGTTCTGAGAACCTCTAACCAACAACTATTTAGCAGACATGGATCAAAAGCACCTATTTATTTGAAATATGATTAAGAATGGGTGATATAATAATGCAAAATTCTGATATGAACAGGTATCATTGTGCATTCGATTTCTACCTTGTGATGTACTTTTATTCACTGAGTTGGCAACTCATCCCTGTTGTGCCACAGTTTCTTGCAGGAGTTACTGCTTAGATTATCAGCGGCTTGGGGCACACTTTCCTTTCGGTGATTGCTTTTGGCAGGTGGGTTACTGTTGTATCGTACTCATATTTGTATATTCTTATCTTTTTGTATCTAGTAAAACTCCATCAACTTAGAACTGGTATATTGTTGACTTAGAAGCGAGACTTAGAATCGTGTGTTGTGGGCGTCGTACTCATTGGAGTCGACCATTTTATAATGTTGATTTTGTTTCACTTTTCTTTTCTTTGCCTTTGTGCATCTTATATTGTTTGCTTGGTTGTTCCGCCATTTGGGTGTGAAAGCTAGATCCCGTTTGGATGCTACTTATATTATTATGTTGTATCGGGTTTTATACAAAATTACAAATGAGGTGCTATCGAATTTCAAAACGTCATAGATACTTTTCGAACATACTTAGTTAAACTTAAATATTTATTTTAAACTGATTCCATCTGATGACTATTTTAAACTTCACTTCCAATATTTTCAAAAAGGGTTTAGATTCCGGGTTTCGGCTTACTTGAACCGCGTCGACGTCTTTAGATGTCACATGATTTAAGTGCCGGTCACGTGCCACATTCGGGTCGTGACAATTATATATTAAATTATCAAATCAACATTTGATTTAATAATCCGGCTATATCACATATAACCGACTAATATAATACGTGTCATCTTATCGAATCAACACTTGATTCGATAACCCGGCTATATCACATATAACCGACCGATATCACATATCGCGAGAATAGAATACGGTATCAAATACTCGTATTATTCTCGATCCCGCACATATCACATATGTGTTCCTACTTCATTTTTCCTGAGCCAGTAAACCTCTTTGAAGGACTCTAAAGACTCGTCAATACGCCGGCAGTAGGTGATGATCACATCAAGCACCCACAGGCCGTCAGCGGTACTAGCTGGACGTAACGGCTACCCTGGTATTGAGCGATCAGAAGATCAACAAGAAAGACTGCTCATACTCCTTTATCATCCTGTTAGTAACACTACCGTATAGTCCGGTCTCTTCGTCTGATATGTCGCATATCCAGTCTAGGGGTGGTAATCGTCAGACCCCAGTAATCGATAAGTCATGCCGATATGAGGCTCATAACGGGTCGAGATTCTACTGATAACACATACCAGTAGATCTCCATATCAGCCCTGGCCAGGGACTTCCTGTTATATCCAAATCGAGCACAGCGCAACATCAACCCCCAATACCAGGAGAGACGAAACCTCTAATATAGCTCATTGCCTCCATGTGATTCGGGACTGTACCCAAAAGCCACCATTTTGCACGTTCTCCTGAACATGGTAAGGTGGTAATCAAAACACTGTGGGAATCACATAAGACTCAATGACGTTCTCGGGTCTACAGACTAACCTGTACCAGTGTCACCAGAGAACTGCTATCTGACGATAGGTATAATACCAACTAGGAGTTCTCGGCGAGTCCGTTCAGTGTACCCAGTCTCCACTGAGCACCTGTATATCATCTTTGATGTCAAACACTAATGGATGTGGGATCATCAATATGTGAGAGCAAGACAGTATCACAATACAAGTCAACATGTTAAGACAAAGTGCAACCAGATTGCATACTATCATGTCGAGCAAGAAAGTACTCTCTATATATATTCAAGCTTTCACTATAATATACATCATATGTACAATAATAGCCTCTAGGGCATATACTGTAAGTATCGTTACACACCCCACGTGATGCGGGGAGGCGGAATAAGTAAAAATGATCATTTTATACAAGGTAATATCGACTAAGCATAAGGAGCTTTGCTAAACCATATCTAACACAACAAACTAGAGGTATTATCTACTCGGTCAGAAAATTATACCTAAAGTTCCAAGTCCTTCTTCTCCTCTCACGGTCCTCCTTCACCACTTGAGCTCCTTTGGAGTGCAAAGGATGGCACCTCCTCGTCGGCTCCTCGATGCAACAGAAGATCCACCCGAGAGTTTCTACTACAAGCTTTAACCTCTAACTTGAGGTAACTAAGTGGCTTAGAGTGCTAATCTAAGTGACCTAGAGGATATAGAGATGGATTAAGGATTGATTAGTCTTGATAACCCTAGGGTTCTCAACTCATGAGAGGATTAGGGTTAGGTTGAAGAAGATGAGAGAGCTTGAGGAGAGAGAATGTATTTATGATAATGAAATGAACTTCACTCATTTGGAAATAATTTGAAGCATGAAAATATCTTCATAATAATATATTTAAACATCAACCATTCTTCATTTAATTCCTTGTGATGAATCATCTCATGATTCATGGTTCATTTAATAGACATAACACATCATCTCCTCCACTTCATTAAGTTTAATCCACAAATGAATTAAACCTAAATGAGCCATCTTCTTTCTAGAAACTTCCCGACCAATTACGAGAATGCCCCTCCCATCCGTATTTACGAAAAACACGGATATACTGAGACTGCATAAATCTAATAATCCAATACTAGAATCTGGCTTAAACCAAAGCCCGCTAGTATAATCTGTCCGAATATCATATGTGCACAAATACACGTATATGTCCGAACCTTGTCGTAAAACCATATGAACTCTATATCGTTTCGCCCGATGCAGGGAAACCCTCTGCGAGAGACTCTAAAGACTCGATACTATGCTGGCAGTGGGTTTAACCACAGACCGCAAGCAGTACTAGTTGTATGTAATGGTCCCCAGGTAGATGTCGAAAAGAAGGACGATGAGGAAACCCGTGCGAACACCTACTGTGCCTGATGTGACAATCTCCGTACAGTCCGGTCTGTTCGTCTAGTACCATTGCATATCGGGCCTAGGAGGGTGGCAAGCGTCAGTCCCCTAATAGCGGTATAAGTCGTGTCGGAGTGAAGCCCATTACACCTTGAGAAACTACCGGAACACCTTCCAGTAAATCTTGCTTGCCTTTGCCAGGGACCTTGTGTAAAGGCTCTCCAAACACAGCACGATATCATCCCCCAATACAGGGAGAGACGGATCCTATCTAACCGCCACTGCCTCCAAGTGCTTCGGGATTGCACCCAACTGCTACCTTTTTGCACGACATAGTCAAGCCGTGGTATGGTAGCAATCTAATAACAGTGGGAACACACTCGAGGCGAAGCAGTAGTGTCAAGTCAATGGACTATGCTGTACCCATGTTACCTGGGAACTGTTAACTAACGACGGGAATAATACCAACCAACAGTTCCCTCCGAGTCATGTCCGGTGTACCCGTAACGCAATGAGCACCTGCATACTATCTCCAGTACAACGTACTAATGGCTGTGGGACAAACCATCTGCCCTGCTGGGATAAGAAGCGTATACACTAGTCTACTCTGGCGTATCGGTACCCTGTCTCGACAATCCTTCGACTAGGGACCTGAAAAAGGATGTGCTTGTAGACTACCCAGCCCCCACTAGTGTGACTACCATCACAACGCTGGTAGTCAAGCAAGATCCTAAGGGCTCTATCAATATGTATTCGCAATATGCTAAAGGAAACATATACACATATTAAGATAGATGCAAACCAAGTAGCATAATACTGTGTTGAGCAAGACTGTTATAAACCCGTGTATATATCCCGAGCTTCCAAAATGTAATATACAAGCCAGTACTATACAATAATGGCCTCTAGGGTATATAACACTAACAATCTCCCACTTGCACTAAGGCCATGTGCTGGCGTATCGCAGACCTACCATCTCGAATAGCCTCTCGAACTGCGTCTGAGATAAGGCCTTTGTGAATGGATCTGCAGTGTTCTCCTATGTAGCAACTCTCATGATCTCGATCTCCCGGCAATCTATGATCTTCATGATCAGGTGATACAGCTTCAAGATGTGTCTGGACTTCTGATAGGACCTGGGTTCCTTCTCTAAAGCTATAGCGCCGTTGTTGTCGCAATACAGCTGTATTGGATCAACAATGGTAGGAACCACCTGAAATTCTGTGAGGAACTTCTTTATCCAGACAACTTCTTTTGAGGCATTGCAAGCAGAGATATACTCCGCTTCCATCGTCGAGTCAGCAAGGGTGTCCTGCTTGGAACTCTTCCAGCACACCGTCCCTCCATTGAGGGTAAAGACATAACCTGACATGGACTTGGAGTCATCCTTGTCACTCTGGAAGATGGAGTCAGCAAAAGCCTCGATCTGGAGGTCTTTTCCGCCGTATACCAAGAACATATCCTTAGTCCTTCTCAGGTTCTTAAGAATGTTCCTTACTGCCATCCTGTTCTTCTTCCCTGGGTCTGACTCATACCGGCTTACCACGCTTAGTGTGTAAGCTACATCTGGTCTGGTACCCAACATCGCATAGATTATAGAGCCTACCGCAGAAGCGTATGGTATAATTGACATGCGATCCCTTTCCTAATCAGTCTTGGGAGACATCTCTTTGGAGAGGGTGATTCTGTGACAAGCCGGTAAATTACCGCGCTTTGAATCTTCCATACTAAATCTTTTCAGTATAGAGTTGATATACCTGGACTGCGAAAGTCCCAATATCCTCTTAGATCTATCACGATAGATTTGGATCCCCGGAATGTAAGAGGCATAACCCAGGTCTTTCATGGAGAACCTGTGTGACAAGAATCCTTTGACAGATTGTAGCATAGGAATATCATTTCCTATAAAGAGAATGCCATTCACGTACAAGACGAGGAATACGACAGTTCTTGCTACAATCTTACTATAAATACATGGCTCATCTGGATTTTTGATAAAGTCATATTATTTGACTATTTCATCAAAACAGATGTTCCAACTCCGCGATGCCTGCTTTAGTCCATAAATGGACTTAAGCAACTTGCATACTTTCCCGCTGCTCTCACTCTGAATGAAACCTTCTGGCTGATCTATATAGACGCACACATCCAAATTTCCATTTAGAAAAGCCGTCTTTACGTCCATCTGCCAGATCTCATAATCGTGGAAGGCAGCAATGGCAAGAAGGATCCGAATGGATTTGAGCATAGCCACTAGAGAAAAGGTTTCGTCATAGTCCAAACCAGGTCTTTGACGAAAACCCTTTGCAACAAGTCTAGCATTATATGTTTCAACCTGTCCATCTACACCAATCTTCTTTCTGATGATCCACTTGCATCCTATGGGTTTTACCCCATCTGGAGCAAAGTCCAAAGTCCATACTTTGTTGGTTTACATGGACTCCATCTCAGTCCGCATTGCATCCAGCCATCTTAACGAGTCGCCACTCTGAATGGCCTGCTGGAAGCTAGTAGGTTCATCATTATCAATGCTGCAATCCTCCTTATCTCCGTCTATGAGGAAACCGTAGTATCTCTCAGGAGGATGAGACGGCCTACTACTCTTGCAGTGTGGTGGGGGAATGTCCTGTTCTTTTGAGACTTATGGTTCCATCAAGCTTTTAGTATTAGCTTGTGATTCTGGAATTTCTTCCAGTTCTATTGTGCTCCCACTTGTTTCCTTTTCTAAGAACTGATGTTCCAGAAAATGGGCATTACGAGAAATAAAACCTTTTGTTCGTCTGCGTAAAAGAAAAAATACCCCTTGGAGTTCTTTGGGTATCCCACAAACTTACACTGTACTGAGCGTGCCTTGAGTTTGTCCGCATGCTGCTTTTTAACAAAAGCTGGACATCCTCATATCTTGAGATACTGAAGATAGGGTTTCTTCCCACTCCACATCTGATATAGTGTGGTAGGCACAGTCTTGATAGGAACCCTGTTCAAAAGATATGCAGCTAATTCTAGTGTATAACCCCAGAAAGATTGCGGTAACTCAGCATTACTCATCATGGAACGTACCATATCCAATAGGGTTCGGTTCTGTATTTCCAATACACCGTTGTGTTGTGGAGTGTATGGAGGAGTAAGCTGAGAGAGAATTCTATTCTCTTTTAAGTAATCCAGGAACTCGGCACTCAAGTATTCACCACCTCGATCAGATCTCAGTATCTTGATACTTTTGCCGATTTGTTTTTCTACTTCATTTTTATATTCTTGGAATTTCTCAAAAGCCTCGTATTTATGTTTCATTAAGAAAATATATCCATACCTAGAGAAATCATCCGTAAAAGTAATGAAATATGAAAAACCACTTCTTGCATGTGTAGACATTGGACCACATACATCACTGGGTATGAGACCTAAGAGCTCACTCGCTCTTACTCCGTGTCCAGTGAACGGAGTGTTTGTCATCTTTCCTTTGAGACATGAGTGACAAGTGGCATAAGAATTATATTCGAACGGATCCAAATATCCTTCTCTATGTAACTTAGTTAATCTTGTCTCATTGATGTGACCCGGTCTACAATGCCATAAGAAAGCCTGATTTATATCTGGAGACTTTCTTCTAAGTGTGTTCTTGACATTGAAAATCTGCAATTGGTTTAATACGTATATACTGTTATCTAGTGTACCGGACCCATTCAAACCATGATTAAGGTGGATGTTAACAACTTTGCTTACAAACGCGAAATCATAACCTTCTGTTTATAACAAGGATACTGATATGATATTACACGTTAAACTAGGTACACAAAAATAGTTGTGAAAAACCAAAATATGTCCACTCGTCAATCCAAGGTGATAATCCCCTACGGACACAGCATCCACGCTCGCTCCGTTAGCAACCTGGAGGGTCATATCACCGGTATTCAGTACTCTACGGCTTCTCAGAGCCTGCAATGAATTGCATATATGTGATCCTGATCCGGTATCCAATACCCAGGAAGTAGTGTTGATTGAAAGACCATTTTCAATTAAAAAAACACCTGAAGCCGAAGCCACAACTTGCCTCAGGTCCTGGTTCTTGGCATTCCAAGCTTTGCAATCCTTCTTCCAATGGCCCTTTCCATGACAGTGGTGTTGGAGATAGTGCCCTCAGAGTCAATTATTGGATCACAGGCACGTGATTGCAATGATTGAGGGAGGACCTATCCCGGTAGGACAGTCTTACTCGAGATGATAGTATGCTATCTGGTTTATCTTTATCATCGTGTACTGCTTTAGGTGACCCGACATGTCGCTATTACACGTTGATAGAGCCCCTAGGATTCTTGCTTGATGACCAGCAGTATGATGGCGATCATATTCGTGGGAGCTGAGGTCTATAAGCACATCCTTAAAAGGTCCCTAGTCGTGGGAGTTTCGAGACTGGGCATCGATTCTCCATTAGTAGACTAGTGTATACAGTCGAGACCCCGACGAGGGGCGGTGGCCGGTCTCACAAGCCACTGATGTCAGTTGGTTCACCTAAGATGTATACAGGTGCTCATTGGGTTATGAGGACACCGGACAGGACTCGCCGGGAACCTGCTAGTTGGTCTTATACCAGACGTCAGATAGCAGTTCCCAGGTGACATGTGTACAGGTTAGTTCATCGACCTGAGATCGTCATTTGTCTCGTGTGAGTTCCCACTGTGCTTTGATTACTACCCTACCACGGCTCAAAGGAGTCGTGCAAACAGGTTTTAGTTGGGTACAGTCCCGAGCCACATGGAGGCAGTGAGCGGATCTGCAGGGGTTCGTCTCTCCCGGTATTGGGGGTGAGGTCGCGCTGTGTCTAGGAGAGCCATTACGCAAAGCCCTCGGCCGAGGCAGGAGATTTACTGGTAGGTATTCCAGTAGTATCTCAGGGCGTTCTGGGCTACACTCCGACACGACTTGTACCGCTTTTGGGGGTCTGACTTTCACCAACCCCCTAGGCCCGCCATGCGATACTCATAGACGAACGGACCGGACTGTACGGATATTGTCACTGACAGGCTCAGTTGGGTGTTGGGGTGAGCTTCCTCATCGACGTCCCTTTTGGTCAATAGCTGGTGGCTCGTCACGTATTGGCTTATACCTCTGACGTGCTAGTGGTTAAATCCACAGCCATAGTATTGACGAGTCTTTAGAGTCCACCACACTTTCAGTTACTCAGCTTTCGGGCGAAACGCTGTAGAGGCCGTATGGAGATATGGCAGGGTCCGATCAGATACGTGCGGTATTGCACGGATCAGGATCGGACGGTTTGTACTAGTAGCCGTATAGGTATATGGCAGGGTTCGATCAGATACGTGCGGTATTGCACAGATCAGGATCGAACGGTTATTACTAGCCGGCTTTGGTTTAAGCCGGTCTTAGTTTAGTACAGTGTAGATTTTGTCTCATTGCATTTGTATCCGGACGGAATACAGATGCGGGTGTGTATGCACAGTATCGGGGTTTTCCTGTAATTTATTACGGGACCAGTTTTCTGGAGTTGTCAGTTTGCATTCCGTTCCGGCCGGTTTTCCTTTGTTCTTTCCCGGCCGGACTTTTCCGATGGAGGGGGTAATTTGCAGTTTTGCAAATTACACTTAGTAGAGGGGTTTTATGCAATTGTGTTGATTATGATGGCTTTCATATCTTGCACCATCACTTGATTTAAATGAGAAGTGAAAGGTTATGGGTTGAATAGGAAAAAAGGCATGGTTGATGTTTTCTTGTCTTTGATGTGGTCACCACTTCCTTGCTCCTACACTCACCTCCCTTTGTGTGATGATATTCATTCCTCCACCATTCTCATTCTCACTTGAAGAAAGTTATTCATGGTTATGAGAAAAGAGAGAAGAAGAAAAAGAAAGAGAGGAAGAAAAAGAAAGAGAGAAAGAAAAAGAATGAGAGAGTTCATCTTGATTATGTGAGGAATTCTTCATCTCCTTCTTCTTCTTGTTTTAGAAAAATGAAAGCACCATTTTTCTTAACCCCAATCCTCCATCATGGCAACTACAAACCCCAAATGAGATTAGCATCATCTACACTACATTCTACAGCACTTCTTGGGCATGTCGAGTTGCCGGCTTCATGCCCGAGTTGCCTCGGTATTGAGGCGGGAGCCCGTAAAAGACGAAGGCGATGTGGTGCCCTTTCCGGCGAGGAGGCGATGATGTGGAGCCAAGACTTTCCGCGGGAGATCGGGATGATGAAGAGAAGACCGGAGGACTCGGATCACTCGGTATACTTCTCACCCTATCTCTTGATTGCTAGCGTAGGTTAATGGTTAACGATCCGGGTTTTCTTTGTCCGCGGTAGCGCCGGTTTCCGAGTAAGGAAAATTTTTGATTCCGCATTTTGGCCTCGAGTACGAGGCCGGGGCGCTGCCGTGGCGCAACATGGTATCAGAGCCACGCCATTAACCTTACCTAGCTTCGTTTGATGTGTTTGCGTTTCCGGTCGACCGAAATTTCCAAAAACCGTATTTTTATTGCACATCAGTTTCTGTCGAAATTTTTTGAAGTCCAAAAATTTTTCAGGTGGTTGCAGAATGATATGCAGGGAAATATAAGATATCTGGTAAAAATTGGTAGCCTCATTCCTTATTTTCGCCGCGGAAGCGCGGCCAAAGCCTTGCTTTGGCCGCTCTTCCGCCGCGCTTTAAATTTGTCACTGTACCAAATTTTTCCAGATTGTCTCGTACATGAAAATGGGGTATTTGGAATATTAAAATTGGGCCCAGGTTTTCTGTGAGTGCTACAGTTTTGATTGGGGGCCCACTTGTTAATTTTTTGGTCAATCGAAAAAATTTTAAACACATTATTTCACAGTATTTACATTATTTCTGCGACCGTGAATGTCACTCGATCGGTAAATCCGGTCTAACTGCTATAGCCCGGTTAGACGGATTTGCGAACGTGACTTTCACGTTGATGTTCTATGTTTATGCTGTGATGTTGCGGATCGGTCGTGGGGGATAGCCTGGATGCAATGCTAGTACAGCTTTGTTGTATTATGTACATTTGTTATTGCGGGGCGAGCGTCCGACATGTGGACTGCCGTCACTGCCTGTTTGTATTATTCTTTTGGGGCATGACCTGGTTGCGGTCGATGTACCCGGTGTATGTATATTTTACTTTCTGTACTAGGGTTGCCCCGCGGTGGGGTGCACGGATAGCCGGGTTCTGGAGGGCAACGGGCCCGCATCTCAGGGCATTGAGACGGAGGGGGCTTCAGTCCAGGATTGGCGGGCTATTCGCCGCACTCGTAGGGGGTACAGGTTGACCCAGGAGGGGTGCCCAAGTTACCGGATTCCGTGAAGTGCTGGGTGGTCCATTCACGGTACTGAAAGGGGCTGCCTCGCTTCAGGTTTTGGCGGGTGACTTGCCGCGCCCGTAGGGGTCTAGGATTTCATTGCACAGGCTATCCACACGACCAGGGGAACGTCGGGTTTCAGCAGTGGCTCTGTGAAACCCGGGGCTTCCAGATATCTGTTTTGTTCTGTGATGCTGTACATTTCTGTGATGTTGCATTTTATTCACGCCTTGAGCGAAATACTATATATTGGTATATATATTAGTAGATGTTGTATATGTTTTACATCCGCGCTAGTCCAGTCCCCGCTCTGCCGTTAGTTAGCTAACCTAACGGGTGATGACGGGACCCAGTGGCGAATGCGGATGGCATATACGTACGTCAGTATATTTTCGTTCTTTGTGGTGTGATCAATTGATGGGACTGCATTGATTCGGATCAATGCAAGTTTAAACAAACCTTTTCTGATGTTGTTGGAACATTTTTCAAAAAGCTGTTATTGCAAGGACGTTCACTTTTGTTTTGCATCGTGGTATTCATTTGGAATATCCTGCTCCTCAGTCGACGAGGCAAGGGCCGAGATCCCTTCGCCGGGAGTGACCCCTTGGACAGAAGTTTGCGTCAGGGCATTAACTTCACTATAGCCGATTACTTTTGCTTTGCATCGTGGTATTCAGTTGGAATATCCTGCACCTCATTCTACGGGGAAAGAGCCGAGATCCCTTCACCGGGAGTGACCTCTTTAGCAAAGGCTTTCGTCACTATATTTTTATAAAAACTATGCAGTTCCTTCAACGATATCAAGTTCATTACGTTAAAGGTTTTTCGCCAAAAACCAGCCGTAGCCCTCCGTCATTTCCTACAGGTATTATTTGGTATTCGTGCTGCGTTTGTTGACCTAGTCAAGACGTAGTGTTCGGTAGCTAAGTGGTACTTGTTTGTTGCATAAGTGGGATTGGTTAGGACAGTCGTGCGGCCTTGTTGACCTAGTCAAGGGCACGTATGGGTGGGTTTAATGCAATCCAGAATAATGACGGGTTGAACTTGACTGGCGGTTTATGGTTTGTTGACCTAGTCAAGGTCATAAACCGCTTGGGGTAAAAATCATATCGGGAGTTTCAAAAGAACTGAAACTTGCCAAGCATGCGCATACCTTCTGGAGTGTGGTGACTTGAGTGGATTCCGTCAAGTTATCATGCGATGATAGTTGGATCCCGATTCCCACAGATGAGTTGGTTTACTCCTCGGGTGATCCCGACTAATTCTTCTTTTAGGTTTGGAGGAGAATTTGAGGTACAGTGGGAGGTTTCCAGATTAGACAAAGTGGTAACCATTCTGATCTAGGTTAGAGTGCACGCTGAGTGTTTCTTCTCTCTCTCTTTGGCAGCGACCATTGACCCGACCCTGGACTTTGACTCAGTGACCAAGTTGACCGAACCTTCTTAACACTGGCTTTTGGATTGTCAGAGTTGCAGACCTTATTGCCACTCCTACTTTTACCCTTTTCTCCAGGACACCCCGTATTACTACGAATGTCCACTTCCATTGGACCAAACCATCGTATGGTTATATACGAACTCGAAGGACTTCGAGGATGGTTTCTGGTTCTGGAGAAAACGGATAGGACTATTCAGTTGTCTTTTCTTTTCACCTTCTCTCAGGTTGCGAGTACTCCTTGGTTTAGGAGTAGTACACCTATTACGCAAATTAGATAGTCTTCTTCCAAACCTTAGGCTGGTGCCGACCGGTAGGGAATGAAGAAAACCAATTAGCATAACGATGGTGTGCAGAAGGTATTAAGTTAAGACAAAGCAAGGGATTAGTAGGAGGGCAAAGTAAATTGCGACTGATATTCACGACCAAACCAAGTATTTCTTCGCCAATCCTAAATCACCTTTGTATTTCTCCAGGACACTCCGTATCACTATGAAGATCCCATTTTATTGGATAATCCATCGTATGGTTATATACGAACTCGAAAGGAACTTGTTCCAGTTCGGGGATGGATTCTGGTTGAGGAGAAATAGGAATTAAGTACATTCAGGTGTCATTCATCTTTACCTTCTCTCGCGTTGCGAGTGCTCCTAGGATTAGGACAGTACACCTTTTATGCTTTTTGGATAGTCTTCTTCCAAACCATAGGCTGGTGCCGAACGGTGGGGAAGGAAGAAAACCATTTGGCCTAAAGGGGTGTGCAGACGGTAATGACTAAAGACATATAAAGGGATTTGGAGAGGTGGCAAAGAATTATATGGTTACAGTTGTGAATCTGGATAATGGAAGAGGCATTACTAGGAATACCAGGATACCCCGACGAAACATTTCAATGTTTCAGTTTCACTGTGTACTGTTAATAGAAAACTGATTTCCCGATTAGACACTTACTCCAGGGTATGTATTTACCAGGTTGGATTCTCACATCTGTATGGTTTTACAGATGATGAGTGGGAGTAAGTTATTGGGAATTGGGTGATCATCCTCATTATATCGGGATTCGTTGTAATCGGTGATATTTGAGGAAGTCACCTGGGTTGTTTGCCGGTCGGCAAATATTTGGTTTTGAATATCTGCTGTTGTGCACCAATTTCAAATCGATATATCTGTACGTCTATTTTCATAGAGTGAGATATACCTTTTGATATTATGTCGATGACATTTACCTATATCAGTGGATGGTTAGGTAAGGAGCATAGAACAGCGGTGTAATTCTTCTTAACCATAAGTACAGTTTTCAACCTACGACGCACAGTGAAAGAGTTGTTAGACTCAGCGGACTTATACAGAGTATTGTATGTTGTCCAGTGTCCATTAGGACAGAGGGGTTGGTGCTCGTACTATATTCGGTTTACTTATGGCTTCTCTAGATTTTAGACAGCTGTTTCGTGGAAACACAGGGTCTAAGTTTTGAGGAGTTATAGGTATTTGAATAGAGTAGAGTACCAGGTGTAGCAAGTATCGGGATTCTTCAAAGAGATTGAAGATGTAGATACTTGTGTATGATATTCAGTTGATAGTAATGATGAAGACAGATTGCTTCTCTTTCAGGTTACTCATAATTGGAAGCATTCCTAAGTTGAGTAACGCTGATCGACCTCCTTCCATTTAGTTGACATGCACTGGAGATAGTTGCATGATTTGAATCTGGTTCAATTGAATCAGTGCCTCTGGTTCTATATTGGATATAGAACAGTTC
This sequence comes from Agapanthus africanus, assembly GCA_030015575.1. Taxonomy (NCBI): domain Eukaryota; kingdom Viridiplantae; phylum Streptophyta; class Magnoliopsida; order Asparagales; family Amaryllidaceae; genus Agapanthus; species Agapanthus africanus. The sequence continues at coordinate 242,276,766 of CM057347.1, forward strand.
ATATCTTAACGATGTTAAGGTACGGGGAGATGTCCAGCTTATGATTAAAACCAGACACTGGACAACTCAAGGCACGTTTCTGTAATGGCTGTTTGTGGGTTGACCCAGGCTATGACGAGGGTTGACTTTCTACCATCTGGATGAACAATAGCAATATTGTTCTAGACTCGCCACAGTTTTTATTAAAAATGGTTTTTTTTTTTTCAGAAAATGTAGTGGGAGTATGGTAGAACTGGAAGTGATTCCAGAACCACAAACGATTACTGAAGATTTGATAAGGAACCTAAAGATTCAATCTGATTTGACATTCCATTGGCCACTCCGCAGATAAGGTGGGTAACTTCAGGCACCCGAGAGGTACTCCGGTAGCCTCAAGGACGGTGACAGGGAAGTTCTTGTTTACCCACACTCGCCATTGTTGTTGTTCCAGGCTGCGAGACCCGGCAGGAAGATGAGTATAGCGTCGTTCTAAACTAGCTTTAGAAGTGCACGTCTATATGACTCTGCCAGAGGGTTGTCGTAGTCAGTGGGAGCAGCGGAAGCATTGGTGGACATCAGGCTTATGTCTATTTATAGACTAAAGCAGATGTAGCGGAGATAGATCATCTATTTCTGATGTGACAGTCATAGGTTTGACGTCATCAGAATAGGGGATGGATCTGTTGAGAAGGTAGTAGGAAGTGATATTCCTATACTACGATCGGTTATACTTTGGTCGTCACACAGTGTTTTCTCCACATGGGACTTGGATATTATATCAGACATACTGGTTACTAGACCTATGGTTTTAGATCTAGATTTGGGTGGTTTCCCAATCAGGGTACCTTGACAGCATTCTAAGAGTATTTAGAATGGACGACTCCTGGCATGGTAGTGTACCTGCAGGTAATGGAGTCACCCTCTCTAAAGGTGTCTTATAGACTAAAGGGGAGAAGGATACGCATGATTGACAGATCACTTGCTTAGGCAATTGAGTCAATCATGAGATGTCAAGTACCACACCAGATGTTGTTCTTGCACTAGATGCAATAAGTTGATATTGATCCAATCCTGGAGGAACAGTCGGAAGCAGTTTTAGAACATAAGTGAATGTTCTAGGGATATGATAACGGCTGCCTCCTTTAGGAGACGGTTATCACTCCAGGCTTCCAAGGTGACATAGACGACAAGGAGGTCGTCAGAGTTATAGTTCTCCCTCTGACGAGGGACAGTATTTTGGACAGGTGGTCCAAGGCAATACTGAGGGAGGCATGGCGCAGGATACTGATTAGTTTCAGTTGTTGATACAGTCTAAGAAGTTTGGATTTGGAGTTCATTTATGAGCTAGGTCCCATCAGACATCCAGACATTCTAAGACAGGTATTGCTCATTTCGGGAGATGGCTTTCTCCGCGAACTTGAGATAAAGAGAGACATAGAAAGAAACTTCACAGTGGATCCACTCGCTGAGGCTATTCCTCGAACGCAATAGTTTCACAAAAGAGCTTTGTGAGACTGACTGGTAGAGGAGTTGGGTGTTCGGTATCACACGGGCTGTGAGTATGCGACATCGCAATAATTAGCCTTGAGTGCAAGTGGGAGATTGTTGGAGATAGTGCCCTCAGAGTCAATTATTGGATCACAGGCACGTGATTGCAATGATTGAGGGAGGACCTATCCCAGTAGGACAGTCTTACTCGAGATGATAGTATGCTATCTGGTTTATCTTTATCATCGTGTACTGCTTTAGGTGACCCGACATGTCGCTATTACACGTTGATAGAGCCCCTAGGATTCTTGCTTGACGACCAGCAGTATGATGGCGATCATATTCGTGGGAGCTGAGGTCTATAAGCACATCCTTAAAAGGTCCCTAGTCGTGGGAGTTTCGAGACTGGGCATCGATTCTCCATTAGTAGACTAGTGTATACAGTCGAGACCCCGACGAGGGGCGGTGGCCGGTCTCACAAGCCACTGGTGTCAGTTGGTTCACCTAAGATGTATACAGGTGCTCATTGGGTTATGAGGACACCGGACAGGACTCGCCGGGAACCTGCTAGTTGGTCTTATACCAGACGTCAGATAGCAGTTCCCAGGTGACATGTGTACAGGTTAGTTCATCGACCTGAGATCGTCATTTGTCTCGTGTGAGTTCCCACTGTGCTTTGATTACTACCCTACCACGGCTCAAAGGAGTCGTGCAAACAGGTTTTAGTTGGGTACAGTCCCGAGCCACATGGAGGCAGTGAGCGGATCTGCAGGGGTTCGTCTCTCCCGGTATTGGGGGTGAGGTCGCGCTGTGTCTAGGAGAGCCATTACGCAAAGCCCTCGGCCGAGGCAGGAGATTTACTGGTAGGTATTCCAGTAGTATCTCAGGGCGTTCTGGGCTACACTCCGACACGACTTGTACCGCTTTTGGGGGTCTGACTTTCACCAACCCCCTAGGCCCGCCATGCGATACTCATAGACGAACGGACCGGACTGTACGGATATTGTCACTGACAGGCTCAGTTGGGTGTCGGGGTGAGCTTCCTCATCGACGTCCCTTTTGGTCAATAGCTGGTGGCTCGTCACGTATTGGCTTATACCTCTGACGTGCTAGTGGTTAAATCCACAGCCATAGTATTGACGAGTCTTTAGAGTCCACCACACTTTCAGTTACTCAGCTTTCGGGCGAAACGCTGTAGAGGCCGTATGGAGATATGGCAGGGTCCGATCAGATACGTGCGGTATTGCACGGATCAGGATCGGACGGTTTGTACTAGTAGCCGTATAGGTATATGGCAGGGTTCGATCAGATACGTGCGGTATTGCACGGATCAGGATCGAACGGTTATTACTAGCCGGCTTTGGTTTAAGCCGGTCTTAGTTTAGTACAGTGTAGATTTTTTCTCATTGCATTTGTATCCGGACGGAATACAGATGCGGGTGTGTATGCACAGTATCGGGGTTTTCCTGTAATTTATTACGGGACCAGTTTTCTGGAGTTGCCAGTTTGCATTCCGTTCCGGCCGGTTTTCCTTTGTTCTTTCCCGGCCGGACTTTTCCGATGGAGGGGGTAATTTGCAGTTTTGCAAATTACACTTAGTAGAGGGGTTTTATGCAATTGTGTTGATTATGATGGCTTTCATATCTTGCACCATCACTTGATTTAAATGAGAAGTGAAAGGTTATGGGTTGAATAGGAAAAAAGGCATGGTTGATGTTTTCTTGTCTTTGATGTGGTCACCACTTCCTTGCTCCTACACTCACCTCCCTTTGTGTGATGATATTCATTCCTCCACCATTCTCATTCTCACTTGAAGAAAGTTATTCATGGTTATGAGAAAAGAGAGAAGAAGAAAAAGAAAGAGAGGAAGAAAAAGAAAGAGAGAAAGAAAAAGAATGAGAGAGTTCATCTTGATTATGTGAGGAATTCTTCATCTCCTTCTTCTTCTTGTTTTAGAAAAATGAAAGCACCATTTTTCTTAACCCCAATCCTCCATCATGGCAACTACAAACCCCAAATGAGACTAGCATCATCTACACTACATTCTACAGCACTTCTTGGGCATGTCGAGTTGCCGGCTTCATGCCCGAGTTGCCTCGGTATTGAGGCGGGAGCCCGTAAAAGACGAAGGCGATGTGGTGCCCTTTCCGGCGAGGAGGCGACGATGTGGAGCCAAGACTTTCCGCGGGAGATCGGGATGATGAAGAGAAGACCGGAGGACTCGGATCACTCGGTATACTTCTCACCCTATCTCTTGATTGCTAGCGTAGGTTAATGGTTAACGATCCGGGTTTTCTTTGTCCGCGGTAGCGCCGGTTTCCGAGTAAGGAAAATTTTTGATTCCGTATTTTGGCCTCGAGTACAAGGCCGGGGCGCTGCCGTGGCGCAACAAGTGGAAGCACTCATCCTTTGTTACCATCGGCACTGCAACCTTTGCCTTTCCCCTGGCTTCTACCTTACCAACACCACCTCTCGGTTTGGTAGGGGCCTTCTTCTTCCTTCCTTTTGCTCTCGCCTTGGACCTGGAAGAGGAAGCACCACGAACAAACAAAGCGGGTGTTTCCCTTGGTTTCTGTAAGGTGCCCTCTACGCTCCTCAACATGTTAAGGAGTTCTGAAAGTTTAACTTCTTTACCTAGAATATTGAAATTCGAGATAAACTTGGCATAGGTTGAAGGAAGGGATTGGAGAATCGAGTCTGTATACAGCTCATTCTCTAACATTTTCCTGAGGTCCGCGAGCTCGTCAATGTAGCCAATCATCTTAAGGACATGTTCCCCTACAGATGATCCGAAGGCCATCCTCGACTAAAATAACTTCTTCGAGGCCTCGTATCTTTCTATACGAGATTGCTCTCCATACAGTTCCTTGTTGTGGAGAAATATGGATTAAATATCCATATTCTCATGCCTCCTCTGATGTTCATTGTCCATAGAGGCAAGCACGATGCATTTGGCTTTCACGCAGTCAATCTCCCAGGTCTTATGGATTTCTTTATCCATGACACTGGATTCTGGACCTGGGACGGAAGGGGCCTTAGCAGTAATGACATACCCTAATTTGTCATAAGTGATTGCTATCTTGACATTCCTGAACCAATCTTTATAGTTTTGCCCTGTCAAAATATTTTAATCTAATAATAACTTAAGGCCTGTCATGTTCTGGTCACTGCAATTAGGAGAGAGAGAAGAAACACTTTAGCATGATGCTTTTGCAAGTTTAGAGTAGTTTTTAGTTTATCTAAACAGGATGGCTCCCACTATTTCTCGAATCCTTCCATAAACCATAAAAGAAGAACTAGTCAGGACTATTCTCACCGTACAATACTTGCTTAACCGTTCATCCAGGCAAGTGTCGGTACTTCGAGGGAGGTTTTACGATGCTTTCGTGAAGTTTCTTAATTAAATAACCTTTTTTCCTTGGGGCGTAGCCCCGCTAACACCTTTCTAGACACCTACTAGGTTTATAGCATTGATCGTTAAGTGAAAGAATCTCCCGATGAATAGCATATACTCATAGTAGGATCAGGATCCAAATATCATCGTGTGATAAAGCTGACGGAATCCTACCAAAATTATCACATTCCAAATGGTATGCAACAATAGCAAGTTTCAGTTTCTTTAGAAACTCTCGATGTGGATTTTTGCCCCATGCTCTTATGACCTTGACGTTGGCCAAAATATCATACGTCACATGTCAAGTTCTACCCATCATTATCCTGTTAATTTGAACCCACCCGTACATACCCTTGACGTTGGCCAAAATGGCAGTACGATAATCCTAAACCAATGCATCTATCTATGCAACAGATGAATACCCAGCAGCTACCAAACACTATGCCTTGGCGTTGGTCAAAATGCATAGCTTGAATACTACTGAATATCCAACTGAAATGACGGAGGGCTATGAATGGTTTTGGCGAAACCGTGAACGTAGTGAACTTGATATGATCGAAGGAACCTGATAGCTTTTTAAAAAAGGAGTGTTTTAAGCTCCGCAATTAAAAAGTCAGCTGTTTTTAAAATAACCGAGTGGTTTGTTTTAAATTGTTCCAACGATTCAACTTTGGTTTATTTTCTTTGTTTTAATATAATGTGTCCCATCAATTAACCTATCATTGCAGAAAACGACGAAAATACAACGTCCGCTTATGCCATCCGCATTCTCCACTGGGCCCCATCTTTCACCCGTTAGGTTACTTAACTAAAGACAGAGCGGGGGATGGACTAGCGCGGATGCAAAACATAAGCAACGCCTACTAGATATCATATATAAATATTGTACATTCGTTAGACGCAATAATAGGCATTCCAGATCACAAATGAACATAATGGATATTCTAGGAATCCGCATTTCCTTTGAGCCTGCAAGGAAATACGGATTACACAGTCGTGATGAATAACCAACCCACCCTAGACCCCTACGGGTACGGCAAACTACCCGCCAAATACTCGAAATGAAGCGGTCTTCCTCAACGACGTGAGTAGGCCATTAAGCACTTCTAAGTACGCGGTAGTTTGTGCACCCCACCTTGGGTCTATCCTAGGAGCAGAAAACAGTAAATGAAATAATACAACGGTGGCTACAAGCTCAACCCGGTTGTGCCCCGCAAAAGAATATTACATCATATTACAATTTACATCGAATGAAAGAATATAAAAACACATCACACACCCTGGCTAATCATCACGACAATCCAACAAGTTCATATGCATAGACCAGTAAAAACAATTACAGAAATGTGCAACCCCCAACTAACCGACATACTAGCAATTAGAGGAGGTTTACGAACACATTAAACATAACTTGAAACATCAAACATCATAAAACTGTGACTTCGAAACACCCGGTATTTGCCATAGTAAAATCAAAATTGGCAAAAACAAACAACTCCTGAAGCCCTAGATTAAAGTCAATAGGACACACAAAAATTGAAGCAATTTCTCCCTACTTGGGCCGAGGTCGCCGGAAAATGGGGCAATGTAGCCGGCCCGTTTTTCGAGGAATTGTCTTGTTTTTGTCTCGTGTTCTTTTTACTGTTCAAATAGCACTCTCTACATGTTTAAATAATTTTCAGAGCCTGATTGAAAATCGACAGAAACATGAATCTTAGGTTCGATGTTTTCGGGTCGTTTTGATTTCGTAGTTTAACTTGTTGTTTAAACTATTATGTATTTTTTAGCTAGGCTCTGATACAACTGTAAGTCGACGTTACACACCCCACATGATGCGGGGAGGCGGAATAAGTAAAAACGATCATTTTAAACAAGATAACATCGACTGAGCATAAGGATCTTGCTAAACCATATCAGACACAACTAACTAGAGGTATTATCTACTCGGTAAGAAGATTATACCTAAAGTTCCAAGTCCTTATTCTCCTCTCACTGTCCACCTTCACCACTTGAGCTCCTTTGGAGTGGAAAGGATGGCACCTCCTCGTCGGCTCATCGATGTAATAGAAGATCCACCCGAGAGTTCTTACTACAAGCTTTAACCTCTAACTTGAGGTAACTAAGTGACTTAGAGTGCTAATCTATGTGACCTAAAGGAGATAGAGATGGATTAAGGATTGATTAGTCTTACTAACCCTAGGGTTCTCAACTCATGAGAGGATCAGGGTTAGGTTGAAGAAGATGAGAGAGCTTGAGGAGAGAGAATGCATTTGTGATAATGAAATGAACTTAACTCATTTGGAAATAATATGAAGCATGAAAATATCTTCATAATAATATATCTAAACATCAACCATGCTTCATTTAATTCTTTGAGATGAATCATCTCTTGAGTCATGGTTCATTTACTGAACATAACACATCATCTCCTCCACCACATTAAGTTTAATTCATAAAGGAATTAAACCTAAACGAGTCATTTTCTTTTTGGAAGCTTCTCGACCAATTACGAGAATGCCCCTCCCCTCCGTATTTATGAAAAACACGGATATACTGAGACTTATAAATCCAATAATCCAATACTAGAATCCGGCTTAGACCAATGTCCGCTAGTATAATCTGTCAGAATATCATACTGTTAGTTATATGTATGCCCTAGAGGCCATTACTATACATAGGATGTATATTGTAGTGGATGCTTGGACATATATAGGGAGGACTTTCATGCTCGATATGATAGTATGCTATCTGGTTACTCTTTACCTTAACGTGTACACTGATTGTCTCTCTGTTACATGTTGGTAAAGGCCTTAGGATGTGTACTTCACTACCTGGACTATGATACAGATCATACTAGTGGGGACATGGTAGTCCATAAGTACATCCTTCAATGTCCCTAGTCATGGGTGTATCGAGACGGGGCATCGATATACCAGAGTAGACTAGCGTATACCTTCTCGACCCTTACAGATGGGCGATGGATGATCCCATATCCATTGGTGTTTGACATCAGAGATGATATACGGGTGATCAGTGGAGACTGGGTACACTGGACGAACTCACCGAGAACTCCCAGATGGTATTATACCTTACGTCAGATAGCAGTTCTCTAGTGACACTGGTACAGGTTAGTCTGTTGACCCGAGATCGTCATAGAGTCTTGTGTGATTCCCACTGTGCTTTGATTTCCACCTTACCACGTCCAACAGGGCATGCAAAACGGTGGTTTTTGGGTACAGTCCCGAATCATATTGAGGCAATGAGCGATAGGAGGGGATTCGTCTCTCCCGGTATAGGGAGTTGATGTTGCGCTGTGTTCGGTTGGCCATAACCGGAAATCCCTGGCCAGGGTTGCTGAGATTTACTGGTAAGTGTTACCAGTAGTTTCTCGAACTGTTATAGACCTCATATCGACAAGACTTATCGCGCTACTGGGGTCTGACGTTTACCACCCCTAGGCGAGATATGCGACATATCAGACGACGAGACCGGACTGTACGGTAAGTGTTGCTGGTTGGATTCACAGGAGTGTGAGCGAGCTTGCTCGTTGATCTTCTGATCGCTCAATACCCGGGTGGCCGTTACGTTTAGCAGACCGCTTGCGACTTGTGGGCGTTTGATATGATCATCACCTGCTGCCGGCGTATTGATGAGTCTTTAGAGTCCTACACAGAGGTTTCCTGGTTCAAGCGAAACGAAATAGGAGCGGATATGAGATATGTGCGGGACCGAGAATAATACCAGTATGTGATACTGAATCCTATTCTCGCGATTTGTATCATCGGACGGTTATATAAGATATAGCCGGGTTACCGAATCAATTGTTGATTCGATATATTGATACACTTGATATTAGTCGGTTATGTGCAGTATGACCAGATCACTAAATCAAGTGTTGATTTAATGATTTAATGTATAATTATATATTAGATATATTACTTTACATTGACTAGTATTGTTCACTTAAGATTGATTATCTCACTTGATTGTGCACATTGTATATATGATATATGTTTGTGCACTAGTTTGTATCATGTTTGATGATACATGCAAACTTGGGTGTATGTTTGATTTAAACCATCTTTAGGTTAATGGTTAGGTTTTAATTTGTTTTATTTTTTTTCTTTATTCATTTTGGCAAAAATAAAATGGAGGCTTGCTTTGTTTTATTCTTGAAGCTTCATGATGCTTTGAAAGTCTTTGCCAATTTGTTTTTTCCTTAACCTAACCATTACATCTAAACCCTAGTTTATTCTCTACATGTGTTAGCCTCACCCATGGTTGCATTATGATAAGTATTCACTTGATTTATTATTTTCAAGAATAATTTATATTCTTTCTTCTTCTTCATCTTCTTCTTCAAGTGAAGAAACCAGTCTTGAAAATTCCAAGTGATGAAATCAAATGAGAAACCCAAATCCAAAGTGAACGCACTTCCTATTTATTCATCCTCTACCACTTTCCATGTAATAGAGTGTGTTATCTTCACAAGTTCCATGACCTAGTGAAGGTGGAGCTTGAGTTTGAGTCGCCTCGACGTAGATCATCTTCGGCACCGAAGTCAACGACCTAGCCCGCTCATTTCTCCGACGAAACCATCGCTAGAGTCCGGGATCCCGATGATCGCAGCAAAGGGACGTCAACTTAGAGCTAAAGAAGTGCATGACCGGATCTACAAAGGTTGTAATCGCTTTCACCTTGTAGCAAAGTAGTTTTCTTGCATTCCTTTTCGCTTAATCTCTAGTTAACGATCTTGCAGTAGGGTTTCTCGGCACATAAATTTTTGATTTTGGCATGGTCGATGCCTTGTGGAAGCTCTTGAGTGTGCCTAGGAACCCTACAAATACGTGCACAAATACACGTATATGTCCGAAACCCTGTCGTAAAACCTTACGACCTCTATATCGTTTCGCCCGAAGCAGGGAAACCCTCTATGTGGGATTCTAAAGACTCGACACTACGCTGGCGGTGGGTTTAACCACAGGCCGCAAGCAGTACTAGCTGTACGTAACGGTCCCCAGGTAGATGTCGAAAAGAAGGCCGATGAGGAAACCCATCCGAACTCCTATTGAGCCTCATGTGACAATCTCCGTACAGTCCGGTCTGTTCGTCTAGGACTATCGCATATCGAACCAAGGGGGGCGGCATGCGTCAGTCCCCTAATAGCGGTATAAATCGTGTCGGAGTGAAGCCCATTACACCTTGAGAAACTACCGGAACACCTACCAGTAAATCTTGCTTGCCCTGGGTAGAGACCTTGCGTAATGGCTCTCCAAACACAACCCGATATCAACCCCCAATACCGGGAGAGACAAATCCTATCTAACCGCCACTGCCTCCAAGTGCTTCGGGACTGCACCCAACTGCTACCTGTTTGCACGCTTCATTAGAGCCGTGGTAGGGTAGCAATCTAAGAACAGTGGAAACACACTCAAGGCGAAGCAGCAGTATCAAGTCAATGGACTCTGCTGTACTCATGTCACCTGGGAGTTGTTAACTAACGACGGGTATAATACCAACCAACAGTTCCCTGGGAGTCCTGTCCGGTTTATCCATAACCCAACGAGCACCTGCATACTATCTCCAGTACAACGTACTAATGGCTGTGGGACAGACCATCTCCCCTGCTCGGACGAGAAGCGTATACACTAGTCTACTCCAGAGTATCGATGCATTGTCTTAATAATCCTACGACTAGGGACCTGAAAAAGGATGTGCTTGTAGACTACCCAGCCCCCACTAGTGTGACTGCCATCACAACGCTGGTAGTAAAGCAAGATCCTAAGGGCTTTATCAATCTGTATTCGCGATATGCTAAAAGATACACATACACATATTAAGATAGATGCAAACCAAGTACCATACTACTATGTTGAGCAAGATTGTTATGAACCCGTGTATATATCCTAGTTTCAAAAATGTAATATACAAGCTAGTACTATACAATAAAGGCCTCTAGGGCATATAACACTAACATATATTGAACAGCTCACGGACCATAAGACGACGTGGGAGAAAGAGTTATGTATTGACTTGATTCTACAGTCCCTCCCGTCCACCTACGCCCAGTTTATCTTGACTTTCAAAATTCAAGAGAAGGAAGCTACACTTCCAAAACACCTTAATAAATTGAGGAGCGCTGAGGGCACCCTGGAAGAATCCAGGGAGACACCCGCTCTGCTTATTAGAGAATCTTCCTCTTCTAGATTCAAGGCGAAAGCCAAGGGAGAGAAAAAGTAGGCCTCCACCAAGCCGATAAGCGGTATCATTACGGTAGAGGGAAAGGGCAGGGAAAAAGATTCGGGGCCAACAGTAGGGAAGGAAGGATGTTTCTGTTGTCATGGGAAAGCGCACTTTCAGAAGGATTGCAGGGCTTGGAAAGCCAGAATCCAGGATTCGAAGCACGTTATGGCTTCGACTTCGTGTGTGTTTATGATTGATAACTGTATGTTAATTAAATCTACTTCCTGGGTACTAGTTACCGGATCGGGATCTCATATCTATAATTCATTACAGGCTTTAAGAAACCGTAGAGTTATCAAGGAATGTGATATGACTCCCAGAGTTTCTAACGGAATGAGCATAGATGCTGTATCCGTAGGGGAATATCACCTAGGATTGACAAGTGGGCAAATATTGATTTTACGTAACTGTTTGTATGTACCTAGTCTAACTTGTAATATCATATCTGTATATTTACTTTCTAAAGAAGGATATGATTTTACATTTGTAAGCGATGTGGTACACATCCACCTTAATCAAAATTTGATTTGGTCAGGTACATTAGGTAACGGTATATACGTATTAAATCAAGCTCAGGTTTTTAACGTCCAGAACACACTTAAAAGAATGTCTCCGGAATTAAATCAGGCTTTCTTATGCAATTGTAGACTGGGTCACATCAATGAAACACGGTTGACGAAGTTGCATAAAGAAGGATATTTGGATCCGTTCAAATATCAGTCCTATGCAACTTGCCAATCATTCCACAAAGGAAAGATGACAAAGAATCCATTCACTGGACACAGGGTAAGAGCGAGCGAGCTCTTGGGATTCATATACAGCGACGTGTGTGGTCTAATGACTATACATGCAAGAATTGCTTATTCCAATTTCATTACTTTTTCGGATGATTTCTCATGGTATGGACATGTATTCTTGATGAAACATAAATCCGAGAGCTTTGAGAAATTCCGGGAATATAAGAATGAAGTGGAAAAATAAACCGGCAAAAGTATCAAGACACTTAGATCTTATCGAGGTGGTGAATACTTAAGTGCCGAGTTCCTGGATTACTTAAAAGAGAATGGAATTCTCTCTCATCTTACTCTTCCATACACACCTCAACACAACGGCGTATCGGAAAGGCGGAACAGAACACTATTGGATATGGTACGTTCTTAGATGAGTGGCACTGAGTTGCCGCGATACTTTTGGGGCTATGCACTAGAATCAGCTGCATATCTTTTGAACAAGGTTCCTACCAAGACTGTGCCTACCACACCATATTAGATGTGGAGTAGGATGAAATCCTCTCTTAAGTATTTGAAGATATGGGGATGTCCAGCTTTTGCAAAAAAGCAGTATGCGGACAAGCTCGAGGAACGCTCAATACTGTGTAAGTTTGTGTGATAATCAAAGGACTCCAGGGGGTATCTTTTCTATTACGCATAGGAACAAAAGGTCTTTATTTCTCGGCAAGCCCAATTTCTGGAAACTCGGTTTTTAGAAAAAGAGATAAGTGGGAGCGCAATAGAACTGGAAGAAATTCTAGAACCATAAGCTAATACTGAAATTATGTTAGAACCAGAAGTTTCGAAAGAACCGGACATCCCCGTGCCACTCCGCAGGACTAGTAGGAAGTCTCATCTGCTTAAAAGATACTATGGTTTTCTCATAGATGGGGATAGAGAGGATTGCATCATCGACGATGATGACCCAACTAGCTTCTAGCAAGCCATTCAGAGAAGAGACTCGGTAAAATGGCTAAATCCAATGCGGACCGAAATGGAGTCCATGTACACTAACAAAGTATCGACTTTGGACATTGCTCCAGAAGGGGTAAAACCCGTAGGCTGCAATTGGATCTTCAGAAAGAAGATTGGTGTAGATGGACAAGTTGAAACCTATAAGGCTAAACTTTTTGCAAAAGGTTTTCGTCAATGACCTTGTTTCGACTATGATGAAACCTTTTCTCTAGTGGCTATGCTCAAATCCATTCGTATCCTTCTTGCCATTGCTGCCTTCCATGATTATGAAATTGAAAGTGTATGTTAGCACCACCACTGGGTTTTACTACAATCAAGCATAACAATTTTAAAATTTTAGGGGTGCTAATTTACACTAACCAAGATCTTAAACAAGATGATTAGGGTTTTAAGCATGATATAACAAACAATACTAAAAGATGAATGGCTACAAACTTTGTAGACCGTGTCCTTATTTTCTAATGCTACGGGTTGTAGTCCACGCAACTCCACTAGGCCCCACTAGGCTCCACTTGAAGGTTGAACGAACTTGCTTCAATAACCTTTGTGCCGAAGATGATCGACCCGAAGTCCGCTAATCCGAGCTACATCTTCACTAAACACTTTAGTGAAGTAAAAACACTACACCAAAGTGCTAATCTAATGTAGGATGGTGAAGTAGGGTTTTGTTTGCTCACTAGGGTTCTCACAAGCTCTAGGGTTCACAACTCACGTGAAGGATTGAGCTTGGAGGTGGAGGTGAAGAAGACGGAGGGAGCTAGAGAGCAACTCATCACATGAGCTCTCAAAATGAAAAATGAACCAAGTCATGTGAAGAATGGCTTGACCCCCTAACTTATTTAAGCATCCAATATCCATCAGTGTAGAATTGTAACTATGCTTCAATAGTGCAGGATGATGAATAAAAAATTCATCAAGCCATGCTTTACACCATGCCACAAAAGTGTCCTCATTTTTCCACCTCTTTTTCTATTTTCTAAAAATAGAAAATTCATGCCATGCATTCTATAATATATATATATATATATATTATAGAGTTATAATATTAGTTAATATATAATTATATCAAATATAAATATATATCTTATTATTAAATCAACACTTGATTAATAATCCGGTTATATCACATATAACTGACTAATATCATTTATCTGTATATCACATTGTCAAATCAACACTTGATTCAATAATCCGTTTATATCACATATAACCTAACTGATATCAAATAACCGCCAGATTAGAATACGGTATCACATACTCGTATTTAATCAAGCCCCCGCACATATCGACATATGTGTCCTACTGTTGGATATAGTGCCCTCAAAGTCAATTATTGGATCGCAGGTACGTGATTGCAATGATTGAGGAGGACCTATACCGGTAGCACAGTCTTACTCGAGATGATAGTATGCTATCTGGTTTGCCTTTATCAGTCGTGTATATGTTCTGGTGACTGATCACGATTACACGTTGATAGAGCCATTAGGATCTTGCTTGACTACCAACAGTATGATGGAGATCATATACGTGAGAGTTATGTAGTCTTGTCACGTCCCAAAAGTACGGAACATGACCGACACTTAAACTACGAAACGTCTCGAGGCGTACGTTATTTAAGTAAGCCGAAAACCAAGAAATCCAAACCAAGAAAAGTAGTAGAGTGAAGGAAAAACCAATTTAAATCAAGTAGTTTTATTAGCATAAGCTGAATTATGCGTTTTTAAAAACATCAAATATTTCTTGAAAATTTCGGCAGAGTCTCCGTTGTAAATACTGGCCCCCAAACGGGATACAACATGAATAGTATACGAAATCAATAAAAGACATCTCCAAGCGGGAGCTAGCTTTTCGTCGATCGACGGTCACAACCACACAAGTAATATAATATACAACGCCAAGGGCGATGATCAAAACTCAAAAGGAAACTCAAAACCACAAGAAATCCACAGAAATATAACGCGCGACTCGAAGGTCGAAAGATTAAAATCATTGGTCTCTATCTCAAAATTAATACATGTTTGGTTGATGGAATTTACTAGATACAACTGAATAATATTATACAAGGTAATATGATGGGTATGATACCAATAAACCCACCTACTAACAAGTCACCCGAATGAAACTGTGCTCGCAAAGCCGTAATGAAACCTGCACGGCAAACCTGCAAGAAACTGGGGCACAACGGGGGTGAGTTGCCAACTCGTGAATAGAAAAACATCTACGAATAAAAATCGCATGTATGACGCAATCCTAGGTCATACGATCATAATATATAATCCTCAAATATATAACCAGCAACCCATAACCATGGTTAGGGCAAATATCTTACCCAAGTGCAATCCCATGTGTCCGTGTCAGTGCCTCAGGTAGCAATGTATCACATGGATGATGTATGAATGCACGAAACAGAATGCATGTACTGAAGAAAACTGCTTTCATAAATCAGTGAGATTTCTGTATTTTAAAAATGAGGTACCATAAATGAAATCAGCATAAAACAGTGCCCAGCATCGACACAAAACAAGTGTCCAAATATCTCGATATCTCTGTATCACAAGCTCTGTACCTCAATATCTCAAAATCTCAATCACAATATCTACGGCGCCGTCAGTCCAGACCGGCCCCTACCATCCATCTCAAGACCACGACGGTATCCTCAGGATATCCGACGCGTCGGGTAAAATCACCGGTAGGTAGTGCTCCCCTGCCAGGCTCAACGTCAGCAACACGATCTTCTTGCCCCGGGATACCTTACCGGGTCCACCATGTACCCGAAACGGTTCATCCAACTCCTCGAATCAGGACTCGAAATCCATCAGCAAACTCATGGTGGACGACTCATACATCATGGGAAAACCGTGCTTTTCATTTAAAAAGAGAGAGAAGAAGTTTGTATAAGTTTTGCGGTTTTCCCCCAAATCCAGAAAATCTCATGGAAATCCGAATCCAAAACCTCAATAGCACGTAAAATAGTGAATATATGCATGAGAATCCATGAATGGGGCATAACAATGAATAACAGTATGCATGAAGTAGCAAGTAATAACTACAATGTCTAAACTAACATATAAGGCAAGTGCACTAATATCATGTCTAAACTATTAGCTAACAGGCTATGTCAATATAATAGTATTTTCTAAGTGTACGTGACATGGAAATTACCGATGAAGATGTGTGTGAGCCGGCAAGTAAGTGTACGTGGTACATACGCATCATCGGTAATGGTGATAGTGTCCTAACAGCATGATATCAATAATGAAATATGAATTACAATAAGTATGCGATGCAGAGCAACAACAATAATATGCGGGAGCTGAATACTAGACACAACGATAACTAAACTGCATTAACCAAATATAAGTCCTACAATAGTGCCTTTTTAAATAACACGAATCGCGGTGTTTTGAAAATAAGGGCTACGGTGTTTTTATCAAAAGTTACATCTTTTGAAATATCCGTAGAATCCCTTGACCCGTCTTTTAAAATACCCACGATTCGTTAGTTTTGAAATATGTAGGAGTCTAGTCTAGTCTAACAACTACAATAAACTATACAGCTGAACTAACAAGCTGAACTACAGGTAAAGAAACCGCCTAACATCTGAGTCGATACATATACATACCTGTATATATATTAGTCGGTGATCCCACCTCAGTAATATCATATCCGATACCACATCTATAATCAGACATCCCAAGTCAAGAGTGTGGATCAATCATCAATATATAGCTCGTACGTAAATCCATTGTACGACATCCCCAAATATGGGTACGGGTCAATATCATACTGTTAGTTATATGTATGCCCTAGAGGCCATTACTGTACATTGGATGTATATTGTAGTGGATGCTGGGACATATATAGGGAGGACTTTCTTGCTCGACAAGATAGTATGCTATCTGGTTACACTTTACCTTAACGTGTACATTGATTGTCTCTCTGTTACATGTTGGTAAAGCCCTTAGGATGTGTACTTGACTACCTGGACTATGATGCGGATCATACTAGTGGGGACATGGTAGTCCATAAGTACATCCTTCAAAGTCTCTAGTCGTGGGTGTATCGAGACGGGGCATCGATATACCAGAGTAGACTAGCGTATACCTTCTCGACCCATACAGATGGGCGATGGATGATCCCATATCCATTGGTGTTTGACATCGGAGATGATATATGGGTGCTCAGTGGAGACTGGGTACACTGGACGGACTCGCCGAGAACTCCCAGAAGGTATTATACCTTACGTCAGATGGCTGTTCTCTGGTGACACTGGTACAGAGTAGTCTGTTGACCCGAGATCGTCATAGAGTCTTGTGTGGTTCCCACTGTGCTTTGATTTCCACCTTACCACGTCCAAGATGGCATGCAAAATGGTGGTTTTTGGGTACAGTCCCGAGTCATATGGAGGCAATGAGCGATAGGAGGGGATTCGTCTCTCCCGTTATAGGGAGTTGATGTTGCGCTGCGTTTGATTGGCTATGACTGGAAATCCCTGGCCAGGGTTGCTGAGATTTACTGGTAAGTGTTACCAGTAGTTTCTCAAATTGTTATAGACCTCATATCGACACGACTTATCGAGCTATTGGGGTCTGACGTTTACCACCCCTAGGCGAGATATGCGACATATCAGACGATCAGACCGGACTGTACGGTAGTGTTACTGGTTGGATTCACAGGAGTGTGAGCGGGCTTGCTCGTCGATCTTCTGATCGCTCAATACCCGGGTGGCCGTTACGTTTGGAAGACCGCTTGCGGCTTGTGGGTGTTTGATATGATCAACACCTGCTGCCGGCGTATTGACGAGTCTTTAGAGTCCTACACAGAGGTTTCCTGGCTCAAGCGAAACGAAATAGGAGCGCATATGAGATATGTGCGGGACCGAGAATAATGCGTGTATGTGATACCGTATTCTATTCTCGCGATGAATGTATCGAATGGTTATATGCGATATAACCTAGTTATCGAATCGTGGGTTGATTCGATAAGCCGATACATTAGATACTAGTCGGTTATATGCGATATGACCGGATCGTTAAATCAAGTGCTGATTTGATGATTTAATGCATAATTATATATTTGATATATTACTTTGCATTAACTAGTATTGGTTCACTTTAAATGGATTTTCTCACTTTATGTGCACATTGTATATGTGATATACTTTTGTACACTAGTTTGTATCATGTTTGATGATGCATGCTCATTAGGGTTTGTGTAAAGATTAAACCATGGTTGTGTAATGGTTAAGGGTTTTCATTTTCTTTATGCTTTATTTAGTTATTCATTTTGAAAATGATAAGCATAAAGAGAAAGAATGGTGGCTTTATTTGTAGTTTATTTGAAGCTTCATGAAACTTTGACCTAGTCCACCATTCTTGTCTCTTGCTTAACCCTAACCATCATATCTAACCATGGTCTATTCTCTACACTAAACTAAGGTTAGTATTATGATAAGTATTCATTTTTCCTTTTCATTTTAATAAATTATCATAATATTATCATCTTCTTCTTCTTCTTCTTCAAGAAGAAAACCTAGACTTCATCAATGGTGACTTGATGAAATGAGTGAGAAATCCAATTCTAAAGTGAACCCACTTCCTATTTCTTCATCCTCTACCTCTTGCCAAGTAGTAGAGTGTGTTTTCTACACATGTTTCATGACTTGGTGAAGTTGGAGCTTGATCTAGCGATGCCTCGACGTAGATCATCTTCGGCATCGTCGTCGATGACCTAGCCCGCTTTTTCTCCGATGAAGCCGACGCTAGAGCCCAAGATCCGATTTGTACAGCGAGGAGACATCATCGCGGAGCCATGGAGGTGGAGAATCGGATCTACAAAGGTTGTATTTCCGTTTACCATTTAGTTAAGTTGTTAACTAGTTTCTTTTTCGCCTAAACTTCTAGCCAACGATCCGTATTAGGGTTTCTCGGCACCGTATTTTTTTGAAATTGGCATGGTTGATGCCTTGTGAGACCTCTTGAGAGTGCCTAGGAACCTTTCATTGGTATCAGAGCTACTAGGCATTGGATGTCGACCTATGGGGGGTTCTCACTGTGTGACAGTGTGGCGAAGCATAGGCTCTTACCCCAGGGTGTCCCGAGACCGGAAGGTGTTCCGGCGGGTTGTAGTCCTCGCGAGGGGGCATGCGTAAAAAGTAGCTGCTGAGGGACCCGTTGGTGCCACGGTGACCCTATTGGATGGGGTTGCTGCCTGACCAACATTGGTATCAGAGCCTAGCTAGAGCCTTAGGCGAAGTCTAGATGGAGTTTGAAGTCCGATTGACCCGAAACCCCAACTCAAAACGGCTCTCTGGACTTTTTCTGAATTTGTGGATTTTTGAGTATTAAAAATATGCAGAAAACTAAGAAGGAGATTCTAAGAATTACTGTACAAAACGGGACTCATGATTCCTCCAAAGCGCGGCGGAACCGCGGCATAAGCTTGGCTTATGCGGCGGTTCCGCGGTCAACAAGTCTCATTAGTCAACGATTTTGGTACAATAACTTCTTTATTTTAATGCTGAGTTTTCTGGGAATTTTTAATATTTATTCAAGAGTTGGACATTCTGGGGTTGTTTTGGGGATTCAGTGTTTCGATCGGAGTATCAGATTTTGTCTATGTGGCTTTCCGGATAATTTTTGAATATGTTAAAAAGTTCGACCGGATATAAATACCCAATTATTCCCCTGTCGGGAAATTTCCAAGTGTTGGATTTTTCCGTAGTTTAACGACGTTATAAGTAGTGCAAGTAACGCGATGGTCCCTCTAGAAGACAACAAACCTTAACTCGATTATGTGACCGTCTTGAACTGCCCTTTGAACCTTAGGGTTTGGGGCAGTACGGCGTGCCACATGTGAGGCGTTGGCTTGACCCTTCTACGGCTGGACCGTTGGTACTGAGGCACGAACTGAATGTTTTTAGACTTGTTTCATGTGTTGATCTGAATCTGGAAAACTTGGGTGTTTGAATGTTCGATCGGAAAGTTTAACATTTCCTAATTATCTGGAATGGGATACAATAATTGGAATTCACAATAAGTTATAAGATAACTAAATGAATGTTATAAACATAGAAGTTTAGTCTCACTTGATCGGTTGCCACGGAATTTTAATGTGATCAAAAGTCCGTCGCAATCACGTAGCGTACGCGGATACTCGCCAGGTAAACTTAATAGACAGCCTCGCCCCATAGCCCCGACCAAGTGACTGTAGGAGAACCCCGTCGCCGAAAGCATCCGTTCGGGTGCTCGCAGCAGCGGTGTTCCGCCTTGGTGCACATCGTCGGAAGCATCGGGGGTGCGGCCGCCTACTGAAGTTTGCGACGAGCATTCGATCAGAATGTCGGGAATCTTGTTGAATTACCCGACTTTATATTGAAAAATGTTTTCGATTTTGAGACTAAAATGCGGGGTTTATAATTGTTAGGCATGCGATGTCTAAGGAATTTATTTGGTCAGGCATGCGATGTCTAAGGAGGTTGCGGATTCCAACTGTTGTAGTTTTACACTTTCTTTTCTGTGACCGTAAGTGTAATATGTGATATCCCCGGTTTCGTTGCTATATGTCAATGACAATTGGGATGTGCATATTTACTTACGTTGATGACATGTGATGTTATGTGTTGCTGGATATGTTGTATTGGATCGTCGTGTTTGAATAGCCGGGGGTTTTTATGTGAGATGAGTGTTTTTCATTTTCATTCATGTAAAAACTTGTATGTAATATTCTTTTATTGGGGCACTTCCAGGTTGCGGAAGATGTCACCGTTTGTATATTATTTACTTTTCCGCACTAGGATAGACCCAAGGAGGGGAGCACAAGTAACCGGGTTCTGGAGTCCAGTGGGAGACCAACTCGAGGAGTCGAGTCTGGGTCTCCTAACTCCAGAATTGGAAGGGTTGCTTGCCGCTCTCGTAGGGGTCTAGGGGTGTGGGTTTGGCTATTCATCACGACCGTGGAATCCGTGTTTTATACTGGCTCGTATTGAAAACACGGACGTCCTAGTATATCCAATATTTCATATGTGTTTCTTCTGCTGCGATATCTGTGATGTGATCATGTGATGTTCTGTGATAAATACTGTATATAGTATATATGATATATTATATAGGCGTTACTTATGTTTTACACCCGCGCTAGCCCTGCCCCGCTCTGCCGTTAGTTACCTAACCTAACGGTGCACGAGGGGACATCGAGGCGAATGCGGATGGCATAAGTGTACGTCGTATTTATCTGTGATGTTTAGGTACTTAAATGATGGGACTTCATTAATGAGATTAATGAAATAAAAGAAACCTAAGATGTTGTAGAATCGAATTTCAAAATAAAAACAGGTAGCTACAGTTCTTGCTTTGCACAGCGGTATATACGATATATCCTGCACCTTATTCGATGAGGAAAGGACCGAGATCCCTTCACCGGGAGTGACTCCTTTAGCAATAACTGGCAGATGCTACACACTCGGTTTGTCTTTTGATTGATTTTAAGAGTTTTTGCTTTGCACAGTGATATATATGATATATCCCGCACCTCATTCGACGAGGAAAGGACCGACGATCCCTTCACCGGGAGTGACTCCTTTAGCAAAACTAGAAAAGCCTAAAAAACACTCCATTTTAAAATCATTTGATTCTACAACGATATCAAGTTCATTGCACAATAGGTTTTCAGAAAAACCTGTCGTAGCCCTCCGTCATTTCAGATAAGTCCTGTTTAGTATTCGTGCTGCGTTTGTTGACCTTGTCAAGGCGCAGTGTGTGGTAGCTAAGAAGTATTTATCTGCTTATGCATATGATGCAGATTGGGTTAGGGTAGTCGTGCGGCCTTGTTGACCTTGTCAAGGGTCGTGCGGGTGGGTTTGATTCATTCAAGAAATGACGGGTTGAACTTGACTTGCGGTCTATGGTTTGTTGACCTTGTCAAGGTCATAGATCGTTCGGGGCAAAATATTATCGGGAATTTCAAGTGTTGAAATTTGCAATGAGATTGCATACCTCCTATGATATAGTTGTATCCCGATACCCGCTGCGAGTAAGAGTTACTCCTGGGAGTGTTTTATACATTACAATTAGCCGATCAAGTAGGTGTCTAGAAAGGTGTCAACGGGGTTACGCCTCTGGGAAAACGAGGTTTACATTAATTAGGTTCGTGCGAAAGCACGGGGGACCTCCCTCAAAGTGCCGACACTGGCCTGGCTGAAAGATTTGCGAACTTGTAGTGTGTAATTAATCCCGGCTAGTCTTTCCTTTTAGGGTTTGAAGGAAGATTTGACAAAAAGCAGTGGGAGCCATCCTGATTAGATAAAATAATAACCAATCTATTCTTGCAAGAGCACACGCTAAGTGTTTTCTTCTCTCTCTCTCCAGGTAGCGACCATATCACGCCTTAATCAAGATAATAATACAGATTACTGACCGAACCCGCTTGTTATACTGAGCTGGGGAACGTTGGTCCCGCTCTAACTTATAATTGTTATAAGACAGAGCAGGAAATTGGGGAATACCAGAATTCCCGTGCCGCCCAAACGAAGAGAGTGCATGCTGATGCATCATCTTCGGGTGTGTTCGTTACACAGAACTGTTTCTCAGTATCCTTTGAATCCTGGGTATATGATACCGGATCAGGATCCCAGATATGTAATCTGTTACATAGGGCTACAAAACGGTAGAAAAACTGAGATCGGGTGATAAGTTTCATGAGGCAGAAAATGGGGCAAGTGTTGCAGCCAAGTCTGTTGGTCACTGTCACCCTGTATTGTAATACATTGATTCTGAACAAATGCTATTAGATACCGAACCTGATATACAAAATCATACAGTCTCTTTATTAGTAAAGAAATGATAAAATTTTTTATTGATGGATAATGTTTTGAACATTTCCTATATCAAAAGTTGATCGGTTCAGGCACGTTATCTAAAAGCATTGATGTTCTAAATCAAACTACAGTTCTTAGTATACGGAACACACAAAAGAGTAAGAGTTCAGAAATGAACGAATTCTTCTTGAGGTATTGTAGACTAGGTCATATCAATGCGACCCGACTGGCTGAAGTTACATTTAGATGTATATTTAAATCAGTTTGAATTTACATCTTCTGAAACTTGCCAGTCATGTCACAAAGATAAGATGACCATAGCTCCGTTTACTGGAAACAGAGAAAGAGTTAGTTGAACTCTTGGGATGATACATGTTGATGTATGAAGGTCCCCAGTCTATACATACCAAGAATAGTTCTTTTTACTTCATTACATTCTCTGATGATCTTTCGAGATTCAGACCTATGTTCCTGTTGAAACACAAGTCCGAACCTTTTGAGATATTCACAGAATATAAGTTAGAAGTAGAGAACCAATACGGGTATAAGTATTATGTCCTATGATGAGATCAGGGAGGAAAATACTTGTGCATGGAATTCCTGGACTATTCTAAAGGAGAATGATATTCTCTCTCAGCATTACTCCTCTGTATACACCATAGCACGATGGTATATCGGGGCGGAGCAGATACACCCTATTTGATATGGTGTGCTCTATGATGAGTACTACTGAGTTACCTGTTTCCTTTTGGGAGTTATGCACTTATGAAGTTGCATACCTATTGAATAGGGTTCCAATCAAATCAGTTGCCTACCGCTTCATATGTGATATGGAATGGGAAGAGTCCATGTCTTAAGCTAGTTAAGATTTGGGGTTGACCGGCCTATGTCTGAAAGCAAAATCCGGACAAGCTCAAGGCAAGGTCTGTAATATAGAACTAGAAAGGTTCCAGCTATACAAACTGCAGCTGATGATTTGATAGAACCAAAGGATTCAGTTGATTCCAACGAACCTCAGCCTCTCCGCCGATCTGGTAGGGTTCCTCACCTGCCTGAGAGATACTTCGGTTTCTCGATGACAGAGGGAGCGAGGATTGCATCATGAGATGATGACCCAACTAGCTTCGAGCTGGCCATCAGGAGTGAGACTCTGTAAGAATGGCTGGATGCTTAGTGATCTGAGATGGAATCCATGTACACCAACAAAGTATGGACTTTGGTTGCTATATCTGAAGGGTTAAATCCCCATCAGGAGCAAGTATATCTTGAGAAGATTACTTGGTGTACATGGAAAAGTTGAGACTTTCAAAGCTAGACTTGGTAAAGGTTTGCATCATTGACCAGGTGTGGATAATGATGAAACCTTTTCAAGTAGCTATGCTTAAGTCCATCCAGATCCTACTTGTCACGGCTACATACCATGACTACGATATCTGGTGGTTGGGTGTCATGACAGCTTTTCTAAAAGATGTTTTAGAAGAGAACGTCTATAAGTACACAGCCAGAGGGCTTCGTAGACAGTGGGAGCAGCGGAAACGTGTGCAAGATACTTTATAGGATAAAGCAGGCATCGCGGAGTTGGAACGTCTATTTTGATGAATTAGTCAAAGAGTTTGACATCATCAAAATGGTAGATGAACCTTGTATAAATAAAAAGGTAGTAGGGAGTATGGTGACGATCCTCGTAGAGTACGTGGATGACATACTCTTGATAGGGAAGGAGTTTCCTATGCTACGCTCGATCAATCTCCGCTTATCACAATGATTCTCCATATAGGATCAAAGTGATACCTGCTAAATCCTTGGTTATGGATCTATGAGATAGATCTAATTGGATGTTAGGAATCTCACTAGTAGTAGTGAGATGGTATCAATCGATCCTGGGGAGAATCACTGGAAGTGTTCCAGGGTGATAAAGATGACTGAATGTCAGTCACAGGCATTGCCTTAATCCTCAGTAGATGGACGGTATGTTGGAAGAGTTCCAAGCTAGATACCGTGACATACTAGACGATAAAGGCAGGATACATCGCTACTTAA
Organism: Agapanthus africanus; assembly: GCA_030015575.1. Taxonomy (NCBI): domain Eukaryota; kingdom Viridiplantae; phylum Streptophyta; class Magnoliopsida; order Asparagales; family Amaryllidaceae; genus Agapanthus; species Agapanthus africanus. Next base: position 242,301,469 of record CM057347.1, read on the forward strand.
GATGCTACCAAAGAGGCTGTTTGGGTGAATATTGGTTCATGAGATGAACTATTTTCCTCCCATTGTGTGACAATGGAGTTGTGGCTTATGCCAAGGAACGCAGGTCCCATCAGTGATCCAGACATATTCTAAGGCAGTATCACTTGATCATGGAGATGGTTGATCTCTAAGGGATCGAGGTTAGGAGACCAGGCTCAGAGGACAACACGGCGGATCCACTCACGAAGGCCTATTCCCAGAGAGTGACTTTTATGGGATGCTTGAGTATGAGATACTACAACCACTGCTACAGATGGCCCTAGTGCAAGTGGGAGATTGTTAGTTATATGTATGCCCTAGAGGCCATTACTATACATTGGATGTATATTGTAGTGGATGCTGGGACATATATAGGGAGGACTTTCTTGCTCGACAAGATAGTATGCTATCTGGTTACACTTTACCTTAACGTGTACACTGATTGTCTCTCTGTTACATGTTGGTAAAGCCCTTAGGATGTGTACTTGACTACCTGGACTATGATGCGGATCATACTAGTGGGGACATGGTAGTCCATAAGTACATCCTTCAAAGTCCCTAGTCGTGGGTGTATCGAGACGGGGCATCGATATACCAGAGTAGACTAGCGTATACCTTCTCGACCCATACAGATGGGCGATGGATGATCCCATATCCATTGGTGTATGACATCGGAGATGATATACGGGTGCTCAGTGGAGACTGGGTACACTGGACGGACTCGCCGAGAACTCCCAGATGGTATTATACCTTACGTCAGATGGCAGTTCTCTGGTGACACTGGTACAGAGTAATCTGTTGACCCGAGATCGTCATAGAGTCTTGTGTGGTTCCCACTGTGCTTTGATTTCCACCTTACCACGTCCAAGAGGGCGTGCAAAACGGTGGTTTTTGGGTATAGTCCCGAGTCACATGGAGGCAATGAGCGATAGGAGGGGATTCGTCTCTCCCGGTATAGAGAGTTGATGTTGCGCTGTGTTCGATTGGCTATGACCGGAAATCCCTGGCCAGGGTTGCTGAGATTTACTGGTAAGTGTTACCAGTAGTTTCTCGAATTGTTATAGACCTCATATCGACACGACTTATCGAGCTATTGGGGTCTGACGTTTACCACCCCTAGGCGAGATATGCGACATATCAGACGATCAGACCGGACTGTACGGTAGTGTTACTGGTTGGAGTCACTGGAGTGTGAGCGGGCTTGCTCGTCGATCTTCTGATCGCTCAATACCCAGGTTGCCGTTACGTTTGGCAGACCGCTTGAGGCTTGTGGGTGTTTGATATGATCAACATCTACTGCCGGCGTATTGACGAGTCTTTAGAGTCCTACACAGAGGTTTCCTGGCTCAAGCGAAACGAAATAGGAGCGCATATGAGATATGTGCGGGACCGAGAATAATGCGTGTATGTGATACCGTATTCTATTCTCACGATGAAAGTATCGAATGGTTATATGCGATATAACCTAGTTATCGAATCGAGGGTTGATTCGATAAGCCGATACATTAGATACTAGTCGGTTATATGCGATATGACCGGATCGTTAAATCAAGTGCTGATTTGATGATTTAATGCATAATTATATATTTGATATATTACTTTGCATTAACTAGTATTGGTTCACTTTAAATGGATTTTCTCACTTTATGTGCACATTGTATATGTGATATACTTTTGTACACTAGTTTGTATCATGTTTGATGATGCATGCTCATTAGGGTTTGTGTAAAGATTAAACCATGGTTGTGTAATGGTTAAGGGTTTTCATTTTCTTTATGCTTTATTTAGTTATTCATTTTGAAAATGATAAGCATAAAGAGAAAGAATGGTGGCTTTATTTGTAGTTTAGTTGAAGCTTCATGAAACTTTGACCTAGTCCACCATTCTTGTCTCTTGCTTAACCCTAACCATCATATCTAACCATGGTCTATTCTCTACACTAAACAAAGGTTAGTATTATGATAAGTATTCATTTTTCCTTTTCATTTTAATAACTTATCATAATATTATCATCTTCTTCTTCTTCTTCTTCAAGAAGAAAACCAAGACTTCATCAATGGTGACTTGATGAAATGAGTGAGAAATCCAATTCTAAAGTGAACCCACTTCCTATTTCTTCATCCTCTACCTCTTGCCAAGTAGTAGAGTGTGTTTTCTTCACAAGTTTCATGACTTAGTGAAGTTGGAGCTTGATCTAGCGATGCCTCGACGTAGATCATCTTCGGCATCGTCGTCAATGACCTAGCCCGCTTTTTCTCCGATAAAGCAGACGCTAGAGCATAAGATCTGATTTGTACAGCGAGGAGACATCATCGTGGAGCCATGGAGGTGGAGAATCGGATCTACAAAGGTTGTATTTCCGTTTACCATTTAGTTAAGTTGTTAACTAGTTTCTTTTTCGCCTAAACTTCTAGCCAACGATCCGTATTAGAGTTTCTCGGCACCGTATTTTTTTGAAATTGGCATGGTTGATGCCTTGTGAGACCTCTTGAGAGTGCCTGGGAACCTTTCACATACTCATCACACTGTTCATCTGGTATCCTCTTTATCAAGATCATCATCTGGGGTACTGAACTACGTCTAGTACACTACTAATATCACTATTCACATGGCATTGTCATCCAAAGATCCGCTATAACATCAGGACGTATCTCAAGTACGAATCCTGCCATATCACCGATCTCACGGCCTCAACTCAAATCTCATCGACTCATCTCAATCCTAAATATCATCTGCAAATCCAGTATGTGAACACCTAGTCCCATACCCAGGTGAACACATAAACACATCTCCCCATATACGCACAGGTAATAACATAGATGTATGCATGTGCGTGTGTGCGTGTGTGGGTGTAAGGACTACTCTACGGTTTCGCAACTAACACTAAACGAATCCATGAACACCTAGAATCTACCTTTACCATCAAGTCTCATATCAACATAAAAGATATAATCAAAATATATGTGTGTATATGTATTCGTATACATCACCACGAACTGCGGGGTGCTATACGCCATCCACCCGACTTCTCCCCGTAGATATAAATCTACTCACCTGGTGCTCGCTCGCCGGTGCCGACGTCGCCACGCGCTTGCTTGTCGTCTCGAAGTCCACATGGGGTACCTACATATCATAACGCACCGTATTTCATTAAAACCAAATTCGAAATGGAAACGGCATACAAAAATCAATTCGCCACGCGTATCACGCATTGGTCAAAACCTATCGCCTACGCATGCAAGAATAGCCAAACCAACCCTCGACGTCGATGTACAAACGTCAAACCATCGAGAAACCCAAACACACTAATTTGCGCATTCACAAACACAAATTATAATATAAAATAGGTTAACATTCGCAAAAATCCCAAATTCACCTTAAAAGCCATTTTTCCGAAAATCTTGCAAGCAAAAATTACCCGTTTTAGTACAAAACTCGACGTTTAAACAAATCTAGTGGCCATAATACTTATTAAATATCTTAAATAAGTCATAAAAACCATTTCCATAATTTAATCTCATTAAATTTCTTTAGCCCAAAAATTCTAGTTTACAAATTAACCAATTTTAACAATTTTATAGCAAAAATGCACATACAACAATCTAGATTGGATTTGCATGATCTAAAGCATTAAACTACATTTTATAATGATAATGAAGTCATAAAAACCCTAATTACATTTTTCTCTTAATAAAAAACATGGTTTACAAAAACCTAGTTAGCAATATAGCTTTATTATTACAATTCCAACTTAACAATTTGCAACTAACAATCTTGGCTATGTTTCACATTTCAAAAAATGATGAATTCCACCTTGCAACCATAATCACACAACAAAAACCTTAACTATAATTTAATCCTTCTCTTGAAAACCCTATCTTTCAATTAGAACCACAATTCATTTCCTAAATAAGTTAGATTAAAGCAATAGCCAACATTTTAACAAAAAGGTTAAGATTTTTATACCTCACCACCCATTGATCCTACTTGAAATCTGGCCTCCCAATTTGCCATCTTGTCACCAAGATCCATACTAGAATGGTCAAGTAAAAATGGGTAGGGATTGGATTTTGATTTTAGCTTGATTTTTTTGTGGATTTGGAGGCATTTTAGATGGATTTTGAAGAGAAAAGAGAAGGGGAAATGGGGGGGCTGCTGTTGCAGGAAAGTGGGGCTCGGCCAGGTAAGGAGGGGGTGAGGGAGGAGAGAGATTGAGGTGGGGAAAAGTCCAAGTCAACAAGTGAAATAAAGCACCCACCTCATTTCATTTTAAATTCCTTAATTCATTTCTTTTCCTTGCTTTAGTGAGATGAGAGGCCCAAGATGTTGGGCTGATCAAGGGGGGCCAGCCACATGGGATGGAAAAGAGAGGGTGAGGTGTGGGTGTGTGGGCTAGAGAAAAAGATAAAGGTTATTGCCCAATTTCCATTAACACTAATTTCACCGAAAAAATGCCTTTTTCTTCGATATTTTCCAAACCGTTTTGGCAAACCATTTCAATTCAAAAACCTCATGATAAATTTTTTTTTAATGTGTTATGATGCACAAAATTTGTTTCAACCCAATATAATTTGTAATTTTCCCTAATTAAATGTATTAGTGACGGCTTAAAATAATATTAAAATAATTAATTTCGGAAAATTTTCAGAAAATTTGAAATTTCACCAGTGGCTCAATAAACACCAAATACTAGCAATTTCATAGCTAGAATATGTATATTTAATTTTATAATAATGATATTTGTATTTTGACTTTTTACAGAAAACCCCCTTATTTTACCGATTTTCTGAAATTTCACCGAAACGATTTTCAAAACGTTACAAGTCTATAAGCACATCCTTAATAGTGGTCCCTAGTCGTGGGAGTACTGAGATAGGGCATCGATACTCCGGAGTAGACTAGTGTATACAGTCGAGATCCCGACGAGAGGCGGCGGCCGGTCTCACATGCCACTGGTTTCAGTTAGATCACCTAAGATGTATACAGGTTCTCAATGGGTTATGAGTACACCGGACAGGACTCGCCGGGAACCTGCTAGTTGGTATTTACCTATCGTCAGATAGCAGTTCCCTGGTGACATGTATACAGGTTTGTTCATCGACCTGAGATCGTCATTTGTCTCGTGTGAGTTCCCACTGTGCTTTGATTTCTATCCTACCACGGCTCCAAGGAGGCGTGCAAACAGGTAGTTTTTAGGTACAGTCCCGAGCCACATGGAGACACGTGAGCGGATCGGCAGGGGATTCGTCTCTTCCGGTATTGGGGGTGGAGATCGTGCTGTGTCTTGGAAAGCCATTACACCAAGTCCTTGGCCAAGGCAGGTAAGAATTACTGGTAGGTACTCCAGTAGTTTCTCAGTGTGTTCAGGGCTTGTCTCCGACACGACTTATACCGCTATTGGGGGTCTAACGTTACTAGCCCTCTAGGCCGGATATGCGATACCCATAGACGAACGTGTAAGTGCACGGCGGCGCCCCGGCCTCCATACCGAGGCCAAATGCGGAAGCGATGGTTAACTTTAAATTTTCTTGAACCGGCACCACCGCGCACTAAATACCCGGATCGGGCCATTAACTAGTCCTAGCTAACTACAAGATGGGGAAGAGAGATATACCGACTGATCCTTGTCCTCCGGTCTTCTCGTCGTCGTCCCGATCTCCCGCGGAATGTCCAATCTCCACCTCATCGCCGGAAGGGCACCACGTCGCCTGCTTCTTTTACGGGCTCCCACCTCTATACCGAGGCAACTCGGGCACGAAGTTGGCGAGCCGACGTGCCCAAGATTTGCTGTAGAATATAGTGTAGAGTGCTCATGTCTCATTTGGGGTTTATGGAAGTTGCCCTTTTGTGGAGGAGAATGATATATCAACTTTTTGTGGAGCTATGGGATTTTTTCAAACATGAGAAGAACAAAATCCCACACCACCAAATTTGGACCGCCCCCATACATTGTGGCCGGCATTGGCATGGAATGGGAGAGAGGGGAGAGTGAGAGAGGAAGTGAGTGAGAGGAATGGTATGTGATCATGCAAGAAAGAGAAAAGCTCATCATGATGAATAATCATCACACAAAACCAACACTCCAAATCAACCATCATCAACAACCATGATCACACAAAAGTCAAGCCATGATTGATAAATCAAGTCAATGGATGGTGCATCATCATGATGCAATAATAATGCAAAGACCCCCTCCATAATTGCTTATTTGCACAATTGCAAATAAGCCCTCCTCTATAAATCTTCGGCCATTGAAAGATACAAATGAAAATGGCCGAAACGGAAAGCAAACTGGCAACTCCAGAAAACTGGTCCCGTAATAAATTACAGGAAAACCCCGATACTGTGTATACACACCCGCATTTGTAATCTAACCGAAATACAAATGCAATGAGACAAAATCTACACTGTACTATACTAGGATCCGGCTTAAACCAATGCCGGCTAGTAATATCCGTTCGATCCTGATCCGTGCAATACCGCACGTATCTGATCGAACCCAGCCATATATCCATACGGCCTCTAGTACTAACCGTCCGATCCTGATCCGTGCAATACCGCACGAATCTGATCGGACCTTGCCATATCTCCATACGGCCTCTACAGCTTTTCGCCCGAAAACTTGAGCAACTGAATGTGGGGGACTCTAAAGACTCGTCAACACCTTGGTTGTGGATATAACCACTAGCACGTCAGAGGTATAAGCCAATACGTAACGGGCTACCAGGTATTGACCAAAAGGGACGTCGATGAGCGAACTCATCCTGACACCCTACTGAGCTTGTCAGTGACAATATCCGTACAGTCCGGTCCGTTCGTCTATGAGCATCGCATGGCGGGCCTAGGGGGTTGGTAAAAGTCAGACCCTCAAAAGCGGTACAAGTCGTGTCGGAGTGTAGCCCAGAACACCCTGAGATACTACTGGAATACCTACCGGTAAATCTCCTGTCTCGGCCGAGGGCTTCGTGTAATGGCTCTCCTAGACACAGAGCGACCTCACCCCCAATACCGGGAGAGAAGAACCCCTGAAGATACGCTCACTTCCTCCATGTGGCTCGGGACTGTACCCAACTAAAACCTGTTTGCACGTCTCCTTTGAGCGTGGTAGGGTAGTAATCAAAGTACAGTGGGAACTCACACGAGACAAATGACGATCCCCAGGTCGATGAACTAACCTGTACACATGTCACCAGGGAACTGCTATCTGATGTCAGGTATAAGACCATCTAGCATGTTCCCGGCGAGTCCTGTCCGGTGTACTCATAACCCAATGAGCACCTGTATACATCTTAGGTGAACCGACTGACACCAGTGGCTTGTGAGACCGGCCACCGCCCCTCGTCGGGGTCTCGACTGTACACACTAGTCTACTCTGGAGTATCGATACCCTGTCTCGAAACTCCCACGACTAGGGACCTTTTAAGGATGTGCTTATAGACCCCAGCTCCCACTTATATGATCGCCCTCATACTGCTGGTGGTCAAGTAAGAATCCTAGGGGCTCTATCAACGTGTAATAGCGACATGTCAGGTCACCAAAAGCAGTACACGATGATAAAGGTAAACCAGATAGCATACTATCATCTTGAGTAAGACTGTCCTACCGGGATAGGTCCTCCCTCAATCATTGCAATCACGTGCCTGTGATCCAATAATTGACTCTGAGGGCACTATCTCCAACAATCTCCCACTTGCACTCAAGGCTAATTATTGCGATGTCGCATACTCACAGCCCGTGTGATACCGAACACCCAACTCCTCTACTAGTCAGTCTCACAAATCTCATTTGCGAAACTATTACGTTCGAGGAATAGCCTCAGTGAGTGGATCCGCATTGATGTTTCTTTCTATGTCTCTCTATATCTCAAGTTCGCGGAGAAAGCCATCTCCCGAAATGAGCAATACCTGTCTTAGAATGTCTAGATGTCTGATGGGACCTAGCTCATAATGAACTCCAAATCCAAACTTCTTAGACTGTATCGTCAACTGAACTTAATCAGTATCCTGCGCCATGTCTCCCTCAGTATTTCCTTGGACCACCTGTCTAAAATACTGCCCCTCGTCAGAAGGAAAAACTATAACTCTGACAACCTTCTTGTCGTCCATGTCACCTTGGAAGCCTGGAATGATAACTGTCTCCCGAATGAGACTGTCGTTATCATATCCCTAGAACATCCACTTATGTTCTAAAACTGCTTCCGACTGTTTCTCCAGGATTGGATCAATATCAACTTATTGCATCTATCGCAAAAACAACATCTGGTGTGGTACTTGACATCTCATGATTGACTCAATTTCCTAAGCAAGTGATCTGCCAATCATGCACATCCCCCTCTACTTTAGTCTGTAAGACACCTTTAGAGAGGGTGACTCCATTACCTGCAGGTACACTACCGTGCCAGGAGTTGTCCATTCTAAATACTCTTAGAATGCTGTCTAAGTACCCTGATTGGGAAACCACCCAAATCTAGATCTAAAATCATAGATCTAGTAACCAGTATGTCAGATATAATATCCAAGTCCCATGTGGAGAAACCACTGTGTGACGACCAAAATATAACCGATCGTACTGTAGGAGTTTCCTTTCCTACTCTGTGTATGTCATCCAAATACCATGACATCACACCCTACTACCTTCTCAACAGATCCATCCCCTATTCTGATGAAGTCAAACCTATGACTGTCACATCAGAAATTGATGATCTATCTCCGCTATATCTGCTTTAGTCTATAAATAGACATAAGCTACCTGTGCACCATGCTTCCATTGCTCCCACTGACCACGACAACCCTCTGGCAGAGTCATATAGACGTACACTTCTGAAGCCAGTTCAGAACGACGTTATACTCATCCTTCTGCCAGGTCTCGCAGCCTGGAACCACAGCAATGGCAAGTGTGGGTAAACAAGAACTTCCCTGTCACCGTCCTTGAGGCTACCGGAGTACCTCTCGGGTGCCTGAAGTTACCCACCTTATCTGCGGAGTGGCCAATGGAATGTCAAACCTGATTGAATCTTTAGGTTCCTATCAAATCTTCAGTAATCGTTTGAGGTTCTGGAATCACTTCCAGTTCTACCATACTCCCACTACAGTTTTCTGAAAAATCCATTTTATTCAAAACTGTGGCGAGTCTAGAACAATATCGCTATTGTTCTTCCAGATGGTAGAAAGTCAACCCTCGTCATAGCCTGGGTCAACCCACAAACAGCCATTACAGAAAATTGCCTTGAGTTGTCCAGTGTCTGGTTTTAATCATAAGCCGGACAACTCCCCGTACCTTAACATCGTTAAGATACGAACTGTTCTATATCCAATATAGGACCAGAGGCACTGATTTAATTGAACCAGATTCAAATCATGCAGCTGTCTCCAGTGCATGTCAACTAAATGGAAGGAGGCCGATCAGCGTTACTCAACTTAGGAATGCTTCCAATTATGAGTAACCTGAAAAATAAGCAAGTTCTCTTAGTCATTACTATCAACTGATTACCGCACACAAGTACCTATATCTTCGATCACCTTGAAGAATCCCGATACTTGCAACATCTGGTTCTCTACTTTATCCATATACCTATATCTTCTCAAAATTCGGACCCTGTCTTCCACGAAACACATGTCTAAAAACTAGAGAAGTCATAAGTAAACCGAATATAGTACGAGGACCAACCCCTCTGTCCTGATGGATCCTGGACAACATACAGTACTCTGTATAAGTCCCTTGAGTCTGATAACTCATTCACTGTGTGTCGTAGGTTGAAAACTGTACTTACGGTTAAGAAGAATTACACCGCTGTTTAATGCTCCTTACCTAACCATCCACTGATATAGGTAAATGTCGTAGACATAATTTCAAAAAGTATATCTCACTCTATGAAAATAGACGTACGGATATATCAATTTGAAATTGGTGCACAACAGCGGATATTCAAAACCAAATATTTGCCGTCCGGCAAACTATCCAAGTGACTTCCTCAAATATCACCGATTACAACGAATCTCGATATAATGAGGTTGATCACCTAATTCCCACTAACCTACTCCCACTCATCATCTGTAGAACCATACAGATGTGAGAATCATACCTGGTAAATACATACATTGGAGTAAGTATCTAATCGGGAAATCAGTTTTCCTTTAACTGTACACAGTGAAAATGAAACATTGAAATGTTTCGATGGGGTATCCCGGTATTCCTAGTAATGCCTCTTCCAGATTCACGACTGTAACCGTATAATTCTTTGCCACCTCTCCAAATCCCTTTATATGTCTTTAGTCATTACCTTCTGCACACCCCTTTAGGCCAAATGGTTTTCTTCCTTCCCTACCATTCGGCACCAGCCTATGGCTTGGAAGAAGACTATCCAATACGCATAATGGGTGTACTGTCCTAATCCTAGGAGCACTCGCAATGCGAGAGAAGGTGAAGATAAAAGACAACTGAATAAACCTTATTCCTATTTCTCCTGGACCAGAATCCATCCCCGAACTGGAACAAGTTCCTTTCGAGTTCGTATATAACCATACGATGGAGTATCCAATAAACTGTGGATCTTCGTAGTGATACAGAGTGTCCTGGAGAAATACAAAGGTGATTTAGGATTGGCGATGAAATACTTGGTTTGGTCGTGAATAGCAGTCGCAATTTATTTTGCCCTTTTACTAATCCCTTGCTTTGTCTTTACATAATACCTTCTGTACACCACCGTTAGGCTAATTGGTTTTCTTCATTCCCTACCGGTCAGCACCTGCCTATGGTTTGGAAGAAGACTATCCAATTTGCGTAATAGGTGTACTATCTCCTAAACCAAGGAGTACTCGCAACCTGAGAGAAGGTAAAAGGAAAAGACAACTAAATAGACCTATCCGTTTTCTCCAGAACCGGAAACCATCCTCGAATAAATTTCTTCGAGTTCGTATCTAACCATACGATGGTTTTGTCCAATGGAAGTGGACGTTCGTAGTAATACGGGGTGTCCTGGAGAAAAAGGTAAAAGTAGGAGTGGCAATGAGGTTTGCAACTCTGACAATCCAAAAGCCAGTGTTAAGAAGGTTCGGTCAACTTGGTAACTGAGTCATAGTCTTAGGGTCAGGTCAATGGTCGCTGCCGAAGAAAGAGAGAAAAGAAACACTCAGCGTGCACTCTAACCTAGATCAGAATGGTTACAAATTTATCTAATATGGAAACCTCCCACTGTCACCTCAAATTCTCCTCCAAACCTTAAAGAAGAATTAGTCGGGGTCACCCGAGGAGTAAACTAACTCATCAGTGGGAATCGGGATCTAACTATCATCGCATGATAACGTGACGGAATCCGCTCACGGTGTCACACTCCAGAAGGTATGCGCATATCTGGCAAGTTTCAGTTTCTTTAGAAACTCCCGATGTGATTTCTGCCCCATGCTCTTATGACCTTGACTTTGGCCAACATATCATAAGTCACATGTCATGTTCTACCCGTCATTCTCCAGGTTAATTTGAATCCACCCGTACCTACCCTTGACTTTGGCCAAAATGGCTGTATGACTGTCCCAAACCAACGCATCTATCTATGCTGCATATGAATACCGCAATAGCTACCAATCACTGTGCCTTGACTTTGGCCAACATACACAGCTTGAATACTATTGACCATCCATATGAAACGACGGAGGGCTACGAATGGTTTCTGGCGAAAACTTTTAACGTAATGAACTTGATATCGTTGAAGGAACGGATAGCTTTTTAAAAATATAGTGACGAAAACCTTTGCTAAAGAGGTCACTCCCGGTAAAGGGATCTCGGCTCTTTTCCCGTAGAATGAGGTGCAGGATATTCCAACTGAATACCACAGTGCAAAGCAAAAGTAATCGGCTATAGTGAAGTCATTGCCCTGACGCAAACTTTTTTGTCCAAGGGGTCACTCCTGGTGAAGGGATCTCGGCCCTTGCCTCGTCGACTGAGGAGCAGGATATTCCAACTAAATACCACGATGCAAAACAAAAGTGAACGTCCTTGCAATAACAGCTTTTTGAAAAGTGTTCCAACAACATCAGATTAGGTTTGTTTTTAACTTGCATTGATCCGAATCAACGCAGTCCCATCAATTGATCACACCACAAAGAACGAAAATATACTGATGTACGTATTTGCCATCCGCATTCGCCACTGGGTCCGTCATTACTCGTTAGGTTAGCTAACTAACGACAGAGCGGGGACTGGACTAGCGCGGATGCAAAACATATACAATATCTACTAGTATATATATCAATATATATTATTCGCTCAAAGCGTGATAAAAAGCAACATCGCAGAAATGTACAGCATCACAGAACAATACAGATATCTGGGATCCCCGGGTTTCACAGAGCCACTACTGAAACCCGACGTTCCCCTGGTCGTGTGGATAGCATGTGCAATGAAAACCTAGACCCTTACGGGCGCGGCAAGTTACCCGCCAAAACCTGAAGCGAGGCAGCCCCCTTCAGCAACGTGAATGGACCACCCAGCACTTCACGGAATCCGGTAACTCGGGCACCCCTCCTGGGTCAACCTTTACCCCCTACGAGTGCGGCGAATAGCCTGCCAATTCTAGAGTAAAGCCCCCTCCGTCTCAATGCCATGAGATGCGGGCTTGTTGCCCTCTAGAACCCGGCTATCCGTGCACCCCTCCGCGGGGTAATCCTAGTACAGAAAGTAAAATATACATACAACGGATACATCGACCGCAACCTGGCCGTGCCCCAAAATAATAATACAAACAGGCAGTGACGGCAGTCCACATTCGGACGCTCGCCCCGCAATATCAAATGTACATAATACAACAAAACCGTACTACCACTGCAACCAGGCTGTCCCCCACGACCAATCCGCAACATCACAGCAATACACAGAACATCAACGTGAAAGTCACGTTCGCAAATCCGTCTAACCGGGCTATAGCAGTTAGACAGGATTTACCGATCATGTGACATTCACGGTCGCAGATATAATGTAAATACTGTGAAATAATGTGTTTAAAATATCCGATCGATCAAATTTTACCAATTGGACCCCAAGCAATACTGTAGCAGTTAAAGAAATTCTGGGCCCAAACAATGTATACCAAAACCCCTATTTTCAGCCCACAAGCCAACTGCAAAAAATTGGTGACGTGAATCCAAATTCCTGCGGTGGAACCGTGGCCAAATAGGGGTTACGGCCGCGGTTCCGCGGTCGTACGGAAGGATCAGGTGACCAAATTTCTACAGTGTTCTTAGGATTCCCTACACATCATTCTGCAACATACTGAAAAATTTTTGGACTCCAAAAAATTTCGACAGAAACAGATGTGAAGAAAAATACGGTTTTTGGAAAATTGTTCGATCGGAAATGTAAAACACATTAAACAAAGCTAGACTATGTTAATGGCGAGGCTCTGATACCACTGTAAGTGCACGGCGGCACCCCGGCCTCCATCCCGAGGCCAAATGCGGAAGCGATGGTTAACTTTAAATTTTCTTGAACCGGCACCACCGCGCACTAAATACCCGGATCGGGCCATTAACTAGTCCTAGCTAACTACAAGATGGGGAAGAGAGATATACCGACTGATCCGTGTCCTCCGGTCTTCTCGTCGTCGTCCCGATCTCCCGCGGAATGTCCAATCTCCACCTCGTCGCCGGAAGGGCACCACGTCGCCTGCTTCTTTTACGGGCTCCCACCTCTATACCGAGGCAACTCGGGCACGAAGTTGGCGAGCCGACGTGCCCAAGGTTTGCTGTAGAATATAGTGTAGAGTGCTCATGTCTCATTTGGGGTTTATGGAAGTTGCCCTTTTGTGGAGGAGAATGATATATCAACTTTTTGTGGAGCTATGGGATTTTTTCAAACATGAGAAGAACAAAATCCCACACCACCAAATTTGGACCGCCCCCATACATTGTGGCCGGCCTTGGCATGGAATGGGAGAGAAGGGAGAGTGAGAGAGGAAGTGAGTGAGAGGAATGGTATGTGATCGTGTAAGAAAGAGAAAAGCTCATCATGATGAATAATCATCACACAAAACCAACACTCCAAATCAACCATCATCAACAACCATGATCACACAAAAGTCAAGCCATGATGGATAAATCAAGTCAACGGATGGTGCATCATCATGACGCAATAATAATGCAAAGACCCCCTCCACAATTACTTATTTGCACAATTGCAAATAAGCCCTCCTCCACAAATCTTCAGCCATTGAAAGATACAAATGAAAATGGCCGAAACGGAAAGCAAACTGGCAACTCCAGAAAACTGGTCCCGTAATAAATTACAGGAAAACCCCGATACTGTGTATACACACCCTCATTTGTATTCCAACCGGAATACAAATGCAATGAGACAAAATCTACGCTGTACTATACGAGGATCCGGCTTAAACCAAAGCCGGCTAGTAATATCCGTTCGATCCTGATCTGTGCAATACCGTACGTATCTGATCGAACCCTGCCATATATCCATACGGCCTCTAGTACTAACCGTCCGATCCTGATCCGTGCAATACCGCACGTATCTGATCGGACCTTGCCATATCTCCATACGGCCTCTACAGCTTTTCGCCCGAAAACTTAAGCAACTTAATGTGGGGGACTCTAAAGACTCGTCAACACCTTGGTTGTGGATATAACCACTAGCACGTCATAGGTAAAAGCCAATACATAACGGGCTACCAGGTATTGACCAAAAGGGACGTCGATGAGCGAACTCATCCTGACACCCTACTGAGCCTGTCAGTGACAATATCCGTACAGTCCGCTCCGTTCGTCTATGAGCATCGCATGGCGGGCCTAAGGGGTTGGTAAAAGTCAGACCCCCAAAAGCGGTACAAGTCGTGTCGGAGTGTAGCCCAGAACACCCTGAGATACTACTGGAATACCTACCAGTAAATCTCCTGCCTCGGCCGAGGGCTTCGTGTAATGGCTCTCCTAGACACAGCGCGACCTCACCCCCAATACCGGGAGAGACGAACCCCTGAAGATCCGCTCACTGCCTCCATGTGGCTCGGGACTGTACACAACTAAAACCTGTTTGCACGTCTCCTTTGAAAGTGGTAGGGTAGTAATCAAAGTACAGTGGGAACTCACACGAGACAAATGACGATCCCCAAGTCGATGAACTAACCTGTACACATGTCACCAGGGAACTGCTATCTGACGTCAGATATAAGACTAACTAGCATGTTCCCGGCGAGTCCTGTCCGGTGTACTCATAACCCAATGAGCACCTGTATACATCTTAGGTGAACCAACTGACACCAGTGGCTTGTGAGACCGGCCACCGCCCCTCGTCGGGGTCTCGACTGTACACACTAGTTTACTCTGGAGTATCGATGCCCTGTCTCGAAACTCCCATGACTAGGGACCTTTTAAGGATGTGCTTATAGACCCCAGCTCCCACTTATATGATCGCCCTCATACTGCTGGTGGTCAAGCTGTTAGTTGTATGTATGCCCTAGAGGCCTAGAGATGACTTTCTTGCTCGACATGATAGTATGCTATCTGGTTGCCATTTATCTTAACATGTACACTAGTCTCTTTATACTGTCTTATAGTTACATGTTGGTAAAGCCCTTAGGATTTGTACTTGACTACATGGACTATGATGCAGATCATACTAGTGGGGACATGGTAGTCCATAAGTACATTCTTCAAGGTCCCTAGTCGTGGGTGTATCGAGACGGGGCATCGATATACCAAAGTAGACTAGCGTATACGCTTCTCGACCCATGTGATGGGCGATGGATGATCCCATATCCATTGGTGTTTGACATCAGAGATGGTATACGGGTGCTCAGTGGAGACTGAGTACACTGGACGGACTCGCCGAGAACTCCCAGATGGTATTATACCTCACGTCAGATGGCAGTTCTCAGGTGACACTTGTACAGGTTAGTCTGTAGACCCGAGATCGTCATAGAGTCTTGTGTGATTCCCACTGTGCTTTGATCTCCACCTTACCACGTCCATGAGGGCGTGCAAAACGGTGGTCTTTAGGTACAGTCCCGAGTCACATGGAGGCAATGAGCGATAGGAGGGGTTTCGTCTCTCCCGGTATTGGGGGTTGATGTTGCGCTGTGCTCGATTGGCCGTAACAGGGAAGTCCCTGTCCAGGGCTGATCAGAGATTTGCTGGTAAGTGTTACCAGTAGTTTCTCGACCCGTTACGAGCCTCACATCAACACGACTTATCGGGTTATTGGAGTCTGACGTATACCACCCCTAGACTTGATATGCGACGTATCAGACGAAGAGACCGGACTGTATGGTAAGTGTTACTGGTCGGATTCGCAGGAGTGTGAGCGGGCTAGCTCGTCGATCTTCTGATCGCTCAATACCCGGGTGGCCGTTACGTTTAGCAGACCGCTTGCGGCTTGTGGGTGCTTGATATGATCATCATCTGCTACCGGCGTATTGACGAGTCTTTAGAGTCCTACACAGAGGTTTCCTGGCTCATGCGAAACGAAATAGGAGCGCATATGAGATATGTGCAGGACCGAGAATAATGCGTGTATGTGATAGCGCATTTCATTCTCGCGATATATGTTTCGATTGGTTATATTCGATATGACCTAGTTATCGAATCATTCATTCGATAAATCGATACATTAGATTCTAGTCGGTTATGTGCGACATGACCGGAACATTGAATCAAATGTTGATTTAATGATTTAATGCATAATTATATATTTGATATATTGCATTGCATTAACTAGTATTGGTTCACTTTAAACGGATTTTTCTCACTTGATGCACATTGTATATGTGATATGCTTTAGTGCACTACTTTGTATCATGTTTGATGATACTTGATAATGTGATTAAGTGTAAAGGGTTAAACCATGGTTAAGTGATGATTAGGGTTTTGGTTTTTCATTTATTTATTTGTTTATTTATTTGAAAGGATTAATTTAAGTATGGTGGCTTATTTTGGAGCTATGTTGAAGCTTCATGAAGCTTTGACAAAGTCCACCATCCTTATCTCATCCTTAACCCTAACCACACTTACTAACCTTGGTTTAATCTCTACACTTGACCATGGTCAAGATATGATAAGTATTCATATTAGTTTTATTTTAAAATATGAAGACTTATCTTTCTTTCTTCATCTTCATCTTCTTCTTCTTCTTCAAGCTCAAGGTCCATCAATGGCAACTTGAGTTAAAGTGAGATAAATCCAATTCTAAAGTGAACCCACCTCCTATTTCTTCACCCTCTACCTCTTGCCAAGTTGTTTTGGGTGTTTACTTCACAAGTTTCACAAGTTTGTGAAGTCGGAGCTTGAGTTTGTGCAACCTCGACGTAGATCGTCTTTGACACGAAGCCGACGACCTATTCCGCACGTTTCTCCAATGAAGCCGTCACGAGAGTTCAAGCTTCAAGATGGACAGCGAGAGGACGCCCTTGCGGAGCCGTGGAGGTGGATATCCGGATCTACAAAGGTTGTAATTTCCGTATCCCAGTAGTTAACTGTTAACTAGTTTATAGTTTCGCCTAGAATTCTAGCAAAGATCCGTTAACTAGGGTTTCTCGGCACCATATTTTTGTAAAATGGCATGTTCGATGCCTTGGGAGACCTCACTAGGGTGCCTAGGAACTCTACAGTGGTATCAGAGCCTAGCTAGAGCCTTAGGCGAAGTCTAGACGGAGTTTGAAGTCCGAACGAACACGAAACCCAAATACTTTAGAGCTCTCTGGACATTTTCATAAATCTGGGATTTTTTCATATTAAAAATGCCTAAAAAATTCAGCAAGGAAATACAAGAATTACGATATAAAATTTTTCCCATGAACAGTTACTTGAGCCGCGGAAACGCGGCAGAAGCATGGCTTCTGCCGCTGTTACGCGGCCATATAGTGACGTCATCCAATTTTCTCTGCACAGTAATACCTGATAAATCCTGGTGAGTTTTCTGTGTATTTTTAAATTGATTTAAAGGTTGAGTGCTCTGGGGTTATATTGGGAATCGATGAATTCGATCGGAATATCAAACTTTGTTTAAGTGTTTTTCCAGATAACTGTAGAATATGTTAAAGAGTTCGACCGGATATAAATACCCAGGTTTTCCCCTGCCGGAATAATTCCAAGTGTTGGATTTTTCTGTGGTTAAAAGACATTCCGAGTAGTGCAAGTAACGCGATGGTCCCTCTAGAAGACACAAACCTTAACTCGATTATGTGACCGTCTTGAACTGCCCTTTGAACCTTCGGGTTTGGGGCAGTACGGCGTGCCACATGTGAGGCGTTGGCTTGACCCTTCTACGGCTGGACCGTTGGTACTGAGGCATGAAGTGAATGTCTTTGAACCTATTTCATGTGTTGATCGGTGTCGGGAAAACTTGGGTGTTCGAGTGTTCGATCGGAAAGTTTAATATATTCTATTTATCCGGAATTGGATACAATAATTGGAATTCACAAACAGTTATGTGATAACTGAATGAATGTTATAAATCTAGCAATTTAGTCGCATAAAATATTGAAAAGAGTTTTCGATAATGAGACTAAAATGCGGGATTTATATCTGTTAGGCATGCGATGTCTAAAGAAGTTGCGGATTCCAATTGTTGTAGTTTTACACTTTCTTTTCTGTGACCGTAAGTGTAGTATGTTCATATCGCCGGTTTCGTTGCTATACGTCAACGACAATTGGGGTATGCATACTTACTTACGTTGATGACATGTGATGTTATGTGTTGCTGGATATGTTATATTGGATCGTCGTGTTCGAATAGCCGGGGTTTTTTATGTGAGATGAGTGTTTTTCATTTTCATTCATGTAAAAACTTGTATGTAATATTCTTTTATTTGGGGCACTTCCAGGTAGCGGAAGCTGTCACCCTTTGTATATTATTTACTTTTCCGCATTAGGATAGACCCAAGGAGGGGAGCACAAGTAACCGGGTTCTGGGGTCCAGTGGGAGACCAACTCGAGGAGTCGAGTCCGGGTCTCCTAACCCTAGAATTGGCAGGGTTGCTTGCCGCTCTCGTAGGGGTCTAGGGGTGTGGGATTGGCTATTCATCACGACCGTGGAATCCGTGTTTTATACCGGCTCGTATTGAAAACACGGACGTCCTAGTATATCCAATATTTCATATGTTTATTCTGCTGCGATATCTGTGATGTGATTCTGTGATGGATATAGTATATAGTATATATGATATATTATATAGACGTTACTTATGTTTTACACCCGCGCTAGCCCTGCCCTGCTCTGTCGTTAGTTACCTAACCTAACGGTGCACGAGGGGACATCGAGGCGAATGCGGATGGCATAAGTGTACGTCATATCTATCTGTGATGTTTAGGTATTAAATGATGGGACTTCATTAATGTGATTAATGAAAGATAAGAAACCTAAGATGTTGTGGAATCGAATTTTAAAATAAAAAAAAGGTAGCTACAGTTCTTGCTTTGCACAGCGGTATATATGATATACCCCGCACCTTATTCGATGAGGAAAGGACCGAGATCCCTTCACCGGGAGTGACTCCTTTAGCAATAACTGGCAGATGCTACACATTCGGTTTGCTTTTGACTTCTTTTGGGTTTTTGCTTTGCACAGCGATATATATGATATATCCCGCACCTCATTCGACGAGGAAAGGACCGAGATCCCTTCACCGGGAGTGACTCCTTTAGCAAAACCAGAAAAGCCTCAAAATCACTCCATTTTAAAACTTCATTTGATTCTACAACGATATCAAGTTCATTACGCTCATGGTTTTTATGAAAAACCTGCGTAGCCCTCCGTCATTTCAGATAAGTATTAGTTAGTATTCGTGCTGCGGTAGTTTGGCCTCCGTCAAGGCGCAGTGTACGGTAGCTAACTAGTGCTTATCTGCTAGCATATGATGCGATTGGATTAGGGTATTCGTACGGCGTTGTTTGGCCTCCGTCAAGGGTCGTGCGGGTGGGTTTAATTCAATCAGGAAATGACGGGTTGAACTTGACTAGCGGACTATGGGTTGTTTGGCCTCCGTCAAGGTCATAGGACGCTAGGGGCAAAATATTATCGGGAATTTCAAGTGTTGAAATTTGCAATGAGATTGCATACCTTCTATGAGATAGTTGGATCCCGATACCCGCTGCGAGTAAGAGTTACTCCTGGGAGAGTTTTACACATTACAATTAGCCGATCTAGTAGGTGTCTAGAAAGGTGTTAACGAGGTTACGCCTCTGGGAAAACGAGGTTTACAGTAATTAGGTTCGTGCGAAAGCACGGGGGACCTCCCTCAAAGTACCGACACTGGCCTGGCTGAAAGATTGGCGAACTTGTAGTGTGTAATTAATCCCGGCTAGTCTTTCCTTTTATGGTTTGGAGGAAGATTTGATAAAAAGCAGTGGGAGCCATCCTGATTAGATAAGATAATAACCAATCTGATCTTGCACGAGGTTACGCTAAAGTGTTTTCTTCTCTCTCTCTCCAGGTAGCGACCATTTCATGCCTTAATAAAGATAATAATATGGATGTATTGACCGAACCCGCATGTTTTACTGTGCTGGGGAACGTTGGTTCCGTTCTTTCTTATAAGAGTTATAGGAATGAACAGGATATAGGGGAATACCAGGATTCCCATCCCACCCGAATGAAGAAAGTACATGTTGATGCATTTTCTTCGGGTGTGTTCGTTACTGAGAACTGTTTCTCTATTTGCTCTACGTCCTGGGTATTAGATACCGGGTCAGGATCCCATATATGTAATCAGTTACATGGGCTTAGGAAAGGTAGAGAACTTGGAGAAGGTGATAAAGACATTAGAGTTGGAAATGGTGCAATTGTTGCAGCTAAGACTGTCGGGGAATATCACCTTGTATTACCAACTTGTAATACATTGGTTCTGAACGAATGCTATTACATGCCGAACCTGATATGCAACATTATATCGGTTTCTTTGCTAAGTAAAGAAGGATATAATTTTGTATTACAGGACAGTGTTATGAACATTTTTCTTAACCAAAAGTTGGTTGGATCAGGCACGTTATGCAATGGCATTTATGTTCTAAATCAATCAACAGTTCTGAGCATAACAAACACACACAAGAGGAAGAGTTCTGAACTCAACGAATCCTTCTTGTGGCATTGTAGACTGGGTCACATCAATGCGACATGACTAGCTAAGTTGCATAAGGATGGATATTTAAATCCATTTGAATTTTCATCCTATGACACTTGCCAGTCATGTCTCAAAGGCAAGATGACCAAGACTCCGTTTACGGGACACGGAGAAAGAGTTACCGAACTCTTAGGACTAATACATAGTAATGTATGCGGTCCCATGTCTACACATGCCAGGGATGGTTCTTCATACTTCATTACATTCACTGACGATCTCTCTAGGTTCGGGTATGTGTTCCTGATGAAACACAAATCAGAAGCTTTTGAGAAATTTAGGGAATATAAACAAGAAGTTGAGAACCAAACCGGAAAAAGTATTAAAATCCTTCGATCTGATCGAGGAGGAGAATACTTAAGCAATGAATTCCTGGACTTCCTAAAAGAGAATGGGATTCTCTCTCAGCTGACTCCTCCATATACACCACAGCACAACGGTGTATCAGAACGGAGGAACCGCACCCTATTAGATATGGTGCGCTCTATGATGAGTACAGCTGAGTTACCTATTTCCTTCTGGGGATATGCACTGGAGACTGCTGCATACCTACTGAATAGAGTTCCGACCAAATCAGTGCCTACCACTCCATATGAGATATGGAATGGCAAGAGACCATGTCTTAATTTTATTCAGATATGGGGTTGTCCGGCCTATGTTAAAACACAAAATCCGGACAAGCTCGAGGCAAGGTCTGTTCTATGTAAGTTTGTTGGATATCCCAAACATTCGCGAGGGTATATCTTCTACCACTCCGAGGAACAAAAAGTGTTTGTTTCTCGACATGCCACTTTCTTAGAAAAAAGTTTTCTTATGAAACAGATAAGTGGCATTGAGGTAGAACTGGAAGAGGTTCCAGCAATACAGACTACAACAGAAGATTTGGTTGAACCAGAGGATTCCGTAGTTCCCGATGAACCCCAGCCTCTCCGCCGATCTAGTAGGGTTCTTCGCCAACCTGAGAGATACTACGGTTTTCTCATTGATGGTGGCTGTGAGGATTGCATCATGGAGGATGGTGACCCAACTAGCTTCGAGCAGGCCATCACTAGTGGTGACTCAGTGAAATAGCTGGATGCTATGCGGTCCGAGATGGATTCCATGTACACCAACAAAGTATGGACTTTGGAAGTTTCTCCTGAAGGGGTAAAACCCATTGGGAGCAAGTGGATCTTTAAGAAGAAACTTGGTGTAGATGGGAAAGTGGAGACTTTCAAAGCTAGACTTGTAGCAAAGGGTTTTCGTCAAAGACCAGGTGTGGACTATGACGAAACCTTTTCTCCAGTGGCTATGCTTAAATCCATCCGAATCATGCTTGCCATTGCTGCCTTTCATGACTACGAAATCTGGCAAATGGATGTTAAGACCGCCTTTCTAAATGGTTATTTAGAAGAATGCGTGTACATGACTCAGCCAGAGGGCTTCGTAGACAGTGGGAGCAGCGGGAAGGTGTGCAAGTTGCTTAAATCCATTTATGGATTAAAGCAAGCATCGCGGAGTTGGAACATCTGCTTTGACGTCGTTATCAAAGAGTTTGATTTCGTCAAAAATCCAGATGAACCTTGTATCTACAAGAAGGTGGCAGAGAGTAAGGTTGTCTTCCTCGTACTGTACGTGGACGACATACTCTTGATAGGAAATGATATTCCTATGCTGCAATCGGTCAAGCTCTTCTTATCACAAAGATTCTCAATGAAAGATCTTGGTGATGCCTCCTGCATATTGGGGATCAGGATCTATAGAGATAGATCCAAACGGATTTTGGGATTGTCCCAATCCAGGTACATTGACACCATACTAAAGAGGTTTAGTATGGAAGAGTCCAAGCGTGGGAACTTGCCCACGATCTCTGGAGTCACTCTCTCCAAAGAGATGTCTCCTAAGACTGATTTGGAGAGAGCTCGCATGCAAGGGATACCCTATGCTTCGGCAGTAGGCTCTATCATGTATGCGATGCTATGTACCAGACCCGATGTAGCATACTCACTAAGTGTAGTGAGCAGGTATCAAGCTGATCCTGGAGAGAGTCACTGGACAGCTGTGAAGAGCATTCTCAAGTACTTGCGAAGGACTAGAGATATGTTCTTGGTGTATGGTAACGGAGAACTCCAAGTGGAGTCCTTTACCGATTCGAGCTTCCAGTGTGATAAGGACGACTCTAAGTCGCAGTCGGGCTTTGTCTTTACCCTTTACGGAGGGGCGGTTAGCTGGAAGAGTTCCAAGCAGGAAACCGTGGCAGACTCGACGATGGAGGCTGAATACATCGCTGCCAACGATGCTGCTAAAGAAGCTGTCTGGGTCAAGAAGTTCATTACTGAACTTGGAGTGGTTCCATCCATTGAGCATCCAATACCTTTGTATTGCGATAACAATGGAGCGGTGGCTTTGGCCAAGGAACCCAGGTCCCATCAGCGATCCAGGCATATTCTGAGGCGGTATCACCTGATCCGGGAGATAGTTGATCGCCGGGAGATCGAGGTCAGGAGAGTTGACACGAAGAACAACACGGCGGATCCACTCACGAAGGCCATTCCCCAGATACAGTTTGAGAGACTCTTCGGGATGCTCGGTATGAGATACTACAGCAGCTGGCCCTAGTGCAAATGGGAGATTGTTAGTTGTATGTATGCCCTAGAGGCCAGTATTGTACAGATTATGTATATTATATTGGATGCTTGGACATATATAGAGATGACTTTCTTGCTCGACATGATAGTATGCTATCTGGTTGCCAATTATCTTAACATGTACACTAGTCTCTTTATACTGTCTTATAGTTACATGTTGGTAAAGCCCTTAGGATTTGTACTTGACTACATGGACTATGATGCAGATCATACTAGTGGGGACATGGTAGTCCATAAGTACATCCTTCAAGGTCCCTAGTCGTGGGTGTATCGAGACGGGGCATCGATATACCAGAGTAGACTAGCGTATACGCTTCTCGACCCATGTGATGGGCGATGGATGATCCCATATCCATTGGTGTTTGACATCAGAGATAGTATACGGGTGCTCAGTGGAGACTGAGTACACTGGACGGACTCGCCGAGAACTCCCAGATGACATTATACCTCACATCAGATGGCAGTTCTCAGGTGACACTTGTACAGGTTAGTCTGTAGACCCGAGATCGTCATAGAGTCTTGTGTGATTCCCACTGTGCTTTGATCTCCACCTTACCACGTCCATGAGGGCGTGCAAAACGGTGGTCTTTGGGTACAGTCCCGAGTCACATGGAGGCAATGAGCGATAGGAGGGGTTTCGTCTCTCCCGGTATTGGGGGTTGATGTTGCGCTGTGCTCGATTGGCCGTAACAGGGAAGTCCCTGGCCAGGGCTGATCAGAGATTTGCTGGTAAGTGTTACCAGTAGTTTTTCGACCCGTTACGAGCCTCACATCAGCACGACTTATCGGGTTATTGGGGTCTGACGTATACCACCCCTAGACTTGATATGCGACGTATCAGACGAAGAGACCGGACTGTATGGTAAGTGTTACTGGTCGGATTCGCAGAAGTGTGAGCGGGCTAGCTCGTCGATCTTCTGATCGCTCAATACCCGGGTGGCCGTTACGTTTAGCAGACCGCTTGCGGCTTGTGGGTGCTTGATATGATCATCATCTGCTACCGGCGTATTGACGAGTCTTTAGAGTCCTACACAGAGGTTTCCTGGCTCAAGCGAAACGAAATAGGAGCGCATATGAGATATGTGCAGGACCGAGAATAATGCGTGTATGTGATACCGCATTTCATTCTCGCGATATATGTTTCGATTGGTTATATTCGATATGACCTAGTTATCGAATCATTCATTCGATAAATCGATACATTAGATTCTAGTCGGTTATGTGCGACATGACCGGATCATTGAATCAAATGTTGATTTAATGATTTAATGCATAATTATATATTTGATATATTGCATTGCATTAACTAGTATTGGTTCACTTTAAACGGATTTTTCTCACTTGATGCACATTGTATATGTGATATGCTTTAGTGCACTACTTTGTATCATGTTTGATGATACTTGATAATGTGATTAAGTGTAAAGGGTTAAACCATGGTTAAGTGATGATTAGGGTTTTGGTTTTTCATTTATTTATTTGTTTATTTATTTGAAAGGATTAATTTAAGTATGGTGGCTTATTTTGGAGCTATGTTGAAGCTTCATGAAGCTTTGACAAAGTCCACCATCCTTATCTCATCCTTAACCCTAACCACACTTACTAACCTTGGTTTAATCTCTACACTTGACCATGGTCAAGATATGATAAGTATTCATATTAGTTTTATTTTAAAATATGAAGACTTATCTTTCTTTCTTCATCTTCATCTTCTTCTTCTTCTTCAAGCTCAAGGTCCATCAATGGCAACTTGAGTTAAAGTGAGATAAATCCAATTCTAAAGTGAACTCACCTCCTATTTATTCACCCTCTACCTCTTGCCAAGTTGTTTTGGGTGTTTACTTCACAAGTTTCACAAGTTTGTGAAGTCGGAGATTGAGTTTGTGCAACCTCGACGTAGATCGTCTTTGACACGAAGCCGACGACCTACTCCGCACGTTTCTCCAATGAAGCCGTCATGAGAGTTCAAGCTTCAAGATGGACAGCTAGAGGACGCCCTTGCGGAGCCGTGGAGGTGGATATCCGGATCTACAAAGGTTGTAATTTCCGTATCCCAGTAGTTAACTGTTAACTAGTTTATAGTTTCGCCTAGAATTCTAGCAAAGATCCGTTAACTAGGGTTTCTCGGCACCATATTTTTGTAAAATGGCATGTTCGATGCCTTGGGAGACCTCACTAGGGTGCCTAGGAACCCTACAGTGGTATCAGAGCCTAGCTAGAGCCTTAGGCGAAGTCTAGACGGAGTTTCAAGTCCGAACGAACACGAAACCCAAATACTTTAGAGCTCTCTGGACATTTTCATAAATCTGGGATTTTTTCATATTAAAAATGCCTAAAAAATTCACCAAGGAAATACAAGAATTACGATATAAAATTTTTCCCATGAACAGTTACTTGAGCCGCGGAAACGCGGCAGAGGCATGGCTTCTGCCGCTGTTCCGCGGCCATATAGTGACGTCATCCAATTTTCTCTGCACAGTAATACCTGATACAAGCAAGAATCCTAGGGGCTCTATCAACGTGTAATAGCGACATGTCAGGTCACCTA
The DNA here is from genome assembly GCA_030015575.1 of Agapanthus africanus. NCBI lineage: Eukaryota > Viridiplantae > Streptophyta > Magnoliopsida > Asparagales > Amaryllidaceae > Agapanthus > Agapanthus africanus. The sequence continues at coordinate 242,327,771 of CM057347.1, forward strand.
AAGCAGTACACGATGATAAAGGTAAACCAGATAGCATACTATCATCTTGAGTAAGACTGTCCTACCGGGATAGGTCCTCCCTCAATCATTGCAATCACGTGCCTGTGATCCAATAATTGACTCTGAGGGCACTATCTCCAACAGAACGGACCGGACTGTATATACATTGTCACTGTTAGGCTCAGTAGGGTTTCCGGATAAGTTCCCTCATCGGCCTCCCTTGAGGTCAGTACATTGGCAGCCGTTACGCACAGCTAGTGCCGCTGACGGCTTGGGGTTAAACCCACTGCCAGGATACTGACGAGTCATTAGAGTCTCCCACAGATAGTTTCTTAAGTTCGGGCAAAACGTTGTAGAGGCCGTATGGTTTTATGGCAGGGTTCGGAAAATGCACGTGCGTTTACACACGTGTCATATTTCGGGCAGATAATATTGGTGGGCTTTGGTTTAAGCCGGATCTGAGTATTATATTGAGTAGATATAATATCTTTGTCTCAGTTGCATTTGTATTCAGTCGTAATACAAATGTGGGTATAATTATACTGTTACGGGGTTATCCTGAAATTCGTTTCGGGATCGCTTTTAGAAATTGCCAATTTCCAGTTTCCAGTTTTCTAGCACCCGTATTTAACATTCGGTTAAATACGGATTTATCTTTTCTTGAGGGTGAGTCATGAGAGAGCTTCTAGAAGATTCTATAGTTGGTGACTAGGTTTGATGATTCATAATTTGCATTAAATGAGAGATGATGTGTTTTGGTGACTCTTGGTTTGCATTAATTGATTAAGAAATGTGTTCTTTTGGCTCATGCTTTTTACTTAGTGCTAATGGTCACCTTCCCTTCTCCTACACTCACCCCTCCCTCTTGATATGTTGCCGGCCCCCTCTTCTTCATGGGTGCTAGCCACTTTGTAAAAGATTATGGTTGTTGGAAAAAGATGATAGTTTTTGTGTATGGAAATTTCATAGTTCATTTCCATTACCCGATTCAAATGGCAAATTTATTAACCGTTCATCCATGGCTTTGGACGAAGCAAGACAAAGTGTTTTACTCATTCTCTACATCAATCTTGGTCATCTCTTTTAGCAAATCTGATGACTGAGTTGCCTCAGGTCAGAGGCGGGAGCCTGTTTAAAGAACCGTTGACGTGGTGCCACCTGGAAGAGGAGATCGGAGATCGACGAGATCGGAGCAGCCGCAACGGAGCGTGGGATGATGGTTAAAGAACGAAGGACTCGGATCGTTCGGTATAACCTTTCTACCCTCTTTGTAGTTTGTTAGTTTAGCGTTAATGGCAGATCCGGGTTATAGTATGCGATAGCGCCAGTTATAAAAGTTTTGTTCCGCATTTGGCGTCTGAAAGACAGCCGGGACGCTACCGTAGACTTACATGGTATCAGAGCCTCGCCATTAAGCTTTACTAACTTGTGCAAACGCGTTTAAAAGATCGATCGAGCGGAATTTTCAAAATCTCAATTTCTAGTGTTAAAGTTTCTGTTAATTTTAAATCTGGTCTAAAAATTATTTTGACCATACCAGAAAATTGAGCAGGCTTTTTAAAGAACATAGAACAAATTCGACCCACTGATCCGACCGTACGGCCGCGGATCTGCCGCCAAAGCCATGCTTTGGCCGCGGAACCGCGGCCGTCTAGGTGAATCAGTGGGCCAGATTTCTTCTTTGGATTCTACTTGGGAAATTATGGTTTCTGGAACTGTTCTTTTGGGCCCATATTTATTTACTGTACAGCAGATGTACGTGGGGCCCACTTCGGGAAGTTTTGTAGATCGAAATTTTAAACTTGTTAGTTTGCAGTACTTACATTATATCTCCGACCGTGAATGTCATTTGAGTGGTAAACCGTGTCTAATTGCTATAGTCCTTTTAGACGGGTTTGCGAACGTGACATTCGCGTTGATGTTCTGTGTTGTGCTGTGATGTTGCGGATTTGTCGTGGTGGATAGCAATGTGCAATGGTAGTGCAGTTTAGATTTATTTGTACATTTGATATTGTGGTGCGAGCGTCCAACATGTGGACTGCCGTCACTGCCTGTTTGTATAATATTCTTTTGGGGCATGACCGGGCTGAGGTCGATGTACCCGTTGTACATATTTTTCATTTGTGTACTAGCTTTTACCCCACGACGGAGTGCACGGATAGCCGGGTTCTGGGGGGGAATGGGTCCGCATCTCATGGCTTTGAGAAGCAGAGGGGCCTCACTCTAGAATTGGCAGACTATTCGCCGCACTCGTAGGGGGTACAGGTTGACCTAAGGAGGGGTGCCCAAGATTACCGGATTCCATGAAATGTTGGGTGGTCCATTCACTTTGCTGTAGGGGGCTGCCTCGCTTCAGGTTTTGGCGGGTAACTTGCCGCACTCGTGGTGGTCTAGGTTTCATTGCACAGGCTATCCACACGACCAGGGGAACGTCGGGTTTCAGTAGCGGCTCTGTGAAACCCGGGAATCCCAGATTATCTGTATTGTTCTGTGATGCTTATTACTTTTCTGTAATGTTGCATATTATCACGCCTGCAGTGATTATTGTATATTGGTATATATACTAGTAGATGTTGTATATGTTTTGCACCCGGGCTAGTCCAGTCCCCGCTTTGTCGTTAGTTAAGTAACCTAACGGGTGATGAAGGGACCAAGTGACGAATGCGGATGGCATATACGTACATTTTATTTTCGTTCTTTTCTGGTGTGATTAATTTATGGGACTGCGTTGATTTTGATCAATGCAGAGGAAAAAAAACCTGTTTGGATGTTGCTGGAACAGTTTTAAAAAGTGTTATTATAAAGACGTTTTCTTTTGTTTTGTACAGTGGTATTCGGTTGGAATATCCTGCACCTCATTCGACGAGGCAAAGGCCGAGATCCGTTCACCGGGAGTGACCTCTTGGGCAGAAGTTTACATCAGGGTAATAACTTCACTATAATCGATTACAAGTTGCTTTGCATCCCGGTATTCAGTCGAATATCCTGCACCTCATTCCATGAGGAAAGAGCCGAGATCCCTTCACCGGGAGTGACCTCTTTAGCGAAGGTTTTCGCCACTATATTTTTATAAAAAGCTATCGGGTTCCATCAACGAGATCAAGTTCATTACGTTAAAGGTTTTTCGCCAAAAACCAGCCGTAGCCCTCTGTCGTGTCTTATGGATGGCCAGTAGTATTCAAGCTATGTTTATTGGCTTTCGTCAAGGCATAGTGTTTGGTAGCTGCAGGGGTATTCATTTGTTGCATAGATAGATGTGTTGGTTTGGGACAGTCGCATTACCTTGTTGGCTTTCGTCAAGGGTATGTACGAGTGGGTTCAAATTGACAAGAATATGATGGATAGAACTTGACATGTGACTTATGATTTGTTGGCTTTCGTCAAGGTCATAAGAACATGGGGTAAAAATCATATCGGGAGTTTCTAAAGAAACTGAAATTTGCCAGGCATGCGCATACCTTCTGGAGTGTGATAACGTGAGTGGATTCTGTCACGTTATCATGCGATGAGAGTTGGATCCCGATTCCCACTGATGAGTTGGTTTACTCTTCGGGTGATCTCGATTGATTCTTCTTTCAGGTTTGGTGGAGAATTTGACAATACAGTGGGAGGTTTCCGGATTAGATAAAGTGATAACCATTCTGATCTAGGTTAGAGTGCATGCAGAGTGTTTCTTTTCTCTCTCTCTTTGGATGCGACCTTTGACCGACCCTAGAATATGACTCAGTGACCAAGTTGACCGAACCTTCTTGAAATACTGGCTTTTGGATTGTTTAAGTTGCAAAAGTCATTGCCACTCCTTCTTTTACCCTTTGCATATCTTAGAACACCCCGTATTACTACGGGCATCCACTTCCATTCGATAGATCCATCGTATGGTTATATACGAACTCGGAGGGACTTCTTCGAGGATGGATCAAGGTTTAGGAGAAATAGAATTGGTTTATTCAGTTGTCTTTTATTATCACCTTCTCTCAGGTTGCGAAGGTTCCTTGGTTTAGGAGAGTACACCTATTACGCTTATTGGATAGTCTTCTTCCAAACCATAAGCAGGTGTCGAAAGGTAGGGAATGAAGAAAACCAATTAGCCTAAGTAGGGTGTACAGAAGGTAATATGTAAAGACAAAATAAAGGGATTAGAAAGAGGGCAAAGTAAATTGCGACTGTTATCATTCACGACCAAACCGTATACTTCATCGCCACTCCTATTTCACCTTTAAAAAAATAAGGTATTATTCAGTTGTCTTTTATCATCACCTTCTCTCAAGATGTGAGTACTCCTAAGTTGAGGAGGGTACACCTATTATGTTAGTTATATGTATGCCCTAGAGGCCATTACTGTACATAGGATGTATATTGTAGTGGATGCTGGGACATATATAGGGAGGACTTTCTTGCTCGACATGATAGTATGCTATCTGGTTGCTCTTTATCTTAACGTGTATACTGATTGTCTCTCTGTTACATGTTGGTAAAGCCCTTAGGATCTGTACTTGACTACCTGGACTATGATGCGGATCATACTAGTGGGGACATGGTAGTCTATAAGTACATCCTTCAAAGTCCCTAGTCGTGGGTGTATCGAGACAGGGCATCGATATACCAGAGTAGACTAGCGTATACCTTCTCGACCCATACAGATGGGCGATGGATGATCCCATATCCATTGGTGTTTGACATCGGAGATGATATACGGGTGCTCAGTAGAGACTGGGTACACTGGACGGACTCGCCGAGAACTCCCAGATGGTATTATACCTCACGTCAGATGGCAGTTCTCTGGTGACACTGGTACAGAATAGTCTGTTGACCCGAGATCGTCATAGAGTCCTGTGTGGTTCCCACTGTGCTTTGATTTCCATCTTACCACGTCCAAGAGGGCGTGCAAAACGGTGGTTTTTTGGGTACAGTCCCGAGTCACATGGAGGCAATGAGCGATAGGAGGGGATTCGTCTCTCCCGGTATAGGGGGTTGATGTTGCGCTGTGTTCGATTGGCTATAACAGGAAATCCCTGGCCAGGGTTACTGAGATTTACTGGTAAGTGTTACTAGTAGTTTCTCGAATTGTTATAGACCTCATATCGACACGACTTATTGAGCTATTGGGGTCTGACGTTTACCACCCCTTGGCGAGATATGCGACATATCAGACGATCAGACAGGACTGTACGGTAGTGTTACTGGTTGGATTCACTGGAGTGTGAGCGGGCTTGCTCGTCGATCTTCAGATCGCTCAATACCCAGGTGGCCGTTACGTTTAGCAGACTGCTTGCGGCTTGTGGGTGCTTGATATGATCATCACCTGCTGCCGGCGTATTGACGAGTCTTTAGAGTCCTACATAGAGGTTTCCTGGCTCAAGCGAAACGAAATAGGAGCGCATATGAGATATGTGCGGGACCGAGAATAATGCGTGTATGTGATACCGTATTCCATTCTCGCGATGGATGTATCGATTAGGTTATATGCGATATACCCTAGTTATCGAATCAAGTATTGATTCGATAAGCCGATACATTGAATACTAGTCGGTTGTGTGCGACATGACCGGATCATTGAATCAAGTGTTGATTTAATGATTTAATGTATAATTATGTATTTGATATATTGCTTTGCATTAACTAGTATTGGTTCACTTTAAATGGATTTTCTCACTCGGATTGTACACATTGTATATGTGATATACTTTTGTGCACTTGATTGTATCATGTTTGATGATACATGTTATGCTAGGGTTTTTGTGTAAAGATCAAACCATGGTTACATGATTATGGTTAGGGTTTTGTTTTGTTCACTTATTTATTTAACCATTTCATTTTGGAAAATAAATGGAAAAGAGAAAAGAATGGTTGCTTTTTTTGGAGTTTAGTTGAAGCTTCATGAAGCTTTGATCAAGTCAACCATTCTTATCTCATCCTTAACCCTAACCATGATTCATTCTCTACACTTGACTATAGTTAACATTATGATAAGTTTTGTTTTTCTATTGATTTTAAATTAACTTATCATACCATTTTCAGCTTTTTCTTCTTGAGTTCAAGGAAGAAGAAGAAGAAAATGGTATGATAAGTTAATTTAAAATCAATAGAAAAACAAAACTTATCATAATGTTAACTATATTCAAGTGTAGAGAATGAATCATGGTTAGTGGGAATGGTTAGGGTTAAGGATGAGATAAGAATGGTTGACTTGATCAAAGCTTCATGAAGCTTCAACTAAACTCCAAAAAAAGCCACCCTTCTTTTCTCTTTTCCATTTATTTTCCAAAATGAAATGGATAAATAAATAAGTGAACAAAACAAAACCCTAACCATAATCATGTAACCATGGTTTGATCTTTACACAAAAACCCTAGCATAACATGTATCATCAAACATGATACAATCAAGTGCACAAAAGTATATCACATATACAATGTGTACAATCCGAGTGAGAAAATCCATTTAAAGTGAACCAATACTAGTTAATGCAAAGCAATATATCAAATACATAATTATACATTAAATCATTAAATCAACACTTGATTCAATGATCCGGTCATGTCGCACACAACCGACTAGTATTCAATGTATCGGCTTATCGAATCAATACTTGATTCGATAACTATTGATTCGATAACTAGGGTATATCGCTTATGACCTAATCGATACATTCATCGCGAGAATGGAATACGGTATCACATACACGCATTATTCTCGGTCCCGCACATATCTCATATGCGCTCCTATTTCGTTTCGCTTGAGCCAGGAAACCTCTGTGTAGGACTCTAAAGACTCGTCAATACGCCGGCAGCAGGTGATGATCATATCAAGCACCCACAAGCCGCAAGCGGTCTGCTAAACGTAACGGCCACCAGGGTATTGAGCGATCTGAAGATCGACGAGCAAGCCCGCTCACACTCCAGTGAATCCAACCAGTAACACTACCGTACAGTCCGGTCTGATCGTCTGATATGTCGCATATCTTGCCTAGGGGTGGTAAACGTCAGACCCCAATAGCTCAATAAGTCGTGTCGATATGACGTCTATAACAATTCGAGAAACTACTGGTAACACTTACCAGTAAATCTCAGCAACCTTGGCCAGGGATTTCCTGTTATAGCCAATCGAACACAGCGCAACATCAACCCCTATACCGGGAGAGACGAATCCCCTCCTATCGCTCATTGCCTCCATGTGACTCGGGACTGTACCCAAAAAACCACCGTTTTGCGCGCCCTCTTGGACGTTGTAAGATGGAAATCAAAGCACAGTGGGAACCACACAAGACTCTATGACGATCTCGAGTCAACAGACTACTCTGTACCAGTGTCACCAGAGAACTGCCATCTGACGTGAGGTATAATACAATCTGGGAGTTCTCGGCGAGTCCGTCCATTGTACCCAGTCTCTACTGAGCACCCGTATATCATCTCCGATGTCAAACACCAATGGATATGGGATCATCCATCGCCCATCTGTATGGGTCGAGAAGGTATACGCTAGTCTACTCTGGTATATCGATGACCTGTCTCGATGCACCCACGACTAGGGACTTTGAAGGATGTACTTATAGACTACCATGTCCCCACTAGTATGATCCGCATCATAGTCCAGGTAGTCAAGTACAGATCCTAAGGGCTTTACCAACATGTAACAGAGAGACAATCAGTATACACGTTAAGATAAAGAGCAACCAGATAGCATACTATCATGTCTAGCAAGAAAGTCCTCCCTATATATGTCCCTGCATCCACTACAATATACATCCTATGTACAGTAATGGCCTCTAGGGCATACATATAACTAACAATCTCCCACTTGCACTAGGGCCATCTAATAGCAGTGGTTGTAGTATCTCATACTCAACCATCCCATAAAAGTCTCTCTTTGGGAATAGGCCTTTGTGAGTGGATCCGCTGTGCTGTCCTCTGAGTCTACTCTCCTAACCCTGATCACCCTGGAGATCAACCATCTCCATGACCAGGCGATACTGCCTTAGAATATGTCTGGATCACTGATGGGACGGACGTTCCTTGGCATAAGCCACAACTCCATTGTCACACAATGGTAGGAACATAGTTCATCTCATGAACCATTATACATCCAAACAGCCTCTTTGGTAGCATCTTAAGTAGCGATGTATCCTGCCTTTATCGTCTAGTATGTCACGGTATCTAGCTTGGAACTCTTCCAACATACCGTCCCTTTACTGAGGGTTAAGACAATGCCTGTGACTGACATTCAGTCGTCTTTATCACCCTGGAACCCTTCCAGTGATTCTCCCCAGATCAACAGATACCATCTCACTACAGCTAGTGAGTATCCTAACATCCATTTAGATCTATCTCATAGATCCAAAACCTAGGATTTAGTAGGTATCACTTTGATCCTTTATAGAGAATCATTGTGATAAGCGGAGATTAACCGAGCGTAGCATAGGAAACTCCTTCCCTACCAAAAGTATGTCATCCACGTACTCTACGAGGATCACCACCATACTCCCTACTACCTTTTTGTATATACAAGGTTCGTCTACCATTTTGATGATGTCAAACTCTTTGACTTATTCATCAAAACAGACGTTCCAACTCCGCGATGCCTGCTTTATCCTATAAAACATCTTGCACACGTTTCCGCTGCTCCCACTGTCTACGAAGCCCTCTGGCTGTGTACTTATAGACCCACTCTTCTAAAACATCATTTAGAAAAGTAGTCATGACACCCAACCACCAGATATCATAGTCATGGTATGTAGCCGTGACAAGTAGGAACTGGATGGACTTAAGCATAGCTACTTGAAAAGGTTTCATCATTATCCACACCTGGTCAATGATGCAAACTTTTAACAGGCCTAGCTTTGAAAGTCTCAACTTTTCCATGTACACCAAGTAATCTTCTCAAGATATACTTGCTCCTGAAGGGGATTTAACCCTTCAGATATAGCAACCAAAGTCCATACTTTGTTGGTGTATAAGGATTCCATCTCAGATCGCTAAGCATCCAGCCATTCTTATAGAGACTTACTCCTGATGGCCAGCTCGAAACTAGTTGGGTCATCATCTCATGATGCAATCCTCGCTCCCACTGTCATAGAGAAACCGAAGTATCTTTCAGGTGGGTGAGGAACCCTACTAGATCGGCGGAGAGGCTGAGGTTCATTGGTAACTATTGAATCCTTTGGTTCTTTCAAATCATCAGCTGCAGTTTGTATAGCTGGAACATTTCCAGTTCTACATAACAGATCTTGCCTCGAGCTTGTCCGGATTATGCTTTTAGACATAGCCCGGACAACCCCAAATCTTAACTAGCTTAAGACATGGGTTCTTCCCTTTCCATATCACATATGAAATGGTAGGCAATTGATTTGATTGGAACCCTATTCAATAGGTATGCAGCTTCTCAAGTGCATAACTCCCAAAAAGGAAAAAGGTAACTCAGCAGCACACCATATCAAATAGGGTGTATCTGCTCCACCCCGATATACCATCGTGCTATGGTGTATATGGAGGAGTAATGCTGAGAGAGAATAGCCCAGGAATTCCGTGCTCAAGTATTCTCCTCCTTGATCTCATCAAAGGACATAATACTTATACCTATATTTTGGTTCTCTACTTCTAACTTATATTCTGTGAATATCTCAAAAGGTTCAGACTTGTGTTTCAACAAGAACATAGGTCTGAATCTCGAAAGATCATCAGAGAATTTAATGAAGTATAAAGAACCGGTCCTGGCATATGTAGATAGGGGACCTACATACATCAACATGTATCATCCTAAGAGTTCACTAACTCTTTCTCTGTTTCCAATAAACAGAGCTATGATCTGACCAAGTCTACAATACCTCAAGAAGAATTCATTCATTTCTGAACTCTTCCTCTTGTGTGTGTTCCGTATACTAAGAACTGTAGTTTGATTTAGAACATCAATGCTTTTAGATAACGTGCCTGATCCGATCAACTTTTGATATAGGAAATGTTCAAAACATTATCCAACAATACAAAATTTTATCATTTCTTTACTAATAAAGAGATAGATACGATTGTGTATATCAGGTTCGGTATCTAATAACATTCGTTCATAATCAATGTATTCTGGTAATACAGGGTGACAGTGACCAACAGACTTGGCTGCAACACTTGCCCCGTTTTCTGTCTCATGAAACTTATCACCCGTTCTCAGTTCTTTACCTTTCTGTAGCCCTATGTAACAGTTTACATATCTGGGATCCTGATCTGGTATCACATACCCAGGACGTAAAGGATACTGAGAAACAGTTCTCTGTAATGAACACACCCGAAGATGATGCATCAGCATGCACTCTCTTCGTTTGGGCGGCACGGGAATTCTGGTAATCCCCAATTTCCTACTCTGTCTTATAACAATTATAAGTTGGAGCGGGACCAACGTTCCCCAGCTCAGTATAACAAGCGGGTTCGGTCAATAATCCGTATTATTATCTTGATTAAGGCGTGATATGGTCGCTACCTGGAGAGAGAGAGAAGAAAACACTCTGCGTGCGCTCTTGCAAGAATAGATTGGTTATTATTTTATCTAATCAGGATGGCTCCCACTGCTTTTTATCAAATCTTCCTTCAAACCCTAAAAGGAAAGACTAGCCGGGATTAATCACACACTACAAGTTCGCCAATCTTTCAGCCAGGCCAGTGTCGGTACTTTGAGGGAGGTCCCCCGTGCTTTCGCACGAACCTAATTAATGCAAACCTCGTTTTTCCAGAGGCGTAACCTCGTTGACACCTTTCTAGACACCTACTTGATCGGCTAATTGTAATGTATAAAACTCTCCCAGGAGTAACTCTTACTCGCAGCGGGTATCGGGATGCAACTATCTCATAGAAGGTATGTAATCTCATTGCAAATTTCAACACTTGAAATTCCCGATAATATTTTGCCCCTAGCAGCTATATGACCTTCACATAGTCAACAAATCATAAGTGCTAGTCAAGTTCAACCCGTCATTTCCCGATTGAATTAAACCCACCCGCACGACCCTTAACATAGTCATTAAAGTCGCATGACTACCCTAATCCAATCACATCATATGCTTGTGCAGATAAGCACTAATTAGCTACCGCACACTACGCCTTAACATAGTCAACAAACGTAGCACGAATACTAACCAGTACTTATCTGAAATGACGGAGGGCTACGACAGGTTTTTCTGAAAACCTATTGCGTAAAGAACTTGATATCGTTGTAGAATCAAATGATTTTGAAATGGAGTGCTTTTGAGGCTTTTCTAGTTTTGCTAAAGGAGTCACTCCCGGTGAAGGGATCGTCGGTCCTTTCCTCGTCGAATGAGGTGCGGGATATATCATATATATCACTGTGCAAAGCAAAAACTCTTAAAAGCGATTAAAAGACAAACCGAGTGTGTAGCATCTGCCAGTTATCGCTAAAGGAGTCACTCCCGGTGAAGGGATCTCGGTCCTTTCCCTATCGAATAAGTTGCAGGATATATCACATATACCTCTGTGCAAAGCAAGAACTGTAGCTACCTGTTTTATTTTAAAATTCGATTCTACAACATCTTAGGTTTCTTTTATTTCATTAATCACATTAATGAAGTCCCATCATTTAAGTACCTAAACATCACAGATAAATACGACGTACACTTATGCCATCTGCATTCGCCTCGATGTCCCCTCGTGCACCGTTAGGTTAGGTAACTAACGACAGAGCGGGGCAGGGCTAGCACGGGTGTAAAACATAAGTAACGTCTATATAATATATCATATATACTATATATAATACCTGTCACAGAACATCACATGATCACAGATAAATCACAGCAGAAGAAACATATGAAATATTGGATATACTAGGACGTCCGTGTTTTCAATACGAGCCAGTATAAAACACGGATTCCACGGTCGTGATGAATAGCCAATCCCACACCCCTAGACCCCTACGAGAGCGGCAAGCAACCCTGCCAATTCTAGGGTTAGGAGACCCGGACTCGACTCCTCGAGTTGGTCTCCCACTGGACCCCAGAACCCGGTTACTTGTGCTCCCCTCCTTGGGTCTATCTTAGTGCAGAAAAGTAAATAATATACAAACGGTGACTACTTCCGCAACCTGGAAGTGCCCCAATAAAAGAATATTACATACAAGTTTTTACATGAATGAAAATGAAAAACACTCATCTCACATAAAAAAAACCCCAGCTATTCAAACACGACGATCCAATATAACATATCCAGCAACACATAACATCATATGTCATCAACGTAAGCAAACATGCGTATCCCAATTGTCGTTGACATATAGCAACGAAACCGGCGATATCACATATTACACTTACGGTCACAGAAAAGAAAGTGTAAAACTACAACAGTTGGAATTCACAATAAGTTATGAGATAACTGAATGAATGTTATAAACATAGAAGAAGAAAAAGCTTTCTTCATCAATGGTGATTGATGAATTAGAGTGAGAAATCTAATTCTAAAGTCTACCCACTTCCTATTTCTTCATCCTCTACCTCTTGCCAAGTAGTAGAGTGTGTTTCCTTCACAAGTTTTCAAGACTTGGTGAAGGTGGAGCTCGATCTAGTGATGCTTCGACGTAGATCATCTTCGGCACGTCGTCGACGACCTAGCCCGTCCATTCTCCGATGAAGCCGACGCTAGAGCCCGGATTTGATTTGGACAGCGGAGTGGACCTCATTTCGGAGCTGTGGAGGTGGAGGACCGGATCTACAAAGGTTGTATTTCCGTATCTCTTAGTTAAGTGTTAACTAGTTTCTTTTTCGCCTAGTTTTCTAGCCAACGATCCGTAGTCTAGGGTTTCTCGGCACCATTTTTTGAAACGGGCTTGTTCGATGCCTTGTGAGACCTCTTGAGGATGCCTAGGAACCGTACATATTATGCTTACTGGATAGTCTTCTTCCAAACCATAGGCTGGTGCCGAACGGTAGGGAAGGAAGAAAACCATTTAGCCTAACGATGGTGTACAGAAGGTAACGACTAAAGACAAATAAAGGGATTTGGAGAGATGGCAAAGAAATATACGGTTAAAGTCATGAATTGGATTATGGAAAAGGCATTACTATGAATACCAGTATACCCCTACGAAATATTTTCATGTATCAGTGCATTGTTAATGGAAAACTGTTTTCCCAATTAGATGGTTACTCCACGGTATGTATTTACCAGGTTTCATTTTCACATCTGTATGGTTTTACAGATGATGAGTGGGAGGAAGTTATTGGGAATTAGGTGATCATCCTCATTATATCGCAATTCGTTGTAATTGGTGATATTTGAGGAAGTAGCCGGGTTATTGCCAGCAGGCATGTATTTGGTTTTGAGTATCCGTTGTTGTGCACCAATTTCAAAATGATATATCTGTACGTTTATTTTTATAAAGTGAGATATAACTTTTTGATATTTTGTCGATGACATTTACCTATATCAGTTGACGATTGGGTAAGGAGCATTGAACAGCGGAGTAGTTCTTTACCATAAGTACAGTTTTCAACCTACGATGCACAGGTTTTGAGTTATTCAAACTCAACGAACTTATACAGAGTATTGTATGCTGTCCAGTGTCCATCAGGTCAAAGGGGTTGGTCCTCGTTCTATGTTCTGTTTACTTATGACTTCTTAAGTTTTTAGACAAGTGTTCCGTAGAAATGCAAGGTCTAAGTTTTAAGAAGTTGTGGGTATAAGAATAAATTAGAGAACCAGGTGTCGCAAGTATCAGGATTCTTCAAAGAGATCGAAGATGTGGATACTTGTGATTGGTATTCAGATGATAGTAATGGTTTTGAGAAACTTGTTTCTCTTTCAGGTTACTCATAATTGAATGGATTCCTCGGTTGAGTAATGCTGATTAGCCTCTCTCCATTAAGTTGATATGCACTGGAGACAGCTGCATGATTAGAATCCGGTTCCAATTAAATAAGTGCCAATGTTTCTATATTGGATATAGAAAGGTTCATATCTTAACGATGTTAAGGTACGGGGAGTTGTCCGGCTTATGCTTAAAACCAGACACTGGATAACTTAGGGCACGTTTCTGTAATGGCAGTTTGTGGGTTGACCTGGGCTATATCTGTAGGGTTCCTAGGCACACTTATGAGGTTCCACAACTGATCAACCATGTCCAATTCAAAAATTTTCCATGTGCCGAGAAACCCTAAACTAGATCGTTACTAGAGGTAAGGCGAAACTAAGCAAGCAAACTACTTTATTGCTAAGTGAAAGGGACTACAACCTTTGTAGATCCGGTCCTCCACTTTTCTAGCTCCATGTTGACGTCCCTCCGCTGCGATCATTGGAATCCCAGATTCTAGCATCGGTTTCATCGGAGAAATGGGCAGGTTAGGTCGTTGACTTCGATGCCGAATATGATCTACGTCGAGGCGACTCAAACTCAAGCTCCACCTTCACTAGGTCGTGAAACTTGTGAAGATAACACACTCTACTACATGGCAAGTGGTAGAGGATGAAGAAATAGGAAGTGGGCTCTCTTTAGAATTGGATTTCTCACTTGATTTCATCACTTGGAATTTTCAAGAAAGCTTTTCTTTTCTTGAAGAAGAAGATGAAGAAGAAGAAAGAAAATGAATTATCGTGAAAAGAAAATTCAAGTGAAGTTATCAACTTGCAAGCATGGGTGAAATTAACCTTTGTAGAGAATAAACTAGGGTTTAGGTAAATGGTTAGGTTAAGGAAAGAAACAAAATGGTTAAGACTTTCAAAGCTTCATGAAGCTTCAAGAGTAAAACAAAACAAGCCACCATTTTATTTCTTGCCAAAAATGAATAAAGAAAATAAGTAAAGATAACAAAACCCTAACCATTAACCTAAACATGGTTTAAAGAATACACACACCCAAGTTTGCATGTATCATCAAACATGATACACACAAGTGCACAAAAAATTATCACATATACAACTTGTGAACATCAAGTGAGAAAATCAATCTTAAGTGAACAAATACTAGTTAATGTAAAGTAATATATCAAATATATATAATTGTACATTAAATCATTAAATCAACACATGATTTAATAATCCGGTCATACTGCATATAACCGACTAATATCAAGTGTATCAATATATCGAATCAACATTTGATTCGGTAACCCGGCTATATCTTATATAACCGTCCGATGATGCAAATCGCGAGAATAGGATTTAGTATCACATACTGGTATTATTCTCGGTCCCGCACATATCTCATATGCGCTCCTATTTCGTTTCCCTTGAGCCAGGAAACCTCTGTGTAGGACTCTAAAGACTCGTCAATATGCCGGCAGCAGGTGATGATCATATCAAACGCCGACAAGCCGCAAGCGGTCTTCTAAACGTAACAGCCACCCGGGTATTGAGCGATCAGAAGATCAACGAGCAATCCCGCTCACACTCCTGTGAATCCAACCAGTAACACTTACCGTACAGTCCGGTCTGTTCGTCTGATATGTTGCATATCTCGCCTGGGGGTGGTAAACGTCAGACCCCAGTAGCTTGATAAGTCATGCCGATGTAAGGTCCATAACAAGCTTAAAACTACGGATAACTCTTACCAGTATATCACTGCAACCCTGGCCAGGGATTTCCAGTTATGGCCAGTCGAGCATAGCGCAACATCAACCCCAATACCGGGAGAGTCGAATGCCCTCCTATCGCTCATTGCCTCCATGTGAATCGGGACTGTACCCAAAAACCACCTGTTTACATGACTCAGTAGAGCCGTGGTAGGGTGGAAATCAAAGCACAGTGGGAGACACACAAGTCTCTATGACGATCTCGGGTCAACAGACTAAGCTGTACCAGTGTCACCAGAGAACTGCCATCTGACGTGAGGTATAATACCATCTGGGAGTTCTCGGCGAGTCCGTTCAGTGTACCCAGTCTCCACTGAGCACCCGCATACCATCTTTGATGTCAAACACCAATGGATATGGGATCATCCATCGCCCATCACATGGGTCGAGATGATATACGCTAGTCTACTCTGGAATACCGATGCCCCGTCTCGATATTCCCACGACAAGGAACATTGAATGATGTACTCATGGACTACCCACGCCCTACTAGTATGATCTACATCATAGTCCTGGAAGTCGAGTACACATCCTAAGCGCCTTATCAACATGTAAAAGAGAGACAGAAAGTATACATGTTAAGATAAAGAGCAACCAGATAGCGTACTATCATGTCGAGCAAAAATGTCCTACCTATATATGTCCCAGCATCCACTACAATATACTTCCTATGTACAGTAATGGCCTCTAGGGCATATATATAACTAACAATCTCCCACTTGCACTAGGCCATCTGTAGCAGTGGTTGTATTATCTAATACTCAACCATTCCATATAAGTCTCTCTCTGGGAAAAAGCCTTTGTGAGTGGATCCGCCGTGTTGTCTTCTGAGTCTACTCTCCTAACCTTGATCACCCTGGAGATCAACAATCTCCATGATCAGGTGATGCTGCCTTAGAATATGTCTGGGTCACTGATGGGACCAGGGTTCCTGGGACAAAGCCACACTTCCATTGTCACACAATGATAGGAACCTAGTTCATCTCATTACCAATATACACCAAAACTTCCTCTTTGGTAGTATCTTTAATAGCGATGTTACCAGCCTTTATCGTCTAGTTTGCCACGGTATCTAGCTTGGAACTCTTCCAACATACCGTCGCTCCACTGAGGGTAAAGACAATGCCTGCGACTGACATTCAGTCGTTCTTATCACCATGGAACTTTTCCAATGATTCTCCCCAGGATCGATTGATTCCATCTCACTATATCTTGTGAGAATCCTAATATCCATTTAGATCTATCTCATAGATCCAAATCCCAGGATTTAGTAGTATCACCTTTATCCTATATGGAGAATCCTTGTGATAAGAGGAGATTGACCATGTGTAGTATAGGAAACTTCTTCCCCATCAAGAGTATGTCAGCCACGTACTCTACGAGGATCACCACCATACTCCCTACTACCTTTTTGTATATACAAGGTTCATCTACCATTTTGATGAAGTCAAACTATTTGACTACTACATCAAAACAGATGTTCCTACTCCGCGATGCCTGCTTTATCCTGCAAAGCAACTTGCACACATTTCCGCTGCTCCCACTGTTTACGAAGACCTCTGGCTGTGTTCTTACAGACGTTCTCTTCTAAATCATTATTTAAAAAAGCAGTCATAGCACCCAACCACCAGATATCGTAGTCATCGTATCTAGCAATGGCAAGTAGGATGAGGATGGACTTAAGCATAGCTACTGGAAAAAGGTTCCATCATTATCCACGCCTGGTTGATGACGAAAACCTTGAACAAGTCTAGCTTTGAAAGTCTCAACTTTTCCATCTACACCAAGTAATCTTCTCAAGATATACTTGCTTCTGATGGGAATTTAACCCTTCAGATATAGCAACCAAAGTCCATACTTTGTTGGTGTACATGGATCCCATCTCAGATCGCTAAGCATCCAGCCCTTCTTACAGAGTCCTTACTCTTGATGGCCTGCTCGAAACTAGTTGGGTCATCATCTCATGATGCATTCCTCCTTCCCACTGTCATCGAGAAACCGAAATATCTCTTAGGCGGATGAAGAACCCTACCAGATCGGCGGAGAGGCTGAGGTTCGTCGGGGACTATTGAATCTTTTGGTTCTGTCAAATCATTAGCTGCAGTATTATATAGCTGGCACCTTTCCAGTTCTACAGAACTGACCTTGCCTCGATCTTGCCCAGATTTTGCTTTTGATATAGGCCGGACAATCCTAAATCTTAACTAACTTAAGAGATAGGCTCTGCCCATAGCATATCTCATATGGAGTGGTAGGCACTGATTTGATTCGTACCCAACTCAATTGGTATGCAGCTTCTCAAGTGCATAACCCCTAAAAGAAAATAGGTAACTCAGTAATACTCATCATAGAGCACACCATATCCAATATGGTGCGATTGCTCCGCCCCGATATGCCTACGTGCTGGGGTGTATACGGTGGAGTAATGCGGAGAGAGAATCTCATTCTCCTTTAGAATAGTCCCAGAATTCCATGAACAAGTATTCTCCTCCCTAATCTCATCATAGGACATAATACTTATACCTGTATTTTGGTTCTCTACTTCTAACTTATATTCTGTGAATATCTCAAAAGCTTCGGACATATGTTTCAACAGGAACATATGGCTGAATCTTGAGAGATTATCAGAGAATGTAATGAAGTACAAAGAACCGGTCCTAGCATGTGCAGACAGAGGACCTTACATACATCATCATGCATCAGTCCCAAGAGTTTACTAACTCTTTCTCTGTTTCCAGTAAACAGAGCTATGGTCATCTAATTTTTGTGACATGACTGGTAAGTTTCACAAGATGTAAATTCAAAATGATTTAAATATGCATCTAAAATGTAACTTAAGCAAGTCGGGTCGTATTGATATGACCTAGTCTACAATACCTCAAGAAGGAATCATTCATTTCTGAACTCTTCCTCTCGTGTGTGTTCTGTATACTAGGAACTGTAGTTTGATTTAGAACGTCATTGTTTTTAGATAAGTGCCTCAACCGATCAACTTTTGAAATAGGAAATGTTCAAAACATTATCCAACAATACAAAATTATATCCTTCTTTAATAAATAAAGAGATTGATATGATTTTGTATATCAGGTTCGGTATCTAATAGCATTTGTTCAGAATCAATGTATTGATAATACAGGGTGACAGTGACCAACACACTTGGCTGCAACTCTTGCACCGTTTTCTGTCTCATGAAACTTATCACCCGTTCTTAGTTCTCTACCTTTCTGTAGCCCATGTAACGGATTACATTTGCGGGATCCTGATCTGGTATCTAATACCTAGGACGTAGAGGATAGTGAGAAACAGTTCTCTATAATGAACACACCTGAAGGAGATGCATCATATGCACTTTCTTCGTTTGGGCGGCATAGGAATTCTGGTATTCCCCTATTTCCTGCTAGGTCTTATAACAATTATAAGTTGGAGCGGGACCAACGTTCCCCAGCTCAGTATAACAAGCGGGTTCGGGCAATACTTCCATATTATTATCTGGATTAAGGCGTGATATGGTCGCTACCTGGTGAGAGAGAGAAGAAAACACTCTGCGTGCGCTCTTGCAAGATTAGATTGGTTTTTTATTTTATCTAATCAGGATGGCTCCCACTGTTTTTATCAAATCTTCCTTCAAACCTTAAAAGGAAAGACTAGCCGGGATTAATTACACTCTACAAGTTCGCCAATCTTTCAGCCAGGCCAGTGTCGGTACTTTGAGGGGGGTTCCCCGTGCTTTCGCACGGACCTAATTAAAGTAAAGCTCATTTTCCCAGGGGCGTAACCCCGTTGACACCTTTCTAGACACCTACTTGATCGGCTAATTGCAAAGTGCAAAACTCTCCCAGGAGTAACAATTACTCGTAGTGGTTATCGGGATCCAACTATCATATAGAAGGTATGCAATCTCATTGCAAATTTCAACACTTGAAACTCCCGATAATGGTTTTTACCCCTAGCACTTATGACCTTAACTATGGTCAACAAATCATAAGCACTAGTCAAGTTCTACCCGTCATTTCGTGATTAATTAGACCCACCCACATGACCTTTAACTAAGATCAACAAAGTCACGCGACTTCCTAACTAATCGCATCATATGCGGTGTAGGAAGACATCACTTAGCTACCGTACACTGTGCCTTAACTAAGGTCAACAAACACAACATGAATACTAAGTACTCTACTTCCTAAAATGACGGAGGGTTGCGAATGGTTTTTAAGAAAACCTTTAACGCTTTGAACTTGATCTCTTTGCGGAATCAAATGGTTTTTAAATGGAGTGTTTTTGAGGCTTTTCTAGTTTTGCTAAAGTGGTCACTCCCGGTGAAGGGATCGTCGGCCCTTTCCTCATCGAATAAGGTGCAGGATATATCATATATACCGCTGTGCAAAGCAGAAACTATTGAAGCAATCAAAAGACAAACCGAGAGTTGTAGCATCTGCCAGTTATTGCTAAAGGGGTCACTCCTGTTGAAGGGATCGTAGGCCCTTTCCTCATCGAATAAGGTGCAGGATGTTCTACAAGGAACACCGCGATGCAAAGCAAGAACTGTAGCTACCTGTTTTTAAGAAATTCGATTCCACAAAATCTTTTAGGTTTATTTTCTTTCATTAATCACATTAATGAAGTCCTATCATTTAAGTCCACCTAAACATCACAGATAAATATAACGTACGCTTATGCCATCCTCATTCGCCTCCATGTCCCGTCTGCACCGTTAAGTTAGGTAACTAACGCCAGAGCGAGGGAGGGCTAGCGCCGGTGTAAAACATAAGCAACGTCTATATAATATATCATATATACTATATATAATATCTATCTGAACAAATCGCATGATCATATCACAGATAACGCAGCAGAAAAATATCTTATGAAATATTGGATATACTAGGACGTCCGTGTTTTATTTTGAGCCTGAATAAAACACGGATTCCACGGTCATGATGAATAGCCAATCCCATACCCTTAGACCCCTACGAGAGAACCAAGTAACCCTACCAATTCTAGGGCTAGGAGACCCGGACTCGACTCCTTGAGATGGTCTCCCACTGGACCCTAGAACCCGGTTACTTGTGCTCCCCTCCTTGGGTCTATCCTAATGCGGAAAAGTAAATAATATACATCAACGGTGACATCTTCCGCAACCTGGAAGTGCCCTAATAAAAGAATATTACATACAAGTGTCTACATGAATGAAAATGAAAAACACTCATCTCACATAAAAAAAAACCCGGCTATTCAAACACGACGATCCAATATAACATATCCAGCAACACATAACATCACATGTCATCAACGTAAGTAAATATGCCCATCCCAATTGTCGTTGACATATGGCAATGAAACCGGCGATATCACATATTACACTTACGGTCACGGAAAAGAAAGTGTAAAACTACAACAGTTGGAATCCGCAAACTCTTTAGACATCGCATGCCTAACCAAATGAATTCCTTAGACATCGCATGCCTAACAATTATAAACCCCACATTTTAGTCTCATTATCGAAAACTCTTTTCAATATCAAGTCGGGCAATTCAACAAGATTCCCGGCATACTGACCGAATGCTCGTCGCAAACTTAAGTATACAGCCGCACCCTCGATACCGTTGACGAAGTGCACTAAGGCGGAACACCACTGCCGCGAGCACCCGAACGGATGCTTTCGGCGATGGGGTTCTCCTACAGTCATTTGGTAGGGGCTATGGGGTGTAGCTGTCTATTAAGTTTACGAGGCCAGTATCCGCGTACGCTACGTGATTGCGACGGACTTTTGATCACATCAAAATTCCGTGGCAACCAATCAAGTGAGACTAAACTGCTATGTTTATAACATCCAAATCTGTTATCTCATAACTACTTGTGGATTCCAAATATTGTATCACATTCCAGATAAATAGAAAACGTTAAACTTTCCGATCGAACAATCAAACACCCAAGTTTTCCCGAAACAGCTCAACACATGAAATAACTTTAAAAACATTCACTTCATGCCACAGTACCGACGGTCCAGCCGTAGAAGGGTCAAGCCAACGCCTCACATGTGGCATGCCGTACTGCCCCAAACCCTAAGGTTCAAAGGGCAGTTCAAGACGGTCACATAATCGAGTTAAGGTTTGTTGTCTTCTAGAGGGTCCATCGCGTTACTTTCACTACTTAGAACGTTATTAAACTACGGAAAAATCCAACAATTGGAAATTTCCCGGCAGGGGAAAAATTGGGTATCTATATCCGGTCGAACTATTCAACATGTTCTAAAATTACCCGGAAAAACACATAGACAAAATTAGACAATCCGATCGAATCTACGAACTCCCAATACAACCCAGAAAACTCAACTCTTGAGTGCAAGTTAAAAATTCCCAGAAAACACAAGAATAATATTAAGACATTACTGTGCAAACAGTGATGAAAGATGTTACAGTACGGCCGCGGAACAGCCGCACGAGCCATGCTCATTCCGCGGTTCCGCGGTGCCTTGATCGATTTACGCGCACGTTTTGCACAGTAGTTCTTCGAAGACCCTGCTGATTTTTCTGCATATTTTTAATTCACAAAAATCACAGTTTTGAAAAATTGTACAGAGAAGGGTTTTGAATTAGGGTTTCGGGTTCGATCGGACTTCTAACATCGTATACACTTCGCATAAGGCTCTAGCTAGGCTCTGATACCACTGTAGGGTTCTTAGACACACTCATGAGGTTCCACAACTGATCAACCATGTCCAATTCAAAAATTTTCCATGTGCCGAGAAACCCTAAACTAGATCGTTACTAGAGGTAAGGCGAAACTAAGCAAGCAAACTACTTTATTGCTAAGTGAAAGGGACTACAACCTTTGTAGATCCGGTCCTCCACTTCTATAGCTCCATGTTGACGTCCCTCCGCTGCGATCATCGGAATCCTAGATTCTAGCATCGGTTTCATCGGAGAAATGGGCGGGCTAGGTCATTGACTTCGATGCCGAAGAAGATTTACGTCGAGGCGACTCAAACTCAAGCTCCACCTTCACTAGGTCATGGAACTTGTGAAGATAACACACTCTACTACATGGCAAGTGGTAGAGGATGAAGAAATAGGAAGTGGGTTCACTTTAGAATTGGATTTCTCACTTGATTTCATCACTTGGAATTTTCAAGAAAGCTTTTCTTTTCGTGAGGTATAATACCATCTCGGAGTTCTCGGCGAGTCCATTCAGTGTACCCAGTCTCCACTGAGCACCCGCATACCATCTCTGATGTCAAATACCAATGGATATGGGATCATCCATCGCCCATCACATGGGTCGAAAAGATATACGTTAGTCTACTCTGGAATACCGATGCCCCGTCTCGATATTCCCACGACTAGAAACATTGAAGGATGTACTCATGGACAACCCTGGCCCCACTAGTATGATCTACATCATAGTCCTGGAAGTCGAGTACACATCCTAAAGTCTTTATCAACATGTAACAAAGAGACAGAAAGTATATATGTTAAGATAAAGAGCAACCAGATAGCATACTATCATGTCAAGCAAGAAAGTCCTATCTATATATGTCCCAGCATCCACTACAATATACATCCTATGTACAGTAATGGCCTCTAGGGCATACATATAACTAACAATATCGAGGGTTGACTTTCTACCATCTGCAAGATCAATAGTGATATTGTTCTTGACTCGCCACAGTTAAACTAAAATGGATTTTTTCAGAAAACAGTAGTGGGTGTATGGTAGAACTGGAAGTGATTCCAGAACCACAAACAATTACGGAAAATTTAATAGGACGTATAGATTCAATCAGGTTTGACATTCCAATAGCCACTCCGCAGATATGGTGGGTAAACTCAGACACCCGAGAGGTACTCCGGTAGCCTCAAGGACGGTGAAAGGGAAGTTCTTATCTACCCAGACTTGACACTGCTGTTGTTCCAGACTATGAGACCCGGCAGGAGGATACGTATAGCGTCATTCTAAACTAGGTTTAGAAGTGCACGTATATATTATTCTGCCAAAGGGTTGTTGTGGTCAGTGGGAGCAGCGGAAGCATAGTGGGCAAGTAGCTTATGTCTATTTATAGACTAGAGCAGTTATAGCAGAGATAGATCATCTAATTTTGATTTGACAGTCATAGGTTTGACTTCATCAGAATAGGGGATGTATCTGTTGAGAAGGTTGTAGGGTGTGTGTGATGTCCTTGTATTTGGATGACCTACACAGAGTCGGAAGTAAAATTCCTATACTACGATCGGTTGTACTGTGGTAATCACACATTTGTTTTTCCGGACAGGATATGGATATAATATCTGACATTCTGGTTTCTAGATCTATGGTTTTAGATCTGGATTTGTGTAGTTTCCTAATATGGGTACTTTGACAGTATTCTAATGGTTTTTAGAATAAATGACTCCTGGTATGGTGGTGTACCTGCAGGTGATGGAGTCACCCTCTCTAAAAGTGTCTTACAGACTAAAGGGGACAGGGATGTGCTTGATTGGCAGATCACTTGCTTAGGCAATTGAGTCAATCGTGAGATGTCAAGTACCACACCATATGTTGTATTTGCACTAGATGCAATAAGTTTGTATTAATCCAATCTTGGAGAAACATAAGGAAGCAGTTTTAGAACAAAAGTGCATGTTCTACGGATTTGATGACGGCAGCCTCCTTTGGGAGACGGTTATCATTCCAGGCTTCAAAGGTGAAATGGATGACAGAGTGATTGTCAGAGTTATAGTATTCCCTCTGATGAAGCGGGCAGTATTATGGATTGGTGGTCCAAGAGGATACTGTGGGAGGCATGGTGCAGGATACTGATTAGGTTCAGTTATCGATACAGTCTAAGAAGTTTGGATTTGGAGTTCATTTAAGAACCAGGTCCCATCATATATCCAGACATATTCTAAGACAGGTATTACTCAATTCGGGAGATGGCTTTCTCCGCGAAGTTGAGATTAAGAGAGACATAGAAAGGAACATCAGGGCGGATCCACTCACTGAGGTTATTTCTCGAACACAATAGTTTTATAAACGGGCTTTGTGAAACTGATTAGTAGAGGAGTTGGGTGTTCAGTATCACATGGGCTGTGAGTATGTGACATCGCATTAATTAGCCTTAAGTCCAAGTGGGAGATTGCTGGATATAGTGCCCTCAAAGTCAATTATTGGATCGCAGGTACGTGATTGCAATGATTAAGGAGGACCTATACCGGTAGCACAGTCTTACTCGAGATGATAGTATTCTATCTGGTTTGCCTTTATCAGTCGTGTATAGGTTCAAGTGACTGATCACGATTACACGTTGAAAGAGCCCTTAGGATCTTGCTTGACTACCAACAGTATGATGGCGATCATATACGTGAGAGTTGGGTAGTCTATAAGCACATCCTTAATAGTGGTCCCTAGTCATAGGAGAACCGAGACAGGGCATCGATACTCCGGAGCAGACTAGTGTATACAGTCGAGACCCCGACGAGGGGCGTTGGCCGGTCTCACAAGCCACTAGTGTCAGTTGGATCACCTAAGATGTATACAGGTGCTCATTGGGTTATGAGTACACCGGACAGGACTCGCCGGGAACTTGCTAGTTGGTATTATACCTATCGTCAGATAGCAATTCCCTGGTGACATGTGTACAGGTTAGTTCATCGACCTGAGATCATCATTTGTCTCGTGTGAGTTCCTACTGTGCTTTGATTTCTACCCTACCACGGCTCAAAGGAGTCGTGCAAACAGGTAGTTTTTGGGTACAGTCCCGAGCCACATGGAGATACTTGAGCGGATCGGCAGGGGATTCGTCTCTCCCGGTATTGGGGGTGGAGATCGTGCTGTGTCAAGGAAAGCCATTACACCAAGTCCTTAGCCAAGGCAGGTGAGAATTACTGGTAGGTACTCCCGTAATTTCTCAGGGTGTTCTGGGCTTGTCTCCGACACGACTTATACCGCTATTGGGGGTCTGACGTTACTAGCCCCCTAGGCCGGATATGCGATTCTCATAGTCGAACGGACCGGACTGTATATACATTGTCACTGTTAGGCTCAGTAGGGTTTCCGGATGAGTTCGCTCATCGGCCTCCCTTGAGGTCAGTACATGGGAAGCCGTTACGCACAGCTAGTGCCGCTGACGGCTTGTAGTTAAGCCCACTGCCAGGGTACTGACAAGTCTTTAGAGTCCCCCACAGATAGCTTCCCAAGTTCGGGCGAAACGTTGTAGAGGCCGTATGGTTTTATGGCAGGGTTCGGAAAATGCACGTGCGTTTACGCACGTGTCATATTTCGGGCAGATAATACTGGTGGGCTTTGGTTTAAGCCGGATCCGAGTATTATATTGAGTAGATATAATATCTTTGTCTCAGTTGCATTTGTATTTGGTCGTAATACAAATGCGGGTATATTTATACTGTTACGGGGTTATCCTGAAATTCATTTCGGGATCGCTTTTGGAAGTTGCCAGTTTCCAGTTTCCAGTTTTCTATCATCCGTATTTAACATTCGGTTAAATACGGATTTATCTTTTCTTGAGGGTGAGTCATGAGAGAGCTTCTAGATGATTCTAGAATTGGTGACTAGGTTTGATGATTCATAGTTTGCATTAAACGAGAGATGATGTGCTTTGGTGACTCTTGGTTTGCATTAAATATTTAAGAGAGGTGTTCTTTTAACTCATGCTTTTTACTTAGTGGTAATGGTCACCTTCCCCTTCTCCGACACTCACCTCTCCCTCTTGATATGTGGCCGGCCCCCTCTTCTTCATGGGTGCTAGCCACTTTGTAAATGATTATGGTTGTTGGAAAAAGATGATAGTTTTTGTGTATGGAAATTTCATAGTTCATTTCCATTACCCGATTCAAATGGCAACTTCATTAACCGTTCGTCCATGGCTTTGGACGAAGCGAGACAAAGTGTTCTACTCATTCTCTACATCAATCTTGGTCATCTCTTTTAGCAAACTTGAGGACCGAG
Source organism: Agapanthus africanus (assembly GCA_030015575.1). Classification (NCBI taxonomy): domain Eukaryota; kingdom Viridiplantae; phylum Streptophyta; class Magnoliopsida; order Asparagales; family Amaryllidaceae; genus Agapanthus; species Agapanthus africanus. The sequence goes on from CM057347.1 coordinate 242,354,265, forward strand.
TTTCCTCGGGTCAGAGGCGGGAGCCCATTTAATGAACCGTTGACGTGGTGCCACCAGGACGAGGAGATCGGAGTAGCCGCAACGGAGCGTGGGATGATGGTTAAAGAACGAAGGACTCGGATCGTTCGGTATAACCTTTCTACCCTCTTTGAAGTTTGTTAGTTTAGCGTTAATGGCAGATCCGGGTTATAGTACGCGATAGCGCCAGTTATAAAAGTTTTGTTCCACATTTGGCGTCAAAAAGACGGCCGCGGCGCTACGGTAGACTTACACTTACTTCATTTCGCTTGAACTAGGAAAATTCTATGTGGGACTCTAAAGACTCATCAATACACCAGCAGTAGGTGATGATCACATCAGTCACCCACAAGCCGTCAGCGGTACTAGCTGGATGTAACGGCTACCCAGGTATTGAGCGAATAGAAGATCAAAAGGAAAGATTGTCCAAACTCCCATGAAGCCTATAAGTAACACTTACCGTACATTCCGGTCTCTTCGTCTTATATGTCACATACCAAGTCTAGGTGTGGTAACGTCAGACCTCGGTAACTTGATAAGTCTGTAAGTCCACGTTGCCGACCCCGGTTCTTGCGGGGAGGCGGAAACGGTATAAATATCAAATTTTTAGCGCACTAGGAAACATGGACTAACAAAAGTCGGTATCTTTTCTAAACAAAACTAGCTACCAAGCTAAAGAGAGTTAGTTACTCGGAAAAGGTGTTATACCTCACTTGAACTCCTTCTTCTTGAAACCTCTGTAGAGGTTGGATGGTGCTTTCCTCGTCGCCTTCTTTCGTCAAAGATGGATCTACCTAAGGGTTCAACCTTGGGCTCCTTTCTCGAACTTTGAGAGAACTAAGGTCTTTGGCTTGCTAGACCTTCAACCCTAAAGTGAGTAGAGAGTGGTTTAGGTTATTTTTATCTCATGGAGAGGTTTCTCAACACATGAGAATGAATCTCCTTGAACTAGAGGAGGAGGAAGAAGAAGAGAGGAGAGAGAGTGAATATGATAGAATGAAAATTGTTTTACAACCATAACAAAATATAAGTGATTTATCAAAAATAATATTAATCAAAAATGAAAAGGTGATGGTTAGTTTGAATAGACCAATATCATATCACCATAAATGATTTTGCAAAGATCAAAGAGCATCTAAAAAGCTAATGATGATGGTCAAAGTTTCAAACCTAGTCAACCAGTCAACCTTGGTCAACAAGTCAACAAACCCAACCATGACACAATTTCATTTAATTATTATTATTAATTGATAAACCACAAGATCATTAGGGTTCGGAAAAAGACGACTGTCAACTGTGCATACACACCCGTTCCAAAACCCCATTGAAAAAACTCTTCCTTCGCCTCAAACAACTGTGCATACACACCCGCGTTCATGTTCCGAGGAACATGAAAACAAAGAGATAAAACCAATCCTAAATCATATACTAGGATCCGGCTTAAACCAAAGCCCGCTAGTATAAGCTGTCCGGACAACAAACATGCACAAGTGCGCGGATGTGAACGAACCCTGTCGCAAAACCATGCGACCTCAACTCATTTTGCCCAAAGGCGAATAGCCCTCTGTGTGGGACTCTAAAGACTCGACACTACGCTGGCAATGCGTTTAACCACAGACCGCAAGCGGCACTAGCTGTACGTAACGGTCCCCAGGTAGATGCCGATAAGAAGACTGACGAGGTGAACCCCATCTGAACTCCTACTGAGCCTGAATGTGACAGTCTCCATACAGTCCGGTTTGTTCATCTAATACATCGCATGCCGGGCCTAGGGGGCGGTAAACGTCAGTCCCCTAATAGCGGTACAAGTCGTGTCGGAGTGAAGCCCAGAACACCCTGAGATAAAACTACAAACCTTCCAGTATATCTCGCTTGCCCTGGCCAGGGACTACTCGTGTAATGGCTCTCCTAGACACAGCGCGATGTCAACCCCCAATACCGGGAGAGACGAATCCTGTCTAACCGTCACTGCCTCCAAGTGCTTCCGGACTGCACCTAAAAACTACTTGTTTGCACGACTCCTTTGAGCCGTGGTAGGGTAGTAGTCAAAGTACAGTGGGAACACACTTGAGGCGAAGTGACAGTGCCAAATCAGCGGACTAAGCTGTACTCATGTCACCTGGGAACTGATAACTGACGATAGGTATAATACCAACCATCAGTTCCCAACGAGTCCTGTCCAGTATACTCGTAGCCTAACGAGCACCCGCATACTATCTCATGTACGACGTACTGGCGGCTGTGGGACAGACCGCTTCCCGCACTGGGATGAGAAGCGCATACGCTAGTCTACTCTGGAGTATCGATGCCCTGTCTCGATAATCCCACAATTAGGGACGTGTATAAGGTTGTGCTTGTAGATTACCCAGCCCCACGAGTGTGACTGCCATCACAACGCTGGTAATCAAGCAAAGATCCTAAGGGCTCCACTAATGCGTATAGGTGATATAATAAAAGAAACATATGCACACATTAAAGCAGAGACAAACCAAGTAGCATACTACCATTTTGAGCAAGATTGTATATACAACTGTGAATATCTCAAGCATCCATTAAGTAATATACAAACTAGTTTGATACAGTAATGGCCTCTAGGGCATATACACTAACAATCTCCCACTTGCACTAAGGCCATGTACTGGCGTATCGAAGACCTATCATCTCGATCAGCCGCTCGAACTGAGTTTGGGGTAAGGCCTTCGTGAATGGATCTGCAGTGTTATCTTCTGAAGAAACCCTCCGAACCTCGATCTCCTTGCGATCCACGATCTCCCTGATCAGGTGATACCGCCTTAAGATGTGTCTGGATTTCTGATGGGACCTGGGTTCCTTCGCTAAAGCTATAGCCCCGTTTTTGTCGCAATACAGAGGTATTGGATCAACAATGGATGGAACCACCTGAAGTTCTTTCAAGAACTTCATCATCCAGACGGCTTCTTTTGCGGCATCAGATGCAGCGATGTATTCCGCTTCCATAGTCGAGTCAGCAACGGTTTCCTGTTTAGAACTCTTCCAACACACCGCCCCTCCATTGAGGGTAAAGACAAAGCCCGACATGGACTTGGAATCATCCTTGTCACTCTGGAAGCTGGAGTCAGCAAAGGCCTCGATCTGGAGGTCTTTTCCGCCATACACCAAGAACATCTCCTTAGTCCTTCTCAGGTACTTGAGAATGTTCTTTACCGCTATCCAGTGTTTCTCCCCAGGGTTTGACTGATACCTGCTTACTACACTCAGTGCATAAGCCACATCTTGTCTGGTACACAACATCGCATACATTATAGAGCCTACCGCAGAAGCGTAGGGTATAATAGACATTCGATCCCTTTCCAAATCAGTCTTGGGAGACATCTCTTTGGAGAGGGTGATCCCATGACAAGCCGGTAGATCACCGCGCTTCGAATCTTCCATACTGAATCTTTTCAGTACAGTGTCAATGTACCTAGACTGCGAAAGTCCTAATATCCTTTTGGATCTATCACGATAGATCCGGATCCCCAGAATGTAGGAGGCATCACCCAGGTCTTTCATAGAGAACCTGTGTGACAAGAACCCCTTGACAGATTGTAGCATAGGAATGTCATTTCCTATCAACAGAATGTCATCCACGTACAAAATGAGGAATACGACAGTTCTTGCTACAAATCTACTATAGATGCATGGTTCATCTGGATTTTTGATAAAGCCAAATTCTTTGACCGTCTCATCAAAACAGATATTCCAACTCTGCGATGCCTGCTTTAGTCCATAGATTGACTTAAGCAACTTGCACACCTTTCCGCTGCTCCCACTCTGAATGAAACCCTCTGGCTGGTCCATATAGACACACTCCTCTAAATTTCCATTTAGAAAAGCGGTCTTTACGTCCATCTGCCAAATCTCATAATCGTGGAAGGCAGCAATGGCAAGAAGGATCCGAATGGATTTCAGCATAGCCACTGGAGAAAAGGTTTCATCATAGTCCAAACCAAGTCTTTGACGAAAACCCTTTGCAACAAGTCTAGCCTTATAGGTCTCAACCTGTCCATCTACACTAATCTTCCTTTTGAAGATCCACTTGCATCCTACGGGTTTTACCCCATCTGGAGCTATGTCTAACGTCCATACCTTGTTGGTGTACATGGACTCCATTTCGATCCGCATTGCATCCAGCCATTTTACCGAGTCAACGCTCTGAATGGCTTGCTGGAAGCTAGTAGGCTCATCACTATCAATGATGCAGTCCTCTCTATCTCTCGGGCGGATGAGACTGCCTACTACTCCTGCGGAGCGGCGTAAGAATGTCCTGATCTTTCGAACCCTCTGGTTCTACTAAGCTTTCAGTAATAGCTTGTGGTTCTGGAATTTCTTCCAGTTCTACCGCGCTCCCACTAATCTCCTTTTCCAAGAACTGGTGTTCTAGGAAGTGGGCATTACGAGAAACAAATACCTTTTGTTCCTCTGCGTGGTAGAAAAGATACCCCTGGTGTTCTTTGGGTATCCCACAAACATGCACTGTACTGAGCGTGCCTCGAGTTTGTCCGCATGCTGCTTTTTGACAAAAGCTGGACATCCCCAGATCATCAGGTATTGAAGAGAGGGTTTCTTCCCACTCCATAATTCATATGGTGTGGTAGGCACAGTCTTAGTTGGAACTCGGTTCAAAAGGTATGCAGCTGATTCTAGCGCATATCCCCAGAATGATCGCGGTAACTCAGCGTTACTCATCATGGACTTTACCATATCCAATACGGTTCGGTTCCGTCTCTCCGATACACCATTATGTTGCGGAGTGTATGGAGGAGTAAGCTGAGATAGAATTCCATTCTCTTTTAAGTAATTCAGGAACTCAGCACTCAAGTATTCACCACCTCGATCAGATCTTAGTGTCTTGATACTTTTGCCTGTTTGTTTTTATTCTTCATTCTTGTATTCCTGGAATTTTTCAAAGGCTTCAGATTTATGTTTCATTAAGAAGACATGTCCGAACCTTAAAAAATCATCCGTAAAAGTAATGAAGTAAGAATAACCGCTTCGTGCATGCGTAGACATTGGACCGCACACGTCGCTGTGTACGAGTCCCAAGAGCTCGCTCGCTCTTACTCCGTGTCCAGTGAACGGAGTCTTTGTCATCTTTCCTTTGAGACAGGATTGACAAGTTGCATAAGATTGATACTCGAACGTATCCAAATATTCTTCTTTATGTAACTTAGTCAACCTTCTCTCATTGATGTGACCCAGTCTACAATGCCATAAGAAAGTTTTATTGATTTCTGGAGTCTTTCTTTTGTGTGTATTCTGGACATTGAAAATCTATGGTTGGTTCAATACGTATATACCATTGTTTAATGCACCTGACCCAATCAGAACTTGATTAAGGTGAATGTTCACAACATTACTTACAAATGCAAATTCATAACCTTCTTTAGATAATAAAGATACAGAAATGATATTACAAGTTGCATTTGGTACAAAATAACAACCACGCAAAACCAAAAAATGTCCATCTGACAAACCCAGGTGATAGTCCCCCACGGCCTCAGCATCCATGCTAGCTCCGTTTGCAACTCTGAGGGTCATGTCACCTGCTTTCAAAAACCTACGCTTTCTCAACGCCTGGAAAGAATTACAGATATGAGATCCTGATCCGGTATCCAATACCCAGGAAGCAGAGTTTATTGATAGACAGTTTTCAATAACATACACACCTGAAGCTGAAGCCGCAACCTGCTTCAGATCCTGTGTCCTAGCTTTCCAAGCCCTCCAATCCTTTTTCCAGTGTCCACACTTGTGATAGTAAAAGCATTCTTCTTTATCCACAAGCTTCCCTGCTACCTTTGTTGCTTTTGCCTTTCCCTTCGTATCCTTCTTACTAACACCGCCCCTTGGTTTGGCGGGGGTTTTCTTCTTCTTTCCCTTGGCTTTCGCCTTGGACCTAGAAGAGGATGATCCTCCTACAAACAAAGTGGATGTTTCCCTACCTTTCTGTAGGGTGCCCTCTGCACTCCTCAGCATGTTGAGGAGCTCTGAAAGTTCAACTTCCTTTTCTTACAAGTTGAAATTCAAGATGAACTGGGTGTAAGTGGAAGGAAGGGACTGAAGAATCAAGTCCGTATAGAGCTCATTCTCCAACGTGGTCCCAAGGTCCGTGAGCTCCTCTATGTAGCCAATCAACTTAAGCATGTGTTCCGCTACCGATGATCCGACGGCCAATCTTGCCGAAAGCAACTTCTTCAACACTTCGTATCTTGCGATACGGGATTGCTCTCCATACAGTTCTTTTGTATGGAGAAATATGGATTCGAGGTCCATATTCTCATGCCTCCTCTGATGTTCGTTGTCCATAGAGGCAAGCACGAGGCACTTGGCCTTCGCGCAGTCGATTTCCCAGGTCTTACGGATTTCCCTATCCGCGACGCTGGTTTTGGGACCTGGGACAGGGGAGCTTTGGTGGTAAGAAGATACCCCAACTTATCATAAGTGATTGCCTTCTTGACATTCCTGAGCCAATCTTTGTAGTTTGGCCCTGTTATTATGTTTTTATCTAGTAGTAACTTAAGTCCAGTCATGATGTTTGGTCGCTGCAATTAGGAGAGAGAGAAGAAACACTTTAGCATGATGCTCTTGCAAGTTTAGAGTGGTTTTTAATTTGTCTAAACAGGATGGCTCCCACTGTCTCTCGAATCCCTCCTCAAACCATAAAGGAAGAATTAGTCGGGATCAATCTCACCGCACAATACTTGCTTAACAGTTCAGCCAGGCTAGTGTTGGTACTTCGAGGGAGGTTTTCCAACGCTTTCGCGAAGTTCCTTAATTAAATAACCTCTTTTCCCTGGGGGCGTTGGCCCGCTAACACCTTTCTAGACACCTACTAGGTTTATAGCATTGATCATTAAGTGAGAAATTTCCCGAGGAGTAGCATATACTCACAGTAGGATCGGGATCCAAATATCATTGCGTGATAAAACTGAAGGAATCCTACCAGAATCATCACACTCCAAATGGTATGCAACGCTAGCAAGTTTCAGTACTTATGAAACTCCCGATGTGATTTTTGCCCCATGCTCTTATGACCTTGGCGTGAGGTCAAAATGTCATAAGTCACATGTCAAGTTCTACCCTTCATTATCCAGGTTAATTTGAACCCACCCGTACCTACCCTTGACGTAGGCCAAAATGGCAGTACGACTGTCTCAAATCAACGCATTCTATCTATGCAACAGTTAAATATCCGGCAGCTACCAATCACTATGCCTTGGCGTGAGGTCAAAATACATAGCTTGAATACTACCGAATATTTAACTGAAATGATGGAGGGCTACGAATGGTTTTGGCGAAACCGTGAACGTGGTGAACTTGATATAATCGATGGAACGAGATAGCTTTTCAAAGGAGTGGTTCAAGCTCCGCATTTAAAAGTTTAGTTTTGAAAAGAACAGAGTGGTTTTCAAAGTGTTCCAATCGACTTTTGCTTGCTTTATTTTCTTGCATTAGTTCTTTTAATGCGTCCCATCATTTAATCCTACCATTGCAGAAAACAACCAAAATATGACGTACGCTTATGCCATTCGCATTCGCCACGGGGCCCCACCATCACCCGTTCGGTTACTTAACTAACGACAGAGCGGGGGCTAGGCTAGCGCGGCTGTAAAATATAAGCAATGCCTAAATAGTTATTATATATAAATATATAGCAATGATAAACATTACAGATCACAGATGAATACATTGGATATCCTAGGAATCCGCAATCCGTTCGAGCCTGCAACGAAAAGAGGATTACACGGTCGCGGTGAATAGCCAATACCCCACCCAAGACCCCTACGGGTGCGGCAAACTACCCGCCAAGTACCCGAAGCGAAGCAACCTCCCTCAACTCCGTGAGTAGGCCACTCGGCACTTCGAGATACCCGGTAGTTTGTGCACCCCTCCATGGGACTATCCTAGGAGCAAAAACAGTAAAAAGAATTATATAATGATGGCTACAACCCCGACCCGGTTGTGCGGCCATACAAATATTATTACATCAATTTACAAATTACATGAATGAAAGAATAAGAAACACTCATGTCACATCCATCCCGGCTATTCACCCGCGACAATCCAACGCATTCATATACGCATACCATCATCCAACACAGATCACAGATATGTATAACCCCCACTAATCGACATATAGCGATTAGCCGACGTTCAATACATAAAAACATCACAGATATAACCAATTAGTCAAAGTATAGTGAAGTTCGATCAAAAAATACGGATTTATAGGCCCCCAAAAACAAATTTCTTTTCTGGAAAAGCTGGACAGAAATAAACCATCTTAAAAATCCCAAAACCATAACCTAAAAACACTACACCAAACTCGGTCATAAGCCGAGTCAAAACGGCGGCGGTTCCACGGCAAAGGTATACCCATTGCCGCGGAACCGCAGCGCTTTGAAGGGATCACTCGACCGATTTTGGTGGGCTTCTTCACAAAACCCTGAGATGATTTTTGGAGTCTGACTTTTTATTTTTAGAACATAAAAAATTTTAACAGAAACTTAGGGTTTTGCATGTCGTAGTTTTGTGATTTTTCCGATCGAACTTCTATACACTTTACTACCTAGCTAGTTTATGTTTAGTTAGGCTCTGATACCACTGTAAGCCCACGTTGCCGACCCCGGTTCTTGCGGGGAGACGGAAACGGTATAAAAATCAAATTTTTAGCGCACTAGGCAACATGGACTAACAAAAGTCGGGATCTTTTCTAAACAAAACTAGCTACCAAGCTAAAGAGAGTTAGCTACTCGGAAAAAGTGTTATACCTCACTTGAACTCCTTCTTCTTGAAACCTTTGTAGAGGTTGGATGGTGCTTTCCTCGTCGCCTTCTTTCGTCAAAGATGGATCCACCTGAGGGTTCAACCTTGGGCTCCTTTATCGAACTTTGAGAGAACTAAGCTCTTTGGCTTGCTAGACCTTCAACCCTAGAGTGAGTAGAGAGTGGTTTAGGGTATTTTTATCTCAAGGAGAGGTTTCTCAACACTTGAGAATGAATCTCCTTGAACTAGAGGAGAAGGAAGAAGAAGAGAGGAGAGAGAGTGAATATGATAGAATGAAAATGGTTTTACAACCATAACAAAATATAAGTGATTTATCAAAAATAATATTAATCAAAAATGAAAAGGTGATGGTTAGTTTGAATAGACCATTATCATATCACCATAAATGATTTTGCAAAGATCAAAGAGCATCTAAAAAGCTAATGATGATGGTCAAAGTTTCATACCTAGTCAACTAGTCAACCTTGGTCAACAAGTCAACAAGTCCAACCATGACACAATTTCATTTAATTAATATTATTAATTGATAAACCACAAGATCATTAAGGTTTGGAAAATGACGACTGTCAACTGTGCATGCACACCCATTCCAAAACCCCAATGAAAAAACTCTTCCTCCGCCTCAAACAACTGTGCATACACACCCGCGTTAATGTTCCGAAGAACACGAACACAAAAAGATAAAACCAATCCTAAATCATATACTAGGATCCGGCTTAAACCAAAGCCCGCTAGTATAAGCTGTCCGGACAACAAACGTGCACAAGTGCGCGGATGTGAACGAACCCTGTCGCAAAACCATGCGACCTCAACTCATTTTGCCCAAAGGCGAATAGCCCTCTGTGTGGGACTCTAAAGACTCGACACTACGCTGGCAGTGGGTTTAACCACAGACCGCAAGCGGCACTAGCTGTACGTAACGGTCCCCAGGTAGATGCCGATAAGAAGACTGACGAGGTGAACCCCATCTGAACTCCTACAGAGCCTGAATGTGACAGTCTCCATATAGTCCGGTCTGTTCGTCTGATACATCTCATGGCGGGCCTAGGGGGCTGTAAACGTCAGTCTCCTAATAGCGGTACAAGTCATGTTGGAGTGAAGCCCAGAACACCCTGAGATAACACTGGAAACCTACCAGTATATCTCGCTTGCCCTGGGCAGGGACTACTCGTGTAATGCCTCTCCTAGACACAGCGCGATGTCAACCCCCAATACCGGGAGAGACGAATCCTGTCTAACCGTCACTGCCTCCAAGTGCTTCGGGACTGCACCCAACTACTACCTGTTTGCATGACTCCTTTGAGCCATGGTAGGGTAGTAGTCAAAGTACAGTGGGAACACACTTGAGGCGAAGTGACAGTGTCAAGTCAGCGGACTAAGCTGTACTCATGTCACCTGGGAACTGATAACTGACGATAGGTATAATACCAACCATCAGTTCCCAATGAGTCATGTCCAGTGTACTCGTAGCCTAACGAGCACCCGCATACTATCTCAAGTACGACGTACTGGCGGCTGTAGGACAGACCACCTCCTGCACTGGGATGAGAAGCGCATACGCTAGTCTACTCCGGAGTATCGATGCCCTGTCTCAATAATCCCACGACTAGGGACGTGTATAAGGATGTTCTTTTAGATTACCCAGCCCCATGAGTGTGACTGCCATCATAACGCTGGTAATCAAGCAAAGATCCTAAGGGCTCTACTAATGCATATAGGTGATATAATAAAAGAAACACATGTACACATTAAAGCGGAGACAAACCAAGTAGCATACTACCATTTGGAGCAAGATTGTATATACAACTGTCAATATCCCAAGCTTCCATTAAGTAATATACAAACTAGTATGATACAGTAATGGCCTCTAGGGCATATACACTAACAAAGTCATGCCGATGTGTGGCTCATAACGGTTTGAGAAACTACTGGTAACTTTTACCAGTAAATCTCATCAGCAGCCCTGGCCAGGGACTTCTAGTTATAGCCAATCGAGCATAGCGCAACATCAACTCCCTATACCAGGAGAGACGAACCCTTCCTATCGCTCATTGCCTCCATGTGACTCGGGACAGTACCCAAAATCCACCTGTTTGCACGGCTCCTTTGAGCGGTGGTAGGGAGGAAATCAAAGCACAGTAGGAACCACACAAGACTCTATGACGTTCTCGGGTCTAAAGACTAACCTGTATAAGTGTCACCAGAGAACTGCTATCTGACAATAGGTATAGTACCATTTCGGAGTTCTCGGCGAGTCCTGTTTGGTGTACCCATTCTCTAATGAGCACATGTGTACAATCTTTGATGTCAAACACCAATGGATATGGAATCAACCATCGCCCCATACAGGATCAAGAAACATACACACTAGTCTTCTATGGAATATCGATGCCCTGTCTCGATATTCCCTCGACTAGGAACAATTAAAGGATGTGCTTGTGGACTACCCAAGTACCAGTAGTATGATCCGCATCATACTCCTGGTTGTCTAGCCTACATCATAAGGGCTTTATCAATATGTATATGAGAGACAGTAAAATAATACCAATGAACATGTTAAGATAAAGGCAACCATATAGTATACTATCATGTCGAGTAAGAAAGTCCTCCATATATATGTCTAAGTATCCAATATATCATAAAATAATGGCCTATAGGGCATACATATCACTAACAATCTCCCACTTGTAATAAGACCAGTTGTTGTAGTATCTCATACCCAACATCCAAAAAGTCTCTCTAATAGCATCTGGGGAAGGGACTTCATAAGTGGATCCGCTGTGTTATCCTTTGTGTCAACTCTCCTGACCTCGATCTCCTAGCGATCTACTATCTCCCTGATCAGGTGACACTGCCTAATAATATGTCTGGATCTCTGATGGGTCCGGGGTTCCTTGGCCAAAGCCACAGCTCCATTATTATCACAATACATAGGTATTGGATGCTCAATGGATTGAACCACACAAAGTTCAGCTATGAACTTGTTCATCCAGATAGCCTCTTTAGCAGCATCGTTGGTAGAGATGTATTCAGTCTTCATCGTTGAGTCTGCTATGGTATCTAGCTTTGAACTTTTCTAACATACTGCCCCTCCATTGATGGTGAAGACAAAACCAAAGACCTACTTACTGTCGTCCTTATCACTCTGGAAGCTCAAATCGGTAAAGGACTCCACCTGGGATTCACCGTTACAATATACCAAGAACATCTCTTTAGTCCTTCTCAAGTACTTAAGAATGTTATTCATGGTTGTCCAGTATTTCTCCCTAGGATCTGATTGATACCTACTCACAACACCTAGTGAGTAAGCTACATCTGGTCTGGTACATAATATTGCATACGTGATAGACCTTACTACCGAAGCATAAGGTATCCCTTGTATGCGAACCCTCTCCAAATAAGTCTTCGGAGACATCTCTTTTGAGAGAGTGATTCCTGAATAAGAGGGTAAAATACCACGCTTAGAATCTTCTATACAAAACTCTTTAGTATGGTGTCAATGTACTTGGATTGGGACAATCCCAACATCCGTTTAGATCTATCTTTATAAATCTTAATCCCCAGGATGTAGGAGGCATCACCAAGATCTTTTATGGAGAACTTGTGTGATAAGAAGAGCTTGACCGAGTATAGTATAAAAACATCGTTTCCTATCAAGAGTATGTCATCCACGTACAATACGAGGAAGATAACCTTAATCTCTACAACCTTCTTGTATATACAAGGTTCATCTTTGTTTTTGATGAAGTCAAACTCTTTGATAGCTTGATCGAAACATATGTTCCAGCTCCACGATACCTTTTTTAATCCATAGATTTATTTAAGCAGGTTGCACACGCTTCCGCTGCTCCTATTATGTATGAAGCCCTCTTGCTGTGTTATATACACGCTTTCTTCTAAATCACCATTTAGAAAAGCGGACTTGACGTCGATCTGCCAGATTTCGTAGTCATGGTACGCACCAATGGCAAGTAGGATCCTGAAGGACTTAAGAATAGCCACAGGAGAAAAGGTTTCTTCATATTCGATACCTGTTCATTGACGAAAACCTTTTGCTACATGTGTAGCCTTGAAAGTCTCAACTTTTCCATCTACACCAATTTTCTTCTTAAAGATCCCCTTACACCCAATGGATTTTCCTTCTTCAGGAGCAACTTCCAAAGTCCATACTTTGTTGGTGTACATGGATTCCATCTCAGATCGTATAGTATACAGCCATTTGACAGAGTCTCCACTTATGACGGCCTGCTCAAAACTAGTTGGGTCATCATCTTCCATGATGCAATTCTCGCTCCCACCGTCTTTGAGAAAACAGTAGTATCTCTCAAATGGATGAGGAACCCTACTAGATCTGCGGAGTGGCTGAGGTTCGTCGGGGACTATTGAATCCTCCGGTTTTACAAAATTATTAGCTATATATTATGTAGCTGGAAATTCTTCAAGTTCTATCTCATTGCAACTAATTTCTTTCGCAAAAGATTTCTTATCTAAAAAGACGGCATGTCGAGAAACAAACACCTTTTGTTCCTCGGTGTGGTAGAAGATTTACCCTCACGAATTTTTGGAATATCCTACAAACTTGCACAAAAATGACCTTGCCTCGAGCTTGTCCAGATTTTGCGTTTTAACATAAGCCGGACAACCCCATATCTTAATAAAATTAAGATATGTTCTCTTCCTGTCACGCCCCGCTTCCCAGAGTGCGCAAGATTTGGGCACGTGACATAGCCAACCATGCTACCTGTGGGTAGGAAGTATCCATCCACAGTCACATTACGGTTGTAAAGATATCAAGAACAGTAAAATAAACTAAACTAATACATGTCCAAATCCATAATAACAAGAATCAATAAACAATAAGTGCGGAAGCTAATGATCCAATACAATGAATAAACAGTATGTCCCATAATGCGGGCTCACATCTGGAAATGAAATGACATAAATAAACTAAACTCTCAAGAACTCACAGTTCAGCCTGCTGGCTGAAGTACTCCTGCTCGGTCGACGTCGAGGGCACGGAATCTGGGCCATGCAAAACCCAGACGTCAGCGCGTCATGATATCAAGTATATAGCATAAACATGATAATAAACAATGCAGTCATGAACATGAATAAAGCAGCAATAAGAAGTAATAAACAGGGTAATGTGCAGTAGTGACTAAACTGTTCTATCAGGTTTTCTACTCTATAGTCTTTGAAACCAATTGATGAATCGTCGATGTAACTCAATAGTATCCCGTGCGTGCCCGGGACCACGGTCATGATTCTCGGGGCTGAATCCGAGACGTGCCGCTAAGCAGTAAAAGGTAGTAGGATGGATGAGTGATGTCAGCAACAACACTCCGGAGCTGGCCAAGCCCGTAAGACTGATCAGAACAATGTATCGAACTGTTGAGTTACAAGTCGGTTTCACCTTTGATTTCCCCATACCCCCAAACTATGTATGTCAGTCAGGTATTCAGTAGTCAAGGTCTAATGCCAACACAAGTCAAGTAAAGGTAGGTCTGTCTGGATCGACAGCAGGAATAGTTAGGTCCGTCGGCATTAGGCACGAGATCAGGTAACAGGTCAGGTTACGTTCAACAGGTAGCGTCGATATGTACAGGGGTTGTGTCCGGTATATCAGTACATGTGACAGGTGTGTCAAGATCGGTCAATATGTAATGCAATCGGGTATATGATGATAACAGGTATAGTAACAAATAATGAACAGTAGCAGGGAACAGCAATAAGCAATTATTATTCTATGTGAACACTGTGATATTAGTATTCTCTTATTAATCCGGTTCACGCACCTTTGAGGTGCAAAAGCCACAAGACGAGCAATATCGATAATATGCGTAATGGAGTTACAGTATTTGAACTAAGTATAATAATTGCCTCATGAGGGGCTTTAACAAATGAAGTGAGGATGATCTAGCAATTTAGGCAAGGATGTGCCAGATTGGTTAATTAGTTAAGGCGTTGATTAAAAGCATACCGATTAACTACAAGTAACTACTACAATGGTTTAACATTACGGATGATTGTAATTGTCACCAAGTCGTGTGATTATAACAGATAACATGATTATTAAGTTTGTAGCATGTTAAAGCAAGTATTCGGATACTTGCCTCGGCGGTTCCGCAAACCGAAACACGGATGCGATGTCGGCAGAAACTGCGTTCTGGAAGCACGGGCCACGGATCGAGTCCCAACAGAGGTCACTGGAATCACACGGACCAGGGGGCTTCGCTGGAGCGTCGGGTTCGTCAAACGGCACGGTCGGGTTCCGGCAACAACCGAAAATCAAAGTTAGCAACAAGGATACGATACGCCAAAACGACCAGCGGGGTTGTACCAAAAAGAAAAGAGAAGGAAACTTACAGGGATACACCAAGGGTGCGACCACGGCGGGTTCGACGGCACTGGAACGCCGGCGAGGCCGCGACGGTGGCTGCAGCAAAGGGAAGGGGCCTCGGGTGAGCAGGTAGTGTGCTGCGGCGAGTTGGAGAGGGGTGTGGTCGGCTAGGGTGGTCGAGGGGGAAAGGAGGTGGCGCGGGAGACGTCGACGAGGGTCGTCGGCGCGATTTCCGGCGACCTGGAGATGGTGCAGACGTTGGGTGAAGGGTCGGGTTCACTGTTCCGGCGAGGGGAGGAAGGGGTGACGGTGAGGTCTCGACGAGGAGGGTGCAAGGGGGTCGTGGGAGGCCTCGGCGGTTGGAGTCGACGTCGACGGCGAGGTCGCGAGGGATGGAGGCGTCGGGGAGATGGGCTGCAGGCGCTGGATCGTCGGGAGAACGGGGAAAAGAAGGTAGGTGGTGCGGTGGAGGTCGTGGTGGTGAGGGCGGCGACGGCGAGGTCTCGAGGAGTCGGCGACGAGATCACGAGGGCTAGGGTTAGGGTTGGCGTGGGGGTTCTCGTGCTCGCGTGGGTGAAGGCGGCTGCATGGCCACGAGAATATATAGAGGAGAGAGAGAGAGAGATTGAGAGAGATTGAGGGAGATTGAGGGAGAGAGAGAAAGAGGAGAGAGGCAGAGAGAGATGGGGAAAGGAGGGGCCCACGAGCTCAGCTGTGAGCTCGTGATTGGCTGAGTGAAAATCAAAAAAGAATTGCTGAAGGATTTTGGGGAAATTCTGTGGTAGATTAAAGATTTGGATGTAAAATAAATATTCGATATTAAATTTAAATGGGCCATTTTGGCGCGAAATGAAACATTTCCAAATCGCGCCCGGGTTGCGCCTAAATAATCCAAATTCAAATTATATGATTTTAAGCGGGTTCCAAATTTTGAAAAGAGGTGTTTAATGATTAAAATGCATGCCCCCAAGTCGGACACTTGCACGCGCGCGTAGTCCCCCAAACTTGCCCGTTTAGCCAAACGGAACGGAATCTCGACATGCGGACGCTACCACGCGACTAGTGGCGACGAGTAGGCCAACATGGACATCTCAAATTTCAATTTAGGAGTTAAAATTTGTTATGTGCCAAAATGACTTAACCGGTAAAATTTAGCAATAAACACCAGAAAATCAGGAAAATTGGAAAGAGCGATAAATAACCCTCAACTAGTAATATACATAGTATTATTGGGCTCGGGTGTTACATCATACCCAACTACAAAAGAATTTCGTCCTCGAAATTCCAAGAATACAAGATAACTAACTACTGGAAAAGATGAGGGAATTTCTGCCGGATCTCGTCTTCTCGCTCCCAAGTAGATTCCCCATGCGATCGGTTACCCCAAGAAACTAGCACAAGAGGGATAACCTTGTTCTTAAGAACCTTTTCTCTTCGATCCTTGATCTCGACTGGTCGCTCCTCAAAAGTCAGGTCTTCTCGTACAGTTAACTCCGAATGATCCAAGACATGAGTCTCATCACGAACATACCTCCGTAGTTGAGACACATGAAACACATCGTGAACTCCTGCTAATGATGGAGGTAATGCCAACCGGTACGATACCTCTCCGACACGTTCCAATATCTCGAAAGGTCCAACGAATCGGGGACTAAGCTTTCCCCGACTTCCAAAGCGAATCACCCCTCTAGTCGGTGATATCTTCAGGAATACCAAATCGCCCACGGCGAACTCTAGAGGTCTTCTTGACGTGTCGGCCCAACTCTTCTGTCTGTCTTGAGCTGCCTTCATATGCTTTCTGATTGTATTCACCTTCTCAACTGTCTGTACCACTAAATCTGGCCCTAGCAACCTTCGTTCACCCACATCATCCCAACATACAGGTGAACGGCACTTACGACCATACAATGCTTCGAACGGGGCCATCTGAATTGTTGCTTGGAAGCTGTTGTTGTACGAAAACTCCACCAGGTGTAGATGATCTTCCCAAGAACCTTTGAAGTCTAACATGCAAGCCCTCAACATATCTTCAAGGGTCTGGATCGTTCTCTCTGATTGTCCATCAGTCTGGGGATGATAAGCTGTGCTGAACTTCAATCGAGTCCCCAAACTTTCTTGTAAACTCCTCCAAAAGTGTGACAAGAACCGAGTGTCCCGATCGGACACGATGCTTACCGGTACCCCATGCAGTCTGATAATCTCTTGCATGTACCGCTCTGCCAAAGTCTCCGTCGATTGACCAACCCGAAAAGGAATAAAGTGAGCTGCCTTGGTCAACCGATCGACAATCACCCATACAGCATTGTTGCCCTTTGGACTCCGCGGTAAAGCCGTCACGAAATCCATGGTTATATGTTCCCACTTCCACTGAGGAATCGGAAGTGGTTGCAACAAACCAGCAACCCTTTGGTGTTCAGCCTTGACTTGCTGACACACCAAGCACTTAGCCACGAAACGAGCAATTTCCCGTTTCATACCTTCCCACCAGATATGCTGTCGAATATCTCGGTACATCTTTGTCCCTCCTGGATGTACAGAGTAAGCTGAACTGTGTGCCTCCTTTATAAGCTCTTTACGCACATCTCCTTTTGGCACACACACACGGCTACCATATCTCAACGAACCATCTTCATGAATCAGTAAATCGGTTCGTAGTCCAGCTCCAACCTGCTTTCGAAACTTTTGCAGTCTAGGATCCTGCGATTGCGCCACCTTAATCTTCTCCACTAAGGACGATTGTACTTGCAACTGCATCAACTGTCCTGTAGCACGCGGTAGCACAACCTCCAAGTCAAATCTCCGAAACTCTTCAATGATCTCTCTCTGTGCAGTCAATAACTGAATTGCTAGTAACCGACTTAGCGCATCTGGCACGACGTTAACTTTTCCCGGATGGTACTTAAGATCAAGGTCGTAGTCGGCCATCAGCTCCAACCATCTGCGTTGCCTCATGTTCAACTCCTTCTGAGTGAACACATATTTCAAACTCTTGTGATCCGTAAAGACTTCAACTCTCTCGCCCAGAAGGTAGTGTCTCCAAATCTTCAGGGCGAAGATCACGGCGGCAAGCTCCAAGTCGTGAGTCGGATAGCTCTGCTCATGAGTCTTCAGCTGTCTCGATGCGTAAGCGACGACTTTCCCATTCTGCATCAAAACACATCCCAATCCCTTTCCAGATGCGTCGCTGTGAATCACCAGTCCTCCTGAATCATCCGGTACGGTTAGGATAGGGGCGGTTATCAACTTTTGCTTCAACGTCTCGAAGGCCAATGCACATCCATCTGTCCAAACAAACGGTACCTCCTTACGTGTAAGCTTGGTTAACGGCTCAGCTACACGAGCGAAGTTCTCCACAAATCTTCTGTAGTAACCGGCGAGTCCAAGGAAACTTCTTATCTCTGCAACATTCTTTGGAACAGGCCAATCTCGAACTGCTGCAATCTTCTCTGGATCGACGGCGATTCCATCGCCCGACACGACATGCCCCAAAAACTTCACTTCTTCCAACCAGAATTCGCACTTACTCATCTTCGCAAATAATTTCTCCTGTCTCAGCGTTTGCAGTGCGATCCTTAAGTGTTCAGCATGCTCCTCCGGACTCTTCGAGTACACCAGAATATCGTCAATGAATACCACAATAAACTGGTCCAAGAACGGTGAAAAGATCCTGTTCATCAAGTCCATAAATATTGCCGGCGCATTAGTCACTCCGAAGGGCATCACTAAATACTCAAAATGCCCATACCGAGTTCGAAACGCCGTCTTGCAAATGTCTTCTGCTTTCACCCGGACTTGATGATATCCTGATCGCAAGTCCAGTTTCGAGAATACCCTCGCGCCACAAAGCTGCTCAAAAAGCTCTCCAACGCGAGGGATCGGGTACTTGTTCTTAATAGTCACCCGGTTCAATTCTCGATAATCAATGCACATCCTTCTCGTGCCATCCTTCTTCTTTACTAAAAGAACTGGAGCTCCCCAAGGTGAGTTGCTGCTTCGAATTCATCCCTTCTCGAGTAGTTCACCAACTTGTTTCTTAACTTCTTCCAATTCCACCGGTGCCATCGGATAATAAGATTTTGATACTGGCGCTGTACCAGGAATAAGGTCAATCGCAAACTCCACATCTCGCTTCGGCGGTAAGCCCGAAATATCTTCAAACACATCCATAAAGTCGCGAACAACTGCCGGCTCTTCTTTACCATCAACTTCTATAGTTGCAAGAACACTGTGTGTCGGCCTAGCCCTGAACTCGACTGGCCCGACAGAACTGCTTCCTTACCGCAACTGCTGTCTATATCGTTGGCCGCGAAAGGTCCAGCGAGACTACTGAGTCTCGTCCATTCTGCTGCATGCACGTCCACGGTTGCTCCATTCTGCCTTAGTCCGATGAACTTCTCTTCCATTTCCTCCGCGCAGTCCGCGGAAGGACTTCTCCAGTAAACTCTTAGAGAAATCCGCCCACTGCTTGGCTTGGGCAAGCGGTTCTCCTCCACAAGCCACTGCTCGGCTGGCAACGGCTCCTCCAAGCCAGTAAAAGTAGTAGGACCCAACCGTCTGAAATCTGCCACGGTCCCTACTCGGTCGACTGGCTTCGCTACAGCGGTGTTTACAGACTGCTGCATAGCCTGCAAACCCTCCTGAAATGAATCGTCTTGCTGCTGGATCAGTTCAGTTTGCCTCTTCTGATTTTCCAACATCCCACGTATCACTCCTAACATGGCGGCTTCATCCACACGCCTCTGATACGTCTTGAAATTCTTATCTGCCATGGTCCTGAAATCAAAACAAACAACATTAGCATGATGATAGATTCAATATATATAAATCAAGGCTAGAACTCCAAGATACTTAAATAGAGTACTGTATTGTAGCTATGCCGCGGTATCATAGCCGCAATTACTTAACTCCACGCAAGTCGCCTAAGTCCTAGAGATAACAAGAATTTATGTTTTCGAGTTAACAGTGCAAAGTAAGTTTGCATGTCGACATGATCCGGAAGAATGATTCAAGGATGGTAAAACGGTCAATGTGGTTGGACATGTTTCCTAATCACGGGTATCCTGATTCGTGTATCGGGTGCAATACCCAACTACAAAGAATCAACCCAATTAACCTATGTCTCTGATACCAAAAAACCATGTCACGCCCCGCTTCCCAGAGTGCGCAAGATTTGGGCACGTGACATAGCCAACCATGCTACCTGTGGGTAGGAAGTATCCATCCACAGTCACATTACGGTTGTAAAGATATCAAGAACAGTAAAATAAACTAAACTAATACATGTCCAAATCCATAATAACAAGAATCAATAAACAATAAGTGCGGAAGCTAATGATCCAATACAATGAATAAACAGTATGTCCCATAATACGGGCTCACATCTGGAAATGAAATGACATAAATAAACTAAACTCTCAAGAACTCACAGTTCAGCCTGCTGGCTGAAGTACTCCTGCTAGGTCGACGTCGAGGGCACGGAATCTGGGCCATGCAAAACCCAGACGTCAGCGCGTCATGATATCAAGTATATAGCATAAACATGATAATAAACAATGCAGTCATGAACATGAATAAAGCAGCAATAAGAAGTAATAAACAGGGTAATGTGCAGTAGTGACTAAACTGTTCTATCAGGTTTTCTACTCTATAGTCTTTGAAACCAATTGATGAATCGTCGATGTAACTCAATAGTATCCCGTGCTTGCCCGGGACCACGGTCATGATTCTCGGGGCTGAATCCGAGACGTGCCGCTAAGCAGTAAAAGGTAGTAGGATGGATGAGTGATGTCAGCAACAACACTCCGGAGCTGGCCAAGCCCGTAAGACTGATCAGAACAATGTATCGAACTGTTGAGTTACAAGTCGGTTTCACCTTTGATTTCCCCATACCCCCAAACTATGTATGTCAGTCAGGTATTCAGTAGTCAAGGTCTAATGCCAACACAAGTCAAGTAAAGGTAGGTCTGTCTGGATCGACAGCAGGAATAGTTAGGTCCGTCGGCATTAGGCACGAGATCAGGTAACAGGTCAGGTTACGTTCAACAGGTAGAGTCGATATGTACAGGGGTTGTGTCCGGTATATCAGTACATGTGACAGGTGTGTCAAGATCGGTCAATATGTAATGCAATCGGGTATATGATGATAACAGGTATAGTAACAAATAATGAACAGTAGCAGGGAACAGCAATAAGCAATTATTATTCTATGTGAACACTGTGATATTAGTATTCTCTTATTAATCCGGTTCACGCACCTTTGAGGTGCAAAAGCCACAAGACGAGCAATATCGATAATATGCGTAATGGAGTTACAGTATTTGAACTAAGTATAATAATTGCCTCATGAGGGGCTTTAACAAATGAAGTGAGGATGATCTAGCAATTTAGGCAAGGATGTGCCAGATTGGTTAATTAGTTAAGGCGTTGATTAAAAGCATACCGATTAACTACAAGTAACTACTACAATGGTTTAACATTACGGATGATTGTAATTGTCACCAAGTCGTGTGATTATAACAGATAACATGATTATTAAGTTTGTAGCATGTTAAAGCAAGTATTCGGATACTTGCCTCGGCGGTTCCGCAAACCGAAACACGGATGCGATGTCGGCAGAAACTGCGTTCTGGAAGCACGGGCCACGGATCGAGTCCCAACAGAGGTCACTGGAATCACACGGACCAGGGGGCTTCGCTGGAGCGTCGGGTTCGTCAAACGGCACGGTCGGGTTCCGGCAACAACCGAAAATCAAAGTTAGCAACAAGGATACGATACGCCAAAACGACCAGCGGGGTTGTACCAAAAAGAAAAGAGAAGGAAACTTACAGGGATACACCAAGGGTGCGACCACGGCGGGTTCGACGGCACTGGAACGCCGGCGAGGCCGCGACGGTGGCTGCAGCAAAGGGAAGGGGCCTCGGGTGAGCAGGTAGTGTGCTGCGGCGAGTTGGAGAGGGGTGTGGTCGGCTAGGGTGGTCGAGGGGGAAAGGAGGTGGCGCGGGAGACGTCGACGAGGGTCGTCGGCGCGATTTCCGGCGACCTGGAGATGGTGCAGACGTTGGGTGAAGGGTCGGGTTCACTGTTCCGGCGAGGGGAGGAGGGGGTGACGGCGAGGTCTCGACGAGGAGGGTGCAAGGGGGTCGTGGGAGGCCTCGGCGGTCGGAGTCGACGTCGACGGCGAGGTCGCGAGGGATGGAGGCGTCGGGGAGATGGGCTGCAGGCGCTGGATCGTCGGGAGAACGGGGAAAAGAAGGTAGGTGGTGCGGTGGAGGTCGTGGTGGTGAGGGCGGCGACGGCGAGGTCTCGAGGAGTCGGCGACGAGATCGCGAGGGCTAGGGTTAGGGTTGGCGTGGGGGTTCTCGTGCTCGCGTGGGTGAAGGCGGCTGCATGGCCACGAGAATATATAGAGGAGAGAGAGAGAGAGATTGAGAGAGATTGAGGGAGATTGAGGGAGAGAGAGAAAGAGGAGAGAGGCAGAGAGAGATGGGGAAAGGAGGGGCCCACGAGCTCAGCTGTGAGCTCGTGATTGGCTGAGTGAAAATCAAAAAAGAATTGCTGAAGGATTTTGGGGAAATTCTGTGGTAGATTAAAGATTTGGATGTAAAATAAATATTCGATATTAAATTTAAATGGGCCATTTTGGCGCGAAATGAAACATTTCCAAATCGCGCCCGGGTTGCGCCCAAATAATCCAAATTCAAATTATATGATTTTAAGCGGGTTCCAAATTTTGAAAAGAGGTGTTTAATGATTAAAATGCATGCCCCCAAGTCGGACACTTGCACGCGCGCGTAGTCCCCCAAACTTGCCCGTTTAGCCAAACGGAACGGAATCTCGACACGCGGACGCTACCACGCGACTAGTGGCGACGAGTAGGCCAACATGGACATCTCAAATTTCAATTTAGGAGTTAAAATTTGTTATGTGCCAAAATGACTTAACCGGTAAAATTTAGCAATAAACACCAGAAAATCAGGAAAATTGGAAAGAGCGATAAATAACCCTCAACTAGTAATATACATAGTATTATTGGGCTCGGGTGTTACACTTCCCTTTCCAGATCTCATATGGAATGGTAGGTACAGATTTGGTAGGAACAATATTCACTAGATGTGCTGCTGTCTCAAGCATATAAAACTAAAAAGAAATAGGTAACTTAGCAGTACTTATTATTGAGCGCACCATATCTAATAGGGTGCGATTCCTGCATTCCGATACACCATTGTGCTCTGGTGTGTAAGGAGGAGTAAGCTGAGAGAGAATCCCATTCTCTTTTAAATAATTCGGAACTCTGTGCTTAAGTATTCTCCTCCCCGATCAGATCGAAGGATTTTAATACTTTTACCCGTTTCGTTCTCCACTTCGCACTTATATTCCTTGATTTTCTCAAAAGCTTCAGACTTATGTTGCAACAAGAACACATGTCCGTATCTTGAGAGATCATTGGTGAATGTAATAAAGTACGAGGAACTATTCCTGGCATGTGTAGACATAGGACCCCATATATCACTATGTATCAGTCCCAAGAGATCAGTTGCTCTTGCTTCGTGTCCAGTAAACGGAGTTTTGGTCATCTTACCTTTGAGACATGACTCGCAAGTTTCATAAGATGTAAATTCGAACGGATTAAAATATACATCTTTATGTAACTTAGGTAGCCTTGTAGCATTGATTTGACCTAGTCTACAGTGCCCCAAGAAGGCTTCGTTCATTTCTGAACTCTTCCTCTTGTGTGTGTTATATACGTTTAGAACCGACGTTTGATTTAGAACGTATATGCCATTACATAACGTACCAAACCCAATCAACACTTGATTTATAAAAATTTTCATAACATTATCCTCTAATGTGAAATTATATCCTTCTTTAGTTAGCAAAGAAAATGATATAATATTGCACATCAACTTTGGTACGTAGTAACAGTCGTTCAAAATCAATGTATTACCATTTGGTAATACAAGATGATTTTCGCCAACTGCTTTGGCTGCAACAATTGCACCTTTCCTTTCTCTGAGGAACATATCACAATTTCCCAGTACTCTACCTCTACTTAATCCATGTAACGAATTACATACGTTGGATCCTGATCCGGTATCCAATACCCAGTACGTAGAGCAAACTGAGAAACAATTCTTGGTAACGAACACACCCGAAGAAGATGCATAAACATGCTTATTCATCGTTTGGGTGGCATGGAAATCCTGATTTTCCCCTATTCCTTGCTCAGACTTATGACAGTCATAAGATAAAGCGGAACCTAGCCCAGTATAATAAGTGGGTACGGTCAATACATCCATATTATTATCTTGATTAAGGCGTGTCATTGGTCGCTACCAGGAGAGAGTAAAGGATAATCACTTTTGCGTGCGCTCTTTGCAAGATTAGATTGGTTATTAATTTATCTAATCAAGATGGCTCTCACTGTTTTTATCAAATCTTCCTTCAAACACTAAAACGTAAAATTAGCCGCGATTAATTACACCCTAGAAGTTCGCCAATCGTTCGTCCAGGCAGGTATTGGTACTCTAAGGTGTTAGTTATATATATGCCCTAGAGTCCATTTTTGTACATATGATGTATATTATAGTGGATGCTTGGACATATATAGAGAGGACTTTCTTGCTCGACGTGATAGTATGCTATCTGGTTACCTTTATCTTAACATGTAGACTAGTATTTGTACTGTTTTGCTCTCACATGTTGATAAAGCCCTTACGATATGTACTTGACAACCAGGACTATGATGGAGATCATACTAGTGGGGGCTGGGTAGTTCACAAGTACATCTTTTAATTGTTCCTAGTCGAGAGTGTATCGAGACGGGGCATCGATAATCCAGACTAGACTAGCGTATACGCTTCTTGACCCATATGATGGGCGATGGATGTGTTAGTTATATGTATGCCCTAGAGGCCATTACTGTACATGAGATGTATATTGTAGTGGACGCTTGGACATATATAGGGAGGACTTTCTTGCTCAACATGATAGTAAGCTATCTGGTTGCACTTTATCTTAACATGTACATTAATTGTCTCTCTGTTACGTGTTGATAAAGCCCTTACGATGTGGACTTGACTACCTAGATTATAATACAGATCAAACTAGTGGGACAAAGGTAGTCGGTAAGTACATCCTTTAAAGTCCTTATTCGTGCGTGTATCAAGACGGGGCATTGATATACCGGAGTAGACTAGTGTATAGCTTCTAGACCCATGTAGATGGGCGATGGATGACCCCATATACATTGGTGTTTGACATCAGAGATGATATACTGGTGCTCAGTGGAGACTGGGTACACTGGACGGACTCGCCGAGAACTCCCAGATGGTATTATACCTCACGTTAGAAGGCAGTTCTCTAGTGACACTGGTACAGGTTAGTTTGTCGACCTGAGTTCGTCATAGAGTCATGTGTGATTCCCACTATGCTTTGAGTTCCACCATACCACGTTCAAGAGAACGTGCAAAACGGTGGTTTTTTGGTACAGTCCCGAGTCACATCGAGGCAATGAGCGATAGGAGGGGATTCGCCTCTCCCGGTATAAGGAGTGTAAGTCCACGTTGCCTACCCCGGTGCTTGCGGGGAGGCGGAAACGGTATAAAAATCGGATTTTTATCGAACTAGGCAACATGGACTATCAAAAGGAGGATCTTTGCTAAACAAAAACTAACTACAAAGCGAACTAGTTTTAGCTACATGGAAGAAAGGTTATACCTAGGGCTTTATGTCCTTCTCTCCTTGCTCCTTTGAAGTGAAAGATGTGATCTTCTTGTCGCCTTCTCTAGTCGAAGAAGGATCCACCCGAGAGCCTCAACCTTTGGCTTCAACTTCAAGCTAGAAGTAACTAAGATACTAGAAGTGCTAATCCTAGAGCCTTAGAAGAGAGTAGAGAGTATCTTAGAATGGTTTATCTCAAGCTCAAGGGTTTCTCAACTCATGAGAGAGGAGAGCTAGAGAGAGAATCTATATGATAGAATGAGGAGAAAAATGAACCATTCTCTCATATATGGGTGAATTATGAAAATAGATAATTAGCAAGATAATTGTCATGGTTAATCAAGACTTGACCATTATCATTTCATATTAAATGCAAATTGCAAGGATCAAAGAGCATCTTTTATATGGAATGATGATGGTCAACATGTCAACCTAAGTCAACAAGTCAAGAATGGTCAAATGGTCAACAACCCTAACCATGCATAATTATATTTAACTAATATCAATTAATTATAATACACACATAAGCATTAGGGTTAAGAAAATGACAATGGTCATTAACCCTAATCAAAGTCCTCTCCCTCTGTCTCAGTCAACTGTGCATACGCACCCGCATCCGTGATCCGAGGAACACGAATACAATAAGATTAAACCAATCCCAAATCATACACTAGGATCCGGCTTAAACCAAAGCCCGCTAGTATAAGCTGTCCGAACAGCAAACATGCACAAGTGCGTGGATGTGAACGAACTCTGTCGCAAAACTATGTGACCTCTACTCATTTTGCCTAAAGGCGAATAACCCTCTGTGTAGGACTCTAAAGACTCGACACTACGCTGGCAGTGGGTTTAACCAAAGACCGCAAGCGGCATTAGCTGTACGTAACGGTCCCCAAGTAAATGCCGATAAGAAGACAGACGAGGCGAACCTATCTGAACTCCTACTGAGCCTGAATGTGACAGTCTCCGCACAGTCCAGTCTGTTCGTCTGATACATCGCATGGCGGGCCAAGGGGGGCGGTAAACGTCAGTCCCCTAATAGCTATACAAGTCGTGTCGGAGTGTAGCCCAGAACACCCTGAGATAACACTGGAAACCTACCAGTATATCTCACTTGCCCTGGCCAGGGACTACTTGTGTAATGGCTCTCCTGGACACAGCGTGATGTCAACCCCCAATACCGGGAGAGACGAATCCTGTCTAACCGTCACTGCCTCCAAGTGCTTCGGGACTGCACCCTACTACTGCCTGTTTGCACGACTCTTTTGAGCGGTGGTAGGGTAGTAATCAAAGTACAGTTGGAACACACTGGAGGCGAAGTGACAGTGTCAAGTCAGCGGACTAAGCTGTACTCATTTCACCTGGGAACTGATAACTGGCGATAGGTATAATACCAACCAACAGTTCCCGATGAGTCCTGTCCAGTGTACTCGTAACCTAACGAGCACCCGCATACTATCTCAAGTACGACGTACTGACGGCTGTGGGACAGACCGTCTCCCGTGCTGGGATGAGAAGCGCATACGCTAGTCTACTCCAGAGTATCGATGCCCTGTCTCGATAATCCCACGACCAGGGACGTATACCCAGCCCCCACGAGTGTGACTGCCATCACAACGCTGGTAATCAAGCAAAGATCCTAAGAGCTCCACTAATGCGTATAGGTGATATAATAAAAGAAACACATGTACACATTAAAGCAGAGACAAACCAAGTAGCATACTACCATTTCGAGCAAGATTGCCTATACAACTATGAATATCCCAAGCTTCCATCAAGTAATATACATACTAGTATGATACAGTAATGGCCTCTAAGGCATATACACTAACAATCTCCCACTTGCACTAAGGCCATGTACTGGCGTATCGAAGACCTAACATCTCGATCAGCCGCTCGAACTGAGTCTGGGGTTTAAGTCCTGTTGGAGATAGTGCCCTCAGAGTCAATTATTGGATCACAGGAACGTGATTGCAATGATTGAGGGAGGACATGTCCCAGTAGGACAGTCTTACTCGAGATGATAGTATGCTATCTGGTTTACCTTTATCATCGTGTACTGCTTTAGGTGACCTGACATGTCGCTATTACACGTTGATAGAGCCCCTAGGATTCCTTCTTGACCACCAGCATTATGAGGGCGATCATATAAGTGGGAGCTGGGGTCTATAAGCACATCCTTAAAAGGTCCCTAGTCGTGGGAGTTTCGAGACAGGGCATCGATACTCCAGTGTAGTCTACTGTATACAGCCGAGACCCCGACGAGGGGCGGTGGCTGGTCTCACAAGTCACTGGTGTTAGTTGGTTCACCTAAGATGTATACAGGTGCTCATTGGGTTATGAGTACACCGGACAGGACTCGCCGGGAACATGCTAGTTGGTCTTATACCTGACATCAGATAGCAGTTCCCTGGTGACATGTGTACAGGTTAGTTCATCGACCTGGGGATCGTCATTTGTCTCGTGTGAGTTCCCACTGTACTTTGATTACAACCCTACCACGCTTAAAGGAGACGTGCAAACAGGTTTTAGTTGGGTACAGTCCCGAGCCACATAGAGGCAGTGAGCGGATCTTCAGGGGTTCGTCTCTCCCGGTATTCGGGGTGAGGTCGCGCTGTGTCTAGGAGAGCCATTACACGAAGCCCTCGGCCGAGGCAGGAGATTTACTGGTAGGTATTCCAGTAGTATCTCAGGGTGTTCTGGGCTACACTCCGACACGACTTGTACCGCTTTTGGGGGTCTGACTTTTACCAACCCCCTAGGCCCGCCATGCGATGCTCATAGACGAACGGACCGGACTGTACGGATATTGTCACTGACAGGCTCAATAGGGTGTCAGGATGAGTTCGCTCATCGACGTCCCTTTTGGTCAATAGCTGGTGGCCCGTCACGTATTGGCTTATACCTCTGACGTGCTAGTGGTTAAATCCACAACCAAGGTGTTGACGAGTCTTTAGAGTCCCCCACATTCAGTTGCTCAAGTTTTCGGGCGAAACGCTGTAGAGGCCGTATGGAGATATGGCAGGGTCCGATCAGATACGTGCGGTATTGCACGGATCAGGATCGGACGGATAATACTAGCCGGGTTTAGTTTAAGCCGGATCCTAGTATAGTACAGTGTAGATTTTGTCTCATTGCATTTGTATTTCAGTCGGAATACAAATGCGGGTGTGTATGCACAGTATCGGGCTTTTCCTGTAATTTATTACGGGACCAGTTTTCTGGAGTTTCCAGTTTGCTTTCCGTTTTGGCCATTTTCATTTGTATCTTTCATTGGCCGAAGATTGATGGAGGAGGGCTTATTTGCATTTGTGCAAATAAGTATTTGTGGAGGGTGTTCTTTGCATTTTGTTGGATCATGATGGCTCACCATCACTTGACTTTCCTTCTTCAAGATGGCCCGACTTTTTGAAGTCATCATGCTTGATGATGATGGCTTGACCTTTTGGAATGATTGGTTGGTTGAGTGTTGGTTATTCCTTGTGATGATTTCTTCTCATCATCTTGTTTTTCTCTCTCTTGGATTATGAGAGACCTTCATTGTTTTGTTACACTCTCCCTCATTCTCTCCACTCTTCACCACAAGATGGCCGGCCAAGCTCTAGGTGGGCTGTCCCAATTTTTGGTGTAGGGATTTACACTCATTTGGCTTGGCAAAAATCATATTAGCTCCTCCTCCAAAAACTTGTATCATTTCCTCCACCTTATGGCAATTCCTACAACCCCAAAATGAGACATGGTTCTACACCATTTTGCAGCAAACCTTGGGCACGTCGACTCGCCAGCTTCGTGCCCGAGTTGCCTCGGTATAGAGGCGGGAGCCCGTAAAAGAAACCAGCGACGTGGTGCCCTTCCGGCGACGAGGTGGAGACTGGACATTCCGCGGGAGATCGGGACGACGGCGAGAAGACCGGAGGACACAGATCAGTCGGTATATCTCTCTTCCCCATCTTGTAGTTAGCTAGGACTAGTTAATGGTACGATCTGGGTTTTAGTGCGCGGTGGTGCCGGTTCAAGAAAATTTAAAGTTAACCATCGCTTCCGCATTTGGCCTCGGAATGGAGGCCGGGGCGCCGACGTGCACTTACAGTGGTATCAAAGCCTCGCCATTAACATAGTCTAGCTTTGTCTAATGTGTTTTACATTTCCGATCGAACAATTTTCCAAAAACCGTGTTTTTCTTCACATCAGTTTCTGTCGAAATTTTTTGAAGTCCAAAAATTTTTCAGGTTGTCTCAGAATGATGTGCAAGGAATTTTAAGAGTTCAGTGAAAATTTGGGCTCGTGAACAGTCCAAACCACCGTGGAACCACGGCCAAACCCATGCTTGGGCCGCGGTTCCGCCGCGACTTGAACTGTTCAGTCCCCCAAAATTTTACAGAATGCTCCTGACTTGAAAATAGGTTTTCTGGAATGTTATTTTTTGGGCCCAGATTTCTTGATGTGCTACAGTAGTACTTGGGGGCCCACTTGGGTAAATTTGATCGATCGGATATTTTAAACACATTATTTCACAGTATTTACATTATATCTGCGACCGTGAATGTCACTTGATCGGTAAATCCTGTCTAACTGCTATAGACCGGTTAGACGGATTTGCGAACGTGACTTTCACGTTAATGTTCTGTGATTTTGCTGTGATGTTGCGGATTGGTCGTGGGGATAGCCTGAATGCAATGCTAGGACAGTTTTGTTGTATTATGTAGATTTGATATTGCGGGGCGAGCGTCCGACATGTGGACTGCCGTCACTGCCTGTTTGTATTATTATTTTGGGGCACGACCAGGTTGCGGTCGATGTACCCGGTGTATATATATTTTACTTTCTGTACTAGGATTGCCCCGCGGAGGGGTGAACGGATAGCCGGGTTCTAGAGGGCAACTAGCCCGCATTTCATAGCATTGAGACGGAGGGGGCTTCACTCCAGAATTGGCGGGCTATTCGCCGCACTCGTAGGGTGTACAGGTTGACCCAGGAGGGGTGCCCAAGTTACCGGATTCCGTGAAGTGCTGGGTGGTCCATTCACGTCGCTGAAGGGGGCTGCTCGCTTCAGGTTTTGGCGGGTAACTTGCCGCGCCCGTAGGGGTCTAGGTTTTCATTGCACAGGCTATCCACACGACCAGGAGAACGTCGGGTTTCAGTAGTGGCTCTGTGAAACCCGGGGATCCCAGATATCTATATTGTTCTGTGATGCTGTACATTTCTGTGATGTTGCATTTTATCACGCCTTGAGCGAATATAATATATTGGTATATATATTAGTAGATGTTGTATATGTTTTGCATCCGCGCTAGTCCAGTCCCCGCTCTGTCGTTAGTTAGCTAACCTAACGGGTAATGACGGGACCCATTGGCGAATGCGGATGGCATATACGTACATCAGTTTATTTTCGTTCTTTGTGGTGTGATCAATTTATGGGACTGCGTTGATTCGGATCAATGAAAGTAAAACAAACCTAATCTGATGTTGTTGGAACACTTTTCAAAAAACTGTTATTGCAAGGACGTTCACTTTTGTTTTGCATCGTGGTATTCAGTTGGAATATCCTGCTCCTCAGTCGACGAGGCAAGGGCCGAGATCCCTTCACCGGGAGTGACCCCATGGACAAAAGTTTGCGTCAGGGCAATAACTTCACTATAGCCGATTACTTTTGCTTTGCATCGTGGTATTCAGTTGGAATATCCTCCACCTCATTCAACGGGGAAGGAGCCGAGATCTCTTCACCGGGAGTGACCTCTTTAGCAAAGGTTTTCGTCACTATACTTTTATAAAGCTATCCGTTCCTTCAACGATATCAAGTTCATTACGTTAAAGGTTTTCGCCAGAAACCATTCGTAGCCCTCCATCATTTCAGTTAAATATTCGGTAGTATTCAAGCTATGTATTTTGACCTCACGCTAAGCCATAGTGTTTGGTAGATGCCGGGTATTTATCTGTTGCATAGATAGATGCATTGGTTTGGGACAGTCGTACTACTATTTTGGCCTACGTCAAGGGTATGTACGGGTGGGTTCAAATTAACCAGGACAATGATGGGTAGAACTTGACATGTGACTTATGATATTTTGACCTCACGCCAAGGTCATAAGAGCATGGGGCAAAAAATTCTCATCGGGAGTTTCAAAAGAACTGAAACTTGACAGATATGCGCATACCTTCTGGAGTGTGATGACGTGAGCGGATTCCGTCATGTTATCATGCGATGATAATTGGATCCCGATTCCCACTGATGAGTTAGTTTACTCCTCGGATGATCCCGACTAATTCTTCTTTCAGGTTTGGAGAAGAGTTTGACGGTACAGTGGGAGGTTACCAGATTAGATAAATTGGTAACCATTCTAATCTAGGTTAGAGTGCACGCTGAGTGTTTCTTTTCTCTCTCTCTTTGGCAGCGACCATTGACCCGACCCTAGACTATGACTCAGAGACTAAGTTGACCGAACCTTCTTTTATGACTGGCTTTTGGATTGTCAGAGTTGCACACCTCATTGCCACTCCTACTTTTACCTTTTTTCTCCAGGACACCCCGTATTACTACGAACGTCCACTTCCATTGGACAAAACCATCGTATGGTTATATACGAACTCGAAGGGATTTATTCGAGGATGGTTTCAGGTTCTGGAGAAAACGAATAGGACTATTCAGTTGTCTTTTCCTTTTACCTTCTCTCAGGTTGAGAGTACTCCTTGGTTTAGGAGATAGTACACCTATTACGCAAATTGGATAGTCTTCTTCCAAACCTTAGGCTGGTGCCGAACGGTAGGGAATGAAGAAAACCAATTAGCCTAACGATGGTATACAGAAGATATTATGTAAAGACAAAGCAAGGGATTAGTAAGAGGGCAAAGTAAATTGCGACTGATATTCACGACCAAACCAAGTATTTCATTACCACTCCCACTTCACCTTTGTATTTCTCCAGGACACTCCGTATCACTACGAAGATCCACAGTTTATTGGATATTCCATCGTATGGTTATATACGAACTCGAAAGGAACTTGTTCCAGTTCGGGGATGGATTCTGGTTCAGGAGAAATAGGAATAAGATTTATTTAGGTTGTCTTTTATCTTCACCTTCTCTCGCATTGCGAGTGTTCCTAGGATTAGGACAGTACACCCATTATGCTTATTGGATAGTCTTCTTTCAAACCATAGGCTGGTGCCGAACGGTAGGGAAGGAAGAAAACCATTTGGCCTAAAGGGGTGTGCAGAAGGTAATGACTAAAGACATATAAAGGAATTTGGAGAGGTGGCAAAGAATTATACGGTTACAGTCGTAAAATCTGGAAGAGGCATTACTAGGAATACCGGGATACCCCATCGAAACATTTCAATGTTTCAGTTTCACTGTGTACTGTTAAAGGAAAACTGATTTCCCAATTAGTCCTTACTCCAGGGTATGATTCTCACATCTGTATGGTTTTACAGATGATGAGTGGGAGCAAGTTATTGGGAATTAGGTGATCATCCTCATTATATCGGGATTCGTTGTAATTGGTGATATTTGAGGAAGTCACCTGGGTTGTTTGCCGGACGGCGAATATTTGGTTTTGAATATCCGTTGTTATGCACCAATTTCAAATTGATATATCTGTACGTCTATTTTTATAGAGTGAGATGTACCTTTTTGAAATTATGTCTATGACATTTACCTATATCAGTTGACGGTTAGGTAAGGAGCATTAAACAGCGGTGTAATTCTTCTTAACCATAAGTACAGTTTTCAACCTACGACACACAGGGATTGAGTTGTTAGACTCAAGGGACTTATACAGAGTATTGTATGTTGTCCAGGGTCCATCAGGACAGAGGGGTTGGTCCTCGGACTATATTCGGTTTACTTATGACTTCTCTAGTTTTTAGACAGGTGTTTCGTGGAAACACAGGGTCCGAATTTTAAGAAATTACAGGTATTTGAATAAAGTAGAGAACCAGGCATTGCAAGTATCGGGATTCTTCAAAGCGATCGAAGATGTAGATACTTGTGTATGTTGTTCAGTTGATAGTAATGGCTAAGAGAACTTGCTTCTCTTTCAGGTTACTCATAATTGGAAACATTCCTAAGTTGAGTAACGCTGATCGGCCTCTTTCCATTTAGTTGACATGCACTGGAGACAGCTGCATGATTTGAATCATGTTCAATTAAATCAGTGCCTCTGGTCCTATATTGGATATAGAACAGTTCGTATCTTAACGATGTTAAGGTACGGGGAGTTTTCCGGCTTATGATTAAAACCAGACACTGGACAACTCAAGGCAAGTTTCTGTAATGGCTGTTTATGGGTTGACCCAGGCTATGACGAGGGTTGACTTTCTACCATCTGGAAGAACAATAGAGCTATTGTTCTAGACTCGCCACAGTTTTAAATAAAATGGATTTTTCAGAAAACAGAAGTGGGAGTATGGTAGAACTGGAAGTGATTCCAGAACCACAAACGATTACTGAAGATTTGATAGGAACCTAAAGATTCAATCTGGTTTGACATTCCATTGGCCACTCCGCAGATAAAGTGGGTAACCTCAGGCACCCGAGAGGTACTTCGGTATGCTCAAGGACGGTGGCAGTGAGGTTCTTGTTTACCCAGACTTGCCATTGCAGTTGTTCCAGACTGTGAGACCCGGCGGGAGGATGAGTATAGCGTCGTTCTAAACTAGCTTTAGAAGTGTACGTACATATGACTCTGCCAGAGGGTTGCCGTAGTCGGTGGGAGCAGCAGAAGCATTGGTGGACAGGTGGCTTATGTCTATTTATAGACTAAAGCAGATGTAGCGGAAATAGATCATCTATTTCTGACATGACAGTCATAGGTTTGACTTCATCAGAATAGGGGATGGATCTGTTGAGAAGGTAGTAGGGTGTGATGTCCTGGTATTTGGATGACATACACAGAGTAGGAAGTGATATTCCTATACTACAATCGGTTATACTTTGGTCGTCACAAAGTGGTTTCTCCACAAAGGAAATGGATTTTATATCTGACATACTGGATACTAGATCTATTGTTTTAGATCTAGATTTGGGTGGTTTCCCAATTAAGGGTACTTAGACAGCATTCTAAGAGTATTTAGAATGGACGACTCCTGGCACGGTAGTGTACCTGCTGGTGATGGAGTCACCCTCTCTAAAGGTGTCTTACAGACTAAAGGGGAGAGGGATGTGCATGATTGGCAGATCACTTGCTCAGGCAATTGAGTCAATCATGAGATGTCAAGTACCACACCAGATGTTGCTCTTGCACTAGATGCAATAAGTTGACATTGATCCAATCCTGGAGAAACAGTCGGAAGCAGTTTTAGAACATAAGTGGATGTTCTAGGCATATGATAACGACAACCTCTTTCGGGAGACAGTTATCATTCCAGGCTTCCAAGGTGACCTGGACGACAGGGAGGTTGTTAGAGTTATAGTTTTCCTTCTGATGAGAGGCAGTATTTTGGGCAGGTGATCCAAGCAGATACTGAGGGAGGCATGGCGCTGGATACTGATTAAGTTCAGTTGACGATACAGTCTAAGAAGTTTGGATTTGGAGTTCATTTATGAGCTAGGTCCCATCAGACATCCAGACACATTCTAAGACAGGTATTGCTCTTTTCGGGAGATGGCTTTCTCCGCGGACTTGAGATATAGAGAGACATAGAAAGAAACATCAAAGCGGATCCACTCACTGAGGCTATTCCTCGAACGCAATAGTTTCGCAAACGAGCTTTGTGAGACTGACTAGTAGTGGAGTTGGGTGTTCGGTATCACACGGGCTGTGAGTATGCGACATCGTGAAAATTAGCCTTGAGTGCAAGTGGGAGATTGTTGGAGACAGTGCCCTCAGAGACAATTATTGGATCACAGGCACGTGATTGCAATGATTGAGGGAGGACAGTCTTACTCGAGATGATAGTATGCTATCTGGTTTACCTTTATTATCGTGTACTGCTTTAGGTGACCTGACATGTCGCTATTACACGTTGATGGAGCCCCTAAGATTCTTGCTTGACCACCAGCAGTATGAGACGATCATATAAGTGGGAGGTGGGGTCTATAAGCACATCCTTAAAAGGTCCCTAGTCGTGGGAGTTTCGAGACAGGGCATCGATACTCCAGAGTAGACTAGTGTATACAGTCGAGACCCCGACGAGGGGCGGTGGCCGGTCTCACAAGCCACTGGTGTTAGTTGGTTCACCTAAGATGTATACAGGTGTTCATTGGTGTAAGTCCGTGGCGGCGCCCCGGCCGTCGATCCGATGCCGGAAACGCGGAAACAAAAACTTTGCAAACTATCAAACTGGCACCACCGCGCACTTTTCACCCGGGTCGGGCCATTAACCTAGCAACTAGCAAACTAAAATACGGGTAGAGAAGTATACCAAGCGATCTGTATCCTTCGGTCTTCGTCTCCACTCCGATCTCCCGCGGAAACTCCGTTCATCTCCTCTTCGTCGGAAAGGGCACCACGTAGCCGGAGTCTTTTACGGGCTCCCACCTCTGGACCGAGGCAACTCGGGCACGAAGCTCGCTAGCCGACGTGTCTAAGGGTACTGTAGGTTGTAGTGTAGAAAACCTTATCTCTTTTGGGGTTTGGTTGCCTTTGATGGAGGTATGAGCAATAGACTTTGGAGTGAGGTGGATGAATTTGTGAAGCATGCAAAATGATATGAACAAATCTTCTCTCATCAAAAATGAACCAACCTCTCACTCTCATCCTAATGTGGTCGCCCCCGTCATTAGAAATATGGTGGAGGAAAATCAACAACACAAGAAGGGAGGTGATGGTAGTAAAAGAAGAATGGTGACCACACCCCCAAGCCTCACATCAAACTCACAAATCACATTCTAATCTCATCTTATCATAATAAAAGCAATGGATGAGATGGAAAAAGCATCTCATGATGAAGCCACAAAAGCAAGAAACCCCTCACAAGTAAGTTAATTGCAAACATGCAATTAACCCCCTCCAACGAAAAGTCCGTCCGTGAAGGAACAAAGAAAAACGGCAGGAACGGAATGCAAGCTGGCAATTTCAGAAAACTGATCCCGTAATAAATTACAGGAAAACCCCACTGCTGCAAATACATGCCCGCATTTGTATTCCCACTGAACACAAATGCAAAGAGACAAAACTACACTATCTCATACTAGGATCCGGCTTAAGCCAAAGCCTGCTAGTAAAAACCGTTCGATCACGATCCGTGCAATACCGCACGTATCTGATCGAGCCCTGCCATATCTTCATACGGCCTCAACAGCGTTTCGCCTGAAACCTGAGTAACTGTGTGTCTGGTGGACTCTAAAGACTCGTCAATATTATGGCTGTGGATTTAACCACTAGCACGTCAGAGGTATAAGCCAATACGTGACGGGCTACCAGGTATTGACCAAAAGGGACGTCGATGAGCGAACTCATCCTGACACCCAACTGTGCCTGTCAGTGACAATATCCGTACAGTCCGGTCCGTTCGTCTGTGAGCATCGCATGGCGGGCCTAAAGGGTTGGTAAAAGTCAGACCCCCAAAAGCGGTACAAGTCGTGTCGGAGTGTAGCCCAGAACACCCTGAGATACTACTGGAATACCTACCAGCAAATCTCCTGCCTTGGCTAAGGACTTTTCATGTTCTGGCTCTCCTAGACACAACGCGACCTCACCCCCAATACCGGGAGAGACGAACCCCTGCAGATCTGCTCACTGCCTCCATGTGGCTCGGGACTGTACCCAACTAAAACCTGTTTACACGACCCCTTTGAGCCGTGGTAGGGTAGTAATCAAAGCACAGTGGGAACTCACACGAGACAAATGACGATCTCAGGTCGATGAACTAACCTGTGCACATGTCACCTGGGAACCGCTATCTGACGTATGGTATAATCCCAACTAGCAGGTTCCCGGCGAGTCCTGTCCGGTGTACTCATAACCCAATGAGCACCTGCATACATCTCAGGTGAACCAACTAACACCAGTGGCTTGTGAGACCGGCCATCGCCCCTCGTCGGGGTCTCGACTGTATACACTAGTCTACTCCGGAGTATCGATGCCATGTCTCGAAACTCCCACGACTAGGGACCTTTTAAGGATGTGCTTATAGACTCCGGCTCTCACGTATATGATCGCCCTTATACTGCCGCTTGTCAAGCAAGAATCCTAGGGGCTCTATCAACGTGTAATAGCGACTCGTAAGGTCACATAAAGCAGTACACGATGATAAAGATAAATCAGATAGCATACTATCATCTCGAGTAAGACTGTCCTACTGGGATCGGTCCTCCTCTCAATCATTGCAATCACGTGCCTGTGATCCAATAATTGTCTCTGAGGGCACTATCTCTAACAATCTCCCACTTGCACTCAAGGCTAATTATTGCGATGTCGCATACTCACAGCCCGTGTGATACCAAACACCCAACTCCTCTACTAGTCAGTCTCACAAAGCTCGTTTGCGAAAATATTGCGTTCGAGAAATAGCCTCAGTGAGTGGATCTGCTCTGGTGTTTCTTTCTATGTCTCTCTTTATCTTAAGTTCACGGAGAAAGCCATCTCCCGAAATGAGCAATACCTGTCTTAGAATGTCTGGATGTCTGATGGGACCTAGCTCATAAATGAACTCCAAAT
Organism: Agapanthus africanus; assembly: GCA_030015575.1. Classification (NCBI taxonomy): domain Eukaryota; kingdom Viridiplantae; phylum Streptophyta; class Magnoliopsida; order Asparagales; family Amaryllidaceae; genus Agapanthus; species Agapanthus africanus. The sequence goes on from CM057347.1 coordinate 242,392,745, forward strand.
CCAAACTTCGTAGACTGTATCGACAACTGAACTTAATCAGTGTCCTGCGCCATGCCTTCCCTCGGTATCTGCTTGGACCAGCTGTCCAAACTACTGCCCCTCGTCAGAAGGAAAACTATAACTCTGACAGCCACTCTGCCATCCAGGTCACCTTGGAAGCCTGGAATGATAACCGTCTCCCGATGGAGAATGCTGTTATCATATCCCTAGAACATCAACTTATGTTCTAAAACTGCTTCCGATTGTTTCTCCAGGATTGGATCAATATCAACTTATTGCACCTACTACAAGAACAACATCTGGTGTGGTACTTGACATCTCATGATTGACTCAATTGCCTAAGCAAGTGATCTGTCAATCATGCGTATCCCTCTCCCCTTTAGTCTGCAAGACATCTTTAGAGAGGGTGACTCCATCACCTGCAGGTATACTACCGTGCCAGGAGTCGTCATTTCTAAATACTTTTAGAATGCTGTCAAAGTACCCAGATTGGGAAACCACCCAAATCTAGATCCAAAACCATAGATCTAGTAACCAGAATGTCTGATATAAGATCCAATTCATATGTGGAGAAACTACTTTGTGACGACCAAAGTATAACCGATCGTAGTATAGGAATATCACTCCCTACTCTGTGTCTGTCATCCAAATACTAGGACATCACACCCTACTACCTTCTTAACAGATCCATCCCCTATTCTCATGAAATCAAACCTATGACTTTCACATCAGAAATAGATGATCTATCTCCGCTATATTTGCTTTAGTCTATAAATAGACATAAGCCAACTATCCACCAATGCTTCCGCTTCTCCCACTGACTACGACAACCCTCTGGCAGAGTCATATACACGTACACTTCTGAAGCTAGTCTAGAACGACGCTATACTCATCCTCCTGCCGGGTCTCACAGTCTGGAACAACAGCAATGGCAAGTCTGGGAAAACAAGAACCTCCCTGCCACCGTCCTTGAGCATACCGAAGTACCTCTCGAGTGCCTGAGCTTACCCACCATATCTGCGGAGTGGCCAATGGAATGTCATACCAGATTGAATCTTTAGGTTTTTATCAAATCTTCAGTAATCGTTTGCGGTTCTGGAATCACTTCTAGTTCTACCATACACCCACTACTGTTTTCAGAAAAAATTCTTTTTTTTGTTAAAACTGTGGCGAGTCTAGAACAATATCACTAGTGATCTTCCAGATGGTAGAAAGTCAACCCTCGTCATAGCCCGGGTCAACCCACAAACAGCCATTATAGAAACGTGCCTTGATTTATCCAGAGTCTGGTTTTAAGCATAAGCTGGACAACTCCCCGTATCTTAACAATGTCAAGATATGAACTGTTCTATATCCAATATAGAAACAGAGGCACTGATTTAATTGAACCAGATTCAAATCATGCAGCTATCTCCAGTGCATGTCAACTAAATGGAAGAGAGGCCGATCAGCATTACTCAACTTAGGAGTACTTCCAATTATGAGTAACCTAAAAGAGAAGCTAGTTCTCTTAATCATTACTATCAACTGAATACCATACACAAGTATCTACATCTTCGATCACCTTGAAGAATCCCGATACTTGCAACACCTGGTTCTCTACTTTATCCATATACCTATAACTTCTCAAAACTCAGACCCTGTGTTTCTACGAAACACCTGTCTAAGAACTAGAGAAGTCATAAGTAAACAGAATATAGTACGAGGACCTACCCCTCTGTCCTAATGAACACTGGAAAATATACAGTACTCTGTATAAGTCCCTTGAGTCAAGTGACTCATTCACTGTGTGTCGTAGGTTGAAAACTGTACTTATGGTTAAGAAGAATTACACCGCTGTTCAATGCTCCTTACCTAACCATCCACTGATATAGGTAAATGTCATATACATAATTTCAAAGAGGTATATCTCACTCTATAAAAATAGATGTACAGATATATCAATTTGGAATTGGTGCATAACAATGGATATTCAAAACCAAATATTCGTCGTCCGGCAAACAACCCAGGTGACTTCCTCAAATATCACCAATTACAACGAATTCCGATATAATGAGGATGATCACCTAATTCCCAATAACTTACTCCCACTCATCATCTGTAAAACCATACAGATGTGAGAATCATACCTGGTAAATACATACCCTGGAGCAAGTGTCTAATTGGGAAATCAGTTGTCATTTAACTGTACACAGTGAAACTGAAACATTAAAATGTTTCGATGGAGTATCCTGGTATTCCTAGTAATGCCTCTTCCATTATCCAGATTCACAACCGTAACCGTATAATTCTTTGCCACTTCTCCAAATCCCTTTTTATGTCTTTAGTCATTACCTTCTGTACACCCCTTTAGGCCAAATTGTTTTCTTCCTTCCCTACCGTTCGGCACCAGCCTATGGTTTGGAAGAAGACTATCCAATAAGCATAATGGGTATACTGTCCTAATCCTAGGAGCACTCGCAATGCGAGAGAAGGTGAAGATAAAAGACAACCGAATAAACCTTTTTCTTATTTTTCCTGAACCAGGATCCATCCCCGAACTGGAACAAGTTCCTTTCGAGTTCGTATATAACCATACGATGGATTATCCAATAAACTTGGGATCTTCGTAGTGATACAGAGTGTCCTGGAGAAATACAAAGGTGATTTAGGATTGGCGAAGAAATACTTGGTTTGGTTGTGAATAGCAGTCGCAGTTTACTTTGCCCTCTTACAAATCCCTTTCTTTGTCTTAACTTAATACCTTCTGTACACCGTTTAGGCTAATTGGTTTTTTTCATTCCCTACCATTCGGCACCAGCCTAAGGTTTGGAAGAAGACTTATCCAATTTGCGTAATAGGTGTACTATCTCCTAAACCAAGGAGTACTCGCAACCTCAGAGAAGGAAAAAGGAAAAGACAACAGAATAGTCCTATTCGTTTTCTCCAGAACCGGAAACCATCCTCGAATTCCTTCGAGTTCGTATATAACCATACGATGGTTTTGTCCAATGGAAGTGGACGTTCGTAGTAATACGGGGTGTCCTGGAGAAAAGGGTAAAAGCAAGAGTGGCAATGGGGTATGCAACTCTGACAATCCAAAAACCAGTGTTAAGAAGGTTCGGTCAACTTGGTCACTGAGTCATAGTCTAGGGTCGGGTCAATGGTCGCTGCCAAAGAGAGAGAGAAAAGAAACACTCAGCGTGCACTCTAACCTAGATCAGAATGGTTATCACTTTATCTAATCTGGAAACCTCCCACTGTAACGTCAAATTCTTCCCTAAACCTGAATGAAGATTTAGCCAGGATCACCCGAGGAGTAAACCAACTCATCAGTGGGAATCGGGATCCAACTCTCATCGCATGATAACGTGATGGAATCCGCTCACGTTATCACACTCCAGAAGGTATGCGCATATCTGGCAAGTTTCAGTTCTTTTGAAACTCCCGATGTGGATTTTTACCCCATGCTCTTATGACCTTGGCGTGAGGTCAAAATGTCATAAGTCACATGTCAAGTTCTACCCATCATTATCCAGGTTAATTTGAACCCACTCGTACATACCGTTGACGAAGGCCAAAATAGTAGTACGACTGTCCCAAACCAACGCATCTATCTATGCTGCAGATAAATATCCGGCAGCTACCAATCACTATGCTTTGGCGTGAGGTCAAAATACATAGCTTGAATACTACCGAATATTTAACTGAAATGATGGAGGGCAACGAATGGTTTCTGGCGAAAACCTTTAACGTAATGAACATGATATCGTTGAAGGAACTGATAGCTTTTTAGAAAAATATAGTAACGAAAACCTTTGCTAAAGAGGTCACTCCCGGTGAAGGGACCTTGGCTCTTTCCCCGTAGAATGAGGTGCAGGATATTCCAACTGAATACCACGATGCAAAGCAAAAGTAATCGGCTATAGTGAAGTTATTGCCGTGACGCACACTTTTGTCCAAGGGGTCACTCCCGGTGAAGGGATCTCGGCCCTTGCCTCGTCGACTGAGGAGCAGGATATTCCAACTGAATACAACTATGCAAAACAAAAGAGAACGCCCTTGCAATAACAGCTTTTTGAACAGTGTTCCAACAACATCAGAATAAGTTTGTTTATCTTGCATTGATCCGAATCAATGCAGTCCCATCAATTGATCACACCACAAAGAACGAAAATATACTGACGTACGTATATGCCATCCGCATTCGCCACTGGGTCCCGTCATCACCCGTTAGGTTAGCTAACTAACGACAGAGCGGGGACTGGACTAGCGTGGATGCAAAACATATACAGCATCTACTAGTATATATATAATATATAATTTTCGCTCAAAGCGTGATAAAATGCAACATCACAGAAATGTACAGCATCACAGAATAATACAGATATCTGGGATCCCCGGGTTTCACAGAGCCGCTGCTGAAACCCGACGTTCCCCTGGTCGTGTGGATAGCCTGTGCAATGAAAACCCTAGACCCCTACGGGCGCGGCAAGTTACCCGCCAAAACCTGAAGCGAGGCAGCCCCCTTCAGCAACGCGAATGGACCACCCAGCACTTCACGGAATCCGGTAACTTGGGCACCCCTCCTGGGTCAACCTGTACCCCCTACGAGTGCGGCGAACTGCCCGCCAATTCTAGAGTAAAGCCCCCTCCGTCTCAACGCCATGAGATGCGGGCTCGTTGCCCTCTAGAACCCGGCTATCCGTGCACCCTTCCGCGGGGTAATCCTAGTACAGAAAGTGAAATATACATACAACGGGTACATCGACCGCAACCTGGTCGTGCCCCAAAAGAATAATACAAACAGGCAGTGATGGCAGTCCACATGTCGGACGCTCGCCCCGCAATATCAAATGTACATATAAAACAAAACTGTACTACCACTACAACCAGGCTATCCCCTTGATCAATCTGCAACATCACAGCACAACACAGAACATCAACGTGAATGTCACGTTCGCAAATCCGTCTAAAAGGGCTATAGCAGATAGACTGGATTTACCGATCGAGTGACATTCACGGTCGCAGATATAATGTAAATAATGTGAACTAATGTGTTTAAACTTTTCGATCGATCAAATTTATCGAAGTGGGCCCCAAGCATTACTGTAGCACTTAACGAGAGTCTAGGCCCAAAAAGAATATTCCAAACTGTAAGTCCACGTTGCCCATCCCGGTGCTTGCGGGGAGGCGGAAAACGGAATAAAAATCAAATTTTTATGAGCTTAGGCAACATGGACTATAGCTAGAAGGATCATTGCTAAACAAAAACTTGCTAAAGCTAACTAGTAACTAGCTAAGTGCTACAAACGTTATACCTTGTGCTTTAAGTCCTTCTCTCCTTGCTCCTTGGAGTGGTGGAAGGAGGTCACCTTGGTCGTCTTCTCACGTCAAAGAAAGATCCACCCGAAAGCCACAACCTTTGGCTTCAACTCCAAGCTAGAAGTAACTAGGGTACAAGAAGTGCTAGTCCTTGAACCCTAGATTAGAGCAAATATGATCAAGAGAGGGATTTTCTCAAGCTCAAGTGTTTCTCAACACATGAGAGGGAGAGAGCTTGAGGGAGAGGAAGAACAAGAGAGAGAAAGGATATGATAGAATGAGAGAATAATATGAAGCATTCTCTCATATATGTGAATTATTGTAATTAGATAATTAGTGAGATAATTGTCATGGCTAAATCAAGACATGGCCATTATCATTTCATTTTTAATGCAAATTGCAAGGATCAAAGAGCATCTTCCAAATGAAATGATGATGGTCAAAGTGTCAACAAGGTCAACAAGTCAAGGTGGGTCAAATGGTCAACAACCATAACCATGCACAATTATTAAACTAATATCAATTAACTATAATACACACAAAAGCATTAGGGTTAATAAAATGACAATAGTCATTAACCCTAATCAAAGTCCTCTCCCTCAATCTCAAGCAACCGTGCATACGCACCCGCATTCGTGATCTGAGGAACACGAATACAATGAGAAAAACCAATCCCAAATCATATACTAGGATCCGGCTTAAACCAAAGCCCGCTAGTATAAACTATCCGGACAGCAAACGTGCACAAGTGCGCCAATATGAACGAACCCTGTCGCAAAACCATGCGACCTCTACTCATTTTGCCTAAAGGCGAATAACTCTCTGTGTGGGACTCTAAAGACTCGACACTACGGTGGCAGTGGGTTTAACCACAGACCGCAAACGGCACTAGCTGTACGTAACGGTCTCCAGGTAGATGTCGATAAGAAGACTGACGAGGTGAACCCCATCCGAACTCCTACTGAGCCTGTATGTGACAATCTCCGTACAGTCCGGTCTGTTCGTCTGATACATCGCATGGCAGGCCTAGGGGGGCGGTGAACGTCAGTCCCCTAATAGCGGTACAAGTCGTGTCAGAGTGTAGCCCAGAACACACTGAGATAACACTAGAAACCTACCAGTATATCTTGCTTGCCCTGGCCAGGGACTACTCGTGTAATGGCTCTCCTAGACAAAGCGCGATGTCAACCCCCAATACCGGGAGAGATGAATCCTGTCTAACCGTCACTGCCTCCAAGTGCTTCGGGACTGCACCAAAAAACTACCTGTTTGCACGACTCCTTTGAGCCGTGGTAGGGTAGTAATCAAAGTGCAGTGGGAACACACTCGAGGCGAAGTGACAGTGTCAAGTCAGCGGACTAAGCTGTACTCATGTCATCTGGGAACTGAGAACTGACGATAGGTATAATACCAACCAACAGTTCCCGACGAGTCCTGTCCAGTGTACTCGTAACCTAACGAGCACCCGCATATTATCTCAAATATGACGTACTGACGGCTGTGGGACAGACCGTCTCCCACGCTGGGATGAGAAGCGCATACGCTAGTCTACTCCGGAGTATCGATGCCCTGTCTCGATAGTCCAACGACTAGGAACCTGTATAAGGATGTGCTTATAGATCACCCAGCTCCCACGAGTGTGAGCGCCATCACAATGCTGGTAATCAAGCAAAGATCCTAAGGGCTCTACTAATATGTATATCACCGATATGCTAAAAGAAACACATGCACATATTAAAGCAGAGACAAACCAAGTAGCATAATACCATTTCGAGCAAGATTGTATATACAACTGTGAATATCCCAAGCTTCCATCAATTAATATACAAACTAGTATGATACAGTAATGGCCTCTAGGGCATATACACTAACAATCTCCCACTTGCACTAAGGCCATGTACAGGCGTATCGAAGACCTATCATCTTGATCAGCCGCTCGAACTGAGTCTGGGGCAAGGCCTTGGTGAATGGATCTGCAGTGTTATCCTTTGATGCAACTCTCCGGACCTCGATCTCCTGGCGATCTACGATCTCCCTGATCAGGTGATACCGCCTTAAGATGTGTCTGGATTTCTGATGGGACCTGGGTTCCTTCGCTAAAGCTATTGCCCCTTTGTTGTCGCAATACAGAGGTATTGGGTCAACAATGGACGGAACCACCTGAAGTTCTCTCAAGAACTTCCTCATCCAGACAGCTTCTTTTGCGGCATCAGATGCAGCGATGTATTCCGCTTCCATAGTCGAGTCAGCAACGGTTTCCTGTTTGGAGCTCTTCCAACACACCTCCCCTCCATTGAGGGTAAAGACAAAACCCGACATGGACTTGGAATCATCCTTGTCACTCTGGAAGCTGGAGGCAGCAAAGGCCTCAATCTGCAGGTCTTTTCCGCCATACATCAAGAACATCTCCTTAGTCCTTCTTAGGTACTTGAGAATGTTCTTTACTGCTATCCAATGTTTCTCCCCAGGGTTTGACTGATACCTGCTTACCACACTCAGTGCATAAGCCGCATCCGGTCTGGTACACAACATCGCATACATTATAGAGCCTACCGCAGAAGCGTAGGGTATAATAGACATGCGATCCCTCTCCAAATCAGTCTTGGGAGACATCTCTTTGGAGAGGGTGATCCCGTGACAAGCCGGTAGATTACCGCGCTTGGAATCTTTCATACTGAATCTCTTCAGTATGGTGTCGACGTACCTGGACTATGAAAGTCCTAATATCCTCTTGGATCTGTCACGGTAGATCCGGATACCCAGAATGTATGAGGCATCACCCAGGTCTTTCATGGAGAACCTGTGTGACAAGAACCCCGTGACAGATTGTAGCAAAGGAATGTCATTTCCTATTAAGAGAATGTCATCCACGTATAAAACGAGGAATACCACAGTTCTCGCTACAAATCTACAATAGATGCATGGTTCATCTGGATTTTTGATAAAGCCAAATTCCTTGACCGTCTCATCAAAACAGATGTTCCAACTCCGCGATGCCTGCTTTAGTCCATAAATGGACTTAAGCAACTTGCACACCTTTCCGCTGCTCCGACTCTGAATGAAACCCTCTGGCTGATCCATATTGACACACTCCTCTAAATGTCCATTTAGAAAAGCTGTCTTTACGTACATCTGCCAAATCTCATAATCGTGGAAGGCAGCAATGGCAAGAAGGATCCAAATGGATTTTAGCATAGCTACTGGAGAAAAGGTTTCGTCATAGTCCAAACCTGGTCGCTGACGAAAACCCTTTGCTACCAGTCTAGCTTTATAGGTCTCAACCTGTCCATCTACACCAATCTTCTTTTTGAAGATCCACTTGCATCCTATGGGTTTTACCCTATCTGGAGCAATGTCCAACGTCCATACTTTGGTTGTGTACATGGACTCCATTTCGGTCCGCATTGCATCCAGCCATTTTACCGAGTCGACGCTCTGAATGGCTTGCTGGAAGCTAGTAGGCTCATCAAAGTCTATGATGCAATCCTCTCTATCACCGTCAATGAGAAAACCGTAGTATCTCTCGGGCGGATGAGATTGCCTACTACTCCTGCGGAGTGGCGTGGGAATGTCCTGATCTTTCGAACCCTCTGGTTCTACTAAGCTTTCAGTAATAGCTTGTAGTTCTGGAATTTCTTCCAGTTCTATTGCGCTCCTACTTATTTCTTTTTCTAAGAACTGATGTTCCAGAAAATGGGCATTACGAGAAACAAGGACTTTTTGTTCCTCTGCATAATACAAAAGATACCCCCTGAAGTTCTTTGGGTATCCCACAAACTTGCACAGTACTGAGCGTGCCTCTAGTTTGTCCGCATGCTGCTTTTTGACATAAGCTGGACATCCCCAAATCTTCAAGTATTGAAGATAGGGTTTCTTCCCACTCCATAACTCATATGGTGTGGTAGGCACAGTCTTAGTGGGAACACGGTTCAAAAGGTATGCAGCTGATTCTAGCGCATATCCCCAAAACGATCACGGCAACTCAGTGTTACTCATCATGGACCGTACCATATCCAATAGGGTTCGGTTCCGTCTCTCCGATACACCGTTATGTTGCGGAGTGTATGGAGGAGTAAGCTGAGAGAGAATTCCATTCTCTTTTAAGTAACCCAGGAACTCGGCACTCAAGTATTCACCACCTCGATCAGCTCTCAGTGCCTTGATACTTTTGCCTGTTTGTTTTTCTACTTCATTCTTATATTCCTGGAACTTATCAAAAGCTTCGGATTTATGCTTCATTAAGAAGATATGTCCAAACCTTGAGAAATCATCCGTAAAAGTAATGAGGTAAGAATAACCGCTTCGCGCATGTGCAGACATTGGACCGCACACGTCGCTGTGTACGAGTCCCAAGAGCTCGCTCGCTCTTACTCCGTGTCCAGTGAACGGAGTCTTTGTCATCTTTCCTTTGAGACAGGATTGACAAGCTGCATACGATTGATATTCGAACGAATCCAAATATCCTTCTGCATGTAACTTAGTCAACCTTCTCTCATTGATGTGACCCAGTCTACAATGCCATAAGAAAGTTTTATCGATTTCTGGAGACTTTCTTTTGTGTGTATTCTGGACATTGAAAATCTGTGGCTGGTTTAATACGTATATACCGTTGTTCAATGTACCTGACCCAATCAAAACTTGATTAAGGTGAATATTCACTACATTACTTACAAATGCAAATTCATAACCTTCTTTAGATAATAAAGATACAGAAATGATATTACAGGTTGCATTTGGTACATAATAACAACTACGCAAAACCAAAAAATGTCCATCCGACAATCCCAGGTGATAGTCCCCCACGGCCTCAGCATCCATGCTAGCACCGTTTGCAACTCTGAGGGTCATGTCACCTGCCTTAAAAACTCTACGCTTTCTCAACGCCTGTAAAGAATTACAGATATGAGATCCTGATCCGGTATCCAATACCCAGGACGTAGAGTTTATTGATAGACAGTTTTCAATAACATACACACATGAAGCTGAAGCTGCAACTCGCTTCAAATCCTGTGTTCTGGCTTTCCAAGCCTTGCAATCCTGTTTCCAGTGACCACTTTTGTGACAATAGAAGCATTCTTCCTTCCCCACCTGCTTTCCCGCTACCTTTGTTGCTTTTCCTTTTCCCTTCGTATCCACTTTACTGACACCGCCTCTTGGTTTGGCGGGGGCTTTCCTCTTCTTGCCCTTGGCTTTCGCCCTGGACCGAAAAGAGGAAGATCCTCCTACAAACAAAGTGGATGTCTCCCTACCCTTCTGTAGGGTACCCTCAGCACTCCTCAACATGTTCAGAAGCTCGGAAAGTTCAACCTCCTTTCCTTGCATGTTGAAGTTAAGAATAAACTGGGCTTAAGTGGAAGGAAGGGACTGGAGAATCAAATCAGTATAGAGTTCATTCTCCAACGTGGTCCCAAGGTCCGCGAGCTCCTCTATGTAGCCAATCATCTTAAGCACGTGTTCCGCTACTGATGATCCGACGGCCAACCTTGCCGAAAACAACTTCTTCGACACTTCGTATCTTGCGATACGAGACTGCTCTCCATACAGTTCTTTTATATGAAGAAATATGGACTCTAGGTCCATATTCTCGTGCCTCCTCTGATGTTCGTTGTCCATCGAGGCAAGTACGAGGCATCTGGCCTTCGCGCAATCTATTTCCCAGGTCTTGTAGATTTCCCTATCTACGACACTGGTTTTGGGACCTGGGACAGGAGGAGCTTTGGTGGTAAGGACATACCCCAACTTGTCGTAAGTGATTTCCATCTTGACATTCCTGAGCCAATCTTTGTAGTTTAGCCCTGTCAATATGTTTTTATCTAGTAATAACTTAAGTCCGGTCATGTTGAATGGTCGCTGCAATTAGGAGAGAGAAAAGAAACACTTTAGCATGATGCTCTTGCAAGTTTAGAGTGGTTTTTAATTCGTCTAAACTGGATGGCTCCCACTGTCTCTCGAATCCCTTCTCAAACCGTAAAGAAAGGATTAGTCAGGATCAATCTCACCGTACAATAGTTGCTTAACCGTTCAGCCAGGCCAGTATCGGCACTTCGAGGGAGGTTTTCCAACGCTTTCGCGAAGTTCCTTAATTAAGTAACCTCTTTTCCCTGTGGGCGTAGCCCCGCTCACACCTTTCTAGACACCTACTAAGTTTATAGCATTGATCGTTAAGTGAGAGTTTTCCCGAGGAGTAGCATATACTTACAGTAGGATCAAGATCCAAATATCATCGCGTGATAAAACCGAAGGAATCCTACCAGAATTATCACGCTCCAATTGGTATGCAGCGTTAGCAAGTTTCAGTACTTATGAAACTCCCGATGTGGATTTTTGCCCCATGCTCTTATGACCTTGGCGTGAGGTCAAAATGTCATAAGTCACATGTCAAGTTCTTCCCATCATTATCCTGGTTAATTTGAACCCACCCGTACCTACCCTTGACGTAGGCCAAAATGGCAGTACGACTGTCTCAAACCAACGCATTCTATCTATGCAACAGATAAATATCTGGCAGCTACCAATCACTATGCCTTGGCGTGAGGTCAAAATACATAGCTTGAATACTACCGAATATTTAACTAAAATGATGGAGGGCAACGGATGGTTTTGGCGAAACCGTGAACGTAGTGAACTTCATATAATCGATGGAACGAGATAGCTTTTAAAAAGGAGTGGTTCAAGCTCCGCGTTTAAAACTTTAGTTTTGAAAAGAACCGAGTGGTTTTCAAAGTGTTCCAATCGACTTTTACTTGGTTTATTTTCTTGCATTAGTTCTTTTAATGCGTCCCATCATTAATCCTACCATTGCAGAAAACAACCAAAATATGACGTACGCTTATGCCATTCGCATTCGCCACGGGGCCCCGTCATCACCCGTTAGGTTACTTAACTAATGACATAGCGGGGACTGGGATAGCGCGGCTGTAAAACATAAGCAACGACTAAATAGTTATCATATATAAATATATAGAAATGATAGACATTACAGATCACAGATGAATACATTAGATATACTAGGAATCCGCAATCCGTTCGAGCCTGCAACGAAAAGCGGATTACACGATCGCGGTGAATAGCCAATACCCCACCCAAGACCCCTACGGGTGCGGCGAACTACCCGCCAAGTACCCAAAGCGAAGCAACCTCCCTCACCACCGTGAGTAGGCCACTCGGTACTTCGAGATACCCTGTAGTTTCTGCACCCCCTCCATGGGTCTATCCTAGGAGCAAAAACAGTAAAAAGAATTATACAATGACGGCTACAACCCCGACCCGATTGTGTGGCCAAACAAATAATAATATTACATCAATTTACATATTACAATGAATGAAAGAAAAAGCAATACTCATCTCACATCCACCCCGGCTATTCATCCGCGACAATCCAACCCATTCATATACACAAACCAGTATCAATCACAGATCACAGATTTGTATAACCCCGACTAATTGACATATAGCGATTAGCCGACGTTCAATACATTCAAACATCACAGATATAACCTATTAGTCAAAGTGTATTGAAGTTCGGAAAAAAAATACGGATTTATAGGCCCCCAAAAACAAATTTCTATTCTGGAAAAACTGGGCACATATAAACCATCTTAAAAATCCTAAAACCAAGCCAGAGATACACTGCACCAAACTCGACCAAGTGAAGAGCCAAGACGGCCGCGGTAGCGTAGCAATAGCTTGCTATTGCCGCAGAACAGCGGCACGTTGGTCGATTCACTTGATCGTTTTTGGTGGCTATCTTTACAAAACCTTGAGATGATTTTTGGAGTATGACAAAAAAACTTTTGACCAGAAAACATTTTAACAGAAAACTAGGGTTTTGATATTTTGGTTTTTCGATTTTTCCGTTTCGAACTTCGACACACTTCACTATCTAGCTAGTTTATGTTTAGTTAGGCTCTGATACCACTGTAAGTCCACGTTGCCCATCCCGGTGCTTGCGGGGAGGCGGAAAATGGAATAAAAATCAAATTTTTATGAGCTTAGGCAACATGGACTATAGCTAGAAGGATCTTTGCTAAACAAAAACTTGCTAAAGCTAACTAGTAACTAGCTAAGTGCTAGAAAGGTTATACCTTGAGCTTTAAGTCCTTCTCTCCTTGCTCCTTGGAGTGGTGGAAGGAGGTCACCTTGGTCGTCTTCTCACGTCGAAGAAAGATCCACCCGAAAGCCTCAACCTTTGGCCTCAACTCCAAGCTAGAAGTAACTAGGGTGTAAGAAGTGCTAGTCCTTGAACCCTAGATGAGAGCAAATATGATCAAGAGAGGGTTTTTCTCAAGCTCAAGTGTTTCTCAACACATGAGAGGGAGAGAGCTTGAGGGAGAGGATGAACAAGAGAGAGAAAGGATATGATAGAATGAGAGAATAATATGAAGCATTCTCTCATATATGTGAATTATTGTAATTAGATAATTAGTGAGATAATTGTCATGGCTAAATCAAGACATGACCATTATCATTTCATTTTTAATGCAAATTGCAAGGATCAAAGAGCATCTTCCAAATGAAATGATGATGGTCAAAGTGTCAACAAGGTCAACAAGTCAAGGTGGGTCAAATGGTCAACAACAATGACCATGCACAATTATTAAACTAATATCAATTAACAATAATACACACAAAAGCATTAGGGTTAATAAAATGACAATAGTCATTAACCCTAATCAAAGTCGTCTCCCTCAATCTCAAGCAACCGTGCATACGCACCCGCATTCGTGATCCGAGAAACACGAATACAATGAGAAAAACCAATCCCAAATCATATACTAGGATCCGGCTTAAACCAAAGCCCGCTAGTATAAACTGTCCGGACAGCAAACGTGCACAAGTGCGGGAATGTGAACGAACCCTGTCGCAAAACCATGCGACCTCTACTCATTTTGCCTAAAGGCGAACAGCTCTCTGTGTGGGACTCTAAAGACTCGACACTACGCTGGCAGTGGGTTTAACCACAGACCGCAAGTGGCACTAGCTGTACGTAACGGTCCCCAGGTAGATGTCGATAAGAAGACCGACGAGGTGAACCCCATCCGAACTCATACTGAGCCTGTATGTGACAATCTCCGTACAATCCGGTCTGTTCGTCTGATACATCGCATGGCGGGCCTAGGGGGCAGGAAACGTCAGTCCCCTAATAGCGGTACAAGTCGTGTCGGAGTGTAGCCCAGAACACCCTGAGATAACACTAGAAACCTACCAGTATATCTCGCTTGCCCTGGCCAGGGACTACTCGTGTAATGGCTCTCCTAGACACAGCGCGATGTCAACCCCCAATACCGGGAGATACGAATCCTGTCTAACCGTCACTGCCTCCAAGTGCTTCGGGACTGCACCCAAAAACTACCTGTTTGCACGACTCCTTTGAGCCGTGGTAGGGTAGTAATCAAAGTGCAGTGGGAACACACTCAAGGCGAAGTGACAATGTCAAGTCAGCGGACTAAGCTGTACTCATGTCACATGGGAACTGATAACTGACGATAGGTATAATACCAACCAACAGTTCCCGACGAGTCCTGTCCAGTGTACTCGTAACCTAACGAGCACCCGCATACTATCTCAAGTACGACATACTGACGGCTGTGGGACAGACCGTCTTCCACGCTGGGATGAGAAGCGCATACGCTAGTCTACTCCGGAGTATCGATGCCCGGTCTCGATAGTCCAACGACTAGGGACCTGTATAAGGATGTGCTTATAGATCACCCAGCTCCCACGAGTGTGAGCGCCATCACAATGCTGGTAATCAAGCAAAGATCCTAAGGGCTCTACTAATATGTATATCAGCGATATGCTAAAAGAAACACATGCACATATTAAAGCAGAGACAAACCAAGTAGCATACTACCATTTCGAGCAAGATTGTATATACAACTGTGAATATCCCAAGCTTCCATCAAGTAATATATAAACTAGTATGACACAGTAATGGCCAATAGGGCATATACACTAACACAAACACCTCATTTTTAACTCAGAAGCAATCTGCAAAATTTTGATCAAGTGATCAATCAAGAGCGCGGCGGAACCGCGGCCCAAGCATGGGTTTGGCCGCGGTTCCGCGGCGATATGAAGAGATCGCGCGACCAAATTTTCACAGATTGCTTCTATATCCATGCACAGTATTCTGAGACAACCT